>CM077085.1:124628878-125241043 GCA_039513925.1 Platanthera zijinensis | reverse complement strand
AATATTTAGTTTGTGGTGTGATCCACTGTTACCAGCTTTAAGAATTCCAATAGGCCTTTCTTGGATTGATCACCCTTTATGGTAGTTTTTTTGACTCCTTTATTGCCTTTAATGTTGTATTTCATGGCAAGATCACTTTATTGACATTGTTTATAGTGCACTTAGAACTTATGTGTCAGGCACGCATAATCCATTGTTCGTGTAAGATTGAGGCTTATAGAAGGTTTGCACTTGTAAACAATGGGGATTCCATTAGTTTCCTCAACGGCGAATAATAATCCTTAAATTTTTCCCATATCATATAACATTTTTAAATGATCAGAAATGGTATTAATGATAGGTAATATGATTTGGGTTTTGAGAAATTTTTCCATCATCTCGGCCAGTAGTGATGAGCCTCTTGGTAAAGAACCCAACAGTGCTTTGCCTTTGTTGTGAAAATAAAAGAAACAGCCTTTCGAATCTATCATATAGTTAGATTAATAACTTCATATTTTGTTTCTAATAACATTATGGGTTGGCCTTCTCAACAGTAAAGTCTCCATCAAATTTTAATGATTTTTGTACTTTTGAATGATGCTTGGCTTCAATTCAAAGTTTTATTGTTCGCATATCTGTTGAACAATATTTGCCTCATCTAAAGATTTATAATAGATAACATAGTAGTTCTTCCAATATTTGGATTTTGGTTAACCAAAATAGAAGAAAATTGAGAAGAAGGGAAAAGAAGAAGAAGAGGAAGAAGAGATGTCACATATGGATTCCTCAACCAAATCTGGAGAATTAAGGTCATAGAGTCTTAGGCATCGTCGTAAGCTTTGCTCGATCTCCGGATCCAAGTCAAATAGATTTGACGGATTCCCTCAGGTCATACACCAAAATAAAATAAAAGTAAAAGTTTTAAGATTTAAAAATTTATAAAATAAAATTTCCCGGACTTCCCAAGGGCTACACAATGACGGGTTCGCAAGGTACTAGGCGGTATTGCGGGATGAAAACCCGACACGGCCCTTTCGCAGGAAACTTTAATTATAAATAATTAAAGTTAAAACTTTTAAAGAAAACAAACAAAATAAAAAAGGATAAAATTAATAGATTCTTGCTTTCAAAATATCGACAAAGAAAATCCTCGGTAATGATGCCAAAAACATGATGGATATTTTCTCCATGCTAACGCGTGTTTCCAATCTATGAGGCAAGTATACCTATTGTTCGGAATATAGAATCAAGTGTCTTATTTTTACTCGGGGCTTGTCGAGTACTTGTACTCACAAGAAAGAGCTATTATCTTAATGGATGAAAAGTTGGTTTTTGTTTAAAACTGATAAAGAAGCGTTAACAACTAATAAAGAGAAATTTGATGTTGGGAAGCTAAGCATTGATCTAGAATCCTCTTGGGCTAAAATAAACCTTCTTAAAAATTAAAGAAATGCGAGTTTTTAAATTTACTCACTCGACCGTGGAGGTTCCTAAGGTACAAAAGCATCTCTCTCGAACTCATGCTTTTGACTAACCTTAGGTTGATCGATTAAGACCTATCAGCCAGTCAAAACCCCTAAGCTTGCTTTAGGCGGTGAACCCCCAATTGGATTTGACTCCAATCCGGAAGATTTATGTCGTCCTCTCTCGAGGAGTGCAAGCAACTCCTTTTATATTTGAGTGATCTCCTCATATCCGCAAACTCTCGGACATTTAGGGTACAAATCTTAGATCGAAAACCATATCCGCGAAATATGAATTTGACAAAATATAATTCAATGATAAATCAATAGTTACGAAGAATAAGAACAAGACACTTTTGATAAAAAAGAAAAGTTTATTTTATTCCAAGGTTCATCATGATCAAGTGCTTAATGAAAATTAGCTACTCATCATCATTAGGGAAATACAAGATAAGGCAGGGAAAGACATGATTAAAATAAAAAAGCAAACTTGAATTGAACTTTCACAATGCAAAGCTAGAATAAGAAATGGAAAATACAGCTAAATAAAACAGCAAACTACAAGACTCCAACTTCCAAAAATCGACCTTGAGCATCTGAAGTTGTGTGGAATTTATAGGAAAAATAGTTGGTTGGTCACGCCGCTAGGTCACGCCCGTGATATAGGGCGTGTCGGGCTCGGAACCATCATCTTGAAACCCTGGGAATGTTGAAGGAGAAACCGCCAAAATCTGTTAAATGACTGGTCTCGCCCCTAGGTCACGCCCGTGACCTAGGGCATGTCAAATCTGTTTCTGGAAAATGGCGGGAAGCTGAAAACAACGGAATATATTGTTGTTGAGGAGGTGTCATGCCCCCTTGTCACGCCTGTGACCAGGGGAGTGTCAAGTTGGAAACGACAACAAGCGGCAACGGCAGGAACGACTGAGTCAATGGCTGGAAAATGCTCCTGACACGCCCTGGGTCACGCCCGTGACCCGGGAGTGTTATTTTAATCCGACGTGGCATGGATCTGACAATTCTTCCAATAGCTGGCACCCCCCATGCTAGGGTTACACGGGCGTGTCAGAAGTGACACGGGCATGTATGTGGCCGATCGACATTCTTCGATTGACTATACTGGTTCTTGGTGTCACGCCTATTGCACACGCCCAAGGATGGCATCGCAAGGGCATGTCATAGGCGTGTCAGGTCTCTTAGTTCACAGTTCGATGATTTGCAGTCGACGTTCTTTGCTCCTTTGTGTCACGCCCAAGGAGGGCATATTACAGGGCGTGTTTGGGCCCAAAAGTGGAAAATTCCATTTCTGCTCCAAATAATCTTTAGATTTGCCCTACAAGATTGAAAATAATTTTATTAGAACAAATAAATATAAAATACAAGAAATTAGTTAATTATAAACTTTAGATTATATAAAATTGATATATAATATCTAACTATTAATAGAAAATAGTATATGAAAAATAGAAATAATTAGAGTTATCATGCTCCTGGGATGATAGACTGACGCGAACCAGAGATAAATCCCAAGTTGGCCATAGAAGCTAATAAACTCGGCGTTGGCAAACTGCGGCCCATTGACCATGACAATGGCCTGAGGAAATCCATGCTGACAGATGATCTCCCCCCACACAAAGTTTCTGATTACCCGGAAGGTCACCTTTGCCAGCATAGACACCTCCAACCACTTAGAATAATAGTCAATTATTACTAGCAGGAACCTACTCTGCGAACTATCCTAGGGGAAGTGTCCCACAAGATCCATTCCACAGATGTCAAAGGGTTGGGGCGCAGTGATGCTCCTTAGTCTCTGAGCTGGCAATAGCTTGAGCGGGGCGAACAGCTGGCACTTCTGGTACTTCTTGGCAAACTCAGCGACATCCTGACCTAGGGTCAGCTAAAAGTACCCTTGTCTTACAATCCTCCCCTTCAAGGTCCTACTTCCTGAGTGACTCCCGCACTCTTTGGAATTGACTTCTTCCAAAATCTTTTGAACTTCTCCCTGCGCTATGCAATGTGCTAGCAACCTTTAGAGGGTATTTCTATACAACTGCATGTCGCGCATGAGGTAGTATATAGACTTGTGCCTGAATCACTTTTTATCCATGCCCTCTGGGAACTCTTCTATGGATAGGTAGGTCGTGAAAGGATCCATCCACGGGGGGCATTGGTTCACCTCCATCAACTCTCCTTCTTTGATGGAAGGGTGGAACAAGTCGGTGATGGTACCCCCCACCCGAGGTTCGTGCTTGGCCAACTAGACCACCTGCTCATTCTCCTCCTACGGCATGTGTCAAATGGAGAATGTTTGGAACATGTTGATAAATCCCTTTACTTTGGCTATGTATAGTTGGAGAGTAGGCTCCCTGGCCCCAAAATTGCCATTGATCTTTGAGGCCACCATCATGGAATTTGTGAGCACCTCCACATCCAACACACCTAGCTCCCAGGACAGTCGAAGCCCTGCGATCATTGCTTCATACTCGGCCTGGTGGTTGGTAATGGGGAAGTGAACAACCACCGTTTGCTCGATCTTGTCCCTTGCAGACTCTCTAAGATCACTCCTACCCCCGGAGGAATGCCTCCCCAACGTATCAGCCACTTGCACCCTCCAAAGTACTAGGTGAGTGAGCTCGACCTCATCCACTTCAACTACATAAGCAACAAGAAAGTCAGCCATTGATTGAGCCTTGATCGAGTGGCGGGGAACAAAAGATATATCAAATTCACTCAGTTCCACTGACCACTTCACCAACATTCCCGATTGCTCCACCACCTCAATGATGTGTCGGAGGGGAGTGTCAGTCACCACTCGGATGGAGTGTGCATGGAAGTAGGGCTGGAGCCTCTAAGCGGAGATGACCAGAGCAAAGGCCAGCATCTCCAGAATCGGATACCGAAGCTCTGCCTTCCTCAAGACCCTGCTCACGTAGTAGATCGATAGTTACTATTTCCCCTCTTCTCGGACTAGAACAATGCTCAAGGCCTCGGCCCCGACCACAAGGTACAAAGATAGGTCTTCCCCTTCCTTTAGTCCCTGGAGTAGCGGGTCTGGGTCAACTGCCTCTTCAAGGATTTGAACACCTCCTCGTATTCCTTAGACTATTCAAACATCTAATTTCCTCTCAGCGCCTTGTAGAAGGGGGGGGGCATTTCTCTCCTACCCAAGAGAGGAACTTGCTTAACCCTGCCTACTTCCCCGCTAGTTGATGGACCTCCTTGGCATTCCGAGGGGATCCTCAATCCAAGATGTCCCTTACCTTGTTAGGGTTAGGCTCTACACCTGCAGGAGTAAGAAAATGACCTAGGAACTTACCCCTGCTTTCCACGAAGACACACTTCAAGGGGTTTAGCCTAATTTTTTATTTCTGCAGGATGTTGAAGGTCTCTTCCAGGTCCTGGAGGTGAGAGTCAACATCCTGACTCTTAATCATGAGATCATCTACGTACACCTCAAGGTTCCTCCCTTTTTATTCCCGGAAGACCCTACCCATCATCCTTTAGTACATTTCCCCTACATTTTTATCCCAAAATGCATCATCTTGTAGTATTAGTACCCGTACCCAGTGATGAAGGTGACATCTTTGATATCGGGTGGGAGCATCCTGATCTGATGATAACCTGAAAAAGCATCTAGAAAACTCATTATAGAAAAACTGACAGCTAAGCCTACAAGAGCTTCGATCCGAGGTAAGGGATAACAATCTTTATGACATGATTTATTAAGAAGAGAAAAAATCTACACACATCCTCCAGCGACCGTCTCCTTTTTTAGCCATTACAACATTGGAGACCGAGCTTGGATACTTGATCTCTAAAATGAATTCGGTCTTGAGGAGTTTATCCATCTCCTCCCAGATGGGCTCGACTAGCTTGTTTGCGGTAGACCTCTTCTTTTGATGGATTGGGTGAGCCTCAGGATCTAGTTGAGGCGATGGTAGGCGACGTCCGCATCGATCCCCGACATGTTTTCCGCTCTCTATACAAAAATATCCACGTTCTTTTGGATGCACTCCAGCATCCTTCCTCAGTCCTCTAGACTCAGCCCCCTGCTGATTCGCACCTTATCCACCCTACCTTCCTGTGTGAGACCTCCATCTCCACCACCTCTTCGGCTGCTTCCAGCCAGAACTAATCTCCCCACATGCCTTCGACCCCCTCGCCTGGGGCCATAACTTCTTCCTCAGCTTCCTCTATGGCCATCACCTCGGCTTGCTCCTCAAGCACTTCCTCCGCCGCCTCCGCCTGAGCACGAATCTCTTCCTCCTCTACCCCATCTCCACATCTCCCTCTCCAGCCTCTTTCCTGGATTCTTACTCAATCCTCCTCTCCATATCCTTAGCTCCTCCTTGTCAAGAGATGGAGTTGACCGCGATCACGTAGCATTCCCTCGCTACTTTGGGGTCTCCCCGAACCTAAACTTGGATTCCCTCGGCGTTGAACTCCAAACATCTCCTCGATAGAGATGATCCAATCATCTAAAACCATAAAGTCTACACTTCCGTCATAGGTAGGAGGCCCCAGCCGCTGGAAGTGTGAAATAAAATTCATCTCTGGTGGTAGAGTCACCGGGGGCACTAGAGGAGCAGGGGTATCGGGTACAACTTGATCAACAATAGGGTCTTGCACTAAGGGTTGCTGCACAGGGGCGGCAGACAAAAAGGATTCCATTTGCGATTGCATCGCAAGCACTTGCCTTGACAAAGCCTCGTTGCTCTGACGTAGACTCTCGATCAACGCATCACTTTGCGCACCTGACGACTCACCCTCCGACTGGGGAGTCGACCTTGTTGCAGGACGCTTAGGCAGCATTTCTAAAAGGGTAACAAATGATCACTCAATTAAAATCCTAGATTACGACTAGGACAAACAAAACTAGTTCAGACCATACTTGAAAGACACTTGCTAAAGCTGTCACTTGCTCTGGGATTATATGATGATGATATGTCCTACTCAGGATGATATCTTATCATCCTATTGACTCATGTGCCTATGATATGAATGCATGAATCTTTTACTCTTATTTAAAATCATGTGTGTACATATGTCATCAAGTAAATCTTTAGCTTGGCATGTTGTGCTTATGTTATGTTATGCTGTGTATGTGGTGCTATGAATTCTATAAAAGGCCTTAATGCATGTTATGAGCGGCGTACACATGCAATGTTATGCATCCCATACTACATAATATTGCATGCAATGAAAAGAAAATATGCTAATGAGCATTCATGTGGTGAGGTTATGCATCCCATACTACATAACCCTCACATGTTGCCATCTATGGTGGATCCATATACAAACACATATTATGCATCCCATACTACATAATATGCCTCGTATACTTCTAATCATGCTTATGAGTGTAGTGTTCATGCTTCAGCCAAGACATATTGATGACACATCGGTGTGTGTATGACATGACACTAAACAACTAACACTAACAAGGGAAGGTTGCCCGACCAATTGTCAAGCAACCTCCCTCTGATACCAACTGTCACAACCCGCATTTTTCCCAACAATTTAATTATATCAGAGCAAGGGGAAAATACGCGTCGTGATGCCACGCCGTGCAGGGGATAACTGCAGACGTTCAGGCAAGACTCCAAACTCTACAATTTTAATAGAAAACATAAATGGTTATGAATAAAATCCTGTTTAAGTTATGATGGTAGCCGTATCCCTCGGCTTAGTGAATCATCTATTTCACGATTTAAAAATATAAATTATACGCTTGCGGAAAATACTTATTTAAATTGACTCTAAAATCCTACATAAGTATACATATCCCCGAGGAACAACTCATACAATGCAAACCCTAGATTTATAATAAGGGTAGGAAAGTCTTTACGCTAAATAGAAAGTAGTGGCTTAGTTTTGAAGGAGATGATAAGTATGCTTTACTAATAGTAGGGTTTTATAGGTCAAAATACCTAACATGCAGTCCTAGCAAGGAATCATCCCAGAGAGCAAGTTATCTAAATCAAAACATAAGAAACTACTACAGCCAGCAAGTGTCAAAAATCAACAATCCTGTGGGCGTCAACAACCTGACACGAACCCACAGTATTAGGTATGTCTGAACTAAGGAAAACAACTAAAAAGACAAACTACCTCGCTATGGCGAGGTGCAAAACCACAGCCAACACTGCTGCTCAGAAAACCAAAACTAGCTCCACTATCTGCTACTGCTCTGAACCTGAGGCATTCCAAAAAAAAACAGAACGCCTCAGCAAGAAGGTACAAGTAATGGCAAGAAAATAAATAAAGTAAACAAATGAACAAGGTCGAAAGGGGTACCAACCCAGGACCCAAAGTACTGAAATAAGGTACAAAACAAAATTAGAGAAATAGAACATACGTGAATCGTCACGTACAACCAATCATGCCAGATACCCAAGGCAGGGGGAAAACAAAGGCATGAATAAATCATAAGAAATAAACTCAAAAAAAACAACTTTATTAGCCGCGTGTGGTCAACTCTATCTAAACATGCAGGGTGCTCACTAATAAGGACACACCCCTCACAGATGTTAAAATCCGTCTAATTGTGGGGGAGACTTATACACTCCACTAGTCGCCGCAGGATGCCCAACCACCAATAGAGTTGCACGACCACTAATAAAGGAAAACAAACCTTGCGGTCGGTGGATTTGCCCACAAACACCCGCAAGAACGAGTCACTAGGAAATAAATCACAGGATTTGACACATCGGATTCTACTCGATATATTCTAGGTTAAAAACATGGTTGATCAACCTCTAGAAACGATTTACGACCCTAGGTAATTTCTAACGCGATAAAAATAGGGCGATAAAAGCCCACAATAAAACACTTCATCGTATTTCTACAACTCCACAAGACGAGATTTTTCATGCCAAAAACTAAATAAAAACCAAGAAAACTCATAAGGAAGACTCAATAAGCATACTAAACCGAATATCAAAAGTGCACAAGGATTGAGAACTAAAGTTTAACCGTTACCATCGAAATCGGACGAGAGGGAAGGAGGGAAAACCACTACTTGCCTTGGTTGCACCGGAAACGTTCTCTGAATCGTTCCACGTCGTAGATCGGGGCAAAAGAACTCAGGAGAAGTAGAAATTTAAACAACAATGGCGGAAAAGGGGTTAGGGCCGAAAAACCCTAACAATAAAACTCACGGAAAGAGGAAGAAATTACCACGATAGCGTAGCTCTCGGTGAGAGCTTTCCGGATCTACGATCGGTTGAAGATTCCGAGCACCGGAGCTCCGTCGGCGGCCACCGGAAGATTCACGAAATGGAGAAACTTATCTCTCGCCGCTAGTCTGGTTTGGAATAGAAGTATCGGAGAAGATGAAGTTATATCCTAATAACCTAAGAGAAAAGTATATATATAGTTTTTTTTTCTTTTATAAAAATTTCAACTTAAAAGGGACAGCCTCGGAAATATCAAAAAAATAGGCATCTAAGATGTCTTCAAATCGAAAAGTGCACAACATGAAAGTTGTAGATCTTGTCGAGACGAACAAAATTCATGTTGACCATTTTTTGATACGATGCCGTTTTGACCTTCAAAATGGCGCTCTAACGCTGACAGGAATGGACTACTCGAGTGGCAGCGTAAATACTCGAGTAGAAGCATACATACTCGAGTAGAAGCATACATACTCGAGTAGAATCATACATACTCGAGTAGGAGTTCAAATATACTCGAGTAGGAGTCCATATACTTGAGTAGGAGTTCAATATACTCGAGTAGAAGTCTATATACTCGAGTAGGAGCACCATACACGAGTTCCAGCAGGATAAACGAGAATAAGGGTTCAAGATGACCTCAAATCGAAAAGTGGTCAACATGAAAGTTGTAGATCCCGTCGAGACGAACAAATTTCCTGTTGACCATTTTTCCATACCACTCCTATTTGACCCTCTAAATAGTGCCCGAACACCGACACAAAAATAATAATAATAAAAACGGTCGAGATAAAGGCTTGAACTCTCGAGATTTACATAGAAACTTGCCAAAATACGTATAGGACTCGAGAAAACAACTATGATCGATTAGAGTCAAAGGGAGAACGCTCGAGGAGAAAATTGACGGGATGAACCCAACAACGAATTCAAAACCTAAATCCGACGAGCCATTCCTGAGCTAAAAATTTCCAAATACAATGACATAAATACTCAAAACTTCAATCGCGCGCCGAGACTCCAAAAATGCTCGGATTGCGACGAAACTTGACGAGCAAGTTTAAAATTACTCAACTTAAACCTCATAGAAATATTTTCTGATTTCGAAAAAAATCCAAGAAATTGGCCGACTCGACCGAACGGACTCGAAAATGCCTTATCGGCGATACGCCGTCAACCCGACGTTAAAAGTAACGCCATGACGTCATAAATATGACGATACCAAAACCAAACAAAATCATCGAAAAATCAGGGGCGTTACACAGTGGGTCAATATACACGAGTCTACGAGACGAAATCCCTCGTTTAGAAAATCAGTGTGTTGACTCATGTGTGCTCTCTCTATTGGAGTGTACTTATTTTAAAGCACAGGGTTGAGATAGAGCAAGAGAAGAAGAGGATCAAGGATGCGTCAAAGACCAAGTTCATGGGAAGGAAGACGAAAATTCTCTAAGTCAAAATCGACGGGAATCACTAAGTGATTCTCGCCGATTCGACGGGAATCACTAGTGATTCTCGCCGAAATCGTCGAGAATCACTCGCCGATTTCCGCAGACTTCATCTGACTGACTGTCCTCCTTCAAGAATTATGTTAAGGCAGAATCGATGGGAATCACCAACTGATTCTCGCCGATTCGTCGAGAATGACCTTGCATTCTCGTCGATTCCCTCCAGCTGACCTAGGTTCTAACTGAAATTCTGCTAAGGCAGAATTGACGGGAATCACCAAGTGATTCTCGTCGACTCGACGAGAATCACTAGTGATTCTCGTTGATTTTGCCTTAAGCAATTTTTGTCTCTCGCTGGACCGAACCAAGACGGGTTACGTGGTTTCGGCCAGGGCTAGGGTTTCTCTTTGTGGGTCCCACAAAGGACTTTAGGGTTGGCCTCAGGGTATATATACATGCTTATTTCAAACTTTAAAGGTAGCGATTCACGGAGAATCAAAAGCCGTCGAGCGTGACCTAGCCGATCGCAGAAATCCTCCCGTCGCCGTCGCTGCTCGCAAGGTAGTCGCCGCTGCAGATCTCAGATCATCTTTGATCTCCCGACAATAGAACCGAGGCATGTCTAGCGTCTCACGCTTCTATCTCGAGATCTCTTGTCTCTTGATTTGGTTAACCAGGATAGTTCTTCATTCTGAATCGATTGAGATGACTGATCTGATTTAGAACGTTGGTATACCTTGCTTGCTTCGTCAAGAAGTTTGGATCTACAAAGCATCGCCGCTGCATTCACTTTCCGCCGCCGCATTCACTTGCCTCCGCCGATCTTGGGAAGATCCTCTCTAAGAGAGTACTCCGGTCGTGGACTCTTCTTCTTCATCAAGAACGCTTCAATGAATGAAGAGGGACATCGGGTTCTCCACATGTGTAGTTTGTATATCTTGTACATTCTATTTTTGTTTTGTTGTAAAGGAATAGTGATTTCTAGTTGTAAGGGTTGGGTGCAACCCGTGGTTGAGGAGTAGTGACTCCTTCGATTTGAAGGGTGCCTTCCGTAGTGTGAGGATTGGATTTCAATCCGTTTGGTGAAGTGACCAAGTCATCCCTTGGTGGGAGATAGGTCGAAGGGGGAGAGTTGACGCCCCAAATCGGAGAACCACTATAATTGCTTGTGTGCTTTTCTGTGCTGTGTTTGTTTACTTGTGCAGGTAATTTAAATTCCGCAAAAGACTGCATTTCACCTATTCCCCCCCCCCATAGGTGGAATTAGTTGACACTAAAGACTTTCAACCTTTTATGAAGGGAATACTACCGAGTCGGAGCTCGCAGACTTCATTGCCGACTACATCCCTTCTGGCTTCACAGCGCGCTGACCAGGGAGGGGCGAGGCGATCAACACTTTCTTCATCGATGAGCTCACCTTCCCCATCTCGCACTTTCAGGTTGGGTTGCGCCTTACCTCTGGCCAGAGATCTGCCATATCTTGAAGTACTACGGGGCAGTTCCTGTGCAACTGAACCCCAATGCGATTGCCATGATGGTGGCATTCGCCTACTTCCTCCATTGAGAGCAGATAGAATTCAACCTCACCGTCTTCCACAAATTGTTCATATATCATGTGAACAATGACGGTGTCGCTTTCCTAATTGGCTCGCAGCTCAAGGTTCGCAATATGACAAACTAGGACCATAATTTGTTTTCAAAGTTTGTATTCATCAAAGGGGATCTTTGCAACATCCCCTTCTCACCTCAGCAATGCAGCGATGAGGTATACCAGCCACCAACCATGTTGTACAATGATGCCGAGTTGCATAAGTTTTTCCCCAACAAGGATTTTGAGGTCGCTTTCATCCGAAGGGGCCTCGACTCGCTCCTTCTGGTTCATCCTGGTGAAGGTATAACTTTCCTTCCACTTCTTCTAATGAACTCGACAATATCAAATGATTTTCTACTGACTATGTTTTGTCATGCAGGGGAGCGACTGATTCCCGAGAACCCGCCATTCGCGGACTCAGGACTCTACCCCGACCAACTCGCACGGGAGCGGGCAGCCGCAACAGCCTGCCGGATGGAGTTGGAGTTGGTCGGGCCTCCCTCTAGCAAGAGTCGACTCAACCCTGTAAGCTCCAGCTCAACTGCCCCCTCCCCCCACAGCCGAAGAAGATGAAAAAGGCGGTGGATATCTCCAGGGACAAGCAAATAATCCTCGACTCGTTGGAGAAGGATCAAGGTGGCGGCGATCCTACTACTTCCCCAACTGCCAAGGAATTCTCGGTCCACGAGTCGGGCCTGCCAAAAGACCATCGAAACTTTGGCCTATGCGGGAAGGCGAAGGACTAGCTCGGTGAGCCGATGGTCCAATGGGATGAGTAGACTCACTGAGTCTCTATCTCATTCCTCCTCCCCTCCTGGTCAGAGCGTCACCCTCCTTGCGGGCATGCCTATGCCATCAGGTTTGTGATATATGGCCACAAGGATGCCAAGGCTTACAATGAAATGAGTCTGCAGCGGCTTGCCCATGAGAGCTCGCGAGACCAGATGTGCGCCATGTAGCTCGCACACATGTCAGCTCGCCACGGCTTCCACCTCAGCCATAACTTGGCGAAGGTCGAGGAGGAGCGAGATGTTGCCAAGGATTATGTCGCCGACCTGGTGAGGAGACTAGGGATTACCGAGGACATCCTCAGTAAAAATGTCGGCGGGGTGGTAAATATCAACTAACCTCCTTTTCATTTACTTAGTACTTTCAAAACTCTCTTACCTTTTTTTCCTTATAGGATGCCAAGACTGCGAACTGGATACACGCTCGCACTACCGAGCTGGAAGAAAAAACAAGAAGTTGGAGGAGCATAACAAGGGGCTCCAGGGTGAGTTGACTCGCCTTATGAATATAATCCTTCCCCCCACTGTTGGCAAGCCGGGCGTCCTAGCTAAGAGGCCAAAGGTGTTCAACGAGGTAGAGGTTGCCGAGAATTTGCAGGCTAACTCTATCAACACTGCTGAGTACACCCTACATGTTATACGAGACATGCAGGTGTTGACGACATGTTGTGAGGAGATGACCGCGCGGGACCTGGTTCCGGATCCCCCCCCCCCCCCGCTTCCCCTACTGGCGAGAAGGAGGATTACTTTGACTCTCTCTTAAAGGACGTTCTTGTCTTCGACGATGGCCACTCTGGAGGGGAGGACGAGAGGTAGCTCTAATATTTCTCTTTTGTTTTATTTTACATGTACTGATTTCCCCCTCCCCCTTTTTGTGACCTCGGCGAGGCAAGCGATTTTGTAATGTAATACATTAATGAAAAACAACCAATTTTTTCTCATTCTCTGTATTTACTTCCCTTATGCTTGTTTAATATACTAAACTCGCATGCGTGCGCCTCCCCCTCGCTAAGAAATTTTACTAGGATAGGCTCGCCACTGGACTATACTCATTAGGCTGGGATACATTCTCGCGTAGAGGCGTTAAGATCTCGCAACCCTTTGGTATTAGGGACTAGACCATTCTCCGAGTTAGACACGCGACCACCCAGCTCGCCTCGAGGTTTCTTTCCTTTTATAGATTCGTTCTAAGCCAAAAATTCCCCAAGTAAAATCACGATGGTGTGGAGTGTGGTTGCTGAGAATGTCCTTAACTCACCATCTTTTATAGATGCCGAGATCTCGGCTCACCAACTTTGGCAGTGCCGTAGGTGATGCCTCCCCTGAGTAATTATCAAGATCTAGGCTCGCCACCACCTGCATGCCTAGAGATCTCTTTTTACTAACTTCAAATGCCTCATATTAACTGGCCAGAGTAGCCTTGAATTTGGTTCCAATGGCATTTCATAATATCCACCGAGGGCCCCTGCCCTGCCAGTTAGATGAAAGTCTGACTGCGAGAGCAGCTTGAGACTTGGCTCTAGAGCAAGAACAATGTCCACCAAGGGCCCCTGCCCCACCAGCTAGGTGAAAGCCTGACAGCGGGAGCATCTCGGCAATTGGGTAGACTCTCTCGAGTGACTCAGGGTCTACTAAGTGAACTCTTCATCCGTTTGTATAGATCATAGAAAAAGACAAAGGGAATATCAGGAATCTTTATTATAAAAAGGACGTCACTTACATGGATCAAGGATAGAAACGCTTCAAGTCATCACCGCTCTAGGTGTGACTTAGGGTCTCGCCCTCCTATTCTTGGAGGCGATACCCTCCTGACCTTAATGCTTCTTTTACAATGTATGTACCCTCCCAGTTGGGATTGAGCTTTCCCACAGATGCTGATCTTCCAGCGGCATCGACCTTTTTCATGACCAAGTCCCCTTCCGCGGACTGGTTGATTCAGATGTGCTTGTCAAAGTACTTGCCCATCCTTTGCTTGATTTCTTCTTGTCTGATGGTGTCCACGTCCCGGATCTCCTCTGTCAGGTCTAAGGAGAGTCGAATCTCATCCTCATTATCGACCCTCAATTCTTCCCTGCCTTCCTCTGCCCCCACCACCCGCGGTGCTCCTCTGCCCCCACCACCCGCGGTGTTCAGACCTCAAACTCGATCGGGAGCACAGCTTCACAGCCATGGGAGAGTTTGAAGGGGGTCTCCCCGGTGGCTGTGTTGGGAGTGGTTCTCAGGGCATAGAGGACTAAAGGAAGTTGCTCCACCCAACTCCCCTTCAAGTTTTCAACCTTTTTTCAGCAAGTTCACAATTATAATGTTCGCCGCCTCCACCTGCCCGGTTCTCTGAGGGGTACTTTCTCCACACTAACGCATGTTTCCAATCGATGAGGCAAGTATACCTATCGTTCAAATTATAGAATCAAGTGTCATTTTTCGACTCGGGGCTTATCGAGTACTTGTACTCACAAGAAAGAGCTATTATCTTATTGGATGAAAAGTTGGTTTTTGTTTAAAACGCAAAAGGAAGCGTTACACTAAGAAAGAGAAATTCGATGTTGGGGAAGCTAGCACTTGATATAGAATCCCCTTGGGCTAAAATAAACCTTCTTGAAAATTAAAGAAATGTGAGTTCTTAAATTTACTCACTCGACCGTGGAGGTTCCTAAAGTACAAAGCGTCTCTCTCGAGCTTATGCTTTTGACTAACCTTAGGTTGATCAATTAAGACCTGTCGGCCAGTCGAAACCCCGAAGCTTGCTTTAGGCGGTAAACCCCACTATTCGATTTGACTCTAATCTGGAATATTTATGTCATCCTCTCTCGAGGAGTGCATGCAACTCCATTTATCTTTGAGTTATCTCCTCGTATCCGCAACCTCTTTGTCATTTAGGATATGGATCTTAGATCGAAATCCATATCTGCGAAATATGAATTCGACAAAATATAATTCAAAGATAAATCGTTAGTGAGCAAGAATAAGAACAAGACACTTTTGATAAAAAAGAAAAGTTTATTTTATTCCAAGATTCATCATGATCAAGTGCTAAATGAAAATTAGCTACTCATCATCATTAGGGAAATACAAGATAAGGTAGGGATAGACATGATTTAAATAAAAAGCAAACTTTAATTGAACTTTCACAATGCAAAGATATACTAAGAAATGGAAAATACAGCAAAATAAAACAGCAAACTACAAGACTCCAACTCCCAAAAATCGACCCTGAGCATCTGAATCTGTCTAGAATTTATAGGAAAAATTGCTGGTTGGTCACACGCCTAGGTCACGCCCGTGACCTAGGGCATGTCGCCCACGGAACCGTCATATTGAATCCCCGGGAACGTTGTAGGAGAAACCACCAAAATCTATTAAATGACTGGTCACGCTCCTAGGTCACACTCGTGACCTAGGGCGTGTCAAACTTGTTTTTAGAAAACAGCGAGAAGCTAAAAACTGCGGGGATAAATTACTGTTGATGGAGGCGTCACGCCCCCTGGTCACGCCCGTGACAAGGGGCATGTCAAGCTGGAAACGACAACTGGGGGCAATGGTAAGAACGACGTAGTCATTTAAATCCGACGTGGCATGGCTCTGACAATTCATCTAATGGCTGGCACGCCCCATGCTTGGGTGACACGGGCATGTATACGGCCAATCGACGTTCTTCGATTGACTATCCTGGTTCTTGGTGTCATGCCTATTGGACATGGCCAAGGATGGCATGGCAAGGGCGTATCACAGGCATGTCAGGTCTCTTAGTTCGTAGGTTGATGATATGCGGTCGACGTTCTTCGATCCTTTGTGTCACAGCCTTGGACACGCCCAAGGAGGGAGTGTCACAGGGCATGTCTGTGCCCAAAAGTGGAAAATTCCAGTTCTTCTCCAAATAATCTTCAGATTAACCCTGCAAGATTGAAAATAATTTTATTTGAACAAATAAATATAAAATACCAGATATTAGTTAATTGTAAACTTTAGATTATATTAAATTTATATATAATATCTAACTATTAATAGAAAATATTATATGAAAAATAGAAATAATTATAGTTATCAAATACCCCCATACTTATCTGTTTGCTAGTCCCGACAAATAACTTCCAATAGGGAGTAGAAAAGTTTTAAATGCTAGAAAAGAAAATTGAACCTAATGAGTAAAATGCAAAGTCTTATGCCTATGCTTGTAGTTATTTTGGCAGAAAAACTTACTCAGCATTCAAATTAGGTGTTTATTTTTCTTAAAATTTGTTTCCATTATTATTTTTTACTTTTAAAATGAAAATCCTGTAAATCTTAAAATTATATTTAGGGAGAATGTAGTGTGTGTACTAAGATAACATTGAACGACCGAAGATCGAGATACCATGCAAAGAAATCCATCAATATCGATGGTCATAGGCTTGCCCTTTCGCACTCTCGCGATGACACTAGTTCAACTTATAAACATAAATCAATAAGACTTAATTAGGTTGAAACGTAGGCTTAGGTTTTTGGTGAGGGTGGTCAAAGATAATAGCGATGACTAGTCACACCAAAACCTAGAGAGAGCTTGCACACAATAATTAACTATGGCTTTTAAGAATGCAGCCAAATTCCTAATCCTTTTATATTTATTATTTTTTCCAACTCTCTCTTCATGTTGAAAATTTTCTTCTACCTCTTCTTTTTTTTCCAAAATTTTTTTTATCTTTATTTTGAAGAGGAAAGAAGAATAAACCAACTCTTTTTTTAATAAAAGAGCCACCAAAAATAAAAAGACTCATAATCACTCACAAAACATGTTTGTATATCTATGTTCAAGCTTGGTCTTAGGTGTGCAATTAGGTTACTTTTTAGGCTTTGGTAAAATGCTCGGTGGAGCTAAAACAAAAGGATAGGGTAATAGGCTCAAAAATGGCTAAATAAAGATAAAATTTTAGGTACGGGTGCAAAGTCTCAAACTGGCCAAAAGAAGTGCCTAAATCATATTTATGCTAATGAGTTTAACTTATGCAAAGTCTTGTGAATAGCTAGAGGGCAAGTTATAGACATCGAGAAAGAATACCTCTTTCTTGATCCACAAAATATCGCTTTAGTAAATTTCTACTTACTCACATGAATTATTTTAGATTTTACCTGTTTTCTAAATGAAAGTAAAATAAAGCATTTCCACGCATTTATAAAAATGAAAATCTAATTATATGCTGAATATTTAGATATACATAAAATTCTACGTACATGTGCACTTAACAAGAAACACAGCATGGCCAACAGTTTTACTCCAAAATTTAAATTCAATAAAAACATAAAAATTATCTAAACATTATATAAAAGTTAAATTACTAGGAATTTTGCATGTGAATAAATATAGAAATAACGACTTCTCTAATTAAAAATTTAACCTAATTTTTTTGTTACTTCATAGAATTCTCGAGGTATACCTTATGAAGGGCTCTCATTGATATTTGGAGGTAAGATGGGGTGATATCCCAAACGTCCCTTTCTAAGAATTATTATTTTTGATTTTCTAATTTTTTCTCGTTTTTTTTTATTTTTGAAAAACAAAATACATAACAAAATATAATTTTTGAAATTTTTTATATACATTTTTTTATTAAATTTATTAATTTTTTAAAGAAATTACTTTTTTTAGTATGTTTTGCTTGAGAAATATCCCTCCCCCATACTGAAGCAATACATTGTCCCCAATGTATAAATGAAAAAAAAGAAAGAAAAGGAGACTTCCCTAAAGATGTCAAAGCAACATCAAAAGGTACCTGTAGGACATGAGTGAAACAAAACATAATATTTTATAGATTTTTTATAATAATAAAAACAAATACATGAAAATAAAAGCAAAGATACAGATACAGAGATAGACGACCCACTACAAGTCCAATGAAAAGAAAAGAAAGCTACTCCTAGTCGGGAACTTCCCCGAGATGCTGATAGAAAGTCTGCATGGCCGTGAACTCGCGGGTAATATGCTCCATGGAAGAAGCGTGATAATGCTCCATCTTGGCAAAGCGCTCATCAAAATTAGTGAAATGGCCGTCAAAATGGGTCTGCATCTGGTCGGTGCGAGTATGAATCAAGCCAAAATTATGATCCCAATAATTTGAACGATCGGGCACTAGGGCAGAGTGTAGCGGTGGTGGCAGAATCTGGGGAGAGTGATTAGTACTGCTGGGACCGGCACCATGATCAAGATTAAGATCCCCGCCATCGACTGATGAGGGAATAGCCTCAAACTCGCCCTCACGTCGGCGCGCTAGGTCGAGGGCCAGAAGAGTCGGGAACTTGAGGGCCTGTGGCGTCTGCATGCAAGTCAGCCGTGGAAGGTCATCCCAAATGTCGGTCTGCTTGGCGAGAAAAGTAATATAATTGCCTCCATGAACCGCTCCCAACCTCACATTTTAAGTCTGATGATGGAAGAAAATTGTGAGCAAATAACCAAGGTTGAGTGGGACTCGATAAAACATACTATATAAATATAGTAAATCTTCCTAAGACACCACGCCATGGCTATCGATGTGATCGGTAAGAGTAAAGGTGAGGAGGTTATGGAGAATGCACAAAGCGGGGGAAATGAGGTGGCTACCCTTCAATTGCTTTGGGGTTTAGGGGGCGGAGTCATTATTGATTTCCGACCAAAAGGTGAGGTTGATATCGGGAGGAAAAATAGTTTTGAGGTTTAGATAGGAGGGAGAATGTGAAAATGCCTCCGAGCAAAAGCCCATAGAGATAATGAGATGGAGGATGGTGAGCTGGTGCATCATCCCGCCCATGCGAAATACGATGAAATCATCACTCGCTACCCAACGGAACTCAAAAGAAGCCAAGAACTCGATGGTGAGCTCAAGGAAAGCCGGCTCCGAAATGGAGAAGAGGGGAGTCCATCCCAGGGTGGATAGAAATTCCCGAACCAGCTCCGCTACACTGAAGGTGGCGAGGATCGCCCAGTCCAAGATCCGGAAAATGCAAAAGGGTTTGGCGCGCAATCTCTCCCTCCAGTCCTGCTGGGTGGAGTTTTCAAACACGAGCATGGCTTCCGCAGAGGAGGGATCCGCGGGGTGCTCGGAGAAAGAAGCTGTGGAATGAGGGTGGCGGCGAGGCATGATGTGAAAATGAATAAAAAATGAACAGGAGTTTTCGACCACAAGGAGAAGGGAATATGGGGTTTGAGTAGTGGAGGTGTGGAGAGAACACAAGGGGGTGAATTCCTATTTTTAGGAATTCACGGGTATGACACGCCCCCCTGTCACGCCCGTGACAGTGGGCGTGATAAGCACATGCTAACTGTGGGAAGGAATCTGAGGTGCGCCACCTCGGATTCACGGGTCACGCCTAGAGTCACGCCCGTGAATCTTGGCATGTAAGGAGTATCCAAGGGGGCTGCACGGGAATCTGAGGCGCTGGCCTCAGATTCTACTATCACGCCCGTGACCCTGGGCGTGTCACCCAAATTAAACACGCCGCGGGAATCCGAGGCTCAAACTGGTTAATGCCTCGAAAACACAGAACATGGTCAGGACACGCCCGTGACCACGATGTTCACGCCCGTGTCATGTCCGAAAGGCAGACGGGAAAAAGAGTACGGACAAACCAACCGCGGGTTTCGCAAAACAGGCTATACACGCCTCTATCATGCCCGTGACCATCAGGTCATGTCCGTGACAGGGGCATATGCGAGAAAAAAGAATTTTTTTTTATATTTGTTTTTTTTCAAATAAACGAAAATAAAATAAAAGTTGCCGACTTGAAGAATCACGTAGACTTGATGTTCAACCCCGACCGATCATCTTGCATCGATGTTCTTAAAACCTGCAAAAACTTAAAAATAAAATTAAACAGTAGAAAATATAAGGTAAAAGATAATCATGGGGTGCCTCCCACAAGCGCTTTGTTTATGGTCGTTCAGCTCGACCTTAGTGGTGTGCGCATACTATGGGTTTGATAACATTATGTTGTCCAATTGTTCGTTAATATTTTCACCGGAAAGAAATAATTTCAGTCGGTGCCCATTCACTTTAAATTCGCCTCCTTCCAGGTGCGAAATATGCACCGCCCCGTAGGGCCAAACCTCCTTTACGACAAAGGGGCTGGACCAACGAGACTTAAGTTTACCAAAAAATAAGTTTAAGCGCGAGTTATAAAGCAAGATTTGGTCTCCCAGTTGGAATCCTTTGGGTGCTTAATTTTTCTATCATGATAAAATTTGGTGCATTCCGTATAGAGTTTATTATTCTCATAAGCGAGGGAGCGCCACTCATCGAGCTCGTTAAGTTGGAATTTACGGAGCTCGGATGTCAAATTTTCATTAAGATTTAAAAATTTAAGTGCCCAAAAGGCACGATGTTCAAGCTCAACCGGTAGATGACATGCTTTCCCATAGAACAATCGATACGGCATACAACCGATAGCGGTCTTGCACGCGGTCCGATAAGCCCATATAGCATCATCAAGCTTGACCGACCAATCCTTTCTACTAGTGGAAACCGTTTTTTTCTAATATACGTTTGATTTCACGGTTAACTACTTCTACCTGGAAACTTGTTTGAGGGTGATAGGGGGTGGCTAACCTATGTGTAACGCCGTACTTAGATAGAACCTTAACGAATTGTAAGTTACAAAAGTTGGAGCCCCTATCACTAACTATTTCCCTGCGGTGCTCCAAATCGTGAAAATAGTTTTTTAAGAAATTTAGTCACGACTTGGGCGTCATTAGTGGTAAGGGCTTTTGCTTCTGACCACAGTTATACGTAGTCGACCGCTACCAAAATATACTTATTTCTATAGGACATTTGTAGCGGTCCTACAAAGTCGATCCCCCATAAATCAAAAACTTCTATTTCTAAAAATGAATTTAATGACATTTCATCACGGCGGGAAATATTACCTGAGCGTTGGTATTGTTCATAACAACTTACATCGGCATGATCATCCTTGAAGATGCTTGGCCAATAGAAGCCTGCTTCAAGTACTTTCTGAGTCGTCCGATTAGCTTTATAGTGCCCACCGGCGGGCCCCTCGTGGAAAGGATTTAGAATTTGGGAGGCTTCCTCATGAGAAACACACCTCCGAACTACTTGGTCCACGCACACACAAAAGAGAAAGGGATCCTCCCAAAAATAATTTTTCAAATCGGAAAATAATTTCTTCTTTTTTTGATAAGAAAAAGCATTCGGGAGGAATCTCGCAATAAGATAGTTTGCGAAATCGGCGAACCAAGTAGTGGGGAGTGTAATTACCTTATGAATAGCGAGAAGGCGCTCCTCGAGGAAAGTGTCGTCAATGTCCTCCTCTATAAGCTCCTCCGAATTGGGATTCTCCAACTGAGAAAGATGATCAGCCACCAAGTTCTCCGCTCCTCTCTTGTCACGAATCTCCAAGTCAAATTCTTGGAGGATTAAGATCCACCTAATCAATCACGGCTTTGCATCTGTTTTTGTTAGTAAATATCTCAAAGCCGAATGATCGTTAAAAACAATAATCTTGGACAAGATTAGATATGAGCGGAATTTATCAAATGCAAAAATAACAGCTAATAATTCTTTTTCGGTGGTCTTGTAATTTTCCTGTGCGGCTGTTAGTGTTTTACTCGCATAATATATTGGATGAAATTTTTTTATTTATACATTGTACTAAAACCGCACCTACGGCAAAACTACTAGCGTTGCACATGATCTCAAACTGAAGTTCCCAATTGGGAGTGATCATGATAGGAGCGTTAATCAATTTTTCTTTAATAAGAGAAAAATCATGCAAACAATTTTCATCAAAAAAAAACGGCGCATCTTTTTCTAATAAGTACGTAAGAGGCTTAGTTATTTTAGAAAAATCTTTAATAAAACGGCGATAGAAACCGGCATGCCCAAAAAAACTATAAACAACCTTGACATTTGAAGGGGGGGTAGCTTTTCTATAGTTTCAATTTTAGCTTTGCCTACCTCTATGCCCTTGCTAGAAATTTTATGGCCTAAGACCAAACCTTCCTGTACCATAAAATGGCACTTCTCCCAGTTTAAAACTAGGTTCGTGTCCTCACATCTTTGGAGTACACAGGAAAGGATTGCCAAACATAAATCAAATGAATCTCCAAAAACATATAAATTGTCCATGAAGACCTCCATGATATCCTCCACTAATTCGTCAAAGATCACTAGCATACACCTTTTGAAGGTTGTCAGCGCATTGCATAAACAAAAAGGCATTCTTCGATAGGCGAAGGTGCCAAACAGACAAGTGATGGTTGTTTTCTCTCGGTCTTCGGGCACGATTGGGATTTTGTAATATCCCGAAAGACCGTCAAGACAACAATAAAAAGAGTGCCCGAATAACTTTTCAAGGATTTGGTCAATGAATGACAAAGGAAAATTATCCTTATGGGTTGCATCATTTAATTTACGGTATTCGATGCACATCCACCATCCGGTAACAGTTCCAGTAGGGATTAATTCATTCTTATCGTTAGGCACTACCGTTAACCCTCCTTTCTTGGGCACCACTTGGACCGGACTCACTCAAGTGGTATCCAAAATGGGATAGATGATGCTCGCATCTAACAACTTTATTACCTCCGCCTTGATTACCTCCTTCATGTTAGGATTTAGTCGGCGTTGAGGTTGAATAGTTTTATGAGTGTGTTCCTCTAATAAAATTTTGTGGGTGCAAAAGGAGGAATTAATCCCTCTCAAATCTGTGATCTTCCACGCAATTGCGTGACGATGATGTTTTAAAATCTTAGATAATTTATTTTTTTCTTCATCGGTCAAGTAGGCCGACACAATAACATGAAGTTTGAAATACTCCTCTAAAAATAAATACTCTAAATGATCAGGCAATTGTTTTAATTATAGCATGGGAGGTTCATCATAAGAAGTTTTCAAACGATCACTACCAACTTCCAAAATTTCGAAATTACGCGTGAGAGTGATCGAAACATTATCACTATTTCCATAAGAGATTAAATCTAAATTTTCAAAATCAGCATCATGATCAATAGATGATAAAGAATGTTCAAAAAAAGGAAAGGAGTCTTCGTCGGGAGAAACCTCCAAATATTAACATGAATCATCATTTGCGAGCGAATTTTTCATAGACGAGTCAATAGTAAAGGTAACTTAATCATATATGACTCTAAGGAGAAGTTTACCGTTACTAACGTCTATAACTGTGCGCGAGGTGGCAAGAAAAGGGCGACCGAGAATAAGTGGTACCTCGGTGTCCTCTTCAATGTCAAAGATGACAAAATTTACCAGAAAGATAAATTTGTCAACTTTGACAAGCACATCCTCAATGATCCCCATAGGGAGCTTGACAGACAAATCCGCCAATTTAATGCTCATTCTTGTGGGCTTAGGCTCTCCTAATCCCAATTTCTTCACTAAAGAATAAGGCATTAAATTAATTGAGGCATCTAGATTGGCTAACGCATGTTTTCCCAATAAATCACCAAATAAACAAGGAATATGGAAACTACCCAGATCGGGTAATTTCTTAGGCAATTTATTAAGAAAAACTGCCGAACACTCCGCATTCAACTGAACCGTGGAGATATCCTCAAGTTTATTTTTATTGGATAAAATATCCTTGAGGTACTTGACATACTTCGTCATTTGTGCGATTATTTTGCAAAATGGTAAATTTATTTGAATTTGTTTAACATATCTAAAAATTTACCGTGGTGCTCATCCACCCGGTCTTTTTGCATTCTAGAAGGATAGGGAAGAGGTGGTTGATAAGCTTTAAGTTTATTAAAATTAGAAGGCTTAAGCGGAGGAGAAGATGAAGAAATTGTTACCTCCGTATCAACCGGAATTGGAGAAGTATCAACCGGAAGTGGAGAAGTGGTTACCTCCTTCCCGCTCTATAGAGTGATGGCTTTGGCTTGCAACTTTGGGTTGGGCTCCGTATTGCCCGGTAGCACTCCTTGGTTGCAATCGGAGAGAATTTTAGCGATTTTCCCAATTTTGTTCTCCAAATTACGAAGAGATCTGGTACGATTCCGGATATTTGCATCATTTGTAGTCATATATTTGGTAAACAACTCCTCGAGATTGGGAGCTTTTGGAGCTTTCAGTGGAAAATAACCAGGAGGAATTGTGTTTGGTGGGTGCATCGCATTCCCCGGATTACTCCAAGAGAAGTTGGGGTGAATCCTTATACCCGGGTGATAAGTATTACCATAATTATTACCCAAATTATAAGGTGGCCGATTATGATTACCCATGTAATCCACATGTTCCGCAATAGTGGAAGGCTCCCAATATTGGGGCTCACAGGTAGGTGTAGACGAGGAAGCAGACATCTCGTTCATCTATTTTTGTAGTTTCTCAACCTGAAGAGATAAACTAGAAACCGTATCTATTTCGTACATCCCATCCGGTTTAGATGGACGAGACTTGGGTGTACTCCAATGATAGGTATTCATGGACATACCTTCTATTAGTTCTTGGGCGGCCGCTGGTGTCTTTTTATTTAACGTTCCACCGGCGGCGGCATCAATATGTTGCCTCGTTTGTTGATTGAGGCCATTATAGAAGGTTTGCACTTGTAACCAATCGGGGATTCCATGATGCGGACAACGGCGAAGCAATTCCTTAAATCGCTCCCAAGTATCATATAACATTTTCGTATCAACTTGGGAGAAATAAGTAATATCATTGCGCAATTTTGCCGTCTTAGTGGGCGGAAAATATTTCGGGAGAAATTTTTCCATCATCTCGGCCCAAGTAGTGATGGAGCCTCTTGGTAAAGAACCCAACCACTGCTTTGCCTTTGTGTGAAAAGAAAAAGGAAACAGCCTTAGCCGAATAACATCATCAGAAACCCCGTTAATAATAAAAGTATTGCATATTTCTAAAAAGTTAGAAATATGCGCATTTGGGTCCTCATCGTAAAGTCCATCAAGTTTTACTGATTTTTGTACCTTTTGAATGATGCTTGGCTTCAATTCAAAGTTATTGTTCGCATTAGCGGGTCGAACAATACTTGATTTCGCCTCATCTAAATTTGGACGAGCATAATAGGACATAGTCTGTTCTTCAGCAATATTTGGATTTTGGTTAACCAAAATAGAAGAAAATTGAGAAGAAGGGGAAGTATAAGAAGAAGAAGAGGAAGAAGAGATGTCACATATGGATTCCTCAACCAAATCTGGAGAATTAAGGTCATAGAGTCTTAGGCATCGCCGTAAGCTTTGCTCGATCTCCGGATCCAAGTCAAATAGATTTGACGGATTCCCTCAGGTCATACACCAAAATAAAATAAAAGTAAAAGTTTTAAGATTTAAAAATTTATAAAATAAAATTTCCCGGACTTCCCAAGGGCTACACAATGACGGGTTCGCAAGGTACTAGGCGGTATTGCGGGATGAAAACCCGACACGGCCCTTTCGCAGGAAACTTTAATTATAAATAATTAAAGTTAAAACTTTTAAAGAAAACAAACAAAATAAAAAAGGATAAAATTAATAGATTCTTGCTTTCAAAATATCGACAAAGAAAATCCTCGGTAATGATGCCAAAAACTTGATGGATATTTTCTCCATGCTAACGCGTGTTTCCAATCGATGAGGCAAGTATACCTATTGTTCGGAATATAGAATCAAGTGTCTTATTTTTACTCGGGGCTTGTCGAGTACTTGTACTCACAAGAAAGAGCTATTATCTTAATGGATGAAAAGTTGGTTTTTGTTTAAAACTGAAAAAGAAGCGTTACACTAAGAAAGATAAATTTGATGTTGGGGAAGCTAGCACTTGATCTAGAATCCTCTTGGGCTAAAATAAACCTTCTTAAAAATTAAAGAAATGCGAGTTCTTAAATTTACTCACTCGACCGTGGAGGTTCCTAAGGTACAAAAGCATCTCTCTCGAACTCATGCTTTTGACTAACCTTAGGTTGATCGATTAAGACCTATCAGCCAGTCAAAACCCCTAAGCTTGCTTTAGGCGGTGAACCCCACAATTGGATTTGACTCCAATCCGGAAGATTTATGTCGTCCTCTCTCGAGGAGTGCAAGCAACTCCTTTTATATTTGAGTGATCTCCTCATATCCGCAAACTCTCGGACATTTAGGGTACAAATCTTAGATCGAAAACCATATCCGCGAAATATGAATTTGACAAAATATAATTCAATGATAAATCAATAGTTACGAAGAATAAGAACAAGACACTTTTGATAAAAAAGAAAAGTTTATTTTATTCCAAGGTTCATCATGATCAAGTGCTTAATGAAAATTAGCTACTCATCATCATTAGGGAAATACAAGATAAGGCAGGGAAAGACATGATTAAAATAAAAAAGCAAACTTGAATTGAACTTTCACAATGCAAAGCTAGAATAAGAAATGGAAAATACAGCTAAATAAAACAGCAAACTACAAGACTCCAACTTCCAAAAATCGACCTTGAGCATCTGAAGTTGTGTGGAATTTATAGGAAAAATAGTTGGTTGGTCACGCCGCTAGGTCACGCCCGTGATATAGGGCGTGTCGGGCTCGGAACCATCATCTTGAAACCCTGGGAATGTTGAAGGAGAAACCGCCAAAATCTGTTAAATGACTGGTCTCGCCCCTAGGTCACGCCCGTGACCTAGGGCACGTCAAATCTGTTTCTGGAAAATGGCGGGAAGCTGAAAACAACGAGAATATATTGTTGTTGATGGAGGTGTCATGCCCCCTTGTCACGCCTGTGACCAGGGGAGTGTCAAGTTGGAAACGACAACAAGCGGCAACGGCAGGAACGACTGAGTCAATGGCTGGAAAATGCTCCTGACACGCCCTGGGTCACGCCCGTGACCCGGGAGTGTTATTTTAATCCGACGTGGCATGGATTTGACAATTCTTCCAATAGCTGGCACCCCCCATGCTAGGGTTACACGGGCGTGTCAGAAGTGACACGGGCATGTATGTGGCCGATCGACATTCTTCGATTGACTATACTGGTTCTTGGTGTCACGCCTATTGCACACGCCCAAGGATGGCATGGCAAGGGCATGTCATAGGCGTGTCAGGTCTCTTAGTTCACAGTTCGATGATTTGCAGTCGACGTTCTTTGCTCCTTTGTGTCACGCCCAAGGAGGGCATATTACAGGGCGTGTTTGGGCCCAAAAGTGGAAAATTCCATTTCTGCTCCAAATAATCTTTAGATTTGCCCTACAAGATTGAAAATAATTTTATTAGAACAAATAAATATAAAATACAAGAAATTAGTTAATTATAAACTTTAGATTATATAAAATTGATATATAATATCTAACTATTAATAGAAAATAGTATATGAAAAATAGAAATAATTAGAGTTATCATGCTCCTGGGATGATAGACTGACGCGAACCTGAGATAAATCCCAAGTTGGCCATAGAAGCTAATAAACTCGGCGTTGGCAAACTGCGGCCCATTGACCATGACAATGGCCTGAGGAAATCCATGCTGACAGATGATCTCCCCCCACACAAAGTTTCTGATTACCCGGAAGGTCACCTTTGCCAGCATAGACACCTCCAACCACTTAGAATAATAGTCAATTATTACTAGCAGGAACCTACTCTGCGAACTATCCTAGGGGAAGTGTCCCACAAGATCCATTCCACAGATGTCAAAGGGTTGGGGCGCAGTGATGGTCCTTAGTCTCTGAGCTGGCAATAGCTTGAGCGGGGTGAACAGCTGGCACTTCTGGTACTTCTTGGCAAACTCAGCGACATCCTGACCTAGGGTTAGCTAAAAGTACCCTTGTCTTACAATCCTCCCCTTCAAGGTCCTACTTCCTGAGTGACTCCCGCACTCTTTGGAATTGACTTCTTCCAAAATCCTTTGAACTTCTCCCTGCGCTATGCAATGTGCTAGCAACCTTTAGACGGTATTTCTATACAACTGCATGTCGCGCATGAGGTAGTATATAGACTTGTGCCTGAATCACTTTTTATCCATGCCCTCTGGGAACTCTTCTATGGATAGGTAGGTCTTGAAAGGATCCATCCACGAGGGGCATTGGTTCACCTCCATCAACTCTCCTTCTTTGATGGAAGGGTGGAACAAGTCGGTGATGGTACCCCCCACCCGAGGTTCGTGCTTGGCCAACTAGACCACCTGCTCATTCTCCTCCTACGGCATGTGTAAAATGGAGAATTTTTGGAACATGTTGATAAATCCCTTTACTTTGGCTATGTATAGTTGGAGAGTAGGCTCCCTGGCCCCAAAATTGCCATTGATCTTTGAGGCCACCATCATGGAATTTGTGAGCACCTCCACATCCAGCACACCTAGCTCCCAGGACAGTCGAAGCCCTGCGATCATTGCTTCATACTCGGCCTGGTGGTTGGTAATGGGGAAGTGAACAACCACCGTTTGCTCGATCTTGTCCCTTGCAGACTCTCTAAGATCACACCTACCCCCGGAGGAATGCCTCCCCAACGTATCAGCCACTTGCACCCTCCAAAGTACTAGGTGAGTGAGCTCGACCTCATCCACTTCAACTACATAAGCAACAAGAAAGTCAGCCATTGATTGAGCCTTGATCGAGTGGCGGGGAACAAAAGATATATCCAATTCACTCAGTTCCACTGACCACTTCACCAACATTCCCGATTGCTCCACCACCTCAATGATGTGTCGGAGGGGAGTGTCAGTCACCACTCGGATGGAGTGTGCATGGAAGTAGGGCTGGAGCCTCTAAGCGGAGATGACCAGAGCAAAGGCCAGCATCTCCAGAATCGGATACCGAAGCTCCGCCTTCCTCAAGACCCTGCTCACGTAGTAGATCGGTAGTTACTATTTCCCCTCTTCTCGGACTAGAACAATGCTCAAGGCCTCGGCCCCGACCACAAGGTACAAAGATAGGTCTTCCCCTTCCTTTAGTCCCTGGAGTAGCGGGTCTGGGTCAACTGCCTCTTCAAGGATTTGAACACCTCCTCGTATTCCTTAGACTATTCAAACATCTAATTTCCTCTCAGCGCCTTGTAGAAGGGGGGGCATTTCTCTCCTACCCAAGAGAGGAACTTGCTTAACCCTGCCTACTTCCCCGCTAGTTGATGGACCTCCTTGGCATTCCGAGGGGATCCTAAATCCAAGATGTCCCTTACCTTGTTAGGGTTAGGCACTACACCTGCAGGAGTAAGAAAATGACCTAGGAACTTACCCCTGCTTTCCACGAAGACACACTTCAAGGGGTTTAGCCTAATTTTTTATTTCTGCAGGATGTTGAAGGTCTCTTCCAGGTCCTGGAGGTGAGAGTCAACATCCTGACGCTTAATCATGAGATCATCTACGTACACCTCAAGGTTCCTCCCTTTTTATTCCCGGAAGACCCTACCCATCATCCTTTAGTACATTTCCCCTACATTTTTATCCCAAAATGCATCATCTTGTAGTATTAGTACCCGTACCCAGTGATGAAGGTGACATCTTTGATATCGGGTGGGAGCATCCTGATCTGATGATAACCTGAAAAAGAATCTAGAAAACTCATTATAGAAAAACTGACAGCTAAGCCTACAAGAGCTTCGATCCGAGGTAAGGGATAACAATCTTTATGACATGATTTATTAAGAAGAGAAAAAATCTACACACATCCTCCAGCGACCGTCTCCTTTTTTAGCCATTACAACATTGGAGACCGAGCTTGGATACTTGATCTCTGAAATGAATTCGGTCTTGAGGAGTTTATCCATCTCCTCCCAGATGGGCTCGACTAGCTTGTTTGCGGTAGACCTCTTCTTTTGATGGATTGGGTGAGCCTCAGGATCTAGGTTGAGGCGATGGTAGGCGACGTCCGCATCGATCCCCGACATGTTTTCCGCTCTCTATATAAAAATATCCACGTTCTTTTGGATGCACTCCAGCATCCTTCCTCAGTCCTCTAGACTCAGCCCCCTGCTGATTCGCACCTTATCCACCCTACCTTCCTGTGTGAGACCTCCATCTCCACCACCTCTTCGGCTGCTTCCAGCCAGAACTAATCTCCCCACATGCCTTCGACCCCCTCGCCTGGGGCCATAACTTCTTCCTCAGCTTCCTCTATGGCCATCACCTCGGCTTGCTCCTCAAGCACTTCCTCCGCCGCCTCCGCCTGAGCACGAATCTCTTCCTCCTCTACCCCATCTCCATATCTCCCTCTCCAGCCTCTTTCCTGGATTCTTACTCAATCCTCCTCTCTATATCCTTAGCTCCTCCTTGTCAAGAGATGGAGTTGACCGCGGTCACGTAGCATTCCCTCGCTACTTTGGGGTCTCCCCGAACCTAGACTTGGATTCCCTCGGCGTTGAACTCCAAACATTAATGGAAGGATGAGGGCACGTATCAAAAGGCACTGATGAGGGGCCATCCTAAGATGGGATTGTAACTATTGGGAGCGTCCACAATAACGAACCTGCAGTTTCGGGATTGCCCCCTAGAGTGACATGAAGTCCCACTCCTCCTTCATATCCCCAAAGAATTCGAAAAGAGGACCATCCGAGGCTAACACCCTCCTGGCTCCACCTTCATCACGTCGAATGCCTTCTTGAAGATGACGTTGACCGAGCTCCCGTTATCAATGAGGATCCGAGAGATAATAAAATTTTAAACACTGGCCTGGATGACCAGCGCGTCGCAAACGGGATCCTCATTATCTGGTATATCCTTCCTTAAGAAGGTGATCTTCTCCCTTAGGGGTGGAGATAGAGACGTCAAAGCAACGCTCCAGTGATATATGGTATGAATACTTGCCTTTTGGCTGGCCTCAGCTCCCCCCTCATGGATCACCCTGATCCCTCCGTGACCACCAACATCGGCCCATTGCTCGCACCAGTCCTCCACTGCCCCAGGCAAGACTTCCTCAATCTGCACTTCCTGGAGGAGGTGTTGTTACTGCTCCATGTTTCCACTCATCTCGAGGAACTCTGGGCACATGGCTGTGGCATGCCCCTCCTCCTGATGGAAGTAATAATAGGCGAGCTCCACCCTTCCTCCTTTCCTCCTCCTCTACTGGACTCTTCTCCTCCTACCCAAGGATATCGCCATTGCATGATCTTGGTCAGGGAGAGGAGGCCTTTGCCCTGCCTCCATCCTGGGGTGTTTAATTGACCCTGGCCCCCATGGTAGTTGTCTCCTCCATGGAAACCTCTCCGCTGACCCTAATCTTGCCACTCCTACTGCCTCCAATCGAGCTGATTGTTCGGCTCCTAGCACCCCTACCTCAGCAACTATTGCTATTCCCTCTGCCTAGGCACGTGCCTCTGTACATCTTGGCCCTTGCCACCTCTCGACTCCTCCTCCATGGCCTATATGGCCAACTTACTTACAAACTCGAGGATTGACTCCTCCCCATCAACTCCCTTGTCACACTCTCCATCAGCTCCTCAAAGGAGAGAGGCGGCACCCTCTTTAGCACCATCCCAAAGAATCCCTGATACAGCCCCAGGGTGAAGGCCATCATCAAAGTATGCCCTGACATCTCCTGGACCTAGAGGACCTCCTCTTGGAACCGGTCAACGTAGCTCCCCAGGGTCTCGTTCACTCCCTGATTAATGTGGAACAGAGACTCGGACTCTTTCTTCCTCTTCTTGGAAGTGGTGAACCTCAGCAAGAATCCCTAGCGTAGGTCCTTGAAATAATAGATGGAGCTGACTGGCAGTTGGTCGAACCAATCTATTACCTTCTCCTTGAGGGTGATGGCGAAGAGCCTACACTTGAACGAATCTAACATTTACCGAATTGAGACCACATCCTCAAACCACTGGATGTGTTGAACTAGATCATCCTTCCCGATGAAGTAAGATAACTCTGGCTCGTGAAACTGCTCTAGAACTAGGGCAGATGAGACAAAGTCACTAAAGGGGCTGCTACCCTCTGTCGTGCGAGCCGGGCGATCTCGCACCCCCACCTCGCCAGATCGGCTCGCACTTGCTAAGCCGGTTAACAAAACTTGCCCCGACAGATCTTGCTCACCCCTCTGCTCTATAGCTTCCTTCCTGAGTCACCTGATCGGGGCGTCCTCGCCTAAGGTTGGTGCTGCGGTGACTGGCACGGCTAGGGTCGAGCACTCGGCACGCATGCTGAGTGCGAACATGACAATATTTCGCATCTCTTGTTGGAAATCCTAGAACATCCTGAGGGTGGCGAGAGGGGGAGGGGGTGGCGAGTTAGCCCTGTCAGAACCCTTCCCTTAACCTCCAGTCATTAAGCTCACAAAGGATTTTCTGCACTGATCACTCTCCATGCTGACCGCACTAGGGTTTGGTCTTGGATCCTATGGAAAATCAACCCAAATCCACCCCATCTTCCATGGGATGGTGTTAAAAGTCATTCCCAATCAGTGTCCCAAATCCCAACCTATGTTGAGGTGATTTGGCCCCCTAAACCTACGAGTGCACTTTTGACCTAAATACCCTTATTGAGCCAACTTAGGGTTTGCTTGCTTCCAACCTAAATTATCTCCAAGTGAGATGAAAATTTATACAGAACCTCATGATGACTCCAAGGACCACTCACCAAAATTTTGGAGGGTTTGGAGGTCATTTTGTCCCTTCATAAATTTAATCATGGTTTATTAAATAATTACAAAAACTATAGGAATATTATCACCAAAAATTCTCATTTTTAGGCAGAACTCAGATATAGACTAGGGTGACTCCCTATCCAAATTTCAAGTCATTTGGACAAGATATGAAGTGGGGGCACACATTTTAATCTCTGCTTAGCCGTAGGTATAGACCCCACCAAAATGGGTGTCTTGGTCAAACTAGTTGACCAAATTCTCTCAAATCCAAGACATTTTCTCGTTCCTCTACTCTCTTTTGCTGCTATCCATGGCTCCTAGAGGTATAAGTGGCTTGCTTGTTAGGGGAGAACTTGTGCGAACGGAGTTTGCGTCAGCCACTAACGATTTCAGAAATGTCATTCTAATGTTAGAATTTGTCGTGCTCTCATTCATTCTTGAGCACCCTTGCAAAGTTTCCGACAAGGATATTCTTGAATTTTTCTCAAATGCAAAGCTCTGCAGGTAAGACACAGTGTTCAAAAGAAAAGTTCGACATATTAGAGTTAAGGTGAAGGAATCCTTCCTCTTGAGGTACTTACAACTTCCTGAATGTGACGAAGCCGATCAACTGGTAGAGTATGATTTCTCCAGGGCTCATCTCTTCCGTGGTTTGCCATGGGGAACAAATACAGTAAAGCATAAAGGGATGAATGAGGAAGGAAAACTCTTATCAGATATTATCAGAAAAGTTCTGTTATGTAAGACTGTATCCCATGACTACTTATCCTTAGAAATGTTCAAAATTCTGGTTGCCATCAAATGTCAGAAGAAAATTGACTAGGGTGCAGTGATGTTTACAATAATTTAGGATAGTCTCTGCGTATCGAATTTTGGCAAAATTCTCAGTTTATATTTGAATCAGCTTGTCTGTGGCACTTTTGATCTGACCGAAGGTGTACCTATCAATCACCTGAAGAAAATCAACTCATCTATCTTCTCCTGGTGGGATAGAAGGATCCATAGGCATGGTGGAGCTAGATTGCTGCCAGAGGATGAAGAAGAGGTAGTTCCTGAAGATAGAATTCCTACTCCTACCCCTGGTGAAATTCCTGAAAGCTCGTGTGTAGGAATTGAGGGGGAGTTAGTTGAAACATAAGTGGCTACTTAAGCTTTAGTGACCTTGAGTGTTCTCACTACTGCAGAATTAGTTTCTCCTGTTCGTTCTGTGCAAGAGGTACCAGCTTCAGACGCAGAAGTTTCTGTACAAGATTTACTGGATGAGATAGATGATCTACTAACTAAGGTTGCCGATATTGGTCGAGCTATTGTTGCTGAGTTTGCACCTGATAAAGCTGAGGATGAGACAGTTGCCGATGTTGTTTTGGATACTACTGATCTTGAGGTAGATGCTGCTACTGATATTGAGATAAATGTTGCTGATTATGCTGTTGTTGATTATGATATTGCTGATGAGGACGACCTGGATGCTAATAATGTAAATGATGCAGAAATTACTGAAGCTACTGATAATGTAAATGATTCTACTGTGCTTGTTGCCATAGAGAATCTGATTGTAAGTCTCCCAGAGCTTCACTTTATTGTGTCTTAGGGGTAGCCGATTCATCCTTCAATCTCGATTCAAATAGAGTTGGATAGATTCGTGCGCAATCTTCTAAGAAGTATTGCGAAGATTCATGGTGGACCTCTATTGGAGGAGGTAGAGATTGTTGATCTTTCTGATGAGGAAGGAGATGCAAAGGTGCATCCTCCTGTCTTAGAGGCTCCAGATACTGGTCTGCTATCTAAAGAGCATATTTCTCCTATAAAAAGTCTTCCAGTGACTTAGAGGAAAGTGTAGATATCCCTTCTCTCCCCATTATTTCTGTTAAAGACACTCCAAGTACAAGTTTAGACATTTCTCTCCTGAACTCTATAGAAGCCCTGATGGCAAAGCAACAAGCAAGTTTCAATCTCTTTCTGAAGAAGGTACTGAAGAAATTGAAAGAAACTGAAAAAGATATGAACAACTGTCTTGTAGAGATCAAGGTATGTTTTCATAAACTGTATTCAAGGCTAGACTCTTGGTTCGTGCAAGTGGTCAGGCTATTGTCCATACGATGGTTGGGCTGACGAGGAACCTCACTGTACTCCAGAATGTTGATGAGAATGCCAAAACAGCCATTAAAGCCCAAAATGAAGGGATGAACTACTTTGATGACCAAATAGTCTATTATAGCAAAGATATTTCAGCTAAAGTACTTGAAGAAGTAAGAAAGGTGGAGGATGAATTAAAAACTAAGGTTAATGCGCTAGAAGCTCCATTGAAAGACCAGTTCAAGGATGTAAACATCTACTGTTATGATAAATTCTGTTAGCTACATAGAGTGCTGTTTCTGGGGTCGGCTGAAGCTAGAATGCAAGAACAGGTGATACTAGATCCTAGTCATGACTTTGTCCAGCCTACTCAGGCGTACACTTAATATTTGTCAGAATCTCTAGATCAACCTGTTGTTGTTGCTGCTGAACTAGAAATCCGGATAGTTGAAGACTTACCTCCACTAGCTCTTAAGAGAAGAAGATATGGTGAAGGCCCCTCTGCTATAAGGTTTGAGCACAATAGAGAAATGGTTTAAGTGTGGAGTCCTATCTCCAAAAGCATCATCCTATACACCTTCAAACTAGTCGACTTGACCAATGCGAATAGATGGGATTACTATGGCAGGGAGGAGTAGCAGAAGCATGAGGTGGCAAATGTTAAAAGAAGGCTACATTTCTAGAAGTACAGTTGTGATGATCCAGATGCTCCTCCAGCTTCGCAAAAGTACTATCTGAAGCTAAGGACATATTTTGACAGTCAGTTTCAGAAAAGCCATGACAAACATGCATGATTTGTTTTTCAGTTGATGATTGTGGAAATTATTTGCCCCATATAAAATTTTTATATATATATAATTTAATGTTTTGACTTGGAATGCTATTATTTCTTAATTCTATATGTTCTTTCCTTTTCATGTTTTAAGATTATTTTGTGTACAATTCACCTTAGTTTGTAGGGTTCTGACTTCTTCAAATAGGGGGAGATTGTTGGGTATTATATCCACAATAACTCTGATTTGAAGAAGTATCCCTTGAACTAAGATGAATTGAGTTTGTATTTGATGTTATTTTATAATTATGTGCTTACAGGATGATATTGCTAAGTACAATACAATGTCAGGTTACAATGGGTCTTGAAACATATGATTATACAATGTAATCCTATATTGTGTAGGCCAAGGTGCTGACTCATGTGTAATCACTCTATTGAGGTGTACTTCGAATTCAAGTACATTAGAAGAATCCAAGAAGATCGAGTTGCGTCTTTCAAAAGAGCAGATTTTCTCTAAGTAAAATTTGTCGAGTATAGTAACGGACACTCATCGAATTCATCGAGTATACTCATGAATAATGGTCGAATTCATCGTGTATGCTTACTGGCACTCGTTGAATTTGTCGTATTTACTTAGAGAGTAATCTCCGAATTCCTGGAAATCAGTTAAGTAAAAGTCATCGAGTATCACCGTATATACACGTCGAATTCGTCGAGTGTATCTATCGATACTCGTCGAATTTGTCAAATATACATGTCAATACACGATGAATTTGTCGAGTCATCTCGACTTTACTTCTCTGGATTTCTCTAAGTAATATTTGTCGGATATAACTTAAATAAGCGTCGACTCAGCTAGCCGATACTCGTCGAATTTGTTGATTATACTAGCCAATATTCGTCGAATTCGTCGAGTATCTCTTCTACCAAGCGTTGAGTTACATGATCGATGAAATTGTCCAAGTAAATTTTGTCTAGTTTTAAGTGGTTTGATGAGTATACTCGTAGATACTCGACGATACTCGATGAATTATACTTAGGGTTATTTCTTCTATTTTCAAATTTCCTGTTTGGTTTGTCCAAATCACCATGTATAGTAATTTTCCAATTTCTCAATAAGGTTATTTCTAGTCGTTACGAAAGAAGGTTTCCTATATATATATTGGGTTGATTTCAATCAACAAAAAATTATGCCTTTATTCAAATCAAGAAATCTCAAGAATGAAACTATTCCCGTCGGCGCACGATATGATCTTTGCTGCCCACTCGACCGATGACTTCTTGCTACACGGTTCATTTTCCTTATGAAAGTTGACTAGATCATTGATCTCTAAAGATTCTTATTCTACTCAGATCTAGTTGATTCGTGTGTTCAGATCAAGTTTTCAAAGCCTTCGGTTTCTCTTGTTGTAACACCTCCCCAATAATGATCGTATAATATGGGTCCGGTCGGGGCCCAATAATATACAGACTTCACAACATAAGCTTTAAATGATGATATAAAACTACCCAACTCAAAACTCAGAATAAAACCGCGAAAACATACAACTAAACAGGAAGTTATCCACTAATCCAAGAGTATCAAAATTGCCTCAAGGCCTTACACAACATGAGTCCAAAACTGAAAATCAATCCTACAAATGTGCAAAAGAACTCCTAGGTTACCTCAACATGCAAGCCAGATTACATCTCAAGGATCATATCATAACATCAAAACATAAGCAAATAAAGGTTCACTTCATGAGGCTTAGGCCATTTTGTCCGGCGAGCTTTCTCCTGCTTACGATCCTTGCCCTGTAAAAATTTGTTGTAACGTGGGCAAGCAAAGGCTGACCTCAACTGTATAACAAACACATCTCCTCCTTACCATCCCTAGCGGACCCCAAGGTACACCATCACCCTGCAGGTCAACACTTCGTACGCAATATACCATAACATGTAAGGCTATAAAACAGCTTTGGATGTCTAATTCAACAAACATGTTTCTAAGTTGAGCATAAATAAAAAGGGGGCCTATAATACAACATATATGTAATCCTGGGTTTCACCCAATGCACCATAGATCGCATGATTCTAACACAACATCATATCATAACATCCGGGTACTTCAAATTTCCTCAACTGCATGCAAGCCGCACACATAAGGGTACTTAAATTTCCCTTAATGGCATACAAGCCACCACACGGAACTCTTGCCAAGGCCCCACCTGCTCGTGGGTCTCAAACTCAGGCTTGCCTGCACGCTCTGATTTCTCATATCAGGATTTTGTATCACACACAAACTGAATGTAAGAACCCTTGCTGGACCCCACCCACTCGTGGAGTTCACCGTCCGGGCTTGTCCTAAGCTTGGCATTCTCGTCAGTTTCACAGAAGTGGACTAGTCTTGCTGGGACACTCTCCCCACATGACTTGCACGTCACGGGATAGCTAGCCGACCACAGAGACAAATCCATGCCATAGCACATCACAAACATAGCATTGCCCACCCTAATCCATCATTTGTACCGTAACGTCCCCGTGCACCAAGAAAACCATCTACCGCCAATAGGGAGCTAACCATGTATAGTTCTGGCTACATGTACTCACTCGAAAAAGGGGGCATACATCACAAACGGAATCTTGCCGCAACGGTTTTCTACCAAAATCCTTAAGTTCTCCATGCAACATCACTGAGTCGGACTAACGGTCTCGACTATTGCTTCATCCACAATGCCTAATCCACTAGAGGAGCTGATCTCTAATGCAACGTCATGTCGGGGACGGACACAAATTACCTGGTGGTTCTTCTTGAACCATGACAACCTGAACCCATCTCATTTGAGAGATCTGGTGTAAGACCCGCCCCTCCCCCCTCTCGGAACACAAAACACGACACGAGGGGAGTCTTTTGCCCAGAACAGTCGCCTTGCAGTAGCGCTAGCGCTCGGGCTAACCTATACTACAAGATGCCTATCCTGCTGGCTATAACCAATATCAACCAATGCCAACCAAACCAAGAATATAAATAGAAGTCAATCCACACATAAGTAATAGTAGTCAAAAAGTACAACAAATAAAAGTAGATACAACAAGCTTCTAAAATATCCGAGTACGGGTAAAACTAGCCAGAAGGGGCTACAACAAGGGTCTCTCAAACTCACATCAGTGACTGACGGTAGCGACGACACCGTCCCTTCAGGCCCTGTCGTCCTGGCCTGGCTGTCCTGCTGCAAAACCTGTTGTTGCTCTGTCTGCGGGGTTTCCTCCTAAAAAGGAAGACCTAGCAACCGTTATTCATAAAGACTAAGTGGATTTCACATCCTCTCCCCCGACGACTCCTCGACACCGGGCGGGGAAAGGAACAATGGTACAATATATTTATATAAGCAGTAGTATAAATAGGTGTTATAGTGTGAGCAATATCAAGTAAATCAGTAGTATAATGAACGAGTAAACATTCTACTCTAGCAGTTCTACCATCTACAATAGTATATGAAAAATGTAAAGCTACGACAGAAAGTAACTCAACTTATATGAATGCTCATACAGACATATAAGTTAAGGATAGGCTCAACAGTAAAGTAACTCATCGTATAGGAGTGCCCATACAAACTTATACGATTAGGATCTTGTGTATGCAATGTAATGCAGTGCTATGAATGCTATGAAATGACTCACCCATGATCACACACATGGAATTGTTATGTCGACACAGACTTGTAGTTCCCACTTTCACTTTTTGAGCAGGTAGCTAACCTCTCAGGAGTCATCCTTCGAGGCCAGACAGTGACAGTAGAGTTGGCTTTTCCACTACTCAGCGGGTATCCACACTACCAAACTCAGGCCTCCATATTCCTCAATGCTAAGAACACAACAGCGGAGCTCACATGCGTACTACGGCTTAGTAGGAGTCTCAGGTAGCTGTGCTTTGAGAACCAAGCCCTGAACTGGCCTATGCTGTGACCCAACAGGAGCCTCGGAAAGAGGCACGAGGACCAAGCCCAACCATCCACTTTGCACGGAAGGAGCCTCGAGAATGAACACCGAGGACCAAGCCCAACCGCCCAAGGTCTATCTATCAACTCCCGTCGATGTGATGACTGGAGAGCCCGTAGACCTGCCACACTATCATTAACCTAAGATTACGACACCGCGTGTCGACTCACACCGCATGTAATTTCACATCATCGTAGCACGGAAGAAGCCTCTGGAATGAGTACCGTGGACCAATCCCAACCGTCCACTTACGTCTCTTCTCAACATTACCCAACCAGTGGAGGAAAAACCAGTGGAGGAAAAAAGAAAGGATGAAAGACACATGAAAGTTTGGAAGGCGAAGGGTAAGAGGAGGAAAATAAAGTGGTAATAATAATTAAATATTAATGAAATATATGAAAAAACAACCAAATTAAATGAGGGAGTTTCATAGTTTATAAAGAGGAGATGAATGGTGGACATAATTATCAAAATTAAGGTGGAGTTGAAACTTCAAATATTTATCAAATAATTTAAGATGAGGTAAATGGAGGGAGGAAATAATGAAGAATAATATAAAGGTGGTAGTTTCATGGAATAAAGAGGAGATAGCGGTTTCATGGAGAAATGAAGAGGGAAAGTAAAGGGTTATAGTAATAATAATAATAAAGTGCATGTATTTAATGGTGGTGGTTTTTAGAGAGAGAAAGAGGTGGTGATGTAGGTTGTATGATGAGGTGGCGGCTTTGACATGAAAAGGTGACGACGATGGCGTTGTGCATGAAATTAGTTGAATACCTAAGACTTGCTTGGCGCCGGTAATTTTGAGAGTTTGCGATGATGGCATGGCAGCATCAATGCATAATGATATATTTGTCATGAGCTTGCATGAAGAAGAGCTGAATGGGTGGTTGTGACGTGGAACGCTTGATCGGCTTGAATGAGTGCAGCGAGACTTTGACTTGGTTTCATGTATACTGCATGAATTGCTCGTCCAACGTGACGACTTCGGTAAATATTTATTTTGCAAACGTCGGGAGTGCGACCACGACAATAAACCTACAAAAATAAATATATATTAAATTAGTATACTAAAATATAAAATAAATGATTTATAAATGAAAATACATAATTTATTATTAATTTTATATTATTTATTAAACTAAAGTAAATACTAAAAATAGGTATAAATTCTACAAAAAAAATAAGACTTAAATTATTTAACAGATATAAAAAAGATATAATTTATTAACCAGATTAAATAAAATATGATTAATTAAAATTAAATATTAAACGAAATATTATAGTAAAAATACATGTAAATATTACTTATCAATTACCCTTGCCAAGTACATCCTTATTGATTCACATTTTAAAACCATTCCTACCATCCCAACTCGTCAATCCATTCATTCTCCAACCTTCACCAAATCACATTGATCAAGTACATTTTACCACATCATTTGTTCATTAAGGGTTTATCCAATTAATATCATAAACAAGTTTTATCTAACCACTTATAGGCTACATCTCAACAAAATGTTAACGTTAATGTACTTCAGTCTCTCTACCAACCCAAAGCCGATACGAAACAAAAACGAGAATTACATGTGCAGGAATGACTACTGTACAACTTTAAATAGGGATTCCAAAAGCTATAGGAATCCGGTGAAGACATTTAACCCCTCGTTGGAAATGCATTTCCAAGGGATGTGACTTTCGTGTTTAGTCGAAAGTCCTGATATGGCCGCATCGAGTCTGAAAATGGCCTCAAAAGCTGCTGCGTGCAGAAAATAGATTTTTGCATGCATCTTAAAGCAAGATTAACGACATCAGTTCATCTTCTTCATCAAGCCATATGTTCAAACCATGTCCAGAAATTCCTCCACCCTTATTCACCCTCATGAGACTATTTCCTCTTCACGAACCCAGTCCACCATCTACTCAAGGAGAGGAGAAAGGATGAAGACATCAATATCCTTAGGGCAAAATCCCTAGAATGGTCTCTTCCTAGGAAGTCTTCATCTCGTAAGTCAAAACTCTCTTGAGTCGACATCTCTCCTAGAAATAACTACAGATCTAGCACCAAAGGAGAGGGTAGGAAGCTTACCGCATTTCCGATGTTTCCACCATTTCCAGCCATGGATCGTGTCATCCTTATTGGCAGCATCTTCTTCTCCACGATTGGTGTTAGTTCTTCACGGGAAAAAGATTTGCTCCAGCACCTTATTCCTCGCCAGCAGTTTTCTACAGTAATGGATTGGAAGGGATGAGTAGAAACGGCTAGGGTTTTCTCCCCTTTTCATGTGGGAAGCTGATAACTACATAGCCATGTGTAGACCTCTCATTGGACCGTCAATCACTCATTAAATGAGTCGCTTCAAAATGACGCGGCTAGAAAAATTCATCAAAACACAAAATTTAATGACACGGGTAGGGACACGCCCGTGTCACTGCCTGTGTCCTGCTCGGGAGAACGTGGTCGACAATCTTCGAGCTCCGCTTGACGAATTGTCGAACTGCTATGGACACACACGGGTAGGGACACACCCGTGTCTCTACCTGTGTCCTACTCGGGAAAAACACGGTCGATGATCGTTAGTTGAGCTCCGCTCGAAGAATACACACACACGCACATGGGTAGGGACATGCCCATGTCACTACACGTATCCTGGTCGGGAAACACGGTCGATGATGGTCTTAAATCTCTGCTCGAAGAATACACACACATGGGTAGGGACACGCCCATGTCTCTCCCTGTATCCTGCTCGGGAAAAACAACAAGGAATTCGCATTATTGCAAGAGAGCCACATGGGTATGGACATGTAACACCCTGAAACTCAAAAGAGGGACGGGTGATGTTCTAAGCCCAGTTTGGTTTTTGGAGCACGTGTCACGGGCGTGTCACGGGCATGTCACGGGCGTATCACGGGCGTGTCACGGGCGTGTCACGGGCGTGACACGGGCATGACACAGGCGTGTTCGGCCTCGGGTTGTGCGGTCGACGCTTTGGCGGTCGACGCTAGTCGATTTGTAGAACACGGCCTAGGACACGGGCGTGTCCCACGCCGTATCACTCTAGGGATTCTGCAAGTGTGGAACACGGGCCGTGACACGGGCACAAACACGGGCGTGTCAAATTTGATACAGGCGTGTCAGATGCCGTGTCACAAGGCCGTGTACCTCTCTGACTGCGAAATGTTGGTCGATTGCACACGGGGGGCGTGACACGGGTCCCGACACGGGCGTGTCGCAGGTGACACGGGCGTGTCGGAGGCCGTGTCAAAGGCCGTGTGCTGGTTTTTTGACTTGATCGAGACGGCGAGTGGGTAACACGGCCTGGCACACGGCCGTGTTGCAACCCGTGTTCGGCCCAGTTTTTGTGATTTTAGGCCGAATCGTGGCCGTCCGTTTCTTTGATTGAGATCCAATGGCTGGGGGCTAGATTTGAGGGATTAAACTCGGGAATAGGGTTTGAAACCTCCACTTTTCTCCTATCTTTATCTCTCTTGATTCTAGAGAGAAGGGAGAGCAAGGAGGAGAAAGAAGGCCAAGATCCGGCCGCCGGCGATGCTTCGGAGGTCCGTTTCACGAGCGGAGTTCAGATCCGCGAAGGTGGGAGCGTTGCGGTGGTTTTCAACCGAGCAAATATTCTCCATGGCTAGGAAGAGGGGACGGAAGCTAACGACACTTCTCCTCTCGGTTTTTTTTAGGATTTAGGATGCATGAATAGCATCCCCTTCCTTTCATATTTTGAGCACTAAATCTCTCAAATGAGAGGGATTCGTGTAGCCTAGGTTCAAGAGGAACCTCCGGGTTGAGTATATTCATCCCGGCATGCTTTGAATTAGAGATCCGCTCCGTTAGCGGATTAGGCATTGTGGGTGAAGCCGTGGTCACGACCGTTAGTCCGACCCGGTGATGTTGCATAGCGAGCTTCGGGGATTCGGTAGCAATCCGTTGCGGCAATACGCTGTTGTATGTATGCGTTTTCCCCCTTATATTTGAGTGAGTACTCGTGGTCGGAACCGGACAAGGTTAGCTCCGTGTTGTGCGGTAGATGGTTTCCTTGGAGTACGGGAAAGACACGGTGCGAATGGTGATTGGGGGGGAAACCTTTGTTTGTGCTGTGCAAAAGCGCGGCTATGTCTCCGTGGTCGGCTGGCTATCCCGTGACGCGCAAGTCATGTGGGGGAAGTGTCCCGACGAGACTAGCCACTTGTGTGAACTGACGAGAATGTTGAGCGGAGGGCAAGCCCGGGCAATGTGGCCATGAGCGGGTGGGTTCCAGCAAGGCTTCTTAGAATCGGTCAGTGTGAGACGGAACCCTAACGTGCGAAGTCAGAATGTGCGGGCAAGCCCCGGGGCATATGACCCTTGTGCGGGTGGGGCCTTTGCAAGGTTCCGTGTGACGGCGTGTGTGCCATTAGGGACATGGTGGTTCCCTTTTGTTTGCGGCCTTAAGCCGATGGGGAAACGGAAGTACCCAGTGTTTGATGTTGTGCTAGATGCATACGAGCTAGGGTGCCTTGGGTGAAACCCGGGTTGCATTCATGTTGCATAGTAGGCCCCCTTTTCACCTTGTACAAAACATAGAAAACATGTATGTTGTATGAGACATCCAAGCCTGTTTTACCGCTTTAATATATATGCTCTTTTGGTATACGAAGTGCTAACTTGCAGGTGGAGTGGTACCCCGGGGTCCGTTAGGGACGGCCGGGAGGAGATGTGTTTGTTACATAGTAGAGGTCAGCCTTTGCTGACCCACGTTACTTCAAATCCTTACAGGGCAAGGACCGCATGCAGGAGCTAGCGCGCCGGGCGAAAAGCCCTAAGCCTCATGAAGTGTTGCTGTGCTTGGATTTTCCTTTTGTGTTTGCTACTCTTGTTATGTTTATGTCCGGCTTGCATGCCGAGGTAGCCTAGGAGTGCTTGGCACATTTATATTTTTGGATTATTATTGTGTAAGGTATTAAGGCCCTTTGATACTCTATCGTTAGTGGATAACTTCTGTCGGTTAATGTTCTGTTTCCGCTGTGTTTGTCTGGAGTTTTGAGATTGGGTAGTTTTCATATCATCTTTTAATACTAAAGATGTGGCGTCCGTATGTTGTGGGGCCCCGGCCGGACCCATATTATATGGTCTTTACAGGGGAGGTGTTACAATTTGGTATCAGAGGGAGGTTCGCATTCTAATGAGAAGATTCGCGGTCGAAAGTATAAGTCGAGTCGCGTATAAGAAGTTATCCACATAGGAGTATCGCGGGACCATGAGTGTCCTTGTGTTCGAGTCTTGCAATTAGAGACTGATTTGCGTTTTCTTGCTTGTGTTTAGAGTGAAAGCAACGAGGCTGGGACCTCGAGGCCAAGAGAAGAGCTCTTGGCAAGTAGTGCGACTGCGCAAGGTCCGCTAGGGATGGGGGTCACACCGGCCGACTTCTGTCGTATGCTTGCAGAAGCGATGGTGGCGGCCCAGGCTGCAGCGACAGCAAAGGTAGCATCTCCCGTTACTCAGCTATCAACTCCTGCTACCCCGGTCACGACAGCGACCGTGCAAGTTAAGGAGGCCAGGCGGGCGGAGCCACAGGCCGAGAGAGTGGTTGTCGGGCACGGGGACCGGCAGATGAAGTACTTTCTAAGCTTCCACCCTCCAACCTTCAAGGGAATCGGCATGCCCACAGATGCAGAGGATTTGTGGGCTAGAATTCAGGAGCTTCTGAGGGCGGCAGAGGCGCCCGAAGAGAAAAAGGCAGAGTTCGCAGCCTTTATGTTGGAGGGAGATGCCATGTTATGGTGGGTGAGCCACAGTGGCCGGCAATTTCTAGGACGCACACCGTCCATCGAGGAATTTGGGAATGCCTTCCTGAAGAAGTACATTCCCGCCTCAACGAGGTTAGCCCTCCAGAGGCAGTTCCTACATCTGGTGCAGCGAGACAAGTCAGTGGATGAGTATGTTCAGGAATTTACTCGCTTGGGTCGTTATGCGGGAACGACCATGGCAGACGATGAAGAGAGAGACAATCTCTTCTATCATGGATTGAGGGAGAATCTAAGACAACCCCTCATATCGATGAAACGTGCGGGTTTCAACGAATTGATGGAGTTGGCCCGAATTTTGGAGAGTGACATGGAGCGATCCCAGCGTTGCAAGGGTTTCACGCCCAAACAGGGGGAAGAGAAGAAGCCTGCTCAGTCCCACGGAAAGGCGGAAGGGAGCCGATGGAAGAAGAAGCCTTCCCCATATAAGTCGGGCGAGAAGAGTAATTGGACGTCCAGAGGGTCACGCTCTAAGGGCCCTCAGACGTGCTATAATTGTGGCAAGCCAGGCCACATAGCAAGATTTTGTACCCAAGGGGGCAAAGAGCAAGAGCCAACACAGGAGCAAACTGTATGCTTCGGCCCCAGTGCCGCGGAGAAAGGGAAAATGGCGGAGTCGAGTGCTTCCCGATTTCAACCAGTGCAGCCAAGGGCCTACAACCTTGGGCAGTAGGAAGCAATCCGCCAAATCGATGTGGTAACAGGTATGAGAGTTCAACCTGCATCGTAGATTTCTTCCTTTCAAGCCTTTTTATGTTTGTTGCATGTGTGTAGGCTTTGTAGTGGTATCTGGGTACCCCGCTAGGGTACTGTTTGATACGGGAGCGTCGCACTCCTTCCTTGCGGAAAGTTTCACCCGGAGGATTGGAGTTGAGTCCTTTACAACGGACTCAGAGTTGAAAGTGCGCATGCCCAATGGGTCATCTATGACAACCAGGGCTAAAGGGCGGATTTGTTGGAGTCTTGAGGGAGTCGACTTCATATTGGTAGCGGCTATCTTGCCGTTGTCTGAGTTCGATGTGATTTTGGGGATGGATTGGCTAGCGGAGCAGCGTGCCAGTATCGACTGTTTGTCCAAGGTGGTAACCCTGAGGAGCGTGGGGCGAGCAGAAGTCAAGTTTGAGGGCCTGCATGGAGTGGCCTGTTCCCTAGTTTCAGCACTTCATCTTGTGCGAGCTGTTAACCAAGGGGGTGTAGCTCTAGTAGCGTTGTTGGAGGTTAGCCTTTCCAGGCTGTCTCTTGGAGTAGTGCCCGTGGTGGCGGAGTTTGGAGATGTATTTCCTGAGGAGCTACCGAGAGCACCTCCTCGGCGGGAGATTGATTTCTCCATCGAGTTGGTGCCCGACGCTAGACCAGTGTCGCGTCCACCCTTTAGGATGGCACCAAAGGAGTTTGCCGAGCTCAAGGTTCAGTTGCAGGAGCTTTTGGAGCAAGGGTATATCAGGCCCAGCTCTTCACCGTGGAGTGCGCCGGTGTTATTCGTAAAGAAGAAGGACGGTAGTATGCGTCTGTGTATAGACTACCGAGAGTTGAACAAATTGACTGTCAAGAATAAGTATCTGATTCCTCGGATAGACGATCTCTTCGACCAGTTGGTGGGATCGGTGGTGTACTCCAAGTTGGACTTGATGCCTGAATATTATCAGTTGCGGATTCGTGACGAAGACATACCCAAGACCGCGTTTGGTATGAGGTATGGTCATTTTGAGTTCTCGGTGATGTCGTTCGGGCTGACGAACGCGTCGTTTGTGTTCATGGACTTGATGAACCGAGTGTTTCGCGAATATTTTGACTGGTTCGTAGTCGTCTTTATCGATGACATATTGGTGTATTCCAAGTCAGAAGCGGAGCACGAGTCGCACTTGCGGATAGTGTTACAAGTGTTGAGAGAGAACCAGCTCTATGCGAAGTTCTCGAAATGCGAGTTTTGGTTGGAGAAGGTGGCATTTTTGGGCCATGTAATCAGTGGGGACGGGGTGGCAGTGGATCCAACGAAAATAGAAGCCATCAGAGAGTGGCCAGTTTTGAGGACCGTGGCGGAAGTCCGGAGTTTTCTTGGACTAGCCGGGTACTACCGAAGGTTTGTGGAAAACTTTTCGCGGATAGCTCTACCCCTCACTTTACTAACTCGCAAAGATCAGAAGTTTGTATGGACTCAAGAGTGCAATCAGGCATTTGAAACCCTGAAGGAGAGGCTAATGACGGCGCCGATCCTAAGTCTACCAAAGGGGACCGAAGGATTCCAGATCTTCAGCGACGCATCTGGATGCGGTTTAGGGTGCGTGTTGGTGCAACATGGTAGTGTGATAGCTTTTGGGTCGAGGCAGCTGAAGCCTCACGAGAGAAATTACCCCGTCCATGATTTGGAGTTGGCGGCGGTAATTTTTGCTTTGAAGTTGTGGAGGCACTACGTTTATGGTGCAAAGGTGGAGATCTTCACGGACCACAAGAGTCTAAAGTATCTCCTAGATCAGAAGGACCTAAATATGCGGCAGCGTAGGTGGGTCGAGTTCCTTGGGGACTACGAGGTGGCGATTCAGTACATGCCAGGGAAAGACAATGTGGTGGCAGATGCTTTGAGTAGGAAATACTCGGAGCAAGGAAATTGGATTGAAGCTCACGATGAGCGGTTAAGGCGGGACTGGGAGTCCCTTGGTTTGGAATGTGTGGCAAGAGGCGAGTCTAGCATGGCTCGACTAAATTGGATTGAGATGCAGAGTGACTTATGCGATCGTATTCGGGGAGCGACCCGTGTAGATGCGGAATTCCAACCTTTCGTGGAGGAAGCTCTAAAGGGCAAGGGTAGCGCCTGGGAGATGGTTGATGGGATTCTGAGGAAGGGCGGAAGGATTTGTGTACCGCAGTTCGGCAAGCTCCGCGAGGAGTTGATGTTTGAGGCCCACTTCACTAAGTACTCCATTCACCCGGGTAGTACAAAGATGTACTTGGACTTGAAGAAGTCCTATTGGTGGCCTGGGATGAAGCGGGACGTGGATTTGTGTGTGAGTCGGTGCGAAACATGTGCCTTGGTGAAGGCCGAATGCCAGAAGCCGGGCGGGTTCTTGAAGCCTCTTCCAATCCCCGAATGGAAATTTGATGACATCTCCATAGATTTTGTGCATGGGTTGCCTAGATCGCAACAGGGTAATGATGCCATTTGGGTGATTGTGGATCGTTTGACCAAAGTGGCACATTTCATCCCAAACCGGAAGGAGGACGGTGTGGAAAAGTTGGTGGAGTTGTACGTCCACAATATTGTACGACTCCATGGGATTCCGAAAAGTATAGTGAGCGACCGGGATGGACGTTTCACGTCTAAGGATTGGCGGTTGGTGCAGAAGAGCTTGGGCACAAAACTCAAGTTCAGTACGGCTTTTCATCCTCAAACCGATGGGCAAACTGAGAGAACGAACCGTACTTTGGAAGATATGCTAAGGATGTGTACTCTCGACTTCGGCAAGAAGTGGGAGGATCACCTCTTCATGGTGGAGTTTGCGTATAACAATAGTTACCAAGCTAGTATCAAGATGGCGCCATACGAAGCTCGGTATGGGAGGCGGTGTCAAACACCGATGTCTTGGACAGAGGCGGGAGACACCAAGCTTTTGGGGAAAGAAGTGGTAGCCGACGCTAGTGAGCTAGTGCGGACCATCCAAGAGCGCATGAAGGTAGCTCAAGATCTGCAGTCGAAGTATTTCAATGCTCTCCACAGGCATGTGGAATTCGCTGTGGGCGACTGGGTGTATCTTAAGATCAAGCCGTTCAATGGCGTTTCGCGAATTCGCCGACTCAAGAAGCTGAGTCCGAGATTTTTGGGACCATTCAAGGTCATCGAGCGAGTGGGAGAGGCATCGTACCGGTTGGCGTTGTCCACAGAGCTAAGTGGATTGTATGACGTTTTTCACGTCTCCATCCTGAGGAAAGCATTGTTAGAATCCAGCGTGGTGATTGAGCCGACGGCGGTGCCAGTAGAGGAAGACATGAGGATGCGAGTTCGTCCAATCGGGATAGAAGACTCAGAGGTTCGGCAATTGCGGAACAAGGAGGTCAGACTCGTAAAGGTCCGTTGGGAAAACTGTGGTTGCGAGGAGCTCTCATGGGAGCGAGAGCAGGCCATGCTGGAGGAGTACCCCGAGCTTTTCTCCTCAGGTACTGTTTAGTTTTGTTTACCTTCCATGTTTTAAATTTCGGGACGAAATTCTTTTAAGGGGGAGAGAGTTGTAACACCCCGAAACTCAAAAGAGGGACGGGTGATGTTCTAAGCCCAATTTGGTTTTTGGAGCACGTGTCACGGGCGTGTCACGGGCGTGTCACGGGCGTGTCACGGGCGTGTCACGGGCGTGTCACGGGCGTGACACAGGCGTGTTCGGCCTCGGGTCGTGCGGTCGACGCTTTGGCGGTCGATGCTAGTCGAGTTGTAGAAAACGGCCTAGGACACGGGCGTGTCCCAGGCCGTGTCACTCCAGGGATTCTGCAAGTGTGGTACACGGGCTGTGACACGGGCACAAACACGGGCGTGTCAAATTTGACACAGGCGTGTCTGATGCCGTGTCACAAGGCCGTGTACCTCTCTGACTGCGAAATGTTGGTCGATTGCGCACGGGGGGCGTGACACGGGTCCCGACACGGGCGTGTCGCAGGTGACACGGGCGTGTCGGAGGCCGTGTCAAAGGCCGTGTGCTGGTTTTTCGACTCGATCGAGACGGCGACTGGGTAACACGACCTGGCATAAAGCCGTGTTGCAACCCGTGTTCGGCCCAGTTTTTGTGATTTTAGGTCGAATCGTGGCCGTCCGTTTCTTTGATTGAGATCCAACGGCTGGGGGCTAGATCTGAGGGATTAAACTCGGGAATAGGGTTTGAAACCCTCACTTTTCTCCTATCTTTATCTCTCTTGATTCTAGAGAGAAGGGAGATCAAGGAGGAGGAAGAAGGCCAAGATCCGGCCGCCGGCGAAGCTTCGGAGGTCCGTTTCGCGAGCGGAGTTCAGATCTGCGAAGGTGGGAGCATTGCGGTGGTTTTCAACCGAGCAAATCTTCTCCATGGCTAGGAAGAGGGGACGGAAGGTAACGGCACTTCTCCTCTCGGTTTTTTTTAGGATTTAGGATGCATGAATAGCATCCCCTTCCTTTCGTATTTTGAGCACCGAATCTCTCAAATGAGAGGGATTCATGTAGCCTAGGTTCAAGAGGAACCTCCGGGTTGAGTATGTTCATCCCGGCATACTTTGCATTAGAGATCCGCTCCGTTAGCGGATTAGGCATTGTGGGTGAAGCCGTGGTCGCGACCGTTAGTCCGACCCGGTGATGTTGCATAGCGAGCTTCGGGGATTCGGTAGCAATCCGTTGCGGCAATACGCCGTTGTATGTATGCGTTTTCCCCCTTATATTTGAGTGAGTACTCGTGGTCGAAACCGGACAAGGTTAGCTCCGTGTTGTGCGGTAGATGGTTTCCTTGGAGCACGGGAAAGACACGGTGCGAATGGTGATTGGGGGGGAACCTTTGTTTGTGCTGTGCAAAGGTGCGGCTATGTCTCTGTGGTCGGCTGGCTATCCCGTGACGCGCAAGTCATGTGGGGGAAGTGTCCCGGCGAGACTAGCTTCTTGTGTGGACTGACGACAATGTCGAGCGGAGGGCAAGCCCGGACAATGTGGCCATGAGCGGGTGGGGTCCAGCAAGGCTTCTTAGAATCGGTCAGTATGAGACGGAACCCTGACGTGCGAAGTCAGAATGTGTGGGCAAGCCCCGGGGCATATGACCCTTGTGCGGGTGGGGCCTTTGCAAGGTTCCGTGTGACGGCATGTGTGCCGTTAGGGACATGGTGGTTCCCTTTTATTTGCGGCCTTAAGCCGATGGGGAAACGGAAGTACCCAGTGTTTGATGTTGTGCTAGATGCATACGAGCTAGGGTGCCTTGGGTGAAACCCGGGTTGCATTCATGTTGCATAGTAGGCCCCCTTTTCACCTTGTACAAAACATATAAAACATGTATACTGTATGAGATATCCAAGCCTGTTTTACCGCTTTAATATATATGCTCTTTTGGTATACGAAGTGCTAACTTGCAGGTGGAGTGGTACCCCGGGGTCCGTTAGGGACGGGCGGGAGGAGATGTGTTTGTTACACAGTAGAGGTCAGCCTGTGCTGACCCACGTTACTTCAAATCCTTACAGGGCAAGGACCGCATGCAGGAGCTAGCGCGCCGGGCGAAAAGCCCTAAGCCTCATGAAGTGTTGCTGTGCTTGGATTTTTCTTTTGTGTTTGCTACTCTTGTTATGTTTATGTCCGGCTTGCATGCCGAGGTAGCCTAGGAGTGCTTGGCACAATTATATTTTTGGATTATTATTGTGTAGGGCCTTAAGGCCATTTGATACTCTATCGTTAGTGGATAACTTCTGTCGGTTAATGTTCTGTTTCCGCTGTGTTTGTCTAGAGTTTTGAGATTGGGCAGTTTTCATATCATCTTTTAATACTAAAGCTGTGGCGTCCGTATGTTGTGGGGCCCCGACCGGACCCATATTATATGGTCTTTACAGGGGAGGTGTTACAGGACATGCCCGTGTCAAACACATACGGGAAGGGACACGCCTGTGTCACTACCCGTGTCCTTCTCTGGAAATTTCACAAAGAAGACCCAAAGGCACAAGAGCACCACACGGGTATGGACACGCCCTTGTCACTACCTGTGTCCTACTCTGGAATAACTTCTCCTCCCTTACACAAGTGTAAGCCTAGCTGCCAGCACTCCTTGAGCCCAAGTCAGCTCTCCTGAATTAAAAGTACGTACGAGGGGCCTAGCGCGAATTGGGATGTTACAAATCCTATAAATAAAATAAAAGATTTTGTCCCCGAAATCAGGATAAGGCTATGTGGAGAGAAAAGCATGAACTAAAATAAAATATGCTTTTAAAATTACCTTGAGGAAACAACTCCGGGTAGCGTTTTTGCATTAAGTCCATCGGTTCTCATGTATACTCCTCCTTCCCATGGTTAGACCACAACACCTTTACCAAAGGAACACTCTTACGGCGCAAAATCCTTATCTCATTGTCTACTATCCACACCGGCTCTAGTCGTACAAATCTATCGCTTGCTACTGCTCCATCAATGGTGAGAATATGTTGATTGGGCCACAACAACGCCTTCCGGAGTGATGACACATGGAATACATCATGAAAATTCTCCAGCTCTGGCGGTAACTCCAACTGATAGGCCAAAGGGCCAATCCTTTCCAATATAGTGTAAGGACCAACGTACCTTGTGCTGAGCTTCTTCATACAATGTACCCGTGACACTCCATGCATCGGCTGGATCTTCAGGAACACTTTGTCATCCACTTAAAATTCTACCGTCCAGTGATTTGCATTATAATATTTTGCCTGCCGACTTTGAGCCTCAAGCATGCGGTCCCATATTAGTCTAACAACGACATCGGTATCATCGATGTACTCAATTCCTAAAACTTTTGGGTCTTCATCTTGTACCATGACAAGGAGGTTCTACACCTTCTTCCGTAAAGGGCTTCATGGGGTGCCATCCCAATGCTGGCATGGTGACTATTGTTATAGGAGAATTCCACTAGGGGTAAGAGCCTTTCCCATGGCTCTCCTTTATCCGACACACACAGACTCAATTGGTCATCCAATGTTCTGATGGTCCTCACAGACTGCCCGTCCGTCTGAGGATGAAATGTTGTGCAAAGGTAAGGCACAAGTCCAAATACGCCTGTACCGCCTTCCATTCTTTAGAGGTAAACCGACCATCCCGGTCAAAAATAATTATCTTTGGCACGCCATAGTACCATACAAACTGCTCAACAAAGAGGCGTACTAAAATATCCACATGAGCCTTCTTATTCATAGGGATAAACTTAGATACCTTTGTCAGACGGTCAATGATTACCCACACCCAATCATTCCTTGAGCGTGAGCGAGGAAATCCGTGGATGAAGTCCATGATGACATCCTCGAACTTCCACTCAGGGATGGGCAATGACTGTAATAATCCACCGGGTCTCTTGCATTCTGCCTTCACCCTTTGGCAGGCCTCGCAGTGCATAACAAATTATCTGACATCCCTCTTCATTCTTGGCCAACACATGGTCTTCCGCAAGTTGGCGTACATCTTGGCAATCCCAGGATGCACATAATACTGAGTGCAATTTGCCTCTCTCAAGATATCTTCAAAAATTTTACTGCCTTTGGGAATTTAAAGTTGGCCACGGAGATGAATGAGGACATCTTTTACGGAATACTCGTCTGTAGTCCCATCTTCTATTGACTTGATTATCGGGGCCAAAGCCGCATCCTTTCCTTTCTCCGCCCAGATTTGGTCTCGAATATCAAAGACTATGCTCATTGCGGTTAAGTACTCCGTATACCCTTCCGATTGGTCTTTATATTCCAGGGTAATCTCCATCTCTTCGAGCATCCGAGCTAACTCCGTACTCATCAATCGGGACTCAGGGCTCGATTTCGGTACCTTTCTTCTCAAAACATCAGCTACGGAATTTGCTTTTCTGGGGTGGTAGTTTAGAGTAAAGTCATAATCACATAAAAACTCTAACCACCGTCGCTGTCTCAAATTCAATTCCTTCTGCATATGAACGTACTTTAAATTCTTATGGTCCGAAAAGATTTCGCAGTGGACGCCATACAGATAGTGTCTCCAAATCTTTAAGGCGAACACCACCGATCCCAATTCTAAATCATGTACTGGGTAGTTGATTTCAAGTTTATTTAGCTGTCTTGAAGCATATGCAATCACATGCCCGTGTTGCATCAATACCGCTCTCATCCCTTGATACGAAGCGTCAATGTAAACTTGAAATACTTCCTTCCCGGATGGGAGGGCTTGGATGGGTGTGGATGTAAGTCTGTCCTTCAGTTCCTGGAATGCAGCCTCATACTGGGGTGTCCACTCATACGGCACACCTTTCTTTGTCAGAGAAGTAAGAGGAAGTACAATCTTTGAGAACCCTTTTACAAACTTGTGATAGTACTCGACAAGTCCAAGGAAGCTCCACACATCGACCGCTGACTTCAAGGGGGACCATTCCATCACGGCACGCACTTTTGTCTGATCTACAGCTAGTCTAGACCACTGATCACATGGCCGAAGAAGGCAACCTCTTGGAGCCAGAATTCGCACATGCTGAACTTGGCAAACAAAGCGTGCTCTTTTAGCTTACTCAGTACTAAGGTCAGATGTTTGACATGTAACATCCCATGTTACTCCTAGACCCCTTAACTTAAATTGGGTTAGGCATGGGGTGGGTGATAGGGATTCTTTCTAGGTTTGACCCAAGAGAGTGGGTTATAGCCTTGTGGGGCCCACTAAAAGGGCCAAAGTAAAACTAGGTCAAACTAGCCTAAATAGGAACTCTAGCCACACCATGACCCCACCACATTGCCCTAACCCTAAAATAATCTAAGTTGACCCTAAGGCATGTCATTAGGTCAACCATTTGACCCTAGTTGACCAAAGTAAACCTTAGCCCTTGGTTGGTCAAACTTATACCTATAGGCCCAATAAGCCTAAGTAGGGCACCATATTGACCCAATCCAAGTTTGGTGGTCCCAATAGACCCATGACCACTAAGTGGGATCAGCCCACTCAATATGGTTGACCAAGTCAACTCCAAGGTCAACAAGTCAACCTATTTGACCTAAAGGAGAAAATGAGGGCTAAGCCCACTCCCCTTGGACTAAGCCCACCAATTGTGGCCCATTGTCAGCCCAAGTGGTCAATGGCCACCCCTACCCCTCTGGTTCTATAGAGAGGGTGCATGCATAAGGGCAAAATGGGAAAAGAGGAGAGAGAAAAGGAGAAAGAAGAGGAAAGAGAGGAATGGTGGCCATGTGGCCTTTGTTCTTTCTGCTTAAAGCTGCTGGTCGGCTACCCAGAATAATTCCAGAGGTTTTTAGCAGCATGGTTGCCACTTGGCACCATTGGTGACACCACCAAAGCATGGCCCGAGCACCCCCCCCCCCCTTAATGTCTTCTCTTTATATAGCCACCCTCAGCCCAAATTGACCCCTCCATTAGCTTCAGTGAGAGGAAACGAGTGGAGAATGACTCCTGGAGCAAGGAATTTGGTGGAGAATTAAGGTTTTGGATAGGAGATTGCTGGAGAAGCTCAACCATGGCACCCCGTCGCCAACCTCGTCGGCATGTCGCCATTCTGGTCCATTTAACCTCACCTCTACCAGTACTAGCATCCAAGATCGCTTAGGAGAGATATCAATCCAATTGAGCCCGATGCTATGTGAGAAGAGAGACAATTTACCGAGCTTTCCTTCTTGCTCGGGATCACCGGAGGAGCCGCCTCTAGACGCCTCATCACCGGGAAAACCTTGCCACCACCTTGGCAAAGGTGGTGGCGATGATAGCCGGTGGGGGCGTCGGCTCAAGTGGCCGGAAACAGCCAGACAAGATGGCCCAGGATGGCTCAATCTCAGCCATTGGCTATTTGGGAACGACGATGGGATGTCGTCAGTCATGCTTCAAGATGCGTGCGAGTTTATTAAAATTAGTTTAATTTGGTATTTATGAATAGTGATTATAAATGTCACATTATTTCTGTCCACTTGCATGTCAAATTTATTGCACTTAGGGCCATTTTCTGAACTAGTGATTAAAATGAAAAATGTAGCTCATGTTCTTAGCTTTAATTTGCCACATTTATCATGCAATTTGGCCCAGTAGATTTTCGTGTAGGACTGTTCCACTAGGACTGGTCCTAGGCAAGGGCAGAATTCAAATGCATGCCCTTGCCAAACCAAAAGTCCACATGACCCAAAATTTTGGGTATATGCTTGGCTAGGGTAGACTTAAACCCTGTCCAAAATTTGGAATTTGTGGGAAACGTTTTTCTATAGATTTATCAATATACATAAAATTAAATTAATGAAATATTTGGAGTATTATGACTCCAATGACCCCAAATTTTGGTGGCATGTCCTAGGGGAAAATACATGTGCATGGTAAAAATTTCAGCACATTTGGACCACTGCATGTTGAGTGAACCCACTTGCATGTGTTGGCTATAAATAGGCTTTGGTTGCAAATAGCCAATTTTGACATATTGTGTATTAGGCCTGTTAGGAACATCCAAAAATCATGATATTGATTTCTGAGGCTCAATAGGTTGAATTATACCCCTCGTTGCAATAATGGGATTTTTGGAGGCAAAAATCCCATTATTTGGAATTTTTGAAATAATTGAACTTTGGGAAAATAATTTTGAAAATAGATTCATTATTGAGATAAAATTTCCAAACTTTGTCAAGGTCATTATAATGTCATAATCAATTCTTTAAAAATTTTAGGGCACGGTTTGATGAACTTTAATAGGTGTTATGTAGGAATTACATTTTTGCCCTTATTACACATAATTAGGAAATTGATGAAAATATTCATTAGAAAAATTTGGAAAAACTTTTGGTGATGTATCAGAGTATGATTAACCTTGTATAATTTTCTCAACATTTTTGAATGACTCAGTAATTTAAAAACTTCATAGTGGCATTTTGGTAATATAATTAAAAATTAGGTTTTGTAACCCTTGATCCATATAAGTTCATGAAACTATGTCTTTAGCATTATCTAATCAATAATTGTGTTCTATAATTTTCTTAGAATTTTTAATCATGAAATCCTTATACTTCCTTTGGAAAATGCCTAAATTGTGAAATTTGTATAAATTAAGAGATAAACAGAATTATGAAGGAAAAATTATGACTCTTGGCAGACAGTAATGTTTTATCAAATTACAACTCAAGAAATTTTCTTAGGTCAGTGGGACTTTTAATTACGGTACTTTATGTAGTAAGTGACTTAGAGAATTAAATAAAAGATTTAATTTGGTGACCTAATCGACATGGAAAATTTATGAAACTTCATGTAGTCATCATATTAGTCCATACCATCTTAGGATAAATAGAGAGGGGCATTTGACCCAAGGAAATTGGAAGTCGTACTCCGGGATGGTATTAGGTCATGGGCTGCGTATAGTATAAGTAGGTTATACAGTAAGGACCACCGGGGGAATAGATCATCAGTCAGGTAAAGTTGTATTTGGAATATAACCATGGTTGGCAGTTATGTCCTAGTGACGTGAGTAAAAGTGCAAGCTGTTGGATAGCAACTAGGTGGAGGCCGGCGAAAGACTGTCGCCCCTCTAATAATATCTTAAATCATTAGGATCGCCTAAGAGTAATAATGAGAGCAAAAGGGGAATCATGGGTAGACATCAACTAAAGTAAATATCCTTGAGAAAGGGTGTTTTAAGCTTCAGCCCATCGTAGTTCCCAGTGCCCCTGAGAGCCCTTCACCGGGTATACCCTGGGCAGTCCTGGGATTAATCTTAAGTCACTAAGTATAATAACCCATAGATAAGAGTAGCCTAATAGGTTAGGCATCGTATCATTATTCTCACCCGTACTGGGTTGGAGGGATTCATGGTAATATTCTCGCCCGTGTAGGGTTTGAGGGATTTGCATTATATGCTCACCCGTGTAGGGTTGGAGGGATTCAGGACAGGTTGGTCCTGCGAGCTGGAGGCTCGAGTTGTAATACTTGTATGTGTATACCAATACTAGTGGCGGGTCATGCTATACTGGGCCAATCGGCACACCGATGGCAGTACGGTGACTCGGGCGGGTGTGTGGGTTTAAGGGGCCAGTAGGTTTTTTGTACTGCGGTCTGGAGGACAATCCCCGAAAGCGCACACCCGACCCAACAAGATTGATGGGTAGTCAGCAAGTAATATGCAAGACTCTAGAGTGCACCTAGGACGTGTACAAAGGCGTATGGGAGGTCTAGGTTTGGTAGTGTGCATACCTGCCAAGGAGTGGAGATGCCCGCTCCACTGCTTCCGTAGCCACAACGGTGGTACCAGAGAGTGATGCTAGCTCCGAAAAGCGGGAACTAAAGGTCTGTGATCACAGAGTCATTGTGTGTGAGTGGCACTTGCATGTTGCATAATAAACCACATGCATTAATACATAGTAGGCATATGCTTCTTGGATCCTTATCATATAAATTAGTATGGGCTCTTTTATATGATAAGATAATTTTTGAAACTCTAACTTATATGTTTATATGGGCACTCAGATAAGTTAGGGTACTTCTGTAATGATAGATTAGAAGTAGCAGTTATACTTACTTTACCATACTGCGTAATAGTGCTTTTACTCTACTTTACTTACTACTGTTACATTCCTTACTTACTGTTGTTCTATTCTTCACTTACTATACATTTACCTCTTACATGGAATTGCTAGAGTAGATCTACTATTACTCCACATATACTTGTTAGTATAGTGCCACTGTCATCTGCTTGTACTTGTCACCCCTTGTTGTCCTCCGCTTCGTCCTTCCGCACGGTTCCTAGGAGTTGCGGGGCGAGGTGCGGAGGAAACGACTTAGTCTTTTGACTAACGGTCGGTGACCAACTATTTTTTGGGGCTCGAGGAGATGGAGTAGCAGCACGACCAGTAGGACGAGGTGACAAGACCTTAGGAGCCAGTTCGACTACCACCTACTATTACTACTGCAGAGATGCCACAGGTGGGATGAGTTTGAGATGATAGTATCTTTCGCTGTTTGATGAGAGAGAGGGACATTTATATATAATGTACTGGGCATAAGCCCTTTTTATTTATGCACTCTTTTTTGGAGTGATGTTTTTCATTTTCATATATATATAGACATGCTGTGAATGTGGACTATTGCGCTTTACTCTGATTATATGCTTCTGTTTCTCATATTGGCCTATTGGTTTGTGATCATGTTAGCCAGTAGAATCATCGTCTTGTGGTGTCGACTAACCCGTGAGTTAGTGTCACCGTAAGGCGGCAGTTCTGGTCATAAGATCCGGGAGAGCTCCAGAATTGGGGAGTCGGATCTTACAAACTGGTATCACTTGACCACACGATCATATGAGAAAAGAGTCCACAGCATTGGAAAACCTCGCTCTAGCATTAGTTTGCAGACAAACTATGCAGCGGAAGCGATGGTGTGCCCATGTAAAAGTCACATAATCAGTCCAGTTAATACAATAAGTTAGGCCAACTTTAATAAACCTTATCCGTTTTGTAACCTCCGCAGGTCGCTCCGCAGCAGAATATGGTTCCCCCCTCCAGCTGCCACTCCCTTTTGTCAGACTAAGATGGGGCAAACTCTGACGGCTATCATAAAAGCCTTCAGAGCCCAGCAGGTCCCGACCCCACATCCACATTTGGGGTCGAATTGGTTGAGTGCCTTTAAGAGTTTGTCTACGCCAGTGTACCGCGGAACAGAGGATGCTGTGAAGACGGAAGAGTGGCAAGAGACTATTCAGGAGTTGTTGGCTGACATCAGCTGCCCAATCAGCCAGGCAGTGCCTCTTGCCACCTCGGTACTGGATTCTCATGCAAAGAGGTGGTGGAAGTCCGTGCGAGATTCTATATATGCTGATAGGGAGCTGACGGACATTTCTTGGGAGGAGTTCAGCGTTACGTTCTTAGAGCACTACATATCTGAAAGTATCTACTGTCGACTAAGTCCACCTATGGGGGGGGGGGGAATAGGTCTCGTGTAGACTTTTGCGGAATTTAAATAACCTGCACAAATAACAAACACATCACAGAAAAGCACACAAGCAATTACAGTGGTTCCCTGATTTGGGTACGTCCACTCTCCCCCCTTCGACCTATCTCCCACCAAGGGACGACTCAGTCACTTCACCAAATGGATTGAAATCCAATCCTAACACTACGGAAGGCACCCTTCCAACCAAAGGAGTCACTACTCCTCCACCACGGGTTGCACCCAACCCTTACAACTAGGAATCACTATTCCTTTACAACAAAACAAAAATAGAATGTACAAGAAATTCAAACTACACTTGTTGAGAACCCGATGTCCCTCTTCGTTTGTTGAAGCGTTCTTGATGAAGACGAAGAGTCCATAACCAGAGTACTCTCTTGGAGAGGATCTTGACAAGATCAGCGGCGGCAAGTGAATGTGGCGGCGATGCTTTGTAGATCCAAACTTCTTGACAAAGCAAGCAAGGTCTACCAACGATCTCAATCGGATCGTTCGTCTTAATCGATTCGGAATGAAGAGATAACCTTGTTCAACAAATCGAGAGACAAGGTATCTCGAGAGAGAAGCGTGAGACGCTAGACTTGCCTCGGTTCTATCGCTGGAATATCAAAGAGGATCTAAGATCTGCGGCGACGACTAACTTGTGAGCGGCGACGGCGAGCGGTGGAGTTCCGCGATCGGCTAGGTCAAGCACGACTTCTTTTGATTTTACGTGAATCGATACTGTTGATGTTCGAAATAAGCATGTATATATACTGTAGAACAACTCTAAATGACCGTTGTGGGGTCCACAAACAGAAGCCCTAGTTCCGGTCAAAACAGCGCACAATATCTTGTTTCGGTCAGCAAACAGAGCAAATATGCCTAAGGCAAATTCGGCGAGAATCATTGGTGATTCTCGATGAAGTCGGCGGGAATCACTCATTATTCCCGTTGATTCTGCCTTAGTCGATTTCTAGTTGTAAAACTAGTCAGCCTGCGGGAATCGGAGGGAATACAAACGTCATTCTCGACGAATCGGCGAGAATCAGTTAATGATTCCCGTCGATTCTGCCTTAGCAGAATTCTTGAAGGAGGACAGTAAGCAAGATGAAGTCGGCGGAAATCGGCGAGTGATTCTCGATGATTTCGGCGAGAATCACTAGTGATTCCCGTCGAATCGGCGAGAATCACTTAGTGATTCCCGTCGATTTTGAATTAGAGAATTTTCCTCTTCCTTCCCATGAACTTGGTCTTTGACCCATCTTTGCTCCTCTTCTGCTCTTGATCTATCTCGACCCTGTACTTGAAAATAAGTACACTCCAATAGAGAGAGCACACGTGAGTCAACACACTGATCTGCTAACCGAGGGATTATGTTGCGAAGACCCGTGTATATTGACCCACTGCACCCTAACATTGGTGTGTACTTAGCATGGAATAGCTGGCACGCACAACTTGACAAAAAATCATCAAATACATTGTCAATTCAACTTAGCTTGTTCATGGGCTTCTTCAAATCAGGTACATTGTGGATACAGAACCCAATAGTATCCACCACAGACAGAGATGCTTTGGAAGAGAGGTTTTTGAACCTCCAGCAGGGGAGCAGATTCATGATCGAATACCAAAGAGAGTTTTCTCATATGGCTAGATTTGCAGGATTCCATGACTGGGATGACCGGAAGTTTTCTAAAAGGTTCTACCATGGGCTCCGATACTCCTTGAGGAAGCCCTTATTATTCATATCTCATGGCACCTCGATAAAAATCATTGAGATGGTAAAAAAGCTGGAGGCAGACCAGCTGATTGTGTCGAGCAGAGGGAAGAGACCACGCGACGGGTCATCATCCAGGGAAAGTAGCAGGGCACCCCAGAGAGGTAAGATTATTAGATAAAGGAGGGGTGGGGGACGTCGTCGTCCCAACATCAGGCAGGAGCAGGTGCCTCCTACAGTACTAGCTCCCCCTCCTCTACAAATGCAGGACCCGGTGAGGCAGTATGACCGTGGACACAGGCCGGTAATTTGTTTCGGATGCCACCAGCCCGGTCACATCAGATAAGAGTGTCCACATCTGTTCTGTCCACTGCCTCCTCCTCTACCTCCAGTGGCCCCTCCAGTATAGCAGGGCCAAGGCTGAGGATGGGGATGAGGTCGAGGCCGAGGCCGGGGATATCACGATTGAGGATGAGAACAGGAGCAGGTGTATGCATTGGACCTCGCTGAACAAAGAAATCCTGAGGAGGTTATCACATGTACATAACTATTATGAATTTTAAAATTCAATTTTCATTTAAAATACTTAAGGTGATAAAATAACATTTCATTTTAAATCAACCAACCTTAGGCATAGTCATAATCAACGGCAAGCCCGCGTGCACCTTGTTTGATACGGGTGCCACTCACTCGTTCGTCTCTGAGACCTTTATAGAAGGTCTGGAGGGCGTGGAAAGACTGTCAGGCATAAAGATGCGAGTACGCCTACCCGATGGGTCAGTGCTTCGGACCACAGCCCATTATAATATGGAAGTCGAGATTGGTGGTAAAGCATTCGAGGCGCCGGTGACGGTCCTTAAATTACCGTACTTTGAATTGATCTTGGGCATGAGATGGATGCATTGGAATCATGCTCAAATTGATTTCCCATCAAAGTTGATCACTATGAGGCACGATGACTCCTATGTCGTCATCGAAGGTATTAGACCGATCCCTCTTATGTGGTTATCATCTGTACAGGCGGTCAAGGCCCACGAGCAGGGAGAGGAGGTCTACCTTATCTGCTTCGAGATGGTGGTAGCAGAGACTTCTATAGCTGATATCCCGATGGTTCGGGATTTATCCAATGTATTGCCGGAGAAATTTCCCGGACTACCGCCAGCTAGGGATGTAGATTTTCGGATACAGCTAATGTTGGGGGCAAGGCTAGTGTATTGGGCACTGTACCAGATGGATCCATGAGAGTTGGTAGAATTCAGAACACATCTTCAGGAACTGGTGGAATCAAGATTTGTGCGTCCGAGCTCTTCGCCGTGGGGTACACTAGTTCTTTTTGTAAAGAAGAAGGACAGATCGTTACGACTGTAAATAGATTATCGGAAGCTGAACCGGTTGACGGTCCGGAATACTTATCCAATGCCCCGGATAGAAGAGTTATTTGATCAGCTTCAGGGGGCCTTCTAGTTCTCTAAACAAGATTTGAGATCCAGTTACTATTAGTTGCATATCCGGGAAGAAGACATTCCAAAGACGGCTTTCAGCTCACGATATGGGTTTTACGAATTCACGGTGATGCCATTTGGGCTCACGAATGCCCCCTCTGCATTCATGAGTCTAATAAACCGTGTATTCGAGCCATACTTGGACCGCTTCGTTATAGTCTTCATTAATGATATTCTGATCTACTCTCAGACCAAGGAAGAGCACACTGAGCATTTGGCCCAGGTGCTGCAGAAATTTAGGGAGCGCCAGTTATATGCAAAATTTTCTAAGTGCCAGTTCTGGCTACAGGAGGTGGCATTTCTGGGGCACGTTGTCAGTGGAGCTGGGTTGGCTGTAGATGCAGCCAAAATAGAGGCAGTACGTGATTGGCCGAGGCCGAAATCAGATTCCGACATACGCAGTTTTTTGGGACTTGCCAGATATTACCACAAGTTCGTGGAGGGATTCTCAAGGATAACACTTCCCCTCACGTCCTTGACGAAGAAAGGGGCAGAGTTAATTTGGTCAGACAAGTGTGAAGCAGCATTCTAGGAATTGAAGGACCGGCTCACCTCATCCCCCATCCTTGCACTCCAATCCGGGAGTGAAGGATTTCAGATTTACACGGATGCCTTATACGAGGGGATGGGTGTTGTACTTATGAAGCACAGACTTGTTATTGCTTATGCTTTGAGATAGTTTAAGAAGCACGAGCATAACTACCCGATACACGATTTGGAGCTTGGGGCGGTCGTATTTACACTCAAGATATGACGACATTATCTGTATGGGATTCATTGTGATAATTTCTCATATCACAAGAATATTAAATATATCGATATGCAGAAGGACCTGAACCTGCGATAGAGGAGATGGCTGGAATTCCTCTGTGATAATGATTATCAGATCCATGACCACCCGGGGAAGGCAAACACAGTAGCAGATGCATTGAGCAGGAGGGCCGGCACTTCTGGACTAGAGCCTCGGGTGACGGCTATAGAGCTGATACAGATGATGGAAAACATGCATATTACTATGGTTTCTGAGGCCGAACCAGCAGTATACCGAGAGTACCAGAGCTCACTGATCAGAGATAATGACATTCGGGAGCGCATTATGGCAGATCAGAGGATGGATGCTACATTGGAGCTGATATTCGGTTCCCTAGAAAGGGGCAAGGTTGAGGATTACACGCTGCAGGATGATCTCCTTCGATTCCGTGTACGTGTTTATATACCAATAAGAGGCGGTATCCAGGATGACATACTTAGAGAGGCATATTGCTCCAGATATTAAGTGCACCCTGGCATCTCCAAGACGTGGGCAGATTTACGGAGGACTATGTACTGGCCTGGGATGAAGATGGAGATCACCCACTTTGTGATACATTTTGAGACATGTCAGCGCGTTAAGGCGGAATGCAAGAGCTCGGGAGGTTTATTATAGCAATTGTCAGTCCCAGAGTAGAAGTTTGAGGACATTGCTATGTATTTCGTGCATGGACTGCCTCGCTCCCACTCAGAGCACGATTCCATCTTGGTCATAGTTGACAGACTGACCAAAGTAGCATGGTTTATTCCAGTCAGGAAGGATGATCCATTTGTAGTTTTGGCTAGATTATTCGTGGAGCAGTTCGTCAAATACCATGGCATCCCCAGGACGATCGTTTCAGACCGTGGTGGTCGGTTCACTCGAGGGAGTGGAGGGCCATGCATGCTTATTTGGGCTCTCGGCTTACCTTTAGTACCGCCTTCCACCTGCAGACCGATGGACAGACTGAGAGGACCTGAGAAGCATGGAGGATCTACTCCGTCTACGTATTCTTGATACGGGGAAGCCTTGGGATAGGCTGCTGTCATTGATCGAGTTCTCCTACAATAACAACCACCAAGCTAGCATCAGAATGGCACCATATGAGGCACTATACGGGAGCAAGTGTCGGACACCGCTGCCTTGGGTTCAGGATATGGACACCAAGGCTCTTGGCTTTGATTATGTGGAGGATACAGAGGCTCTTGTTCAATTAATCAGGGATCGGTTGCTGGAGACCCAGAGTAGGAAGGCCAAACATTATGATTGTAACATCCCATTTCCGGCTAGACCCCTAGGAGTCGGTTAGTTGTGACGGAACCCCAGGAAACACAAAAAATTGAAATAAAGCGATCAATATTTCGGGTCACGGGTTGGTCACGCCCGTGACCGACCCGTCACGCCCGTGACCTGGGCGTGACTACTTCGATGATCGTCGATCTCCACGAGACGATCGTCGAACGTGCAGTCTGGGCATGTCACGCCCGTGACCAAGGTGTCACGCCCGTGACTATGGGCGTGACCCCATCAACGATCATCGATCGCCGTGAGACGATCGTCGACCTTGCGGCCCGGGCATGTCACGCCCGTGACATGAGTGTCACGCCCGTGACCTAGGGCGTGACCAGCCTTCGGCGATCGTCGATCTCAATTCGACGATCGTCGGCCTCGAAATTTGCCGTTCGGGCATGTCACGCCCGTGACCTAGAGGTCACGCCCGTGACCTAGGGCGTGACCAGCCTTCGACGATCGTCGATCTCAATTCGACGATCGTCGACCCAAAATCTGCCGTTCGGGCCTGTCACGCCCGTGACCCAAGGTGTCACGCCCGTGACCATCCATCGACGATCGTCGATCTCAGTTCGACGATCGTCGAACCCAGAATTGGCTATTCGGCCCTGTCACGCCCGTGACCTATGTGTCACGCCCGTGACATTGGCCGAAACGACGGTTCAGGCCCGAAATTATTCTAACACGCGTGGTAATAAATGCTGGTGTGGGAAGTTACACCAGGAGTAACTTCCGGCCGTTTTCCTTCTATAATTATATAATAAATGAGGAAAAGGTGGTCCAATAGAAAACCGCCAGCTGGACACACCTGTTCAGTTTCCACCGTTTCTTATCCCTTCACCGTAACCGAAACGTTAAGGGGAGGAGCCTTCATGGCCATAATGGTTTTACCCATTCACCTTCCCACTTCCTGACTTATAAAAGCCCACCTGGTGAAAGAGGAGAAGGTTACACGCTCAAGTAATCGGATCAGATCCTTGTTCTTACTGTAGGAGAAGTTCAGCAATGCCACCACTGCGCCATGGCACCCCGACGTTCTTCTCGCCTTCAAACCGCGAACAAGGTCCTCCTCTGCTCCTTCTCTTTCATGGGTAGATCTTAGGATTCTTAGAAAGGAAGTTCGCGCTCAACGGAGCCGGACTCATCTCTCGTTTTCATGGAAAACCATGAAAAAGTTATTTTGAGTTCGCCGGAAACCGCCACCTCCGGCGGCCAAACCACCGCCGACCGATAGCCGTCGCCTCAACGAAGGTGGTGGTGGTGGTGGCTGGCCAGGGAAGTGACCGGACTGCCGGCGACGGATCACGGAAGTGTTACAAGAAAAATGGTTTTCTGTCTGTTTTCGGGTTCATGAAGAAGATGAACAGTAGGATAAACTTTATAATATATTGATCTGATAAATTACAAAATGGGAAAATGCATTATTTGAACATATTTTTGGGGCTGTAAAACGAGGCACTTAGAGGCCGAATTAGGAAAAATGACTAGTCACAAAAGTTGTAGCCCTCTGGGTCTACTTTAATTTAAAATTTATTTTATTCAATTTGGGTGAGTGGTTTGACCACAGCACTCATTTTGGTGGGATCAAGACCTAGGCTAACCAAAAATTTAAATGGTTGCCCACGGTTCATAACATGTCCAAATGACTTGAAATTTTGACTGGAGATCTATAATATGTGTATCGAGAGGCTGTCCAAAAATGAGAATTTTTGGAGAACTTTTGCCTAAAGTTTTTGTAAAATTTTAATAAACAATATAAAATTAATTAGGAGATTAAATTAAGTCCAAACTCCCCCAAATTTTGGGTGGTGGTCCTTGGCATCAATGTTAAGATCTGTACAAAATTTCAACTCGATTGGTCGAGTTTTGAATAGGGAAGTATCAAGTCCTAGATAGGTCTTGGTGAGGGGTACTTTGGGGAATAGTACGATTGGAGATGGAGTGGACAAATCTCCTCAAAAGAGGCTGAAGTTGTTGGCCACTGATTTGTTGAGTCTATGTCTACCCTCTTGGGTAACATGGTGTGGATTAGGGTGGATTTTACCCTAAGAGATTGGCTCAAATCCAACGGGTGGGAGTTTGAGGTTTGTGAAGGACATAGGAGCAAAAGCTCTTGTATGCCCTTGAAATTTGGAGGAGAGTGGCATGATATGCTGAAAACCCTCTGGTTGAAATAGTGAAGGAATTGGAGGTAATTGGGTACCTCGGAAGTTGAGAGTTTGAATTAGGATAGAAATGTAATTTAGTTATTTTAAGCACTAAATCTACTCCAAAAATTATGAAACTCGGGAGGAGGGAGTTTTAGGATGTTTTAGACTTATGATAATTTTCCTGGAATTTTATGATTAATAAATATTATACTTCATGTGTTAAAGGATTATTAGGCCGATATGTTGTTTCAAATATTTGGAGGTTTTAAATTAATTATAATCAGCTAAAATTCTGGATTTAGATCTTGACCAGTAGAACATTAATCCTTGAATTTTTATAGAATTTTATGTTGAGTAAATCTAGTACTTTATTCACAGATGATAGAAAAGGCTTTTATGTTTAAAAATTAATTATGAATAAAATACTTGCTGGAAAATTATGAAACTCGGCCAGTGCTAATTTTAGGCCTTTATCTGCATGGTATAAATTATTTATAATTTTAGGAAGAATATTTTCTGTACTTGATTCATAAACAATAGAAGTTAGGGATTATTTCTAAAATAGTTTTCATGCCCTTTTAACGATAGAAAAATTATGATACTTAGGATTTAACCTATTGAGATAACATAGTATTTATCATAAATTTGCTGGACATCTTGCATGAGAACTTAGGGTAGTTCATGTTCAAACCGGTAGCCCTTGGGATTTTCGAGGAATTTAATTAAATGCCAAATAAATTAGGAAAATTTCCATTTTCTGGATTTAGGTCATTTATGTTATGGTAAGTCTCCAGTAAGTAATTTAGGGCATTTGGATGAGTAATGGATCATTTCATAACCGGTTCGACATGTAGCCTAGGTCAGTCTGCATTTAGTAAATTGTGAAATGCAATAGGACATGATCTGAGGAAGATATAAAGAGTAGTGAGTAGTGGTGATAGTTAGAGTGAAGAGGTGCTCGGGTTAGGCGAAAGATCGCTTTTCCCGAAGAGATGAAGGTTAAAAAAATTACCCTAGGATAGTCTATTGTAATATGAGAAGGGAATCGGGCTAAGGGAAATAAACCAATAACAATAAGTGCCTTGCGAAGGGGAACTTCGGGCCGTAATGTCGCCGTCTTGGTTCCTAGTGCCCCTTGAGAGCCCTTCACGGGGTATACCGGGGGCAGTCCTGGGCTAACTTAAACTGTAATAATAAACTAGCAAGAGTAACTTAGTAACTAGGATTGAACTTTTCACAAACACTGTTGGCACAGGAAGATTGTTGAGAGCTTCGGCTCAGGTGATCTGGAAACGGACATTTGGGTCCGGGGAACTTCGGCTCGGTTGGTTGGAGACGGACGTTTGGTCCGGGGAGCTTCGGCTCGGTTGGTTGGAGACGGACGTCTGGGTCCGGGGAGCTTCGGCTCGGTTTTTGTGTGTTTGCGATTAAACTTGCATGTGCATAAGATAGGAAAAGTTAAGGTGGTGGGTTTTACGATATCGGGGAGTTCGATTGCATCGACACCGATATCGTTGACTCGGCGGGGTGATTAGCACTCCGCCAACAGAAGTCCGGTGCGCCAGCCGGCAAGAGTACGCAGGCGTCCGCTTAGTGCACCAAGCGTTGAGGCGTACGATAGGTCAGACCAGTGGTGCTTTTACTGGTTTTAGAGGTGGGCGAGGCCCAACCCACCGCTTCCGTTTGCCACTACGGAGGTATCCTGGGAGGTAACGGCTCCGAAAGGGGGAACTAAAGGTCTGTGTGCACAGAGTCGGGTGTGTGAGTTGCACTTGCATGTTTCATCATACCCACTAGCATGTAATAGCATAATCGATTCATTTAACCCTGACACCTAAAGTATAAGTGGTATGGGACGCTTATACATTAGGACCTACAAAACGACACCTTGGTCTATAAGCTTGTGTGGGCAAGTTTATAAATCAAAGGTTAATTTCAATATATAACAACCCTTGCTGTTTGATAACCGACACCCCAACGTATAAGTGGTATGGGACACTCTATACGATGGGAGCCTTGCAAAAGATCCCTTTTGCTTATGTGTTCTCGCATAAGTGAAGGTTTAAATTCACATATTTGCTTTTCTTACTGCTAGACCTATTATAACAATCATATTAACTGCTCACCGAATACATATTGCTAGATTAAGTCCATAGTCACCTGTTTCTTGATTTATCTCTACCATCATGTCCTTCCCTTTCTTCCTCCCCGCTCGGTACCTAGGAGCCATGGGGGAAGGGGTAGGGGATGATAGGGCTTAGTCTTTATGACTAACGGTTTTCGAACCGCATCATTTAGGGGATCGTGGAGCCCAGCATGGAGGAGCAGCCCAGAGACCGGTGTGCCTAGAGCTGGGGCAGTCTAGCTCCGGAGTTCACACAGCCGGGACCGTGAGTCTCGACCTCGAGTAGTTTCTATTTTCACTTCTGCATGAGAGACTTGTAGTGAGGACTCTGATGTACAGGGCTTATGCCCTTATTTCTAGTTTTACATTATGCTGCACTCTGATGCTTTCTGTGGACACTACCTTCGTGGAGCTTTATTATATATATGTGATTTTATTAACGTGGACTGCACTGCTCTTACTTCTTATATTGTGCTACCTTTCTGTGATCGTAATGGCCGGCGGAATTGGCGCCTTGTGGTGATGACCCTTCAGGACATGAAGGTGTCACCGCAAAGCGGCGATTCTGGGCCTAAGACCCCGGGTTTGAAAAAGAAAAAAAAAGGGGGTCTTACAAGTGGTATCAGAGCGAACATCGATCAGACGGAAGTAGCAGTCCACAAACCCTAGGTCACCCCCCGCTCGAGTTTAGTTTGGGGACAAACTAAGCAGCGGAAGCAGTGGTGTGCCCATATGGGGATCACATATAAATTGTCCACCTTTATGTAATATTTGAACGTTTTTTCAGCGTGTGTTTTTGTTACGCAGCCTCCAGCACGGACTACGCCACAAGGTGGAGTTCAACAGGCTCATGATGTTGCACCACCCCCACCGGCCCCCACTCCTTTCCTTCAGTCAGACATGGGACAGACCCTGACTGCCATTCTGGAGGCCTTCAGGGCCCAGCAGGTTCCGGCCCCGCAGCCAAATCCGGGGGCCAACTGGCTAAGCATCTTCCGAGGACTGGCTCCCCCGTCCTATTTGGGGACAGAGTCGGCTGTTCGGACGGAAGAGTGGCTAGATATCATGTACGAGATGCTGACCGGGATTCGGTGTCCATGGGAGGAGAGGGTGGCTCTGGTTGTCTCCTGCCTGGAGTCCCATGCAAAGAGGTGGTGGAAGACGTTGTTGGACACGACATTTGCTGATAGGGAGGTTGCGGAGGTTACTTGGGAGGAGTTCAGGGCCGCACTGCTGGAGCATTTCGTTCCGCAGTCGGCTAGGGATGATTTGGAGGAGCGGTTCTTACATCTGAAGCAGGGTACTCGGACCGTGGTGGAGTACCATCGAGAGTTTGACCATCTGGCTCGATACGCAGATTCCTACCAGCTGGACGAGGCAGGGTATATCAGGAGGTTCTATAAGGGCCTGCGGGAGGACTTGAGGGAGGCTCTGTTGTTTGTATCTGACGGGCCCATCTCCCGGATCTTGGAGATGGCCAAAAGGATTGAGGCTGACTGGCACACATCCCGGGGCCGGAAGCGGCCAGTAGAGGATCAGGGACGGAGAGGTAGGAATGACCAGCGGCGGGGTGCTGTACCAGAGGGGAGGAGGACAGAGGACCAGCCTCGTCAGGACGTGAGGCAGGAGCCGAGGGAACAGGTGGTATTAGCCCCTCCCCCTCTTCGGATGCAGGAGATGCCGAGACCCGGGGGAATGGCGTATCCCCCACCAGAGTGTTTTCTTTGCCATCAGATTGGGCACATTCGGAGGAACTGCCCCATGAGGGGGGCACCACCTCCAGCACATCAGGGCGGCCCACCAGCTCAGCATTACGGAGGCCGAGGACGCGGCCGTGGTCGTGGATACCAGTGGGAGATCGTAGACAGGAAAGAGAGCAGGTATATGCTTTGGACCTTGCACAGCCTCGAAATCCGGAGCAGGTCATAGCAGGTAAGCTGCAATGCTTCTTTACTTTCATAGAATTTTCCTTTAAGTTGTTAAAACTCAGAACCGCACTAGATAGATTAACAAGGAAAGAAAACTCTTTATAGAACCCTGAGATATTTAATCACCCCAGGTATAGTCTTCATCAGCGGCAAGCCTGCCCGCACGCTTTTTGATACTGGAGCTACTCACTCCTTTGTGTCGGAGTCGTTTGTGGAAGGACTGGAAGGTGTGGAGCGGTTCACAGGCTCGAGGATGAGGGTGCGACTACCAGATGGATCTGAGCTCCTTACCACGGATCACAGCAATATGGAGGCAGAAATTGGTGGAAAAGCGTTCGAGGCTCCAGCGACGATTTTGAAGCTGACGGACTACGACCTGATCCTGGGCATGGTATGGCTGCACTGGAACTATGCCCAGATTGACTGCCAGGCAAAGAGAATCACCGTGAGACACGGGGACTCTTTCATTACCATCGAAGGTATAAGACCTGTCTCTCGTATACTCTTATCTTCGGTACAGGCCGTTAAGGCCCATCTGCAGGGAGAGGAGGTCTATCAGATTCTATTTGAGATGGCGGAGGTTAAGGAGTCGGTGACAGACATCCCGGTGGTGCGAGATTTCGCTGACATCTTTCCGGAGAAACTGCCAGGACTACCACCACACCGAGAGCAGGATTTTCAGATACAGCTTATGCCGGGAGCCAAGCCGGCGTCTAGGGCCCCTTATAGGATGGCCCCAAAGGAGTTGGCAGAGTTTCGGACTCAGTTGCAGGAATTAGTTGAGGCAGGTTTTGTTAGACCGAGTTCCTCGCCATGGGGAGCACCAGTCCTGTTCGTGAAGAAGAAGGATGGGACACTCCGCCTGTGCATCGATTATCGAGCACTAAATAGGCTGACCGTCCGGAATACCTATCCGCTCCCACGGATAGACGAATTATTCGACCAGCTGGAGGGGGCCCATTATTTCTCGAAGCTGGACTTGAGATCAGGATACTACCAGCTGCGGATCCAGGAGGAGGATATCCCGAAGACGGCCTTTAGTAGCAGATATGACCTGTATGAGTTCACCGTGATGCCCTTTGGGCTCACGAATGCTCCGTCGGCGTTCATGAGTCTCATGAACCGGGTTTTCGAGGCCTACTTGGATGTGTTCGTCATAGTGTTCATAGACGACATCCTGATCTACTCTAGGACGGAGGAGGGGCACACTCGGCATCTGGCACTGACCTTGGAGAGGTTGCGGGAGCATCGCCTTTATGCCAAATTCAGCAAGTGTCAGTTCTGGTTGAAGGAGGTGGCCTTCCTAGGCCACATTATCAGCGGAGCCGGGTTGGCAGTGGATCCGGCAAAGATTCGAGCAGTTCGAGATTGGCCGCAGCTGAGGACAGCCACCGATGTACGCAGTTTCTTGGGACTTGCCGGTTACTACCGGAAGTTCGTGGAGGGGTTCTCTCGGATTGCCCTCCCCCTCACATCTTTGACAAAGAAGGAGGCACCTTTTGTTTGGACCCCGCAGTGCCAGGCGGCTTTCCAGAAGCTGAAGGACCGACTCATCTCGGCCCCTATTCTGGCCCTTCCATCCGGAAAGGAAGGATTCCAGGTGTATACCGACGCATCATACCAAGGGATGGGAGCGGTGCTGATGCAGAACGGACATGTCATAGCATATGCCTCCCGCCAGCTGAAGACCCATGAGAGGAACTACCCGGTGCACGACCTCGAGATGGGAGCGGTCGTTTTTGCTCTGAAGGTCTGGCGCTATTATCTTTATGGAGTCCACTGCGATATCTTCTCCGATCACAAGAACTTGAAATACGTGGACACGCAGAAGGAGCTGAATATCAGGCAGAGGCGTTGGGTGGAGTTCTTAGCAGATTATCAGTATGAGATGCACTACCATCCAGGGAAGGCAAATGTGGTGGCCGACGCGTTGAGCCGGAGAGCTGCCACTTCCGAAGCTGGGCCCCAGGTTATGTCCATGGAGCTAGTCCAGTCATTCAGAGATATGCAGATATCCCTAGTGTCCGAGGATGACCCAGTTCTGTATAGGGAGTATCTGGCATCAGTGGTGGCCATAGACGATATTCGGGATCGCATTCGGGACGGACAGAGGACAGATGCGTGGGCGGAGCCGATGTTCCGAGCTTTGGAGGAAGGTTCGACAGGAGATTATTCCCTGAGAGATGGTTTGCTCCACTTCAGAGGTAGAGTATATATACCCGCAGGAGGCCAGATCCGAGAGGATATTATGATGGAGGCGCATTGCAGCCGGTACTCGGTGCACCCGGGGATCACAAAGATGACCGCTGATTTGAAGAGGACGATGTTTTGGCCGGGCATGAAGAAGGACATTATGTACTTCGTGACCCATTGCGAGGCGTGTCAGATGGTGAAGGCGGAGTGCAGGAACCCCGCAGGACTGTTGCAGCCACTCCCGGTGCCGGAGTGGAAGTTTGACGATATAGCGATGGATTTTATACATGGTCTTCCCCGGTCTCGGACGGGGAACGACTCGATTTGGGTGATTGTCGATCGGTTGATAAAGGTGGCCCGCTTTGTACCGATCAGGAAGGATGACTCGGTGGGAGTGCTGGTACGGAAGTTTGTGGAGCAGTATGTCCGATATCATGGCGTGCCCCGGACGATAGTATCGGACCGCGATGGACAGTTTACATCCAGGGAGTGGCGGTCAGTGCAGGCATATTTGGGCACCCGGTTGTCTTTTAGCACGGCCTTCCACCCTCAGACGGACGGGCAGACCGAGCGCACCAACCGGACCTTGGAAGATTTACTACGGCTGTGTATACTGGACCGAGGGGAGCCGTGGGAGAAGATGTTACCATTGGTCGAGTTCTCCTATAATAACAGCTACCAGTCCAGCATCAGGATGGCGCCTTATGAAGCCTTGTATGGACGAAAATGTAGGACCCCGCTTTCTTGGGTTCAGGACGAGGATCCGAAGCTGTTGGGATCGGATTTCGTTGAAGACACCGAGGCTCAGGTGAGACTGATCAGAGATAGGATGTTGGAGGCGCAGAGCAGACAAGCTAAATACTATGACGCCCGGCATCGTCAGGTGGAGTTTCGGGTAGGGGATCGAGTGTTCTTGAAGATCCGGCCCATGCACGGAGTCTCACGGGTGCGCGGTCGGAGGAAGAAACTCAGCCCTAGATATATGGGCCCTTACCGGATCCTGGAGCGGATCGGACCCCTAGCCTACAGGCTAGAGTTGCCACCGGAGCTGGCAGCTCTACACAACGTCTTCCACATCTCTTCGCTGAGAAGGGCTCTACTACGCCCGGAGCAGCGGATTTTGACCACCGAAGGGCCGGTAGCTTCAGACCGATCTGTTCACTTGGAGCCGGTTCGGATCGACGACAAAGGAGTGCGGATCTTGCGGCACAAGAAGATCCCCTTAGTCAAGGTTCTGTGGAGAAACCACGGTCAGGAGGAGCACACCTGGGAACCGCAGGATCTGATGAGGCAAAGATACCCGGAGTTGTTCAGTCAGGTACATCTCACCACCTCTCGGTATACTATAGATTGCCTTCTTGTTTTGGAATGTTAAGACTAGATACGGAAAATCCAGGACCTAGGCATGCGCACTTAATCAGAAAGGTAGGGGCTAATCTTTTGTTTATTGGGGAGATTGTCTTCGTTATCAAACGAACAGTCGCCTGAACCCAATAGAAAGATCGTATGGGATGTTACAAGTTTAATTTATTCCGATAGAAATCCCCGTAGGCTCAACCTCAATTTCGGGGACGAAATTTTTGTTTTGTTTATTGGGATTTGTAACATCCCATTTCCGGCTAGACCCCTAGGAGTCGGTTAGTTGTGACGGAACCCCAGTAAACACATAAAATTGAAATAAAGCGATCAATATTTCGGGTCACGGGTTGGTCACGCCCGTGACCGACCCGTCCCGCCCGTGACCTGGGCGTGACTACTTCGACGATCGTCGATCTCCACAAGATGATCGTCGAACGTGCTGTCTGGGCATGTCACGCCCGTGACCAAGGTGTCACGCCCGTGACTATGGGCGTGACCCCATCAACGATCGTCGATCGCCGTGAGACAATCGTCGACCTTGCGGCCCGGGCATGTCACGCCTGTGACATGAGTGTCACACCCGTGACCTAGGGCGTGACCAGCCTTCGACGATCGTCGATCTCAATTCGACGATCGTCGTCCTCGAAATTTGCCGTTCGGGCATGTCACGCCCGTGACCTAGAGGTCACGCCCGTGACCTAGGGCGTGACCAGCCTTCGACGATCGTCGATCTCAATTCGACGATCGTCGACCCAAAATCTGCCGTTCGGGCCTGTCACGCCCGTGACCCAAGGTGTCACGCCCGTGACCATCCATCGACGATAGTAGATCTCAGTTCGACGATCGTCGAACCCAGAATTGGCTATTCGGGCCTGTCACGCACGTGACCTATGTGTCACGCCCGTGACATTGGCCGAAACGACGGTTCAGGCCCGAAATTATTCTAACACGCGTGGTAATAAATGTTGGTGTGGGAAGTTACACCAGGAGTAACTTCCGGCCGTTTTCCTTCTATAATTATATAATAAATGAGGAAAAGGTGGTCCAATAGAAAACCGTCAGCTGGACACACCTGTTCAATTTCCACCGTTTCTTATCCCTTCACCGTAACCGAAACGTTAAGGGGAGGAGCCTTCATGGCCATAATGGTTTTACCCATTCACCTTCCCGCTTCCTGACTTATAAAAGCCCACCTGGTGAAAGAGGAGAAGGTTACACGCTCAAGTAATCGGATCAGATCCTTGTTCTTACTGTAGGAGAAGTTCAGCAACGCCACCACCGCGCCATGGCACCCCGACGTTTTTCTCGCCTTCAAACCGCGAACAAGGTCCTCCTCTGCTCCTTCTCTTTCATGGGTAGATCTTAGGATTCTTAGAAAGGAAGTTCGCGCTCAACGGAGCCGGACTCATCTCTCGTTTTCATGGAAAACCATGAAAAAGTTATTTTGAGTTCGCCGGAAACCGCCACCTCCGGCGGCCAAACCACCGCCTACCGATAGCCGTCGCCTCAACGAAGGTGGTGGTGGTGGCTGGCCAGGGAAGTGACCGGACTGCCGGCGACGGATCACGGAAGTGTTACAAGAAAAATGGTTTTCTGTCTGTTTTCGGGTTCATGAAGAAGATGAACAGTAGGATAAACTTTATAATATATTGATCTGATAAATTACAAAATGGGAAAATGCATTATTTGAACATATTTTTGGGGCTGTAAAACGAGGCACTTAGAGGCCGAATTAGGAAAAATGACCAGTCACAAAAGTTGTAGCCCTCTGGGTCTACTTTAATTTAAAATTGATTTTATTCAATATGGGTGAGTGGTTTGACCACAGCACTCATTTTGGTGGGATCAAGACCTAGGCTAACCAGAAATTGAAATGGTTGCCCACGGTTCATAACATGTCCAAATGACTTGAAATTTGGATTGGAGATCTATAATATGTGTATCGAGAGGCTGTCCAAAAATGAGAATTTTTGGAGAACTTTTGCCTAAAGTTTTTGTAAAATTTTAATAAACAATATAAAATTAATTAGGAGATGAAATTAAGTCCAAACTCCCCCAAATTTTTGGTGGTGGTCCCTGGCATCAATGTTAAGATCTGTACAAAATTTCAACTCGATTGGTCGAGTTTTGAATAGGGAAGTATCAAGTCCTAGATAGGTCTTGGTGAGGGGTACTTTGGGGAATAGTACGATTGGAGATGGAGTGGACAAATCTCCTCAAAAGAGGCTGAAGTTGTTGGCCACTGATTTGTTGAGTCTATGTCTACCCTCTTGGGTAACATGGTGTGGATTAGGGTGGATTTTACCCTAAGAGATTGGCTCAAATCCAACGGGTGGGTGTTTGAGGTTTGTGAAGGACATAGGAGCAAAAGCTCTTGTATGCCCTTGAAATTTGGAGGAGAGTGGCATGATATGCTGAAAACCCTCTAGTTGAAATAGTGAAGGAATTGGAGGTAATTGGGTACCTCGGAAGTTGAGAGTTTGAATTAGGATAGAAATGTAATTTAGTTATTTTAAGCACTAAATCTACTCCAAAAATTATGAAACTCGGGAGGAGGGAGTTTTAGGATGTTTTAGACTTATGATAATTTTCCTGGAATTTTATGATTAATAAATATTATACTTCATGTGTTAAAGGATTATTAGGCCGATATGTTGTTTCAAATATTTGGAGGTTTTAAATTAATTATAATCAGCTAAAATTCTGGATTTAGATCTTGACCAGTAGAACATTAATCCTTGAATTTTTATAGAATTTTATGTTGAGTAAATCTAGTACTTTATTCACAGATGATAGAAAGGGCTTTTATGTTTAAAAATTAATTATGAATAAAATACTTGCTAGAAAAATATGAAACTCGGCCAGTGCTAATATTAGGCCTTTATCTGCATGGCATAAATTATTTATAATTTTAGGAAGAATATTTTCTGTACTTGATTCATAAACAACAGAAGTTAGGGATTATTTCTAAAATAGTTTTCATGCCCTTTTAACGATAGAAAAATTATGATACTTACGATTTAACCTATTGAGATAACATAGTATTTATCATAAATTTGCTGGACATCTTGCATGAGAACTTAGGGTAGTTCATGTTCAAATCGGTAGCCCTTGGGATTTTCGAGGAATTTAATTAAATACCAAATAAATTAGGAAAATTTCCATTTTCTGGATTTAGGTCATTTATGTCATGGTAAGTCTCCAGTAAATAATTTAGGGCATTTGGATGAGTAATGGATAATTTCATAACTGGTTCGACATGTAGCCTAGGTCAGTCTGCATTTAGTAAATTGTGAAATGCAATAGGACATGATCTGAGGAAGATATAAAGAGTAGTGAGTAGTGGTGATAGTTAGAGTGAAGAGGTGCTCGGGTTAGGCGAAAGATCGCTTTTCCCGAAGAGAGGAAGGTTAAAAAAATTACCCTAGGATAGTCTATTGTAATATGAGAAGGGAATCGGGCTAAGGGAAATAAACCAATAACAATAAGTGCCTTGCGAAAGGGAACTTCGGGCCGTAATGCCGCCGTCTTGGTTCCTAGTGCCCCTTGAGAGCCCTTCACGGGGTATACCGGGGGCAGTCCTGGGCTAACGTAAACTGTAATAATAAACTAGCAAGAGTAACTTAGTAACTAGGATTGCACTTTTCACAAACACTGTTGGCACAGGAAGATTGTTGAGAGCTTCGGCTCGGGTGATCTGGAAACGGACGTTTGGGTCCGGGGAGCTTCGGCTCGGTTGGTTGGAGACGGACGTTTGGTCCGGGGAGCTTCGGCTCGGTTGGTTGGAGACAGACGTCTGGGTCCGGGGAGCTTCGGCTCGGTTTTTGTGTGTTTGCGATTAAACTTGCATGTGCATAAGATAGGAAAAGTTAAGGTGGTGGGTTTTACGATATCGAGGAGTTCGATTGCACCGACACCGATATCGTTGACTCGGCGGGGTGATTAGCACTCCGCCAACAGAAGTCCGGTGCGCTAGCCGGCAAGAGTACGCAGGCGTCCGCTTAGTGCACCAAGCGTTGAGGCGTACGATAGGTCAGACCAGTGGTGCTTTTACTGGTTTTGGACGTGGGCGAGGCCCAACCCACCGCTTCCGTTTGCCACTACGGAGGTATCCTGGGAGGTAACGGCTCCGAAAGGGGGAACTAAAGGTCTGTGTGCACAGAGTCGGGTGTGTGAGTTGCACTTGCCTGTTTCATCATACCCACTAGCATGTCATAGCATAATCGATTCATTTAACCCTGACACCTAAAGTATAAGTGGTATGGGACGCTTATACATTAGGACCTGCAAAACGACCCCTTGGTCTATAAGCTTGTGTGGGCAAGTTTATAAATCAAAGGTTAATTTCAATATATAACAACCCTTGCTGTTTGATAACCGACACCCCAACGTATAAGTGGTATGGGACACTCTATACGATGGGAGCCTTGCAAAAGATCCCTTTTGCTTATGTGTTCTCGCATAAGTGAAGGTTTAAATTCACATATTTGCTTTTCTTACTGCTAGACCTATTATAACAATCATATTAACTGCTCACCGAATACATCTTGCTAGATTAAGTACATAGTCACCTGTTTCTTGATTTATCTCTACCATCATGTCCTTCCCTTTCTTCCTCCCCGCTCGGTACCTAGGAGCCATGGGGGAAGGGGTAGGGGATGATAGGGCTTAGTCTTTATGACTAACGGTTTTCGAACCGCATCATTTAGGGGATCGTGGAGCCCAGCATGGAGGAGCAGCCCCAGAGACCGGTGCGCCTAGAGATGGGGCAGTCTAGCTCCGGAGTTCACACAGCCGGGACCGTGAGTCTCGACCTCGAGTAGTTTCTGTTTTCGCTTCCGCATGAGAGACTTGTAGTGAGGACTCTGATGTACAGGGCTTATGCCCTTATTTCTAGTTTTACATTATGCTGCACTCTGATGCTTTCTGTGGACACTCCCTTCGTGGAGCTTTATTATATATATGTGATTTTATTAACGTGGACTGCACTGCTCTTACTTCTTATATTGTGCTACCTTTTTGTGATCGAAATGGCCGACGGAATCGGCGCCTTGTGGTGATGACCCTTCAGGACATGAAGGTGTCACCGCAAAGCGGCGATTCTGGGCCTAAGACCCCGGGTTTGAAAAAGAAAAAAAAAGGGGGTCTTACAATGATGCTAGGCACCGAAAGGTGGAATTAAAGGTTGGGGTCCGTGTATTTTTGAAGATATGTCCGGTGCACGGTGTCTATCATGTGCGGAGACACAAAAAGCTCAGTCCTCGATATATGGGGTCGTACGTGATCCTGGAGCGGGTCGGCCTTTTAGCTTATAGACTGCAACTACCGCCAGAGTTCAGTACCCTGCACGATGTCTTCCATGTCTCTTCCTTGTGAAGGGCTCTCCTTCGGCCGGAGCAGCACATTACTACTACAGCTGGTCTGATAGCACCAGATAGATCCGTTCGATTGGAGCCTATCCGGATTGATGATACAGATGTCCGTGTGTTGCGGAAGAAGAAGGTCCTCTTGTGAAGGTATTGTGGTTCAACCATGGATAGGAGGAGCACACCTGGGAGCCAAGGGATATAATGATGGAGCGACAACTTGAGCTTTTTACTTCAGGTATGCGGTAATTTATGCTTTAAATTTACTTAAATTGTTACAAGTAGAACCCCGTAGACACGAACTTGAATTTCGGGGACGAAATTATTTTCTTATTTATTGGGATTTGTAACATCCCTTGTTACGCCTAGACCCCTTAATTTAGATTGGGTTAGGCATGGGGTGGGTGATAGGGATTCTAGCTAGGTTTGACCCTAGAGATTGGGTTGTAGCCTTGTGGGGCCCACTAAAAGGGCCAAAGTCAAACTAGGTCAAACTAGCCTAAATAGGTACCCTAGCCACACCATGAACCCACCACATTGCCCTAACCCTAAAATAATCTAAGTGGACCCTAGGGCATGTCATTAGGTCAACCCTTTGACCCTAGTTGACCAAAGTCAACCTTAGCCCTTGGTTGGTCAAACTTATACCTATAGGCCCAATAAGCAAAAGTAGGGAACCATATTGACCAAATCCATGTTGGGTTGTTCCAATAAACCCATGACCCCAAGTGGGGTCAGCCCACTCAACAAGGTTGACCAAGTCAATTCTAAGGTCAACAAGTCATCCTATTTGACCTAAAGGAGAAAATGAGGGCTAAGCCCACTCCCCTTGGACTAAGCCCACCAATTGGGGCCCATGGTTAGCCCAAGTGGTCAATGACCACCCCTACCCCTCTGGTTCTAGAAAGAGGGTGCAGGCATGAGGGCAAAATGGGAAAAGAGGAGAGAGAAGAGGAGAAAGAAGAGGAAAGAGAGGAATGGTGGCCATGTGGCCTTTGTTCTTTCTGCCCAAAGCTGCTGGCCGGCCACCCAGAAGAATTCCAGAGGTTTTTGGCAGCATGGTGGCCACTTGGCACCATTAGTGACACCACTAAAGCATGACCCGAGCCCCCCCTAATGTCATCTCTTTATACAGCCACCCTCAGCCAAAATCGACCCCTCCATTAGCTTCAATGAGAGGAAACGAGTGGAGAACGATTCCTTGAGCAAGGAATTTGCTGGAGAATCAAGGTTTTGGGCAGGAGATCGCCAGAGCAGCTCAACCATGGCCAACCGCCGCCAACCTCGTCGGCATGCCTCCATTCGGGTCCATTTCACCTCACCTCTACCCGTACTAGCATCCTAGATCGCTTAGGAGAGATATCAGGCTCAATTGAGCTCGATGCCAAGTGAGAAGAGAGACAATTTCCCGAGCTTTCCTTCTTGCTCGGGATCACTGGAGGAGCAACCTCCGGCCTCCTCATCGCCGGGAAAACCTTGCCACCACCTTGGCGAAGGTGGTGGTGATGATAGCCGACGGTGGCGCTGGCTCAAGTGGCCGGAAACAACCAGACAAGATGGCCAAGGACGACTCAATCTCAGCCGTCGGCTGATTTGGAACAATGATGGGATGTCGTCATTCATGCTTCAAGATGCGTGCGAGTTTATTAAAATTAGTTTAATTTTGTATTTATGAATAGTGATTATAAATGTCAGATTATTTCAGTCCACTTGCCTGTCAAATTTAGGGCACTTAGGGCCATTTTCTGAACTAGTGATTAAAATGAAACATGTATTACGAGCTCTTAGCTTTAATTTGTGACCTTAATCATGCAATTTGGCTTAGTATATTTCCGTGTAGGACTGTTACACTAGGACTAATCCTAGACAAGTACAGAATTTCAAATGCATGACCTTGCCAAACCAGAAGTCCACATGACCCAAAATTTTGGGTATATGCTTGGCTAGAGTAGACTTAAACCCTGTCCAAAATTTGGAATTTGTGGGAAAAGTTTTTTTATAGGTTTTGTCAATATTCATAAAATTAAATTTATGAAATATTTGGAGTATTATGACTCCAAATGGCCCCAAATTTTGGTGGCATGTTCTTGGGGACAATACATGTGCATGGTAGAAATATCATCACATTTGGACCACTTCATGTTGGGTGAACCCACTTGCATGTGTGGGCTATACATAGGCTTGGGTTGCAAATAGCCAATTTTGATATATTGTGTATTAGGCCTGTTAGGAACATCCAAAAATCATGATATTGATTTAAGGGCTCTTTAGGGTGAATTATACCTCTCATTGCAATAATGGGATTTTTGGAGGCAAAAATCCCATTATTTGGAATTTTTGAAATAATTGAACTTTGGGAAAATAAATTTGAAAATAGATTCATTATTGCGATAAAATTTCCAAACTTTGTCAAGGTCATTATAATGTCATAATAAATTCTTGAAAATTTTTAGGGCACTGTTTGATGAACTTTAATAGGTGTTATGTAGGAATTACATTTTTCCCTTATTACACATAACAAGGAAATTGATGAAATTATTTATTAGAAAATTTTGGAAAAACAATTTGGTGATGTATTTGAGTATAATTTACCTTGTATAATTTCCTCAGCATTTTTTGGATGACTCAGTAATTTTAAAACTTTATAGTGGCATTTTGGTAATATAATTAAAAATGAGGTTTTGTAACCCTTGATCCATATAAGTTCATGAAACTCTATCTTTAGCATTATCTTATCAATAGTTATGTTCTGTAATTTTCTTAGAATTTTAATCATGAAATCCTTATACTTCCTTTGGAAAATGCCTAAATTGTGAAATTTGTATAAATTAAGAGATAAAAAGAATTATGAAAGAAAAATTATGACCCTTGGCAGACAGTAATGTTTTATCAAATTGTAACTCAAGAAATTTTCTTAGGTCAGTGCGACTTTTAATTAAGGAACTTCATGTAGTAAGTGACTTAGAGAATTAATTAAAAGATTTAATTTGGTGACCTAATCGACATGGAAAGTTTATGAAACTTCATGTACTCATCATATTAGTCCATACCATCCTAGGATAAATAGAGAGGGGCATTTGACCCAAGGAAATTTGAAGTCATACTCCGGGATGGTATTAGGTCATGGGCTGCGTATAGTATAAGTAGGTTATACAGTAAGGACCACCGGAGGAATAGATCATCGGTCAGGTTAAGTTATATTTGGAATATAACCCTGGTTGGCAGTTATGTCCTAGTGATGAGAGTTAAAGTGCAAGCCGTTGGATAGCAACTAGGTGGAGGCCGACAGAAGACCGTCGCCCCTCCAATAACATCTTAAATTATTAGGATCGCCTAAGAGTAAAAATTAGAGCAAAAGGGGAATCATGGGTAGACATCAACTAAAGTAAATATCCTTGAGAAAGGGAGCTTTGGTCTTATGCCCATCGTAGTTCCTAGTGCCCCCGAGAGCCCTTCATCGGGTATACCCTGGGCAGTCCTGGGATTAATCTTAAGTCTCTAAGTATAATAACCCGTAGACAAGAGTAGCCTAATAGGTTAGGCATCGTATCATTATTCTCACCCGTACTGGGTTGGAGGGATTCATGGTAATATTCTCGCCCGTGTAGGGTTTGAGGTATTTATATTATATGCTCACCCGTGTAGGGTTGGAGGGATTCAGGACAGGTTGGTCCTGCGAGCTGGAGGCTCGAGTTGTAATACTTGCATGTGCATAACCATACTAGTGGCGGGTCATGCAGTGCTGGGCCAATCGGCACACTGATGGCAGTATGGTGACTCAGGCGGGTGTGTGGGTTTGAGGGGCCAGTAGGTTGTTTGTACTGCGGCCTGGAGGACAATCCCCGAAAGCGCACACCCGACCCAACAAGATTGATGGGTAGTCAGCAAGTAATATGCAAGACTCTAGAGTGCACCTAGGATGTGTACAAAGGCGTATGGGAGGTCTAGGTTTGGTAGTGTGCATACCTGCCAAGGAGTGGAGATGCCCGCTCCACTGCTTCCGTAGACACAACGGTGGTACCAGAGAGTGATGCTAGCTCCGAAAAGCGGGAACTAAAGGTCTGTGATCACAGAGTCATTGTGTGTGAGTGGCATTTGCATGTTGCATAATAAACCGCATGCATTCATACATAGTAGGCATACGCTTCATGTATCCTTATCATATAAATTAGTATGGGCTCTTTTATATGATAAGATAATTTTTGAAACTCTAACTTATATGTTTGTATGGGCACTCATATAAGTTAGGGTACTTCTGTGATGATAGATTAGAAGTAGCAGTTATACTTACTTTACCATACTGCGTAGCACTGCTTTTACTCTACTTTACTTACTGTTGTTACATTCCTTACTTACTGTTGTACTATTCTTCACTTACTATACTTATACCTCTTACATGGAACTGCTAGAGTATATCTACTATTACTCCTCATATACTTGTTTGTATAGTGCCACTATCATCTGCTTGCACTTGTCACCCCTTATTGTCCTCCGCTTAATCCTTTCGCATGGTACCTAAGAGTTGCGGGGTGAGGTGCGGAGGAAACGACTTAGTCTGTTGACTAACGGTCGGTGACCAACTTTTTTTAGGGGCTCGAGGAGATGGAGTACCAGCACGACCAGCAGGACGAGGTGACAGGACCTGAGGAGCTAGTTCGACTACCACCTATTACTACTACTACTGTAGAGATGCCACAGGTGGGATGAGTTAGAGATGATAGTATCTTCCGCTGTTAGATGAGAGAGAGAGAGATTTATATATGATGTACTGGGCATAAGCCTTTTTTATTTATGCACTCTTTTCTGGACTGATGTTTTTCATTTTCATATATATATAGACATGCTATGACTGTGGACTATTGTGCTTTACATTGATTATATGCTTCTGTTTCTCATATTTGCCTATTGGTTTGTGATCGTGTTAGCTGGCAGAATTGGCGTCTTGCTGTGTCGACTAACCCGTGAGTTAGTGTCACCGTAAGGCGGCGTTTCTGGGCATATGATCCGGGAGTGCTCCCGAATTTGGGAATCAGATCTTACACGACATGCTCTTCCTCTGTCTTTGAGTAGACCAAAATGACATCGATGAAAACGATGACGAAGATATCTAGATAAGGCTCGAACACTTTGTTCATCAAACTCATGAAAGCTGAAGGGGCATTTGTCAGCCCAAACAGCATCATAGTGAACTCGTACAAACCGTACCTTGAGCTAAAAGCCATTTTCTGAATGTCCTCCTCTTGTATCCTCAACTGATAATACCCCGAGCGCAAATCGAACTTGGAAAACCAATGCGCTCCTACTAATTGGTCGAACAACTCGTCGATCCGGGCTAGTGGGTAGGTGTTCCATACCGTAAGTCGGTTGAGCTCCTGATAGTCTATGCATAATCGTAAGGTTCCATCCTTCTTCTTAATGAACAGAACAAGGGCTCCCCAAGGTGATGAGCTAGGGTGAACAAACCCTAATTCCACCAGTTCTTGCAACTGAACTCTAAACTCTGCGAGTTCCTTCGGGGCCATTCGGTAAGGGTCCTGGAGACGGGCTTGGCACCCGGTACTAGCTTAATTTGAAAATCCACCTCTCGATGCGGGGGTAATCCTTGCAATTTCTCTGGAAGTACCTCGAGAAAATCCCGCACTTTTCGCACATCCTTCATATCTATTGTCCTCTCTTTCAATTCGGAATATATCATGTAAACTTCATCCCCTCTCATGTGAGCTTTCAAGGTCTGAATCGAAGATAATAACAAACGAGGTGCGATATTTATACCTTGAAAGATAACATTAGTGTCCCCATGTGTCAAGTAAATTCGCTTCTTAGTGCAGTCAATTCTTGCATAGTGCAAATCCATCCATGCCTTGCCCAGAATGAAATCAAATTCTGGTATTCTCAAAACTGTGGCAGGGGTATCAAAGGTCTTTACCCCGATGAGTATCTCCAATTTGCACTTGGCGCTTGCAGTCATCTCAGAACCGTTTGGGAGGCGTACTCTTCGAGCAATACCAGTGAAATATTTCACTCTTTCTAGGTTTTTAATGAAGTCCGCGGATACAAATAAATACAAGGACCCGATGTCGAATAATGTATAGGTCGGTTTCCCGCTGACCACCACGGTGCCTATGTACCAATAGCAATACTCAAAGCTAGATATCTAGTACGTCTTAAGCAACTTAAGGTTAACAATGAAGATGTGAAAACTAACAGTAACATACCTGCAATCACCTCCTGAGGGTTCCGCTCCTGTGCCATGTCCAGCGCGAACACCTTATTCCGAGCAGGTCTGGGGTTTCCTCCTCGTGGTCCTCGTCCTCGACCACGCATATGTCTCCGCCCTCGTGGAGCTGCCAGAGGGAGAGCAAGAGGAGCATCCCCAAACAGCTGCGGGCAGTAACATCGAATGTGGCCCGGTCAGTTGCATTGGAAGCACACTCGCTCATTCCGCCTCTCGAGTTGCTGAAATTGTTGAAGCTGTGGGGGTGGAGGTAATGCTGGCGGCTGTGGAACCGGGTGCTCCATTCTAAAATTCCGATTGAAAAACCTGCCACATCTTTGATGTCCTCTTCCTCCTCCATAGTCGTGTCTACTTCTATTGCTAGGGCCAGCTTCCATCACTCCCTTAGCAGGTCTCCTACAACTTCCCAAGTGGTCTGCTTCTAGCCTCTTCGCCTTGTCAATTATTTCCACCAAGCTGGAGTCTGCTATAAACAAAATGGCCTACCTCAGGGGGTCCCGCAACCCTTTGTAGAAGTGCTTAGCATATCCTCTGTCATCCAAGTCATATGAGTCAGCAAATCTCGCGAGATGTTGGAACTCTCGTTGATACTCCGTAACCGACTTTGATGCTTTCTTCAGCTGTAAAAATATCTCTTCGAGTTCATCTCGAGCAGACGAGGGAATGAAGTGCTCTAAAAAGGCTCCTGAGAACTGGCTCCACCTAATCTCCGTATAAACTCTCCCTTGAAAGGTGGAGCCCATGAGGGACTTCCACCACCTCTTGGCGTGCTGTTCAAGGAGTGTCACTACCAGGGTCATAACCATATTGTTCGGACATCTAATTCCCGCCAGCAGTTCTTGCACGGAGTTGATCCATTACTCTGTACGCATTGTCGACTCTGTCCCAAAGTTGGCAGGAGGGGAGAGAGCTCAGAAATTGCTCACCCAATTGGAGCCCGGAGCTTGATGTTGTACGAGGGCTTGTTGGGATCTAAATGCATCTAGGATAGATGAGAGCGTCTGCCCTAGCTCCGATTGTTGAAACTGTGTGGGTACGGACGGGGCGAGGGTGCCCCCACTAGCTCAACGTGCACTGGGATCGACACGTAGAGTACAAACCTAAGGTCAGGTTGGCTAATCTTAGGGTCAAAGTCTGACATACTTAGTGTGAATTACATATGGGCACACCACTACTTCCGCTAAGTCAGTTTGTCCACAAACTTACTAACCGAACAAGGGTGGCAACATTATTGAATGACTTCTTTAGTTCAGGATCATAGCAAGAAGATACTATTTATAAGACCCCCCCTCCCGGAACACAAAACACGGCACTAGGGGAGTCTTATGGCCAGAATAGCCGCCTTATAGTAGTGCTAGCACTCGGGCTAACCTGTACTACAAGACGCCTATCCTGCCGACTATAACCAATATCAACCAATGCCAACCCAACCAAGAATATAAATAGAAGTCAATCCACACATAAGTAATAGTAGTACAAAAGAACAACAAATAAAAGAAGCTACCACAAGCTTCTAAAATATCTGAGTACGAGTAAACTTGCCCAAAGGGGCTACAATAAGAGTCTCTCAAAATCACATCAGTGACTGACGATAGCGACGACACCGTCCCTTCAGGCCCTATCGTCCTAGCCTGGCTGTCCTACTACAAAACCTGTTGTTACTCTGTCTGCGGGGTTTTCTCCTAAAAAGGAAAACTACTAACATCCCATTTCCAGCTAGACCCCTAGGAGTGGTTTTGTCATGACTAGGTAATGACAAAACCCTAAGAAGCCCAAGAAGACCAAGTGAGCTTAGGTATGAAGGTGGAGATCACTATGGTCTGCAAATAGTAGAATTCTAAACACTAGTTTAGGATGACCATAGGGCTTAACCAAGACTCCAAGACCCCACCATAACCTCACCAATCTAATTAAAGCCCTAAGGGTCCATTGGAGTCAACCCAGGGTGGCCAAGTTGACCTAGGACCATCCTCGGCCAAAATTGGGCAAGGTGTCCTAACTAAGGGCAATGTGCCCCTAACAAGCTCAACCAACCCTACCAAGGTCTTCCTAGACCTAAAGTGGGTTCAATGGGTCACCAAAGATATATTGGGGTCAACTCTAGAGCTTGAGTTGACCCAAGTCAACCCTAGCCCTAAAGTGGCCAAAATTCCCTAACTAAGGGGCATGTGACCATCAGGGTGCAAAGTTAACCCTTCACAACCCTTCCTAGACCTTAGGAAAATACAAGGGGTCACCAAGGACCCCTTGGGGTCAACCCAAATGGTCATGTTGACCAAAGTAAACTCTAGCCCTAAAATGGTCAAAATGCCCTTACTAAGGGTCAAGTTACCTCCAAGGTGCCAAGTCAACCCTACCAAACCCTACCCAACCCTACCTAAAACTTATGGGAGGCCAATGGGTCACCAAGGACACATTGATGGTGACTCAAAAGGTCAAATTGACCAAGGTCAACCCTAGTCTAGGTTTAGGTCAAATTAACCCTAATGGGCTGACCCAAGCTCAAACCCATTTCCCCCACATGGGCTAACCTAATTTTTATTATTCATATGGGTTAGTGGGGTGCCAATAGGCTAGAGGAGAGATCAAAATTCTATCATGGTGAGTAGGAGAGAGAAAGCCCTATTTTTCCCTTTAATGGAAGAGGGAGAAAGTGAGAAAAAAGGGCCATTCATGGCCAAGGGAGACCAAGGGCCTTTCCAATTGATGGATACATTCCCCCTCATCAATTTTGAGGAGTTCAATAATCATTTCCAGCCATCATAGTGGATGAATTTAATTTCTCTCATAAGGAAGAGAGAGAAAGCCATTAATGGCTATGGAAGAGCAAGAGTCCCCCTCCAATTGATTCCAAAGTTTTGATTCATCTTCCCCCCATCAATTAGAGGAGACCAAGGGTTTTCCCCAGCCTTTAGGTGTCTGAATTCAAGGAATATGTCATGGCCGAATTTAACCTTTCTTGGCCATAAATGGCTTTGAAGCTTAGGCCCCTCCCCTCCCCCATTTGAGTGTTTTAAAAGATTCACCAGGCAAAGGGGAGGAGTTTCCACATTTTTTTCAGATGAAATCGAGCCCTCTCACTGTGCGGTTGCAACAAACCCATAAGCTCCACCTCCGGCCATGGTGCACCACCCCCACACTCGTCGGTAAGCCCGGTTAAAGGTCCTCCTCTACTCCTCTCTTCGTGGGCTAGATCTTTAGATCGTTTAGCAGAGAAATCAAGCTCAATTGAGCCGGTTTGGGTGAGCAAAATATCTTAAATTTCATGGATTTTACACCTTATGAGTTCACCGGAAATCGCCCCTCCGGTGGCCGTGCCGCCGCCCGGCGATAGCCCCCACCTCAACGAAGGTGGTGGTGGTGGCCGACCAGGGAGGTGGCCGGGTGGCTGGGAAATTGACTTGGAGTAAGCTCCAGGTCGGGGTTATCCCAGCCCTTTGCTAGAGGAAGAAGATGACCAGGAGCCCCACAATTTTGCTTTAAGATCCGTGCTGGATCTGATTTTATTAAATCCTATTATTTAAATTTCTGTCCTATTTACTGGTCTGTATTAATTTAAATATTAAAACTACCTAGGGTCACCTACAGAAAGAGTGGCCAACATGAACGTTGTAGCCCGTGAAGTCTAGTTTAATTTAAAATTTATTGCAACTAATTTGGGTAAGTGGTTTGACCACACCACTCATTTTGGTGAGGTCTATACCTAGGCCAGACCAGAGATTATTTTGAGTCCCCTTGTCAATCCAGACATATAAATGACTTGAAATTTTGGATAGGGGTCAAATTTTCCTATACCTAAAATATATCAAAAAATGGGAATTTTTAGAGAACAATTTTCTATATTTTTTGTAATTATTTAATAAACCATGATTAAATTAATTAAGGGACCTAATGACCTATAATTGCTCCCAAATTTTGGTGAGAGGTTCTTGGGGTCAGTATAGGTCTCTGTATAAAATTTTATTTCATTTGGAGATGATCTGTTTGGAATTTTGTAAACTCTAACCTTGGCCCAAAAGGGGGTATTTAGGTCAAAAGTGCCCCTTGTGGGTTTGAGTGGCAAAGCACCTCAACATAGGTTGAAATTTGGGCAACTGATTTGACATGACATTTAACACTCTCATATGGATTATGGGGTGGATTAGGGTTGATTTGCCCTAGGGCCCTAGTTCTAACCCTGAGGTTGAACTTTGGGGGTATCTGAAGGACATAGGGGGTTATGTTCTTGGATGGACTTGGGGATTAGTCCATAAGATCCTAGGGTGGTGAAATGCTCTAGGAAGAGATATGGTGGTATTTAGACACATGCACCCCACATAAACAACTTAATAAGTATTTAGAACTTTAAACCCTAGAAATTATCTTATGGGTCAAATGACCTTGAACCTTGATGATATTTTTGTATGGATAATTTCATAGTATTATTAACCTCCGGTATTTATCTTAGGGTGTTTATAGATCAGTAGATCATCCTTGAAGTTGTAACTTCCATATTGCCCTTTTGATGTTAATGTTGAAAATATGATGTATAGGTGGTAGAATAATTTGAAATTCTGGAATAGATAATCAAATGACATTAGGTTGCACTATTAGTTTATTTGGAGTGTTTGAAGCTTTATTTGTAGTACTTCCTTTGTAAAGTAAATTAGTGCACCTTATATGGATAAATAGGAAATAAATATTATAGCTTGCTGGAAAATTATGATACTTAGTCAAGGAACATATTAGGGCATATATAAGCCGGAAAAAATGGTTAAATGTTGTTTAATTGAGATTACAAGGGTGTGTCTTCATAAAGTGCCTTATGATGGTTTTCCTTATGATAATCTTTTACCTGGTTGACTGACTTGATAATTTCATGAAACTTAGGAAGTGAATTTTTATGATCATAATGTAGCTCTGTTAATTTTTGAGGAATAGTATTTTTGATACTTCCTTCAATACCCTTATTTATATGAATTATTTTGGATTATATATTTAGAAGTTAAATGATTTATGAAAGCTTATGATATTTAGTATTTACTGATATCTTGTTATCCTATAGTGTTCATAATTTTTTTATGGTCATACCCTAAGTAAATCTAGTACTTCATGTTAAAATCACCCATGGATTAATTTTGGGAAAAATTAATTAAATATCAAAGTTAATTAGGAAAATTCCAAGTTTCTGGATTTAGGCTATAAATGTCATGATAGGCCTCCAATAATTATCTTAGGGTGTTCATATGAGGATTTAGAGTACCTCCTATAATGCACATCATATAGCATAAGGTGGTCTACATTTAGTAAAACTGCGGAAATCGTGTTAACATGAGGAATGGTCGTAGGGAGATGAGATTGTGATTTACTGATTTTAGTGAAGTGGATTGGAGTATACCATTGGAAGTTAGGATGTGTGTAACACCCCTATCCGTCACATAGTATATAACAGTAGGTCCGGCCGGGGCCCGACGCCATATACTACTGACAGACCGGTTGGTTACGCGTTGAAACCATTCAACCAATCACAACATCCTACACAACACCTAGCGGAAGCAATTTATTAGAGTTGCAAAGAATAAAGAACCCTGCCAAGCATGAATGTCCACTACTCAAACCCATAGGAATGTATAATACACAAAACGGAAATAGCTTTATGGCCTTACAATAGTTTGCTTAATAAGAGCGTCTTCCAAACCTCGGCACGCAGGCCGGCCACACATGAGTACAAAAGGAAAAAAACACTCAAAACTTGGCCTTCGAGGGCCAGTACAGCAACTTGGGCTTTAGCCCACTAATTACCTCTCGGCTCTGCAGTACCTGCAAGCAACAATCCACCGCACGGTGGTAAACAAAGGCAACGGTCAGCTACGCTGACCAAATTATAACGATTCCGCCCCCAAACCGGGGCGGCAAAGCTTCTTTCCCAGCACTTGTTAGCAAAACAAGCAACACAGTAAAACAAGCATCTCATCATAGGTGCACGCTCTCACGGCCGTACACCCCATGCTCTCAGGGCACTTACTCGGCGAAGCCAGTCCGAACCCCGTCCGGTCCTCGACTCCACCACCACCCCCAGGGTGGCAATCTTTGTGAGCATTTAGTCTTCTCAGCCGCAGCCTAGACTCGATCTCCAAACCTCGGTAAGTCCCACGTAAAACTTTAGGTCGCTATAACCGAGTAGGTGGAGCGATTAGGGGTACACTAGCCCGTTGCTCACCCCGCCATTGCCATTTGGCCACTGACGCGGACTAAGCTTCCCCAGTCCCAAATAACGATCAAACATGGTACATAGCCCCGCTATGTACCCGGTTGGCTCTCAGGCCACCGATATGACAAAAATGCGTTTCCGTCCAGATTTCCGGGTACACCTCAGGGTTAATCCCCCAGATTCCCTGATGCATTCTACCGCATAGCAACCCGAAAACAATCATAACACTCGGAGTCTTCTCCGGCTAGAATATGCATAGCAAAACATCACCGATCCGGAAAACACGTCCGGGTAGGCTTCACACACCATGCCTATGTCCGTACTACGATTCCGGACTCTAACAAGGGGGACTTCACATATCTACCCAAAGGAATACCACGATCTCGCCGCACACTCGCGGGAGAGGGGTTTTCCCATGCAAAGGAAGAAGAGCTTCACATGCTCAAGAAGAGAATCGTTACCCTTGTGCTTTTCCTCGGCTCCATGACGATCTAGCTGGATAGAAAGCACCGTATCGGCCTCGCCTTTGCGGATCCGGACTCGGATCGTGATTTGGAGCTCCGAAGCTCCGCCGGTGACCGGATCTAGCTTCTTCTTCCTCCTCTAAGCTCTCTCCTCTCTCTAACTCTTAGAGAGAGAACCAACCAAAGAAAATGAGGGTTTCTAACCCTATTCCCGGATATAACATCCCAGCAACAGCCCCCATCGTTGGATCCAAATCCAAGGAAACGAACGGCCACGATTAGGCCTAAAATACAAAATCTGGGGCCGAACACGGGTTGCAACACGGCCGTGAGCCCGGCCGTGTCACCCATTCGCCGTCTGGACCGACTCGAAAACAAGCACACGGCTTTTGACACGGCCTCCGACACGCCCGTGTCACATGTGACACGCCCGTTTCGAGACCCGTGTCACTCCCCCCGTGTACAATCGGCCAACAATCCTAACCCGAGAACTACACGGCCATCGACACGCCCGTGTCGACACCCGTGTCACTACCCGTGTCGGATGACACACCCGTGTCGACACTCGTGTCACTACTCGTGTCGGATGACACACCCGTGTCACTACCCGTGTCGGATGACACACCCGTGTCGACACCCTTGTCACTACCCGTGTGCCAAAAATGGCACAGGACCAGAAATGTACCGAGGAGGACACGACCATGTGACACGCCCGTGTCACATGCCATGTGCCTGACACGCCCTCGGACACGCCCATGTCCCAGGCCGTGTTCCATCCTTCTACGATCGTCCTCGTCTCGAGGACCAGAATCATGACACGCCCTGGGACACGCCCGGGTCCCAGGCCGTGTGCCTCCTACCAAGTCCCAGACTGGGCTCAAAATATTGTCCGTCCCTCTTTTGAGTTTCGGGGCGTTACAACTCTCTCCCTCTTAAAAGAATTTCGCCCACAAAATTACTAAAGGAAAAGAAAACTGAAAGCCAAGAGCGATACCTGAGCAAAATAACTCCGGGTACTCCTACAGCATGGTCTGCTCCCGTTCCCAAGAGAGATCCTTGCTATCGCAATAGTCCCACCGAACCACGACTATCCAAAACTCCTTGAGACAAAGTCACTCGACTTCACGGTCTCCAAAATGAACGGGTTTTACCCTAGTCGTCAACCTTTCGTCCACCAATGCTTGACCACTCACGATCAAGTTCGAAGGCTCTTGCGCCGCCTCACCAAACCGCTCTAGGAATCTCAAGTGATCCAAGGTATACCGGGCTCAGCTTCACCAAGCGTCGCTCCCGTGAAACACTCTTGAACGACTTTAACTTCCAACACGCCATCCGATAACTCATCAATCCGTTACGTAGCATTAAAACACTTAGTCTGCCTTTCCTGAGCGATTAGTAAAAGTTCTCATATGGTTCGCACCAAAAAGGGTAGTGTTTACCACCTCTTACTTTAAATACAACTTCGTGCCATCAGTTTCTAGCCTCGACAACGACAAGCGACGACTTCTACCAAAAAGGGCCTCGAAGGGCGCCATTTGTATGCTCGCTTGGTAGCTAGGGTTGTACACCAACTTTACCAAAATAGATGACCTTCTACTGCTTCCCGAAGTCCAGAACGCACATGCGAAGCACGTCCTCCAACATCCTATTGACCCACTCGGTCTGCTCATCCGTCCGCGGATGTAAGACTGGACTAAACTTCATCTTAATCTCCAGCACTTTCTGCAACCACTTCCAATCATTGGACGTAGAACTCCCACCTCGATTGCTCGCAAAGTTACGGGGCACACCGTGCCGTGTAATGATGTTATCCATAACCATTTACCTGTTACTCCACCGAATTATCCTTCCTATGTGGAATGAAGTGCGATGCTAGTGTCAACACAACTACGATCACCCAAACGGCGTCGTTACTTCACTGTGACTTTGGCAAACCATGCCCACAGTCCATTCAAACTTCTATTCCGAACTAGGCAAGGATTCAAGAATCCCCCGGCACTTGGCACTCTGCCTTCACTAAGGCGCAAGGCTGGCACTTTGCCACATATAGTGCCATGACCTTCTAGAGTTCTGGCCACTAGAGCACTTCTTCAGATATCGGCACAACTTCGTGCCTCCTAAGCGAGTTGAGTACTTGATATAACGTATCACCACTCCACCCATAGATTACCCATGCTTGGGCCGCACAAACAATGGTCTTTCCTTGGTAGCCCACCTACAACCGTCGATTTGGGATTTTGACCCATCGAGCCGCACTCATGATTTCCTTCATGCAGCTACACAAACCATAGTCTTCCAACTACGATCAGCCAGGTCATACTGGACTTCCGACCAGTTCAACAACGCTTCGGCACTAGTCCGCTTGTCAACACAACAGATCTCTAATGCTTCCAAATCCCGAACTAGCCTCTCAACATGTACCGACAACCATTCGGCTTGGGCGGGAGCCCTGCGACTCAACGCATCCGCAACGCATTGCCCTTACCGGGTGCATGATGAATCTTGAACGTATAGTCCCCCAGGAACTCCATTCATCTCCGCTGCCACATGTTCAGATCCTATTGATCCAATAGGTATTTCAGGCTCATATGGTCGATATGAATATCGACCTTAATGCCGTACGGGTAGTGCCTCCACAGCTTAAGCGCAAATATCACGGCCGCCAACTCCAAGTCGCGGACCGGATAATTCCTTTCATGCACTTTTAGCTGACGCGATCCATAAGATATCACGCTCCCATGCTGCACCAGCACGCAGCCCAAACAACTACCCGAGGCATCACTATAAACCTCGAAGCCCTCGGTCCCACTCGGCGAACTAAGCACTGGCGCCGTGGTCAACCGACCCTTCAGCTCTTCAAAAGCTTTCGCACCCTCATGCGCCCACACAAAACTCTGAACTTTCCTTGTCAAAGTCGTGAGAGGTAGCGCTATCCGCGAGGAGTTCTCCACGAAGTGCCTGTAATAGCTGGCAAGCACCAACAAACCCCGGACTTCCGCTACGAAAGACAACACAGGCCAGTCTCGTATTGCAACAATCTACACCAGATCCACCGCAACACCTTCCCCACTAACTACGTGACCAAGGAACGCCACTGAGGATAACCAAAACTCGCATTTGGAGAACTTTGCTTATAGTTCGTTCTTCCTCAGCTTCTCTAAAACCAAACGCAGATGCTTGAAGCAATCTTCTTTGCACTGCGAGCACACCAATAGGTTGTCAATAAAGACAATCACAACATGGTCTAAGTACTCCCTGAACGTTCTGTTCATCAGGTCCATGAACACCGATGGCGCATTAGTCAGCCCGAACGACATGACCGTAGACTCGAAATGCCCATATCTTATGTTGAACGCTATCTTTGGGATACCACTTTCCGCGATTCTCAGCTGATAGTAACCAGACTTAAGATCTAACTTTAAGTACACCGATGAACCAACCAATTGATCAAACAGATCGCCAATCCTTGGGATCGGGTAGTTGCTCTCTTTTGTCAACTTGTTCAGTTTTCCATAATCGATATAGAGCCGCAAACTCCCGTCCTTCTTCTAAACGAAAAGGATCGGTGTGCTCCAAGACGACAAACTTGGACGCACAAGACCTTGCTCCAGAAACTCTTCCAGTTGAACTTTCAGTTCTGCCAACTCATTAGGCGTTAACCGATATGGAGAGCGTGACCCAGGTTTGGCACCTGGCGCCAACTCACTAGTGAAATCGATCGCTCGCTACGGAGGGACTCCAGGGAGCCCGTCAGGGAAACACATCAGGATATTTGGATACACATGAGATACTAACCAATGTATGCTTGGGCTTCAAAGCCTCCCATGGTGGCAGTAACGACGCTTGCACGTCGAATCCCTGACCCCTAAACCGTAACCTTGCTACACAGAAACTCTCTTCGCGCGCATTGAACATCCATTACGCCACAACGCATCCAATTTGTCCTTTGCCATCGAAGAAGGTACTTCAATGCACGATATAATTCCTTTGGACAAAAAGGAGCGCGAAGCGTCCGTATCGAACAATGCTCTCGTCGGATTGCCAAAAAAAATCCAAAAATAAAGCCTAGAACTTCCAGTTATAAGTTAACACGCATAAGGTAAGAAGCAAGATTGCTAACAATTAAACCATACCTGTCGACCCGACGGTCGGACACATGGACTCCTGCTGGCCAAGGATGTCCATTCCTAGTTGGGCCGGAGTAAACACCGGTGCGGTGGACACTACCGCCTTTCCCTTCTCCTCGGATATTGCCCCCAACTTCTTTTTGGACATTGGGCATCCACTCCAACAATCTCGGGCATAGTGCCGGCTTTCCACAAACAAAGCATGCATCCGGGGTTTGGACTGTAGTCGCTCCGGATGTGCTAGAGGAAGAGACTAGACCCGACCTCCTAGACTTCTTGTACCACCTATGGTACCCGGATTTTGAGGTTGTCGACTTGACCACCGAATCCTTTGTTATAGCATCTTCAACTGCTCCTGCCAAAACTTTCCTAGTCTTCTAAGCACTCTCCAAAACACTCTCTGGCGAGATGCCCTTTCTTGCTACAAGAATAACAATTTAGGGTAGTTCGGGTAGTAGATGATCCAGCCTCTTTTCTCGGCGTCTTTTGATAGGCAGTCCTTAAAGGATCTGCAGGGTTTGGTACCCTATTCTCTGGTACTTGGTGAGTTTTCCCCAACTCCACCTCCAAAGCACTGGCCGACTCCACCAAATCTTGGAATCCCAATAACTTTTGTCCTAGCAGTAGAATACGCAATTCGCTGCGCAGACCGTTATAAAATCTATTAACTATAGATTGCTCGCTTTCCCATTCAAAGCCTGGGTAGCGCCTATCATAAGGAATGTCTTCAAATATGTGTCAACTGAATGCTCTCCCTGTAACACCCCTATCCGTCACATAGCATATAGCAGTAGGTCCGGTCGGGGCCCGATGCCATATACTACGGACAGACCGGTTGGTTACGCGTTGAAACCATTCAACCAATCAAAACGTCCTACACAGAGTCATTCTAGCGGAAGCAAGTTATTAGGTTGCAAAAGAAATAAGAACCCAGCCACAACAGCATGAATGTCCACTACAAACTCAGGAATGTATACATACACCAAAAGAGAAATGGCCTTATGGCCTTACACTGTTTACTTAACAAAAGAAGTGTTTTCCAAACTTCGGCACGCAGGCCGGCCATACATGAAAAACGGGAAAGAAACATAAGCAATTAGGCCTTCGAGGGCCGGCACAGCAACAAGGGCTTTAGCCCGCTATTTCCCGCTTTGCTCTGCAGCACCTGCAAGCCACAAACCACCGCCCGGTGGCAAACAATAGCAACGGTCAGCGATGCTGACCAAATTATAACGATCCCGCCCCCCACATTCGGGGCGGCAATGCTCTTTCCCTGCACTTTATTAGCTTAGGCAATTATATAAAGTATGTGCACTTCACCACAGGCGTGGGCTCGCACGACCACACACCCCGTGCACTCAGGGCACATTCTCGGCGAACCGGCCAACGTCACGTCAATTCAATCCATAGACGTTCCCAATCCACCACCGCCTCTTGTACGGTCATCCATATTAGCATTTTGCCTTCCTGGCCATGGTCACGGCAATTTATGCCATAGACCGCCGAAGACCCTCATCCATGCCAACGGTCCTACCGAACGACATAGACCGGGTATGGTTCCGCCTGACCCGTGCTCATACCGCAACGACAATTTAAGCCATATGCGCAGGCCAAGACTCACCGAGTCCCGTTTCCACCACAATAATCACATAACCCGGTTATGTTCACGTTGGCTCCCCGGCCATCGTGTTGGCAAAACCCGCTTTTGCCCAGTTTTCCGGGTGCACCTTGGAGTTAATCTCCAAGGCTCCCTGATGCAATCTACAACGTAGAAAACCCGAAAACACCCAAACATCCGGAGTCTTGCCCGGTTCATATGCAATGCAACATCACCGATCCGGACCAACATGTCCGAATAGGCTTCACACACAATGCCTATGTCCGTTTACGCATACGGACTCTACACAAGGGGGACTTCACATATCTACCCCAAGGAACGCTCCAACTCTTCGCTCACTCGTGAGAGAGGGCTTCCTATGCAAAGGAAAAGAGGGCATCACATGCCCAAGGATGAGAAATCGTCACCCTTGCATTCTTCCGCAGCGCCATGAAAATCTATGCGGATGAAAAGCACCGCAATCTCCTTGCCTCCGCGGATCCGAAGACGGCTCGCGATTTGGAGCTCCGAATCTCCATCGGCCGTCGGAGGTGACCTCCTTCTTCCTCCTCCAAGCTCTCCCTTCTCTCTAGATTTTAGAGAGAGAGTAGCCAAGTGAAATAAGGGTTTCAAAACCCTATTCCCGGCTAAAACAACCCAGGAGCAGCCCCCCACCGTCGGATCCAAAGCCAAGGAAACGAATGGCCAGGATTAGATCTGAAATCACAAAAATTGGGCCGAACACGGGTTCACACACGGCCGTGTGCCTGGCCGTGTAGCTCATTCGCCGTCTCGACCAAAATTGAAAACCAGCAACACGGCATGTGACACGGCCTCCGACACGCCCGTGTCACCTGCGACACGCCCGTGTCGGGACCCGTGTCACGCCCTCCCGTGTGCAATCGATCAACGCTTCGCAGTCAGAGAGGTACACGGCTTGGTGATATGGCATCAGACACGCCCGTGTCAAACTAGACACGCCCGTGTTCGTGCCTGTGTCATTGCCCATGTACCCAACCGTACAGCTCAGGTGTGACACGGCCTGGGACACGCCCGTGTCCTAGGCCATGTTCCACCACACGACCATCGTCGACCTGAACTGGTCGACTACACGGCCAGCTCGACGGCCCGAGCTCGACACGCCCGACACGGCCTCTGACACGCCCGTGTCGGGGCCCGTGTCACCTGCACCAAAACCTTGTCTTGTCCAAAAGTGATCCCCGTCGCTCCTACAACATTTTGGGGTGTTACAACTCTCCCCCCTTAAAGAATTTCGCCCACAAAATTAATAAAGGACAAACAGGACTTAACGTCAATCAGTACCTGAGCGGAACAATTCCGGGTACTCCTCCAGCATAGTCTGCTCCCGTTCCCAAGAGAGCTCCTCTCGCCCGCAATTATCCCACCAGACCTTAACCATCCAGATCTCCTTGTTACGAAGCCTCTTGACCTCAACATCTTCAATACGAATGGGCTTGACCCTAGTCGTCAACCCCTCGTCCACCGGCACTTGGTCAACCGCGATCACCTGCGAAGGCTCTTGCACCGCCTTCCGCAACACAGAAATATGGAACACATCATGCAATCCACTTAATTCCTCCGATAGCCTCAAACGGTATGCCGCTTCGCCGACTCGCTCCATAACCTCAAAAGGTCCAAGGTATCTTGGGCTCAGCTTTTTCAAGCGTCTCACCCGCGAAACCCCCTTGAACGGCTTCACTTTGAGATATACCCAATCGCCTACCGTGAACTCCACGTTCCGGTGCTTGGCATTGTAATACTTTGCCTTCCGGTCCTGAGCGATCAACAAGCGCTCCCAAATGATCCGCACTAACGAGGTAGCACTCTCCACCTCCTGCTTCTTGTATAACCTTGCCTTACCCATTTCAAGCCACGATAACGGCGTGTGACACTTCCTACCGTACAGGGCCTCGAAGGGCGCCATTTGTATACTTGCTTGGTAGCTGTTGTTGTACGTGAACTCCACCAAATACAGGTGGTCTTCCCAATGCTTCCCGAAGTCTAGAACACACATGCGGAGCATGTCCTCCATCGTTCTATTGACCCTCTCGGTCTACCCATCCGTCTGCGGATGGAAAGCTGTACTGAACTTTAACTTTGTTCCCAGCATCTGCTGCACCAACCTCCAATCATTTGACGTGAACCGCCCATCGCGATCACTCACAATGCTACGGGGCACACCTTGCATCCTAACTATATTGTCAACATACAACTTTGCCAATTTCTCCACTGGATCATCCTTCCTATGCGGAATGAAATGCGACACTTTAGTTAACCGATCTACGATCACCCAGATGGCGTCGTTCCCTTTCTGCGACCTTGGCAACCCGTGCACAAAGTCCATAGATATATCGTCGAATTTCCACTCTGGTATAGACATGGACTTCAGAAATCCTCTCGGCTTTTGGAATTCCGCCTTCACCAAGGCGCACGTTTGGCATTTAGCCACGTACAACGCCACATCTTTCTTGAGCCCCGGCCACCAAAATAACTTTTTGAGATCACAATACATCTTCGTGCTCCCTGGGTGGATTGAGTACTTGGTATGATGAGCCTCGTACATCAACTCCGCTCGGAGGTTACCCCCCACTCGGGACGCACAACCGATGATCCTTCCTTAATAAACCATCTTCCACCGAGAACTGGGAATTTGACCCATCCAGAGCGGCCTCCATAAGCTCCTTCATGGAGTCATCTAACTCCAATACCTGCCGAACCCGGTCAGCCATGTCATACTGCTCCTCTGTCCAGTTTAACATTGCTTTGGCGCTCGTCTGCTTGTCAACGCAATAGATCTCAAGCTCCTCCAACTCCCGTACTAGCCACTCATCATGCACCGACAACAAGATGGCTCGGGCGGGAGCCCTGCGGCTCAGCGCATCCGCAACTGCGTTGCCCTTCCCGGGTACATAATGTATTTTGAAGGTGTAGTCCCCTAGGAACTCCATCCACCTCCTCTGCCTCATATTAAGGTCCTTTTGATCCAACAAGTATTTTAGGCTCTTGTGATCGGTGTATATATCGACCCTTACGCCGTAAAGGTAGTTCCTCCACAACTTGAGTGCAAATATCACGGCCGCCAACTCCAAGTCGTGGACCGGATAGTTCCTTTCATGCACTTTCAGCTGACGCGATCCATACGCAATCACACTTCCATGCTGCAACAACACGCAGCCCAAACCACTACCCGAAGCGTCGCTATACACCTCAAAGCCCTCGGTCCCACTCGGCGAACTAAGCACTGGCGCCGTGGTCAACCGCCTCTTCAGCTCCTCAAAAGCTTGCACGCACTCTTGCGTCCACAAGAATTTCTGATCCTTCCTTGTTAACTTCATGAGAGGTAATGCTATCCGCGAGAAGTTCTCTATGAAGCGCCTGTAATATCCGGCAAGCCCGAGAAAACTACGGACTTCCGTGACAGAAGATAATGTAGGCCACTCCCGTATCGCAACAATCTTCGCCGGATCCACCGCTATACCTTCCCCACTCACTATATGACCAAGGAACGCTACCGAGGGTAGCCAGAACTCGCACTTGGAGAACTTCGTATATTGCTTATTCCTCCTCAATGTCTCCAACACCAAATGCAAGTGCTTGAAGTGATCTTCTTCGCACTGCGAGTACACCAATATATCGTCAATAAAGACGATCATAAAGCGATCCAGGAAGTCTCGGAACGTCCTGTTCATCAAGTCCATAAACACTGATGGCGCATTCGTCAGTCCAAACGGCATGACCGTGAACTCGAAATGCCCATACCTTGTGTTGAACGCCGTCTTCGGGATATCACATTCACTTATCCTCAGCTGATAGTACCCCGACTTCAAGTCCAACTTGGAGTATACCGACGATCCGACTAACTGATCAAAGAGATCATCAATTCTCAGGATCAGGTATTTATTCTTTTCCGTCAGCTTGTTCAACTCTCTGTAGTCGATACACAACCGCATACTCCCGTCCTTCTTCTTAACGAAGAGGACCGGTGCGCTCCAAGGCGACGAGCTTGGACGCACATAACCTTGCTCCATCAGCTCTTCTAGCTGAACTTTCAACTCTGCCATCTCCTTAGGCGCCAACCTATACGGAGCACGTGACACCGGTTTGGCCCCCGGCACGAGCTCGATGGTGAAATCAATCTCCCGCTGCGGTGGGGCTCTGGGAAGACTATCCGGGAACACATCGGGGTATTCGCAAACCACGGGAATGCTATCCAACGTGGACTTTGGCTCCACCGCCCCCACAATTGCGAAGAACAGCTCTGCTCCAGCACGAACTGCCTTTACCACCTGAAGACCAGACATCAGCGTCTTGCTCAACCCCTTGAGTCCCTCGAATGTTGTCCCCCGCCCAACAACCAGCTTGACCTCCTTCCGGTCACAGTCAATCCAAGCTTTCTGCTCCGAAAGCCAATCCATCCCAAAGATCACGTCGAACTCTACTAGCGGCAGCAATGACGCTAGCAAGTCGAACTCTTGGCTCCTAATGTGAACCTTTACGGCGCACACCCTGTCCGCACGCATCGAGCACCCATTCGGTAGCAGCACATCTAACTTATCCTTCGCCATCGAAGAAGGGACTCCGATGCGCGATATGAAACTTTTGGACAAGAAGGAATGTGAAGCTCCCGTGTCGAACAGTGCCCGTGCCGGACTATCACTAATCACAACAAAGCCTATACAAACAATATTAGGCTAACAAGCAATAGATAACGGTATTAAAGCTAACTTACTATAAATTATCTCATACCTGTCACCACATCCGCTTGCTTGATGGCCTCCTGCTGGCCCAAGTTATAGACTCTAGGCTGAGTCGGAGCATAGTGGGACGCGATCGACTCCACCGCTTTGCCCTTCTCCTCGTAGGTAGCTCCTTATTTCCTTTCGGACTTTGAGCGTCCACTCCAGCAATCACGGGCAAAGTGCCCCGTCTTTCCACACGTGAAACAAGCGCCCGGGGTTCGATTGGTAGTTGCCCCCGAGGCACCTGAAGGAACTGGACCCGACGTCTTAGCTTTCTTATAGAATCTGCGGTAGCCCGACTTCGACGCAGTCGGTGCCTTGAACTCCGCTTTCTTACTACCGGATTCCTTCTTCGCTTGGACATTCTTCATGTCCTTCTCCAAGGACCGGGCCGAATTGACCAGGGTCATGAAACCCTACGCCTTGGGCCCCGATAGTAGCAACCTTAAATCGTTTCTCAGCCCTTCATAGAAGCGGCTCATCTTGCGCTCCTCGTCTGCGAAGGTAGCGCCGGCATATCTCCCCAACCGAGTAAACTCGTGGAGGTACTCATCAACGGTGCAATCCCCTTGCACCAACTTTTGAAATTCGCTTTCTAGCGCAATTCTCTGCGCCGAGGGGAGGTATCGAGCCATGAATAGTCTCGCAAACTCCTCCATCGAAACTTCGGCCAACGACCTTCCCCACAACTGATGTAGCTCTAGGCCTTCCCACCATAACCTTGCGTCCCCATCCAACAGGAACGTCACTATTGTGGTCTTCTGCCACTCTTCCGTTTCCGTCGCAGTCATCACCCTGTTGACCCTTGAGAGCCAATCCTCTGCTTGGGTCGGGGTTTCTGCCCCCGTGAATACCGGTGGATGAAAGCCCATCACGTGCTTCAGTTGTCTTTCAGTTGCTCTCCGAGGCAACTCTGGCTCCAAAACTACTTGCTCAACCCTCCTTTGCTCTGCCGTCTGAAGCGGTACTTACTCCGCAGCAGGAGCAGGCTGCTGCACCTGCCTTACAGGCTACGCATTGATCATTACCATGACCGCTTCTGCCACCAACCTAATGGTCTCAGCAGACAAAGGTGTTGCAGGCGCATCGCTTGGCGCACTGCTCGCCTCAGAACCTGGCTGTTCTGACGGCCCAGCACCACTTCTGGTCACCTATAATCGTGCAGAACACTGATAAGCGACCAAAAATTACTGCAAACAGCAATTATAGGAACACGCAGGTTCCTCAAACATGTATATTTTCATTCCTAAGTGGACATTCATGGGTTCTTTTCATGTTATAACGATGACGCACACATGTGCTCACCACCCCTTAAAGTGAATTCATCCACGAATTCATTTAAGCTTGACCGAAACCAGAAGTCTGATACTAATTTATAACACCCCTATCCGTCACATAGCATATAGCAGTAGGTCCGGCCGGGGCCCGACGCCATATACTACGGACAGACCGGTTGGTTACGCTTTGAAACCATTCAACCAATCAAAACGTCCTACACAGAGTCATTCTAGCGGAAGCAAGTTATTAGGTTGCAAAAGAAATAAGAACCCAGCCACAACAACATGAATGTCCACTACAAACTCAGGAATGTATACATACACCAAAAGAGAAATGGCCTTAAGGCCTTACACTGTTCACTTAACAAAAGAAGTGTTTTCCAAACTTCGGCACGCAGGCCGGCCATACATGAAAAACAGGAAAGAAACATAAGCAATTAGGGCTTCGAGGGCCGGCACAGCAACAAGGCCTTTAGCCCGCTATTTCCCGCTTTGCTCCGCAGCACCTGCAAGCCACAAACCACCGCCCGGTGGCAAACAATAGCAACGGTCAGCGATGCTGACCAAATTATAACCATCCCGCCCCCCACATTCGGGGCGACAATGCTCTTTCCCTGTACTTTATTAGCTTAGGCAATTATATAAAGTATTTGCACTTCACCACAGGCGTGGGCTCGCACGGCCACACACCCCGTGCACTCAGGGCACATTCTCGGCGAACCGGCCAACATCACGTCAATTCAAGCCATAGACGTTCCCAATCCACCACCGCCTCTTGGACGGTCATCCATATGAGCATTTTGCCTTCCTGGCCTTGGTCACGGCAATTTAAGCCATAGACCGCCGAAGACCCTCATCCATGCCAACGGTCCTACCGAACGACATAGACCGGATACGGTTCCGCCTGACCCGTGCTCATACCGCAACGACAATTTAAGCCATATGCGCGGGCCAAGACTCACCGAGTCCCGTTTCCACCACAATAATCACATAACCCGGTTATGTTCACGTTGGCTCCCCGGCCATCGTGTTGGCAAAACCCGCTTTTGCCCAGTTTTCGGGTGCACCTTGGAGTTAATCTCCAAGGCTCCCTGATGCAATCTACCACGTAGAAAACCCGAAAACACCCAAACATCCGAAGTCTTGCCCAGTTCATATGCAATGCAACATCACCGATCCTGACCAACATGCCCGAATAGGCTTCACACACAATGCCTATGTCCGTTTATGCATACGGACTCTACACAAGGGGGACTTCACATATCTACCCCAAGTAACGCTCCAACTCTTCGCTCACTCGCGAGAGAGGGCTTCCTATGCAAAGGAAAAGAGGGCTTCACATGCCCAAGGATGAGAAATCGTCACCCTTGCATTCTTCCGCGGCGCCATGAAAATCTATGCGGATGAAAAGCACCGTAATCTCCTTGCCTCCACGGATCCGAAGACGGCTCGCGATTTGGAGCTCCGAATCTCCATCGGCCGTCGGAGTTGACCTCCTTCTTCCTCCTCCAAGCTCTCCCTTCTCTCTAGATTTTAGAGAGAGAGTACCCAAGTGAAATAAGGGTTTCAAAACCCTATTCCCGGCTAAAACCACCCAGGAGCAGCCCCCCACCGTCGGATCCAAAGCCAAGGAAACGAATGGCCAGGATTAGATCTGAAATCACAAAAACTGGGCCGAACACGGGTTCACACACGGCCGTGTGCCTGGCCGTGTAGCTCATTCGCCGTCTCGACCAAAATTGAAAACCAGCAACACGGCATGTGACACGGCCTCCGACACGCCCGTGTCACCTGCGACACGCCCGTATCGGGACCCGTGTCACGCCCCCCCGTGTGCAATCGATCAACGCTTCGCAGTCAGAGAGGTACACGGCTTGGTGATATGGCATCAGACACGCCCGTGTCAAACTAGACACGCCCGTGTTCGTGCCTGTGTCATTGCCCGTGTACCCAACCGTACAGCCCAGGTGTGACACGGCCTGGGACACGCCCGTGTCCTAGGCCGTGTTCCACCACACGACCATCGTCGACCTGAACTGGTCGACTACACGGCCAGCTCGACGGCCCGAGCTCGACACGCCCGATACAGCCTCCGACACGCCCGTGTCGGGGCCCGTGTCACCTGCACCAAAACCTTGTCTTGGCCAAAAGTGATCCCCGTCGCTCCTACAACATTTTGGGGTGTTACACTCCCTGCACCACAGTCATGCTCATCTGATGCTCTAAAAGACCTCCAAATGCCCTTTGCTCCAACATACCGCCCGATGTTGGGGACATCTCAGGGACAAAGGGTTGCACATTACTTCCATGTTGTGCATTGGTCACAACGAACACCTCTTCAACCACCCTTCTTATGGTTTCCCAAGACGTAGGGGTCTCAGGAACGTTACTTAGTGCATTACTTTGCTCAAAAAACGTGTGTTCTGACTGCCACGCTCCACTTCCGGACACCTATAGTCGTTCAAAACACAATAACTGACTGAACAAAATTGCAAAAAGCAATTATAGGAACACGCGGGTTCCTCAAATATGTGTATTTTCATTCCTAAGTGGACATTCATGGGTTCTTTTCATGTTATAACGATGACGCACACACATGTACTCACCACCCCTTAAAGTGAATTCGCCCACGAATTCATTTAAGCTTGACCGAAACCAGTAGTCTGATACCAATTTGTAATACACCTATCCGTCACATAGTATATAACAGTAGGTCCGGCCGGGGCCCGACGCCATATACTACGGACAGACCGGTTGGTTACGCGTTGAAACCATTCAACCAATCATAACGTCCTACACAACACCTAGCGGAAGCAATTTATTAGAGTTACAAAGAATAAAGAACCCTGCCAAGCATGAATGTCCACTACTCAAACCCATAGGAATGTATAATACACAAAACGGAAATAGCCTTATGGCCTCACAATAGTTTGCTTAATAAGAGCGTCTTCCAAACCTCGGCACACAGGCCGGCCACACATGAGTACAAAAGGAAAAAAAAACACTCAAAACTTGGCCTTCGAGGGCCAGTACAGCAACTTGGGCTTTAGCCCGCTAATTACCTCTCGGCTCTGCAGTACTTGCAAGCAACAATCCACCGCACAGTGGTAAACAAAGGCAACGGTCAGCTATGCTGACCAAATTATAACGATTCCGCCCCCAAACCGGGGCGGCAAAGCTTCTTCCCTGCACTTGTTAGCAAAACAAGCAACACAGTAAAATAAGCATCTCATCATAGGTGCACGCTCTCACGGCCGTACACCCCGTGCTCTCAGGGCACTTACTCGGCGAAGCCAGTCCGAACCCCGTCCGGTCCTCGACTCCACCACCACCCCCAGGGTGGCAATCTTTGTGAGCATTTAGTCTTCTCAGCCGCAGCCTAGACTCGATCTCCAAACCTCGGTAAGTCCCACGTAAAACTTTAGGTCGCTTTAACCGAGCAGGTGGAGCGGTTAGGGGTACACTAGCCCGTTGCTCACCCCGCCATTGCCATTTGGCCACTAACGCGGACTAAGCTTCCCCAGTCCCAAATAACGATCAAACATGGTACATAGCCCCGCTATGTACCCGGTTGGCTCTCAGGCCACCGATATGACAGAAATGCATTTCCGTCCAGATTTCCGGGTGCACCTCGGGGTTAATCCCCCAGATTCCCTGATGCATCTACCGCATAGCAACCCGAAAACAATCACAACGCTCGGAGTCTTCTCCGGCAAGAATATGCATAGCAAAACATCACCGATCCAGAAAACACGTCCGGGTAGGCTTCACACACCATGCCTATGTCTGTACTACGATTCTAGACTCTAATAAGGGGGACTTCACATATCTACCCCAAGGAATACCACGATCTCGCCGCACACTCGCGGGAGAGGGGTTTTCCCATGCAAAGGAAGAAGAGCTTCACATGCTCAAGAAGAGAATCGTTACCCTTGCGCTTTTCCTCGGCTCCATGATGATCTAGCCGAATGGAAAGCACCGTATCGGCCTCGCCTTTGCGGATCCGGACTCGGATCGTGATTTGGAGCTCCGAAGCTCTGCCGGTGACCGGATCTAGCTTCTTCTTCCTCCTCCAAGCTCTCTCCTCTCTCTAACTCTTAGAGAGAGAACCAACCAAAGGAAATGAGGGTTTCTAACCCTATTCCAAGATATAACATCCCAGCAACTGCCCCCCACCGTTGGATCCAAATCCAAGGAAATGAACGGCCACGATTAGGCCTAAAATACAAAATCTTGGGCCGAACACGGGTTGCAACACGGCCGTGAGCCCGACCGTGTCACCCATTCGCCGTCTGGACCAACTTGAAAACTGATAGAGAAAAAACCCGAACAGGCAAGCGTACCTGTCGAATTGTAGTACCAAGGTCGTATTTAAACACGGGGCTGTCAAGTACTCTTACTCACGCTTGAAGTATTATCCTACCGGAAAATAGTTGGATTTTTATAAATTTTTTAATGGAAAGGGAGACAAATTACGAGACGAAAAACTTATAATAAAAAGCTAGCATTCGATCAATGATTCACCATGAAATTAGATGAGAGAGATAAAAAAATAAAGATAGTTTTAATTTTTGCAAACCATACTCGACCGTGGCGGATCCGAAAATAAGACAAAATCTCGCTAGAGCATTAGGTCTCCTAACTTATAGACTCTTCGATCGAAATCTCTTTACAAACCGAAGAAGCCTAAAGTTGCATTATCGGGGTGATCCGCACTATTGGATTTGACTCCAATCCGGAGGATTTACGTCGTCCTATCTCTAGGATTGCGTTCAACTCCTTCCTTCTTTGAGTGATCTTTCAAATCATGAGCCTCTCGGCTACTATGAAATGAGAACAAGGCCTACTACCGTATACCGGAAATACGGAGTCGACGCAAAAATAAATCAAAGAAGGATCGAGCATGAAATGACAAAAATAAAACTAAGAAAGATAATAATCTCTCATCTCACTTCATGGATCCTCACGATCCAATGCTATAAGGAATTAGTTATGCATAATTGAAAGAGAAATAACAAAATGAAAAGAGAAGAACAATTGCATTATTATTAAAAAGGAAGGTGTACAATGCTAAAACAAAACAAACTTGAACGAAATTTTAAGACAACAATTAAAAATTACAACTAGAAGAAAAGACTAAGAAATGAGAATTACAATAATAGAAACTCTCTCACAAAGCACTCTCTTGCTTCAAGCCAAAAATCAACTCCTCCAAAGCATGGGATGTGGGTTCCTTTTATAGGCATGGAGGGAAGCATCTAGAAGAGGAATTTCAAGGGGTGGCCGGCCATAGGGGGAGGAGAAGTTCATGCATGGTATTTAATGATGGGAGAGAGAGAGTGGAGGATTCATGCATTAGAATTTTATGGCAAATAAAAAGGAAATAAAATAAATAAAGGGGGATGTATGGAAGCTTGTAGAATGGTGGAGGGGGGAGGGGCCGACCACTTGCAAGGGGTAATTCATGCATGCATTCAATGATGGGAGAGAGGATGCATGTATGAGAATTAAAAGGGTGGTAAGGGAATAAAAAGAGAGAGAAAAGAAGTGTGGCCGGCCACATGCATGAATAATTGCATGCATGTGGTCGGGTTGCATGGTAAGGGGCTTCAATGGGCTGCTGTGTTTGATGGAGGGCCGGGCACATGCATGAAAGGGCTTTAATGATGGCTGCATATGGTGGGCTCGGGTAGAGGATAGGAGAGCAACTCGGGCTGCATCAATTGGAGGGGGCCGGGCTGCTCCATAGGCTTGGACTGCATGTAGTGGGCTGCTCCAAAAGGTGAGGCTCGGGTTGCTTGATAGGGGCTGCTCCAAAAGGTGGCCACTTTGGTGACTTCATAGGCTGCTCCAAATCTTGTAGAGGGCCGGCCAACCTACACAAAAAAAAATAAACAACATAACATTAGTTATAATAATAATAAACTACAACACAACATGAACCATTATATCCTTAGTTATATAAACCTCAACTAATACAAAGATAAAAATACAACATAACATAAACATAACATATGTTTAAAAAGTAATCTAAACATAACATAAAAATAATAAAACATAAGTTTATAAATAAAAGTAACATAAACATAAAATAATAATCAAACATAAAATAAAACTATAAAATAAAACAACATCGTTCAAACATACAAAATCATAAAATTATAATAATACTTAGGGATTTCTTAAACTAAATTATACCAAAAATGATGACTAAAAAGTAGTCATCAAACTCCCCCATGCTTAGACATTTGCTTGCCCTCAAGCAAATAAAAATGAAAACTAGGGAAGGAACTAGAAAATAAACAAAGCTAATTTAGGTTTCATATTTTAGAAAAACAAAACATGAAAAATTAAACTATCCTAATATTCATATTATCAACTAGTGGGGTGAGAAGTGCGCAATAGAAACATTGAAAGTGCAATCCTAAAAATCTCATTAAAACATAATAAAAGTCTACACATTTCTAAATCTTAAAACAAGGCATCCAAAATAAACGAAAATAAGGAAAATAAAAGTAGAAGTTCTAAATAAACGGCGCATTATCAAACTACTAGGTTGCTAGATAATCATTAACCCTAAAACACTCCAAGATAACCTCCAAAGAAATCCATCAATGATGGTGGCCATAGGCTTGTACGTTCACACTTTCTCCACTACGCGAATTTACATTCTAAGATCATTAGGACTTCTAAGGCGTTAAGACTTGGTTTAGGTGAATGATTAGGAAATGAAAACAAAGATAAACATAATGGCTTAAACAGTAAACCAAGGGTGAGCTTAATAAACAAAACATAAAAATTGAGAAATAACAAGTATGTCATTTCTCCAATATGAAACTACAAAAACAAGGCCATGAAAATTTTTCTTTTCTAAACTTGGCCAACCATAAACTTTTTGCATTCATTTTTTCTTTTTGATTTTGTAATGATTTTTTTTTCTTTCTCACTTTTTGAACAATCGATAAGGAAACTCCAAAAATAAGCTTTATAATTGTCCTTTTCATTTCCAAAATAATATAATACCCCTCCCACAAAAATAATTTTTAAGCTCAAGGTTATAGTGCAAAAATTAGGACGGGCATTTGGCTTTGGTGAACAAGATGAAATGAAAGGTGGAGCTAAAAACAATGAAAATAAGGAAAAGGCCCAAAATTGTTTTGCAAGGGTTATGTTTTCGGTGGGCAAGAAAAGCTCAAACTATTCAAATGGTGGCCTAAATCATTTCTAAAGAACATAAAAACGGCGCAAATGCTTCGAGAGTAGCTTGGTACAAGTTCTAGACACCAAGAAAGACTACCCCGCAAATGAAAAAGAACTAATGATACCTAGCAACCATTCGTAAGTAACTAACCGAATAAAAAGACATAACTACGTATTGCTAGCTTATAACTTAAAAACCGGATGCCTATATTTAAGAAAAAGAAACTAGTAGAACTAAACTATGTTAAAATGATAGGTTTAGAAAACCATTTTCAAAGTAATCTATATAGAACTACAAAAACCGCATGGGCCTACACTTCACTAGAAGCAACATGAAAATAAAGATAGAAAATAATTTTAGGTTTTGTTTTTCAAATCGATTTTAAGCACAAAATTTTTTTTTTTGATCTTTTTGTTTTTCTAATTTTTTTGGGTTTTATATTTTATAATTGTTTTGGATTTTTAGATTTAGACGACATAAAATATTATACTAATTTAAAACATACATTTTTTTCTTTTTTTAAATAAGAAACAGAAAGAAAGGCAAAAAGAAACTAGACCCCCCATGCTTAAATTCTTCATTGCCCTCAATGAAGAAAACATAAAGAAAAAGAAGGGGACTGAGAAGAAGAGAAAAAGAAAAATGCAGGAAAATAAATAAGGAAAAGGAACAGGACTTCCCCGGGTTCGTGAGATGAAGGCGGATGTCGCTCCCCCATGCTTGCTTTTTGGAGTACTTGATCGTCAGCAGGTATGACTTGATCCATCTGATATCAGCAATGGTGGAGCGGCGACCACGATCATGGACTTGATGTGCCTCCGGTAGGAAGAGCAAAAATAAAAGCAAAAAGAAATAGAGTCCATGGGCAGATTGCCCGATAATGTTTTTTTTATTATTACAACATTTCAAATAAGAGAGTTTCATAATAATAAGTCCAACAAGAAAAATAAAAATGTCCATAACAAAATAAAAATGTCCATCAGTAATAATAAACTAAGAATCAAAAAGAAGATTCTCCTTTGCAGGAGTCACAGAATCATTAGAGAAATAGAGCTTAAGATTGCGTTCATGCACTTTGAATTCACCCCTCTCCGGGTGCGAAAGTAACATAGTTCCATCAGAGAAAACATCCTTGACCGCAAACGGTCCAGACCAACGAGATTTAGATTTTCCAAAGAAAATGCGTAATCGTGAATTTAAGAGAAGAACATGATCGCCTGGTTTAAAATTTTTATGATGGCGACAGTTCTTATCGTGATATATTTTCGTTTCAAGATCGGGTGGTTTATCAAAATAGTTGTTCAAATTTTTGTCTTTTTCAAAAGTAAAATTTTCAAGATTCTTTTGTTTAAAGTCAGTTTCATTTTCAAAAATAGTTTGTACGGACATAACCGTATTTTCAAAAATAGTTGATGAGGGTCCAAAAAAAGGAGAAGAAAAATCGTTTGGAGAAAAATAGGAGTCTTCTTTTAAATCATCAATGAAAAAACAAGAGTCATCATTTTGTAAAGAGTTTTTCATCGATTTATTAATATCAAATGCTACTTCCTCATCTCCTACATGCAGAAAAAGTTTTCCGTCACTCACATTTATGATAGCGCGAGCGGCGGCTAGGAAGGGACGACCAAGGATAAGAGGGACCTCGATGTCCTCTTCAATATCGAGAATGACAAAATCCACCGGGAAGATGAATTTGTCGACCTTCACTAACACATCCTCAACGACTCCTAACGGATACTTAATCGAACGATCAGCTAATTGGATACTCATTCGCGTAGGGCTGAGAGTGCCCAATCCTAGTTTCTTGAATAAAGAAAAAGGCATCAAATTGATGCTCGCACCTAGATCCGCCAGCGCATGTTTAACGAATAAATCACCAAAGACGCAAGGAATGGAAAAACTACCCGGATCGTTTATCTTTTTAGGAAGGTTAGAATTCTTAACGACCGCCGAGCATTCTTCATTCAATGTGACATGAGAAAGATTTTCCAATTTCGTCTTATTCGTTAATAAGTCCTTAAGATATTTTGCGTACTTCGGCATTTGACTAATCGCTTCATGAAATGGTAAATTAATATGAATTTGTTTAAAAATTTCAAGAAAACGTTGATATTGATTATCTAGTTTTTCTTGCCTAAGTCTAGCTGGATAAGGGGGTGGCGGAAATTCGTTTATAATAACTGGAGCATCATTTTGAAAACTATTTTTTTCTTTTGCAGAATCAGAGATAATGGAGCTATCCTTTTCTTTTTCAAAAATAGATTTTTCTTTTTCAGAATCTAAGTTATCATTCTCCATGGGGGTGCAAACAGGAGGGACACTCACCCTTGGCTCTTCCCTTGTGGTGGGCTCGTTAACAACTTTACCGCTCCGAAGGGAGATCGCATTTGCGTGCTCCCTTGGGTTAGGCTCAGTGTTCGAGGGAAGAGTTCCAGGTGGTCTCTCATAGAAAGCCTTGGCGAGTTGGCCGACCTGATTTTCTAAATTTTTAATTGATCCCGTTATGTTTCTAATAGTAGCATCGTTCGAGCTTATATACTTAGCAAAGATCTCTTCCAAAGGGGAAGGTTTTTGAAAATTTTGTTGTTGTGGTGGTGGAGGTGTAAAATCGTGCGGTGGGCGTGCTACGTTAGCAGTATTACTCCAAGAAAAATTGGGATGGTTACGCCATCCAGGATGATAAGAGTTCGAAGAAGCAGAAAAACCAGGAGGAGAAGAAAAATTCGGAAAAGCAGAAAAATTATTCGCAGAAATATTTTGAGCAGGCCTGGGTATGTTCCCCAGATAATCCACCCGCTCGGCGGCAGCAGCATTTTCATATACCTTAGCAGCGGAGGGAGCAGTCATCTCCGAAATCTTCTTGTTGAGCATTTCCACTTGCATTGCTAGTTGCGTCACCGAATCCACCTCGAAGATACCTGCAGGTTTAGATGGGCGAGACCTGGACGAATTCCACTGATAAGTGTTCATCGCCATGTCATCGATAAGCTCAAGGGCGGCTTCCGGAGTTTTGCGGTCTAAAGAACCAGCGGAAGCGGCATCTATCATTTGCTTAGTCTCTTGGTTTAGCCCATTATAAAATGTCTGGACCTGCAACCATACAGGCAGAGCATGATGTGGGCATCTTCTCAAAAGTTCTTTGAACCTCTCCCAAGTGTCATAGAGGGTCTCAGAATCAATTTGAGAATATGAAGTTATATCATTACGCAGCTTAGCAGTTTTAGCAGGGGGGAAATAACGAGAAAGAAATTTTTCAGTTAAAATGTTCCAAGTAGTGATTGATCCTCTTGGAAGAGAACTCAACCACTGTTTGGCTTTAGTCCTTAGGGAGAAAGGGAAGAGTCTTAGCCTTATCGCATCATCTGAGACACCATTGATTTTGAAGGTGTCACAGATTTCAAGAAAATTGGCAAAATGCAAGTTCGGATCTTCATCTTGTAATCCGTCGAACTGTACATATTGCTGCACCATTTGTATGATGCTAGGCTTAAGCTCGAAGTTATTGTTCGCAATTGCAGGTCGAACAATACTTGTTTCAGTCCCCTCCAGATTGGGTCGAGCATAATCGGACATGGTCCTTTGCTGAGCCACTCCTGGGTTAGGGTCTCCCATTTCAGAATTAAAATTACAATCCCCAAAGGAATCCTCAACCGCTGTTTGAGAAGTGGAAGCCCCGAATCGTAGTTGTCTCCGAAAGGAGCGTTCGATTTCCGGGTCCAAATCAACAAGTAGCGACGGATTCGCTCGGGTCATGCACTAGCAAAAGAAAGCGAGGGAAGATGAAAATGAAAGCTTGGAAAAGAAAGAAAAAGAAGAAAAGAAAGGAAATTTTTTTTTGAATAGATTTTTTTTTACGGCTTGGCTCTCGAACTTCCCGAGGACTACCCGGTGAAGGGTTCGCCCGGTACTAGGTAAAATGGTGGCGCTTAAAGCCCCTTACCCTTTTCGAGAGATTTTAGGTGGGGTAGAAATAAAGTGAAGTGGGTTGATTATAAATATTAAAATATATAAAATATAATTTTTTTTTTTGATTTTTGTAGAAGTAATAGCGCAAGCGTTTTCAAAATATTGACGAAGAAAAGTCCCCGGCAACGGCGCCAAAAACTTGATAGAGAAAAAACCCGAACAGGCAAGCGTACCTGTCGAATTGTAGTACCAAGGTCGTATTTAAACACGGGGCTGTCAAGTACTCTTACTCACGCTTGAAGTATTATCCTACCGGAAAATAGTTGGATTTTTATAAATTTTTTAATGGAAAGGGAGACAAATTACGAGACGAAAAACTTATAATAAAAAGCTAGCATTCGATCAATGATTCACCATGAAATTAGATGAGAGAGATAAAAAAATAAAGATAGTTTTAATTTTTGTAAACCATACTCGACCGTGGCGGATCCGAAAATAAGACAAAATCTCGCTAGAGCATTAGGTCTCCTAACTTATAGACTCTTCGATCGAAATCTCTTTACAAACCGAAGAAGCCTAAAGTTGCATTATCGGGGTGATCCGCACTATTGGATTTGACTCCAATCCGGAGGATTTACGTCGTCCTATCTCTAGGATTGCGTTCAACTCCTTCCTTCTTTGAGTGATCTTTCAAATCATGAGCCTCTCGGCTACTATGAAATGAGAACAAGGCCTACTACCGTATACCGGAAATACGGAGTCGACGCAAAAATAAATCAAAGAAGGATCGAGCATGAAATGACAAAAATAAAACTAAGAAAGATAATAATCTCTCATCTCACTTCATGGATCCTCACGATCCAATGCTATAAGGAATTAGTTATGCATAATTGAAAGAGAAATAACAAAATGAAAAGAGAAGAACAATTGCATTATTATTAAAAAGGAAGGTGTACAATGCTAAAACAAAACAAACTTGAACGAAATTTTAAGACAACAATTAAAAATTACAACTAGAAGAAAAGACTAAGAAATGAGAATTACAATAATAGAAACTCTCTCACAAAGCACTCTCTTGCTTCAAGCCAAAAATCAACTCCTCCAAAGCATGGGATGTGGGTTCCTTTTATAGGCATGGAGGGAAGCATCTAGAAGAGGAATTTCAAGGGGTGGCCGGCCATAGGGGGAGGAGAAGTTCATGCATGGTATTTAATGATGGGAGAGAGAGAGTGGAGGATTCATGCATTAGAATTTTATGGCAAATAAAAAGGAAATAAAATAAATAAAGGGGGATGTATGGAAGCTTGTAGAATGGTGGAGGGGGGAGGGGCCGGCCACTTGCAAGGGGTAATTCATGCATGCATTCAATGATGGGAGAGAGGATGCATGTATGAGAATTAAAAGGGTGGTAAGGGAATAAAAAGAGAGAGAAAAGAAGTGTGGCCGGCCACATGCATGAATAATTGCATGCATGTGGTCGGGTTGCATGGTAAGGGGCTTCAATGGGCTGCTGTGTTTGATGGAGGGCCGGGCACATGCATGAAAGGGCTTTAATGATGGCTGCATATGGTGGGCTCGGGTAGAGGATAGGAGAGCAACTCGGGCTGCATCAATTGGAGGGGGCCGGGCTGCTCCATAGGCTTGGACTGCATGTAGTGGGCTGCTCCAAAAGGTGAGGCTCGGGTTGCTTGATAGGGGCTGCTCCAAAAGGTGGCCACTTTGGTGACTTCATAGGCTGCTCCAAATCTTGTAGAGGGCCGGCCAACCTACACAAAAAAAAATAAACAACATAACATTAGTTATAATAATAATAAACTACAACACAACATGAACCATTATATCCTTAGTTATATAAACCTCAACTAATACAAAGATAAAAATACAACATAACATAAACATAACATATGTTTAAAAAGTAATCTAAACATAACATAAAAAAAATAAAACATAAGTTTATAAATAAAAGTAACATAAACATAAAATAATAATCAAACATAAAATAAAACTATAAAATAAAACAACATCGTTCAAACATACAAAATCATAAAATTATAATAATACTTAGGGATTTCTTAAACTAAATTATACCAAAAATGATGACTAAAAAGTAGTCATCAAAAACCAGCACACGGCTTTTGACACGGCCTCCGACACGCCCGTGTCACATGTGACACGCCCGTGTCGAGACCCGTGTCACTCCCCCCGTGTGCAATCGGCCAACAATCCTAACCCGAGAACTACACGGCCATCGACATGCCCGTGTCGACACCTGTGTCACTACCCGTGTCGGATGACACACCCGTGTCGACACCCGTGTCACTACCCGTCTCGGATGACACACCCGTGTCACTACCCGTGTCGGATGACACACCCGTGTCGACACCCGTGTCACTACCCGTGTGCCAAAAATGGCACAGGACCAGAAATGTACCGAGGAGGACACGACCATGTGACACGCCCGTGTCACATATCATGTGCCTGACACGCCCTGGGACACGCCCGTGTCCCAGGCCATATTCCAGCCTTCTATGATCGTCGACCTCGTCTCGACGACCAGAATCATGACACGCCCTGGGACACGCCCGAGTCCCAGGCCGTGTGCCTCCTACCAAGTCCCAGACTGGGCTCAAAATGTTGTCCGTCCCTCTTTTGAGTTTCGGGGCGTTACAATGTGTAGGTAGTAGAGTTGTCTAAATTTTTGTGGTGCTCGGGATCGACAAAAGATCGTCTTTCCTGTGGAGAGAGAGGGAAGGTCAAAACACATTAGAGTTAGATCCAGAGTAATACTAAAGGGATCGGAAATCGGGTATTAACCAATCATAATAAGTGCCTTGCAAAAGGGAGCTTTGGGCTTCAGCCCATCGTAGTTCCTAGTGCCCTCGAGAACCCTTCATGGGGTATTCCTTGGGCAGTCCTGGGCTAACCTAAACTATAGGCAAAATAAACGGCAAGAGTAACTAGTATAACTAGGGTTTCACTTTCACTCACCTCTATGTCTCGGGATGTTAGGTTGGATCACTCAGGCAGTAGGCTCGGTGGATTTTGTGATGGGCAAGTTGGCCCGACGAGCTTTGGCTCTGTTATTATTTGTGATGGACGGGATAGCCCGGGGAGCTTAGGATCAGTTGTTGATTGTGACAGACGGGATGGTCCGGGGATCTTTGGCTCGGTAGCTAATATATAAGGTTGCATGTGCATAAAGTATAAGGTGGTGGGTCTTCGGTATTGGAGGGTCGATGCACCGACAATAATACGTTGATTAGGTAAGTGTGGTTTTGCACTTCGCCAAGTTAAGCATGGTTGAATTTCGGGCAAAGAGTACGCAGGAGCTCCGCTTATTGCACCAGCATCGAGGCGTATGATAGGTCTGATTGGAAGTTCTATTATTGGTTTAGAGGTGGGCGAGGCCCAACCCACCGCTTCCGTTTGCCACTACGGAGGTATCCTGGGAGGTTCGGCTCCAGAAGTGGGGAACTAAAGGTCTGTGTGCACAGAGTCGGGTGGGTGAGTTACACTTGCATGATCACATCATAGCATATTTGCATGTCATAGCATCATCATTGCATATAACCCATGACACCTATTGTATAAAGTGGTATGGGATGCTTTATACAATAGGCCATGCAAAACGACCCCTTGGTTTATAATCTCGTGAGCGTACTTATAAGTTATGGTTTATATTCTGTAGATATATGCATGTTTGCTAGAAAAACTGACACCTTATCGTATAAATTAGTATGAGACTTTTTATACGATAGGATCCTTACAGAAGATCCCTTAGCATTTGTGTTTTCATATAAGGTATGGTTACTTATTTCTTGTTCTGTTTTTCTTACTTTTATTACTGCCTTATATACTCATAGAACTGCTAGATTAGTTCCGCCGTCACCTATTTCTTGTTCATTATCCACCTTCACTACCTCTCCTTTCCTCCTCCACGCTCGGTGCCTAGGAGCCATGGGGGAAGGGGTGGGGGATGATAGGACTTAGTCTTTTATACTAACAATTTTCGAGCCAAATCATTTTAGGAGACCGTGGAGCCCAGCATGGAAGAGCAGCCCTAGAGATTGGCTCGCTTGGAGATTGGACAGTCTAGCACCGGAGTTCAGACAGTTGGGACTGTGAGTCCCAATCGTTAGTAGATGTTTAGTTTTTTCTTCCACATTGAGTGATATGTAGTAAGGATTTTGATGTACCGGGCATGAGCCCTATTTTCAGTACTTATATTATTATTTTTGTGGACCCTCCCTTCGTGGAGATTATTTACTATATATATGATTTTCGAGGACATGTGTAGAGTTCTTCTATTTCATACTCTCATATTTTGCTACTATTCTGTGATCGATTTGGTCGGAAGGATCGACATTTTGTAGTGATGACCTTCCCGGGCGTGAAGGTGTCACCGCAAAGCGGCAGTTCTGGGCCTAAGACCCCGTGGTCTAAAATTAAAAGGGGGGGGGGGTCTTACAAGTTGTATCAGAGGAAATCTCAATCGGAAAAGTAGTAGTCCACTAACCCTGGGTCATCCCCGTGAGAGCTTAGTTAGAGGACAAACTAGCAGTGGAAGCAGTGGTGTGCCCATAAGGGAAATAACATGTAGAAGTCCACTTCTTCATTAATTGGAATTCTTCTTTATAGCCTACGACAAACCCTACGGTCTATTACTCAACTGGCAGGACTGCTTTAAGGAGAATTGAGGCCAATAACCATTAGTAGAATGGTAGAAGACACATAGTCTCAACCCTCGTACCAGTAACAAGATTACTTGGAGACAACCACCATGACAAACACCAAGGGTCGGATAGGAATTCAAGTTCGGAAGAGACCCAGTTGGTATTGGGAACATGTTGACCCGGATAAGGTTATCATAAATGTGATTCAGAGGGTTTAGAGTATGAAGTATATAAATAGGTTTCAAGTTGGAACCCCAAGTCGAAGATTGATGCCCTAGGGATTGTGCACCCAGCTGGGACGGATATAGCATGGTAATATCAAATATACTTAGCCCAAGATAGGTAGGGGCTTATCTTTTATTTATTGGCGGCTTACCTTTTGTTTATTGGGGACTTGCCCTTTGTTTATTGGGTGAATTAGTATTGAATTGGGTTTCCTTAGACCTAATCTAGAGAATGAGGCAAAACAAACATAGTGAGATTGAAGTCGATATAATTCAACGTTATTCGGGCGAAGATAAGAATTTGTAAAAACATGTTTGGAATGATGACCTGTAGAATTACCAAGACAATGACTTGGTGATAAGACGAGGATTAACTATGATCACGAAAAATTAGATGATGGGTAACAAGATTCAGGATATCTGAGAAGAAAAAAAAATTAATCGCTATGATGAATCACCGGAAGTATGGTATATCTCTTTACATGTATCTCCCCGGAGTGAAGAAAGAGGCACAATTATCATCCACTGCCCGAGTTAGAGTGGAATTTCGAGGGTATAATTAGGGATTTTCATACACAGGATTCCTCATCCCCACTCCGGGCACAATTATAAAGGGAAGATCGAGGATAGACTGGCCGAGGTAGCTGGGGTCACCCCGACCTGGAAGAAAACTCCTATGGGTGTTTCATGAAGTTTGGGAGTAGAAGTCCATTATCATGGTATGCTTAAGGTGATCGTTTCGAATCAGGAATTATGGTGTATGTCCAAGGAGAGAGGATAAGTACAGGCTTATCTAGACTGTCGGCCGACATTCAACACAACTCTCCACCCTCGTATGGAAGTACATGATTCCACTGTCATGGATCTAGGATGAGGATTCAAAGGCACTTGAATCGGAATTTTTGAAGAACCTAGATAACTGGGTGTGACTAATTCAAGATAGGGTGTTGGAGGCCCAAAGCAGACCGGCCAAATATTATGATGCGTGAAATTACCAAGTAGAGTCTCAAGATGGAGACCATGATTCTTGAAGATATGTCTGGTGCATGGAGTCTCACGAGTACGCGGGCGAAAGAAGCTCAGTCCATGGAATATGGGGTGTTACAGGATCCGGGAGCGGATCAGCCCATTGGCTTACAGGCTGGAGCTATCGTCGGAGTTAGCGGGTTTGCACGACATCTTCCACGTTTCCTCTCTTAGGAAGGCTTTACTACGGCATGAACAATAGGTTCTTGGTATAGATGGCTTGTAAGATTTTTAATTAATCGGTAACAAGATGAGCCGGTCAGGATAGATGACACAGCGGTGCGAGTCTTGCGGCATAAGAAGGTCCCACCGGTTAAGGTCCTATAGAGGAACCATGGGCAGGAGGAGCATACCTAGGAGCCACCAGATCTAATGCAACAGAGGTAACTGGATCCCTCCAGGTAAAGTATACATTCAACCTCCTATGGGATGTTATAAGTAGTTACCCTCAGTAGAAACCCCGCAGACCTAACTTGAATTTCGAGGATGAAATTTTTGTTTTTGTTTATTGGGATTTGTAACATCCCATTTCCAGCTAGACCCCTAGGAGTGGTTTTGTCATGAATAGGTCATGAAAAAACCTTAAGAAGCCTAAGAAGATCAAGTGAGCTTAGGCATGAACGTGGAGATCACCATGGTCTGCAAATAGTAGAATTCTTAACACTAGTATAGGATGACCATAGGGCTTCACTATGACTCCAAGACCCCACCATAACCTAACCAATCTATTGAAAGGCGCTAAGGGTCCATTGGAGTCAACCCAGGTTGGCCAAGTTGACCTTGGACCATCCTAGGACTAAATTGTACAAGGTGCCCTAACTAAGGGCAATGTGCCCTAACTAAGGGCAATGTGCCCCTAACAAGCCCAACTAACCCTACCAAGGTCTTCCAAAACCTAAAGTGGGGTCAATGGGTCACCAAAGATCCATTGGGGTCAACTCTAGTGTAATGTCCCAATTCGCGCTAGGCCCCTCGTGCGCGCTTTTGCGTCAAGAGAAATGATTTGGGCCCAGGGAGTGCTGGCAGCTAGGCTTACACTTGTGAAAGGGAAGAGAATTCAGTCAAAAAAAGGACACGGGTAGTGACACAGGCATGTCTATACCTGTGTGATGCTCTGGTACCTGGGTTGGAAATTCGTGGAGTTTCCAGAGAAGGACACGGGTAGTGAAACTGGGGTGTCCCTACCCGTATGTATTTGGACACGGGTAGAGGCACGGGCGTGTCCTATACCCGTGTGTGTAACTGCCATCGTCGATTGAGTTTCCCGATCAGGACACAGGTAGAGACACGGGCGTGTCCCTACCCGTGTGCATATCTCCAGGAAGCCGGTCGTGTCTCCCGAGAAGGACACGAGTAGAACACGGGCATGCGCACGGCCGTGTCGGGTGACACGGGTAGTTGACATTGGCATGTCCCTACCCATGTTGGTGTCCAAACGACACTCTAACCTTCGACGACGCTTCACCCGAGAAGGACATGGGTAGGGACACGGGCGTGTCCCTACCCATGTTGGTCCTATATATATAGGATTTCTGAAACTTTGGCCATTTTTCATCCTATTCCCAATCCTTTTCTGTGGAGAGACTGGTGCTGGACCAATCTTTGTAAGGTGAAGAACCACAGCTACCGAGGAGAAGAAGATGTCGCCGCGAAGGGTGACGAGATCCATGGCCAGAAATGGTGAAAATGCCGGAATCGAGTAGAGCTTCCTCCTCTCTCCCTTGGTGCTAGATCTCTAGTTATTCTTATACGAGATATCAACTCAAATGAGTCTTGATGTGTGAGATGAAGATTTCTAGGAAGGGGCCATGTTAGGACTTGTGTTCTAGGGTTTAGTCATCTTCAACCTCTCCTTCCTTCAATGTGAATATGGGGGATGGTCTCGTGAAGAGAAATGGCCTTATGAGGGTGAATAAGGGACGAGAAATTTCTGGTTGTGATTTTGGAAAATTGGCTAGAGGACAAAGACGACCCGATGCCATTCGTTCCTCCTTAAGATTCGTGTAGAAATCTGCTTTGTGCGTGCAGCGATCTTCGTGGCAATTTTCAGTTATGAAACGGCCAGATCTGGGCTTTCGATTAAACACGAAAGTCGTAACCCATGGAAATACCTTCCCAATGAGTTATTACACGTCTTCGTGCGAAGTCTGTAGCAACGGGAAAGCCTAGTCGAATTTGATGGCTGATAGTATAAATGTGCAGAATCTGTAATCTGTACGTAGTAGACTTTGAAGTCGATTTCAAGCATGAAACGGGCAGAGTTGGCCCTCCGACTAAATAATAAATTCGTAGCTCTTGGAAATACCTTTCCAACGAGGGGTTAACTACTTTCACCGGATTCCTATAGCATCAGTAATCCCCGTTTGAAGTTCTGCACTCTATACAATTCCTGCATGCTTTGTTCTTTTGGTTATGTAAACCTAATTTAGAACTATTAGAGAGATTGTGGATAGTTAGCGTGAAGTTTGTTGTGAGTAGTTGGATTGATCTTTTGTAATCAAATGACGAAGTGAAACATACTAGTTTGAGATGATTTGGTTGATAGATCCCTCGGTGAACTAGTGGGTAGGTGAGTTGGATTGTATAAATAAACTAGATATGCGAATCGGTAAGATGAGCTAGATACTAGCAAGGTGATGAATATTATGCGGGAAGAGGATTTAATAAGGTTAGTGCATGAATATGTGGAAGGGTTGATAGTGCATGAGTGTTTGTCGCACTTGATCGATTGTGTTGGTAAGGGACTCTATAAGGAGCCCTTGTGAGCTATTGATCTCGAAATGTGAGATTGCATGCAATATCAGTCGACATGTAGTGTCGTAATCCTGGGTTAAGGATAGTGTGGCAGGTCTACAGGCTCGCCAGTCGTCACATCGATGGGAGTTGACGATTAGACCTTGGGCGATTGGGCTTGGTCCTCGGTGCTCATTCCCAGGGCTCCTTCCATGCCAGGTGAATGGTTGGGCTTGGTCATCGTGCTTTTTCTGAGGCTCCTTTCGGGTCACATCTTAGGCCAGTTCGGGGCTTGGTTCTCGGTGCACATCTACCCGAGACTCTCGCTGAGCCATAGTACGCGTGTGATCTCTACTATTATGTTCTTAGCATTGAGGCGTATGGAGTCCTAGGCCAGGTAGTGTGGAGACCAGCCTAGTAGTGGAGATGCCCGCTTTACTGTCACCGTCTGACCATGAAGGATGATGCTTGAGTGGTTAGCTACCTACTCGAAAAGTGGGAACTAAGAGTTTGTGTCGACACAGCAATTGCTTGTGCGTGATCATGGGCGAGTCATTGCATATCCTTCATGGCATTGCATTACATTGCATACACAAGATACTCATCGTATAAGTTTGTATGGACACTCTTACACGATGAGTTACGTTACTGTTGAGTCGATCCTCAACTTATATGTTTGTATGGGCATTCATATAAGTTGAGTTACTTTCTGTTGTAGCTTTACTCTTTCATACTCTGTTGTAGATGATAGAACTGCTAGGGTAATTGGTTTGCTCATTTATTGTACTGCTATATACATACATTGTTTGTTGATCACTCTATACCATTTGTTTGTACTATAACTTTATATACATATATTGTACCATGTTCCTTTCTCTGCCCGGTGTCGAGGAGTCGCCGGGGGAGCGGATGTGATAGCCACATAGTCGTTATGACTAACGGATACTACGTCTTCCTTTTTAGGAGGAAACCCCACAGACGGAGCAGCAACAGGTTTTTTAACAAGACAGCCAGGTCAGGACAACAGGGCCTGAAGTGACGGTACGGTCATTACCGTCAGTGACAGATGGGAGTTTTAAGAGACTTTTTGATGTAGCCCCTTTTAGGCAAGTTTATTTGTACTCTGATAGTATAGAAGCTTCTTGTAGCTTCTTTTATTATTTGTATTTTTGACCTATGTACTTATATGTGAGGATTGACTTCTGATTTTATGATTGGTTTGGTTGGCATTATTTGATATTGGATACAGCCGGCAGGATAGGCGTCTTGTGGTTAGCCTGAGTGCTAGCTTTACCTCAAGACGGTTGTTCTGGGCATAAGACTTCCCTCAAGCCGTCTTTTGTGTTCAGAGAGGGGGAAGTCTTACAAATGGTATCAGCTTGCTACAATCCTGAACTGAAGAAGTCATTCAACAATGGTGCCACCCCTGTTCAATTAGTCAGTTTTGGTACAAACTGACTTAGCGGAAGTAGTGGTGTGTCCATATGTAATTCACACTAAGTATGTCCAACTTTACCTTAAGATTAGCCAACCTGACCTTAGTCTTGTATTCTATATGTAGATCCAAGTGCACGTTGAGCCAGTGGGGGGCACCCCCACCCCGTCCATAGCCACACAATTTCAACAATCATAGCTAGGCCAGACACTCACAACTATCTTGGATTCCTTAAGATCCCGATAAGCCCCCTTACAATAACAAGGTTTGGGCTCTAATTGGGTGAGCACTTTCCGAGCTCTCTCCCCTCCTGCTTTCCTTGGGACCGAGTCGGCAGTGCATACGGAGGAATGGCTCGACATCGTGCAAGAACTGCTGGCAGGAATTAGATGCCCAAGCAACATGGCTGTGACGCTGGTAGTGACACTCCAAGAACAGCACGCCAAGAGTTGGTGGAAGTCCCTCATGGGACCTTTCAAGGGAGAGTGTATACGGAGATCAGCTGGAACGAGTTCTCGGGAGCCTTTTTAGAGCACTTCATTCACTCGTCTACTTGAGATGAACTCGAAGAGAGATTCCTACATCTAAAGCAAGGATCCAAGTAAGTGACAGAGTACCAGCGGGAGTTTCAACATCTGGCTAGATTTGTTGACTCCTATGAGTTGGATGACAGAGGATATGCAAAAAGGTTCTACAAAGGCTTACGATACCCCCTGAGGAAAGCCCTTTTGTTTATAGCTGACTCCAGCCTGGCGGAAATTATTAACATGGCGAAGAGGCTAGAAGCAGACCACTTGGGAAGTGGTAAAAGACCTGCTGAGGGTGTGATGGAAGCTGGCCCTAGCAACAGAAGGAGACAAGACTTCAGATGAGGAAGATGACATCAAAGAGGTAGCAGGCGTTTCCACCGGAATTATAAAGTGGAGAACCCGGTTCCACATCCGCCAACATTGCCTCCACAACCACGGCGTCAATAATTTCAGCAACCCGTTGGGCGGCAAGAGCGAGTGTGCTTCAAATGCAACCAATTGGGCCACATTCGATGCTACTGCCTGCAAATATTTGGAAATGCGCCTCTTGCTCTCCCTCTAGTAGCTCCTCGAGGGCGGGGGCACATGCGTGGTCTAGTATGAGGACTAGAGGAGGAAACCTCGGACCTGCTCGGAATCAGGTGTTTGCGCTGGACATGATACAGGAGCAGAACCCTCAGGAGGTGATTGCAGGTATGTTACATTTAGTTATCACATTTTCATTATTAATCTTAAGTTACTTAAGACATACTAGATTTCTAGATTTGAGTATTGCTATTGGTACTTAGGCACCATGGGGGTCGGCAGGAAACCGGCCTATACGTTATTCGATACCGGTGCCGATCTCATACCTTTTATCTTTTGTCGTGCAACGACTCTTTTAGCTGTGGGTCTCGCTTTAATTGCAGATATATAGCCTTCCTTTTACAAAAAAAGTCTTACAGCTGGCCCCCAGCGCCATTAGTGGTGAATTCCAGCTTTCCCGTAATGAATTTGAATTCCATTGACTTGGGTCGACTTTTGCTGACATCAGTGTCTGTGGACTTAGCCAAATTTTTAGATTCTATCTAGGCGTTGAGTGCGTTGAGTGAATTGACTTCACTCAGCACCTCTGGACTTAACCAAATTCTCTACACCATCAGGTGTTGAGTGCGTTGAGTGAACTGGCTTCACTCAATGCATATGTGTTTGGTCCTTGCCCACAATATCCTAGATTTGAGTGAAGGCAATATTATCAATGATATACACATGTTTATAGATGGCAATGATAGGTCAGGTAGCCTAAGTGGCTATGTCAAAGAAACACTTACCTATGGTGTGGGATGACAAAAAACTGTCTAAGTCCACAGGAGTTGAGTGAAGATCAGTCACTAAACGTCAGATTGCTTATAGCGCTGAGTGAAGCCTATGCAGTCAAAACCAAGGCAGTGGCGAGCTTAGAAAATGCCAAAGTCCATATGCGTTGAGTGGAGCAAGCTCACTCAATGCCAGAGGTAAGGAAGAATGTTGCCAAGCTAGAAATGTGGCTATGTCCACTGGCATTGAGTGATGGTCATTCACTCAACGACATACATCTTTAGGCAGTAATATGGCTAAGTAGTTTGGCGTTGATTCTGAAGACACACTCAACGCTATACAGCAAAAGGTTGTAAGATAGGCTAAAGTAGTAAAAGCCTGAAGTTGGAATGAGCTAAATTATGGCTAAGTCCACAGGCGTTGAGTGAAGTCAACTCACTCAACGCCATGCTACTAAAATATAGAAAATTCGCCAAGGAAGAAAGCGTTGAGTGAGGCGTGTTCACTCAACTCTCACAACGCTTATGTTGCTGAATAAGAAGAAATTTGGTTAAGGAAAAATGCGTTGAGTGGAGGTTACTGACTCAACTCTATCATCGCCTAGTGTATACAGAATTTTTTCTAAGGGGTTTGGCGTTGAGTGATGCTTACTCACTCAACGCCAAGCAGCTGAAAGCTGATAAAGCAAGATTGGTATTGAGTGAAGCTGAATCACTCAACGCCTAGTATCAGACTTAATATTCTAAGTAGTTAGCCATTGAGTGAAGGTGACTCACTCAACGCTAAGAGATAGTGAATCTGTCTAAGTGTTTTGGCGTTGAGTGATGTTTACTCACTCAACGCCTATTCTCTGATGCTCGATTTTGGGTAAGTCCATAGGTGCTGAAGTCAGCAAAATTGACAAAGTCAACTATGGTCAAATCAAACACGGGGAAGCTACACTACACGACAAAACTTATCGTGAATCTACTGTACATCTTCTTCTATGAAAGCAAGGTGCAACTGGAAGCTGCAGGTGGGTCCCACTGATCTCTAAGAGTCATTGATCGATGAACTACAAAAGGAAGAGATAAGGCAAGGACAAATATAACTTTTAGACCATACATTATTCAAAAAGGAGAGCAGCCGTCTTCATTGTCTTCCCCATTACTGCATGTGAAAAGCTTGTAGCTCTCCAGCTAGAAAAGGTCAGTTAGCTGTTCAAGTCTCCATCTGCCACAGCAGATTCAGAATCTGTTCTGAAGAAAGAAGAACCTTCATCCTTTGGCAGGTTTAGTAGGTTGTTTGAAGACTCAAGATCAAAAGATCTTTAGCCTTCAACAAGTTCATAAGTTATCTTCTGAGTTCCTCCAGAAAATCCTTACCCAGCTGTGAGGAGAGTTGGAGCAGAAAGTTTTCTTCTCAAGTGGTTGACACAGAGAAATTTCAATGTGTCAAAGTTAATTAAATAATTTCTCTTTGTAGGATCCTTCTGGATCAGAGCTGTAGGACCTTTGGGTCTGAGGTAGGGCAAATTTGCCTGAGCTGTAGGAGAGTGTATCTCTCTAAGGTAGGTGAGTTTTACTCACTGAGAAGTAGGGCAATTTTTCCTGAATTGTAGGAGAGTGTATCTCTCTGAGTTGTAGGAGCAAGCTTGCACTGAGGTAAGGTTATCCTCCATAGCCTAAGTGGTAGGGCTTAAGTGCCTGAGGCAGGCGATACTTGTATCATAGAGTATAAGACTTTGTGGCTGAGGTGTAAGTCTTGGAGGAGACTTAGAGATCGCGAGGGATCTGAGGTGTAAGCTCCATGGAGCATTGGTTTGGAGAAGTTCCTTGACTAACAGGAAGTTATCTAGGTGGAAGGAGAGTGGATGTACCCATAATTTTGGGGAACCACTATAAAATACATGCGGGCTTTTCTGTGTTTGCTTTTATTTACTTAATTGCAGGTGCTAAGGACAAGCTCTAGATCACTATAAGCTGAAAGCTTAAAGAAACAATCAAGTGATTTAAAAAGACTCTTATAAGACCTAAGCAGACCTATTCACCCCCCTAGATTTCTAGCTACCTTGAAATTAAAGAATTTCAAGCTGTATCAGAGGGAGGTTCCTCAAAAAGGATTTAACAATCTTAGTGATCCTCCAAGGTAGCTTCTACTAAGTGGCCTTGGGCTCAGAAGAGAGCCAGAGAGAGCTGAGTTCAATGAAACTCTCCATTTAAAGTAAGGAGCAATTTGGAATATGGAAGGAGAGGGTGTGGCTATTCATGGAAGCCTATGATCCAAGAATTTTTGCAACTATTAGGGAGGGACCTGTCATTCCCATGAAGGTCTCTGTTATGGATGCCAATATCCACACACCAAAGACACTCTCTGAAATGACCAAAGATGAGGTCATACTAGCTGGCTTGGACAAGAGAGCACAAAACATTATAGCCAGTGTTGTCTATGACTCGACATTCTTGAACTTGGTTCACTGCCAGACCTTTAAGGAGATGTGTGACACCCTTGTGGTCTACATGGTGGGAACTGATGAGGTAAGAGATTATAGGAAGTCTCTGCTCAACCAAGAGTATGAGGTTTTCAGGCAAATCCTGAAGGAGAACATAACTACCAGTTATGAAAGATTATTCAGGATCATAAATGATTTGAAGACCTATGGAAGGGTATTCATTAATTATGAAATTAATGACAATTTTCTCAGATCTCTCACTAGAGACTAGGATACTAAGATCTGTGCCATAAGAGAGATCGCCAAGCTCGCTGACACTCCTCCCCAAATATTGTTTGGAAAGCTGCTCTCCTATGAGATGCAGCTGCCTGCTAGGAAGGAGGAGGATGCCTCCAACAAATCACTAGTCAAAGAAAAGTCATTGGCCTTCAAAGCTGAAAGCTCAAGGAAAGGCAAGGAAAGAATTCCTTCTCCACCAAGGAGACCAGCTGAGTCAGACAGCTCTGAATTAGAGGCATCAGACAGTAGCTTGTCTGTTAAAGATTTTTCATCCTTTTCCAGACTACTCCAGAGGCTAATAATGAAGAAGAATTGGAAGAAAAGGCATTCCAAATCCACCCATCACAGAAAGAACAAGTCCAAGACTGACAGATATGGTTCTAAACATAATAAATATAACTCCTCTAAAGTATTTTACTACTGCTGCCGCAAGCCTGGGCATATGATAGCTGACTTCCCAGATAAGAGGAAGGAGACAGAGGAGAAGAAGAAGCACCAACACAAAGGAAAGAATGAAAAGTCCTTCATTGCCAAGAAGGAAAAATGTTGGACAAACTCATCATCTTCTGACTCTGAAGAAGAGGAAGCCTATATTGGGCTAGTTGCTGCTATTGTTAAAGATGAAGCTATTGCAGCAGGATAAGTCAATCCTCTAGGGAGGATAGGAATCAGAGCCCCTCTAACACTATCAGACAGTGAGTCATAGGTGGATGAAGATTCCCACAGCTATAGATGGCTGATGATAATGACTGATGAGGAAATAAACTAAGATCACCCTGGTTAGAGCAAGGTATATCTATCACCTGACTCTGCTTATCTGTCTGAGTTTGAGACTAGTTCTTGCTTAGAAGCCTCTTCACCCTATGGTGAAGAAGATTCTGGATCTGAAGGAGATGTCAATCAACAGATTGATAAGTATGGAGAACTTCTAAATGCCTTCAAGAAGATCAAGAAGTTATCTAAGAAGTAAGCTAAAGAGATCTCATCTCTTAAGCTTGCAGTTGCCCAGCATACTGTAACACCAAATCTGTTGGACTAGAAAGCTAGGGAAATTAGCCAACTAAAGTCCCTCTTGGACATTCAGGTTGCTTCCATCAAGCACAAGAACTGTCTCATCAGAGAGCTTGAAGATAAGCTTGAGAAGGAGAAAAGAATAGTGGCTAGCTATTCGAAGGCAAGTACTGTCCTCCCATTGATAGACTCCTTATCCTCTCAAAAGGGCAAGAAGGGGTCTGGATTTAAGGGAAGCACAAGAGTTACTACTTCCAAAAGGAAGGGAAAAGCTCCAGTTCCACCTCAACCTATTGCTTCTAAGCCTCCCATTCTTTTTAGAAAAGTTTTGATACCTTCTAACAGGTATGACCAAGAAAGTTCTTATGATCACTGGGAGAGACGTTATTCATCTAGAGTGAACAAAGATGTTCACTATCATGATGAAAGTTTTGGCAGGGTGTGTGCAGTCAAGGCTGCCAATGAGAAATTTAAAATGCCCTAATCTGGACCATTTGTCTTTTGTGTTTCTGTACCAACTCTCAAGAATGTGGCTGCAACCAAGGCTCAGAATCTGACAGCAAAGGTTCTGACAAAGGGAAAGTCGAAGAATCAGGCTGATCTGGGCATATCTGAAGCCATCAGAAGCATGCTTCTTGAAAAGAAGCTTGTTACTGCTAGCACTCAGGGTATACCAAATCAACCAACTATAAGACTTACCTTCAGCCAAATTCTGGCTGAAAGAAATCAGAAAAAGGCTGCAACACATCTTCCTTCCTCTTGTCAATGTTGCAGCTTATCAAGCTGCAGGTCCTTCAAAGAAAAGAAGATATAACATACATGAGTGTTGGTGTTGTAGTAAGATATGGCACTTTGCCGTTGACTGTTAGCACAATCCCAATGTGGTCAGAGTTAGGGTCAGTCCACCAGTCAGTAATTCTGTTGTTGGACATGTTCAGTTTCATGCTAATATGCATCTAGGACCCAATAAATATTGGGGTTGTAAGGTTAAGTAATTTTTGTAACACCCCAGAATTCTCAAAAAGCCAAAATTGGGATTCAGGTTGGCTGACACGGCCTGAGACACGGGCGTGTCTCAGGGCGTATCAGGTGTACACGGCCTGGGACATGGGCGTTTCCCAGGGCGTGTCTACCTTAGTCGAGGGCCAGTTGTGTTCGAGGAGTACACGGCCTGTGACACGTGCGTGCCACAAGGGCATGTCTGGCACATGGCTAGGGACATGGGTGTGTGCCTTAGCCATGTTGTTCTTGGGTGATTTTGGAGATCGAGTTACAGGGGTGATACGGCCAGGTACAAGGCCGTGTACTGGGTGACACGGGCATGTCAGGCTTGACACGGCCGTGTCGATGCCCGTGTTCTGGTTTGTTTTAAGTCGGTTGTGTGCCGCTTCAGGAACACGGCCTGTGACACGGGCGTGTCACAACTCGTGTTCGGCCCAGGAAATTCAATTTCAGGGCTAATCTGAGCCTTCCATTTTCTTTGACCAAGATCCAATGGTCTAGGCCATTCCCTTGGTTTATAAGGACGGATTTGAGATGGAGAAAACACATTTGATTTGTGCCATTCTCTTTCCTAAGAGAGAGAGAGGAGAGCAAGGAGAGGAAGAAGAAGGGAAAGCCGGCAATTGGTGGTCCGGCAGTTGTCCAAATCGCGAGCCGAGTTCATCTCTGCGGAGGCTTGATCGCTGCGACGCTTTCCAACCGTGTACTTTTCGCCATGGCGCAAAAACGTCCTTCAAAGTGAACTATTTTCTTCTTGGACAAGTGAAGTCCTTCTTTCCTGCATTTGCATAGGAATCCTCCACCAAAAGGTGGATGGCGAAGTGATTCCCTTGGGTCGGCGGAACATCCCTTGTTGTATTACATTAGAACCGGAAGTGTGAGTACGGTTAGGCATGCTGTGTGAAGCCAATTTGGACATGTTGGTCTGGATTGGTGATGCGTGTTTGCACATCGGAGAAGACTCCGTTAATATTGCTTGTATGCATGAAATCGGTGGTGGATACATGTGGCTTGGTGCCACAGGAAGTACTGGAGGAAGTCCAGGAAATGGTGAGAGTTGGGTTCAACTCTTGTGTCCGTGAGTGCCATATGTTATGAAGTTGAGCCATTAGGCTTCAACTAGAGAAATGCCTTGGTGGAGGACGAGCAAAGTGAAGCAGTACCAGCGTAAGTCTAGTCTTGAGTCTGACGATTTTGAGCAACAGGAAAGGTGGATCTGTACCCGCATTATGGTTGTCTAACCTTGGGTGCTTAAGGACCTGTTAGGATCACATAGCGAGAGTCAATGGCTTGCGTGCCGATCAGACTAGAAATGCTCAAATTGGACCATCATGTCTGGGACCTCTGAACGGTGGTGGGACACGGTATTTCCAGTACACCAGAATGTGCCTTGAGTGCACGGAATGTCGGGCCATCGTGCCGGCATTTGTGATATGAAATGCCTTGGTGGCTGGATATATGTATGAGATGTAAAATGTTGTGCAGGGAAGGAATTCCACTGCCCCGTGCAGGGGGCAGGGTCGTTATAATTGGTAAGCTGAATGCTGATCGTTGCCCTGTTTGCCACCACTTGGTGGATTGGTTCTTGTATGTGCAAGTGGTGCTGGTCCGAGCGAGACTTAGCGGGCTGAAGCCCAAGCTGCGTTGCTGCCCTTGAAGGCTTTGTTTTGTTTCTTCTTGTTCATGTGTGGCCTGCCTGCGCGCCGATGTTTGGAAACCACTATTTTGTTAAGAGAAACCTGTAAGGCCATAAGGCCATTTACTCTTGGTGTAAACATTCCTATTTTGTTATAATGGACAATTCTTGTAACTCTTGAGTTAAAGTTTTCAACCGTGAAGCTTCCGCTAGAATGCTCTGTTTTAGGATGCGTTGGTTTTGATATTATTTAGTAGTGTCTCCGCCTGTTTGTGGAATATGGTGTGGGGCCCTTGCCGGACCCTCTATTATATTCTTATTGACGGATAGAGGTGTTACAATTTGTTATCAGCTTGTTGGTCGATCTCTTCCGAATTCGCGGACGAATTCGTTTGAGGGGTGGCGAGCACGTGTCAGTGCTGTCGTTACAACACATAAATTGAACTCAAGACTGTCCACTTAGGAATGTAAATACACTTGTTTGGTGTGTTCATTTTTGTATGTTTGTTGTTTGTTTAGTCGCTAAATTTTGTTTTTACACATATAGGTGACTAGAAGTGTTGCGGGTCAATCGGAACCTCAACATTCTATTGAAAGTGCGGCACCGGCTGAGGTGCCCACACCTCCTCCATCTGTTGAACTGTGTGTTTCATTATAGAGATGATACTTGTTGTGATGACTGCTCAGCAGGCTGGGCAAGCACGTCCTAATGTGGTGCCAACGCATGTTGGGGTAAGGTAAGAACTGGCAGAAGTTGTAGTTGATCCGTGGGCAGCAGATCAACAACTAAAGCAATTCATGAGCTTCAATCCTCCTCAATTTACTAGGGCGGGATCCCCGGCCCAAGCGGAGGATTGGCTTGCAAGGATCAAGAGAATAATTAGAGCGATCAGAGTTGATGAGGAGCAGAAGGTGATGTTGGTAACTTTCCTTCTTGAGGGAGAGGCTCGGTTGTGGTGGGATGAGATTGAACTGCATCACTTTGCCGGCAGACAGTTTGCAGAGGTCTCGATTGAAGAGTTCTCTCGGTTATTCTTGGCAAAGCATCTGCCAATGTAGCAGAGAATATCAATGGAAATGGAATTTCAGCGGTTGACTCAAGGAGATTGTAGTGTGGATGATTATCTTCATGAGTTCAAGCGGTTGGGAAGATATGCAGGTTCTTTCTTCGCCGAAGAGGAGCGTAAGACTAGTCGGTTTTATGCGAGACTGCGAGATGAGTTACGATATCTGCTCTCGAGTTCTGTAAGTCAGGGTTTTCAAGCCTTAGTCTGTACGGCTCGGTCGTTGGAGACAGACATGAAAAAGGGGCAAGCAAAGGGGACCTTGGCTGTTGCAAAACCGGAGTTCAAGTCGCCGCGTCCGGAGAAATCTGGCTACCGAAAGAGATGGAATAAGAATTTCAAATCTACTGGACAAGCTCCTTCAGTGACTGTGACGGAGGCATCATCGGGGTATGGATCTCACGCCTGTTTTACGTGTGGGAAGGTGGGACACTTCGCACGTGATTGCCGAGTTGGCCCTCCAAAGGGTGAAAAGAAGACGGGAGCGTCCTATGCGGAGAAAGGGAAGACTGTGGTGGAGTCTTCTGCATTGCACGCGCAGCCCCAGGTCTTCAACCATGGACAACAAGAGGCCATTAAGCAGGCCGATGTCGTCACAAGTGCGCGCAGTTTTTAATGTTATTTTATACTGTGTGCTGTGCTTATTTAATTATGGTGTTATAGGTTTTGTCCTTATACAGGAGTATCCGACGCGAGCACTGTGTGATACAGGTGCTTCCCATTCGTTTCTGTCTGAAGATTTCGTTTTACGAATCGGAGTGCCTATACGGACCACGACATACGGTATAAAGGTGCTTCTACCTAACGGATGTTTGTTATGCGCGGATAAATCTTGCGGTCTTGAGGTAAAGATAGGGAGTCGGGAATTCAAGGTGGAAACATACGTATTGCCTATTACAGAGTTTGATATAATCTTTTATATGGACTGGCTTTCAGAGCAGCGTGCCAGTATAAATTATACTTCAAAAGAGGTCACACTGGGGCAAAATACCGAACATGAGACCAATTTCACTGGTATGCGAGGGATGAGTGGGATGTTGTTATCTTCTCTACAAGTCGTTAAGGCAGTTCGAAAGGGTGCGGAGTTATTCTTCACACTCATTAAGGCGGTGGAGCCGAAGGCCACTGTGAATAAGGTGCGGATTGTGTCGGAATACGCTGATGTGTTTCCAAAAGACCTTTCGGGGTTACCTCCTCAAAGGGAAATCGACTTCGCTATCGAGCTGGTGCCAGGTGCAAAACCTGTGGCCAGCTCGCCTTATCGTGTAGCGCCAAAAGAAATGGCCGAACTGAAAGTTCAATTGCAAGAGTTGCTGGAGCAGGGATACATACGCCCAAGTATGTCACCTTGGAGCACGCCTGTTCTTTTTGTGAAAAAGAAAGACGGTAGTTTGCGGCTATGTCTTGATTACCGCAAATTGAATAAGCTGACGGAGAAAAACAAGTATCCGATTCCACGGATCGATGACTTGTTCAATCAGCTAGCAGGCTCAACCGTCTATTCGAAGTTAGATTTGAAATCTGGGTAATACCAATTGCGGATTATGGGAAGGTGATATTCCCAAGACAGCGTTTGGAAAACGCTACGGTCATTATGAATTCACGGCGATGCCGTTTGGGCTATGTAATGCGCCTTCGGTATTCATGGACTTAATGCACCGAACGTTCCGAGAGTACTTGGATTTTTTTGTAATCGTATTCATTGACGACATCCTAGTGTACTCGCAGTCAGAAGAAGATCATGCAAACCATTTACGGTTGGTACTGCACACCTTGCGGAGGAATAAGCTGTATGCCAAGTTCTCGAAGCGTGAGTTCTTGCTCTCGTCGGTGGCTTTTCTGGGCCATGTAGTTAGTGGATAGGGCATAGCAGTAGATCCGGTAAAGATAAGTGCCATAAAAGATTGGTCGGTGTTGTCTTCAGTGGCCGAAGTCAGGAATTTCCATGTACTGGCAGGCTACTATAGACGGTTTGTGGCGAACTTCTCCCGGATTGCTTTTCCTCTGACAACGCTGAAGAGAAAAGATTAGAAGTTCGTCTGGACGCCGGAGTGCGCAAGAGCTTTTGATGAGCTGAAGAGTCATTTGACCACGACGCCTGTTTTGACGTCGCCATGTGGTACAGACGGCTATGAGATATACATCGATGCGTCAGGGAGCGGCTTAGGTTGTGTTCTCCTGCAGTTTGGCAAGGTGATTGCTCATGGCTCACGCTAATTAAAAGTGCATGAGCGTAATTATCCCGTCCATGACTTGGAGTTGGCGGCGGTGATCTTTGCGCTAAAGTTGTGGCGGCACTATCTGTATGGCGTTAAAGTCAATATCTATACAGATCATAAGAGTCTAAAGTATTTCCTGTAACACCTCTACCCGTCAAGAAGTATATAATAGAGGGTCCGGCCGGGGCCCCACACCATATTCCACAAACAGGCGAAGACGCTAAGAAATAATATCAAAACCAACGCATCCTAACACAGAGCATTCTAGCGGAAGCTTCACGGTTGAATTATTGAACTCAAGATAAAGAACATTGTCCACTAACATAGGAATGTATATATACACATCAAAAGAGTCTGGCCTTAAGGCCTTACAACAGTTTCTCTTAACAAGAGTGTGGATTACAGACATCGGCACGCAGGCCGGCCACACATGAACAAAAGAAACAAAACAATGCCTTCGAGGGCAGCAAAGCAGCTTTGGGCTTCAGCCCGCTAAGTCCCGCTCGGGCCAGCACCTCCAGTACCTGTAAGATCCAATCCACCAAGCGGTGGCAAACAGGGCAACGGTCAGCATTCAGCTGACCAATTATAACGACCCTGCCCCTGGCACGGGGCAGCGGAATTCCATCCCTGCATAGCAATCATCCAACATGATATATAGCAATTCAAGTAAGACGTGCACGCCCGCACAGTCACATATCATAAACGTCGACACGACGGCACGACGCTCCGTGCACTCAGGGCACATTCACACCGTTCAGAGGTCCTAGACATAACGGTGCATTATGAGCATTCTAGTCTGATCGGCTCACAGGCCGCCGACTCTCGCTATGTGATCCTAACAGGGCCTTAAGCACCCAAGGTTAGACAACCATAACGCGGGTACAGATCCACCTTTCCCGTTGCTCACATCGTCAGACTCACGCCTGGACTGACGCGGGTACAGTTTCACCTTGCCCGTTCCACCATTTCCTAGTTGCAGCCTCACGGCTCAACCTTCCACAAAGTAGCACTCACGGCCACAAGAGAGTCCAACTCTCAACATTTCCTGGACTTCCTCCAGTACTTTATCCATCATGCATACAAGCAATAATCACGGAGTCTTCTCCGATATGCAACCAAGCATCACCAATCCAGACCATGTCCAGATGGGCTTCACACAGCATGCCTAGATCCGTACTCCAATTCCGGACTCTAACAAGGGGGACTTCACATATCTACCCCAAGGGACGCCACAACCCACCGCACACTCGCGGGGAAGGGTTTTCCCTATGCAATGCAGGAATTAAGGACTTCACATATCCAAGCAGGAAATCGTTACCCTAGGAGTTCGCTTCGGAGCCATGGAGACAAATTTGAGACGGATGAAAGCCTTCGCAGTAGCGTTGCCTTCGCAAATCCGAACTCGGCTCGCGATTTGGACCACCGTAGCACCACCGGCAGCCGGACTCCACTTCCTCTTCTTCCTCCTTGCTCTCACCTCTCTCTTAAACTTTAGAAAGAGAAGATGAAAAGAAGAATGAGCTTTTCTTCCACCTTTTCCGGCCTTATCAGCCCAGAAATGATCTCCAGCCACAAGATCTTATTTAAAGAAAATGAAGGGCCAAGATCTAACTGAAAATTCCTTTTCTTTTGGCCGACACGGCCTGTGACACGCCCGTGTCACAGGCCGTGTACCCTTAAGCGGCACACGCGGCAGTCGCACCGACTGAAATATTCGAGAACACGGGCATCGACACGCCCGTGTCGAACCTGACACGCCCGTGTCAGTCATGAGACACGCCCGTGTCTCCTGTTACACGGTGCTCACCGATCTCCAAAACCAGTACACGGGTAGGGCACACGCCCGTTTCAAACCCAACACGGCCGTATTCCATGCCGTGTTCACTGCCGTGTTCAAGGCCGTGTACTTCTCTGACTCAAACAGGCCATTTTCGAATTTAAATGAGCGACATGCCCTGGGACACGCCCGTGTCGGAGGCCGTGTCTCAGGCTCGACGATCGTCGACTATCAATCGTCGACTAGCCTGAACACGCCCTGGGACACGCCCGTGTCCCAGGCCGTGTACACCCGACACGCCCTGGGACACGCCCGTGTCCCAGGCCGTGTCTAACAGCCTCCAACCCAAAATTGTTTGCAAACACATTTTGAGATTTTTGGGGTGTTACAATCCTCCCCCCCCCCCCTTAATAAAATTTCGTCCCGAAATTTGAAGACAATAGGGAGAAAATAACAAAACATTTATATGTTTCTATTACATATACAACGAGCGAACAAGTTACGAAAATAACTCGGGAAACTCGGCCCGCTTGGTTTGCTCGCGCTCCCATGTTAGCTCTTCTCGGCCACAATTGTCCCACCGGACTTTGACCATCCCGATCACCTTGTTCCGCAACTGTTTCTCGGCTCGATCCTCGATCCGTATAGGCTTCACCTTTGTCGTTAGCCCATACTCAACCGGCACTCGATCATTGTCAACTATATGAGCTGGATCCTTGACTGCTTTGCGTAACACCGAGATGTGAAACACATCATGCAATCCACTCAATTCTGATGAAAGAGCTAACCGATAGGCAGCTTCCCCAACTCGCTCCACCACTTCAAATGGACCAAGGTATCGCGGACTTAGCTTTTTCAACCGCCGAATCCGAGATACGCCTTTGAAGGGCTTAATCTTTAAATAGACCCAGTCACCCACCGCGAACTCCACGTTCCGGTGCTTAGCATTGTAATACTTGGCCTGCCGATCTTGGGCTATTAGGAGCCTCTCTCGAATAGAGCGTATTGTTGAGGTAGCATCCTCGACTTCCTTTTTACCTAAAAGTTTGGTCTCGCCAGTTTCTGCCCAAGCTAGCGGTGTACGACACTTACGACCATACAACGCTTCGAATGGGGCCATGCCTATACTCGCTTGATAGCTATTATTATAGGCAAATTCCACTATAACAAGATGCTCTTCCCACTTCTTACCGAAGTCCAGGGCGCACATACGGAGCATATCCTCCATCGTTCTGTTGGTTCGTTCAGTTTGGCCATCCGTTTGCGGGTGAAAGGCCGTACTGAATGCTAACTTCGTGCCCAACATTTGATGAACTAATCTCCAATCCTTTGAGGTAAAGCACCCATCTCGGTCACTTACGATGCTCCGGGGAACACCGTGCAATCGAACAATCTGTTCCACATAGAACTTTGCCAACGTTTCCACTGAATCGTCCCGCTTGTTTGGTATAAAGTGAGCCACCTTTGTCAACCGGTCTACAATCACCCAGATTGAGTCATGGCCACGCTGAGATCTCGGCAATCCGTGCACGAAATCCATAGAAATATCCTCAAACTTCCATTGCGGAACCGGCAACGACTTCAGGAAACCACTCGGCCGTTGACATTCTGCCTTTACCAAAGCACAAGTGCGACATTTAGCCACATACGCGGCTATGTCCTTCTTTAAACCAGGCCACCAGAACAGTTTCTTCATGTCCTTGTACATTTTTGTGCTCCCAGGGTGAATTGAATACTTTGTAAAGTGCGCTTCATATAACAATTCTTCCCGCAATTTACCCGCACTAGGTACGCACAATCGGCCATCTTTTCGTAATAAGCCATCATCCCAGGAGAACTGATCACCAGATCCCTCCTTTGCATAGCGTTGGAGACTTTCATCCAACTCCGTTGCCCGCCGAACCCTGTCAGCAAGGTCATATTGAACCTCCAACCAGTTCACGCATGCAACAGTCGAAGAATCTCTTTCCACACAAGATATCTCCAAAGCTTCCAACTCCTGGATTAACTGCTCATCATGTATCCGCAACCAATTTGCCTGCACCGGAGCCTGACGACTCAAGGCATCAGCGACCACATTTCCCTTTCCGGGAACATAGTGAATGTCGAAGGTATAATCCCCAAGGAATTCCATCCACCTCCTTTGTCGCATATTCAATTCTTTTTGATCAAGCAGATACTTTAAGCTTTTATGATCTGTATAAATATCCACTTTCCCCCATACAGATAATGCCGCCACAACTTTAGCGCAAAGATCACCGCCGCCAACTCCAAATCATGGACGGGGTAATTACGCTCATGCACTTTCAATTGACGTGAACCATAAGCGATCACCTTGCCAAACTGCAGGAGAACGCAGCCTAAGCCGCTTCCTGACGCATCGCTGTATATTTCAAATCCATCTGTACCACATGGCGACGTCAAAACGGGCGCCGTGGTCAAACGACTTTTCAGCTCCTCAAAAGCTCGTGCGCACTCCGGCGTCCAAACGAACTTCTGATCCTTTCTCGTCAACGTAGTCAGAGGCAAAGCAATCTGGGAGAAGTTCTCCACGAACCTTCTATAGTTGCCCGCCAGTCCAAGGAAACTCCTGACTTCGGCCACCGAAGACAACACTGGCCAATCACGAATGGCACTTATCTTAGCCGGATCCACCGCTATGCCCTCTCCACTTACCACATGGCCTAGAAAAGCCACCGACGAGAGCCAAAACTCACACTTAGAGTACTTGGCATACAGCTTATTCCTTCGCAAGGTATGCAATACTAATCGCAAGTGGTTTGCATGATCTTCCTCCGATTGTGAATATACAAGGATATCATCAATAAACACGATCACAAACAAATCCAGGTATTCGCGGAATGTTCGATGCATGAGATCCATGAAGACCGAAGGCGCATTACATAAGCCGAACGGCATCACTGTGAACTCATAATGACCATAGCGTGTGCCAAACGCTGTCTTGGGAATGTCACCTTCCCTAATCCGCAACTGGTAATACCCGGACTTCAAATCCAACTTCGAATAGACGGTTGAGCCTGCTAGCTGATCGAACAAGTCATCGATCCGAGGAATTGGATACTAGTTTTTCTCCGTCAGTTTGTTTAGTTCGCGATAATCAATACATAGTCGCAAACCACCGTCTTTCTTTTTCACAAAAAGAACAGGCACGCTCCAAGGTGACATACTTGGGCGTATGTATCCCTGCTCCAACAACTCTTGCAACTGAACTTTCAGTTCGGCCATTTCTTTTGGCGCTACCCGATACGGCGAACGGGCCATGGGTTTTGCACCCGGCACCAGCTCGATAGCGAAGTCAAATTCCCTTTGGGGAGGTAACCCCGGAAGGTCCTTTGGAAACACATCTGCATATTCCGACACAATCGGCACTTCACTCACACTGGCCTTCGGCGCCACCGCCTCTATGAGTGTGAAGAACAACTTCGCACCCTTCCGAACTGCCTTAACAACTTGGAGAGCGGATAACAACATCCCACTCATCCCTTGCATACCAATAAACTTGGTCTCTTGTTCGGTATTTTGCCCAAGTGTGACCTCTTTTGAAGTGCAATCTATACAGGCACGCTGCTATGAAAGCCAGTCCATACCAAAGATTATATCAAACTCTTTGATCGGCAATACTAGTGTTTCCACCTTGAACTCCCGACTTCCTATCTTGACCTCAAGACCGCAAGATCGATCCGCGCACATCAAACATCCGTAGGCAACAACACCTTTACACTGTCTGTCTTGGTCCGGATAGGCACCCCGACACGAAAGACAAAGTCCTCAGACAGAAACGAATGTGAAGCACCTGTGTCGAACAGTGCTCGCGCCGGATACTCTCGTATAAGGACAAACCCTATAACATTACAATTAAAACAAGCACAGCACACCAAAAGTAAAAACATTAAAACCTATGCGCACCTGTGACGACATCCGCCTGCTTAATGGCCTCCTGTTGTCCAAGGTTGAAGACCCTGGGCTGCGCGTGCGAGGCAGAAGACTCCACCACAGCCTTCCCCTTCTCCGCATAAGACGCTCCCGTCTTCTTATCACCCTTTGGAGGACCAAATCGGCATTCACGTGCGAAGTGTCCAACCTTCCCGCACGTATAACAAGCACGAGATCCATACCCAGATGTATCTGTCACAGTCGCAGAAGGAGCTTGTCCAGAAGACTTAGACTTCTTATTCCATCTCCTTCGGTAGCCAAACATGTCCGGACGCGGCGGCTTAAACTCTGGCTTCACCACCGCCAAGTTTCCCTTTGCTTGCCTCCGTTTCATGTCCGTCTCCAAAGAACGAGCCGTACAGACTAAGGCTTGGAATCCCTGACTCACAGAACTCGAGAGCAAATACCTTAGCTCATCTCGCAGTCCCGCATAAAACCGACTAGTCTTACGCTCTTCTTCGGCGAAGATCGTGCCCGCATATCTTCCCAACCGGGTGAACTCATGCAGGTAGTCATCCACACTTCGATCTCCCTGCGCTAACCGTTGAAACTCCATTTCCATCGATATCCTTTGCTGCACCGGCAGATGTTGTGCTAAGAACAATCGAGAAAATTCGTCCATTGTAATCTCTGCCAATTGCCTACCAGCCAAGTGATGCATTTCAATCTCATCCCACCACAATCGCGCCTCTCCTTCCAGTAGGAAAGTAGCTAACATCACTTTCTGTTCCTCCTCAACCCTGATAGCCCTCATAATCCTCTTGATCCTTGCAAGCCAATCCTCTGCTTGGGCCGGTGTACCCGCCCCATGAAACTGCGGAGGGTTAAAGCTCAAGAATTGCTTCCATTGTTGATCTGCTACCCGTGGATCAACTTCGGCTTCTACCGGTTCGGGCCGTACCCCAGCTTGCGTTGGCACCACTGCAGGACGTGCCTGCCCCGCCTGCTGAGCATTCATCACCGCAAGCACCGTTTCTGTGATGAGACGGACTGTTTCAACGGATGGAGGAGTTGTGGGCACCTCGGCTGGTGCCGCACTCTCAACAGAACGTTGTGGTTCAGATTGACCCGCAACACTTCTGGTCACCTATATGTGTAAAATACACAGGTTAACGACCAATAAAACCGGCAACCATACAAAAAGAATACACAAGTTCAACAAACAAGTGTATTTACATTCCTAAGTGGACAATCTTGAGTTCAAATTAAGTGTTATAACGACGGCACTGACACGTGCTCGCCACCTCTCAAAATAATTCGTCCGCGAATTCGGAAGAGATCGACAAACAAGCTGATACCAAATTGTAACACCTCTACCCGTCAAGAAGTATATAATAGAGGGTCCGGCCGGGGCCCCACACCATATTCCACAAACAGGCGAAGACACTACGAAATAATATCAAAACCAACGCATCCTAACACAGAGCATTCTAGCGGAAGCTTCACGGTTGAATTATTGAACTCAAGATAAAGAACATTGTCCACTAACATAGGAATGTATATATACATCAAAAGAGTCTGGCCTTAAGGCCTTACAACAGTTTCTCTTAACAAGAGTGTGGATTACAGACATCGGCACGCAGGCCGGCCACACATGAACAAAAGAAACAAAACAATGCCTTCGAGGGCAGCAAAGCAGCTTTGGGCTTCAGCCCGCTAAGTCCCGCTCGGGCCAGCACCTCCAGTACCTGTAAGATCCAATCCACCAAGCGGTGGCAAACAGGGCAACGGTCAGCATTCAGCTGACCAATTATAACGACCCTGCCCCTGGCACGGGGCAGCGGAATTCCATCCCTACATAGCAATCATCCAACATGATATATAGCAATTCAAGTAAGACGTGCACGCCCGCACAGTCACATATCACAAACGTCGGCACGACGGCTCGATGCTCCGTGCACTCAGGGCACATTCACACCGTTCAGAGGTCCCAGACATAACGGTGCATTATGAGCATTCTAGTCTGATCGGCTCACAGGCCGTCGACTCTCGCTATGTGATCCTAACAGGGCCTTAAGCACCCAAGGTTAGACAACCATAACGCGGGTACAGATCCACCTTTCCCGTTGCTCACATCGTCAGACTCACGCCTGGACTGACGCGGGTACAGTTTCACCTTGCCCGTTCCACCATTTCCTAGTTGCAGCCTCACGGCTCAACCTTCCACAAAGTAGCACTCACGGCCACAAGAGAGTCCAACTCTCAACATTTCCTGGACTTCCTCCAGTACTTTATCCATCATGCATACAAGAAATAATCACGGAGTCTTCTCCGATATGCAACCAAGCATCACCAATCCAGACCATGTCCAGATGGGCTTCACACAGCATGCCTAGATCCGTACTCCAATTCCGGACTCTAACAAGGGGGACTTCACATATCTACCCCAAGGGACGCAACAACCCACCGTACACTCGCGGGGAAGGGTTTTCCCTATGCAATGCAGGAATTAAGGACTTCACATGTCCAAGCAGGAAATCGTTACCCTAGGAGTTCGCTTCGGAGCCATGGAGAGAAATTTGAGACGGATGAAAGCCTTCGCAGCAGCGTTGCCTTCGCAAATCCGAACTCGGCTCGCGATTTGGACCACCGTAGCACCACCGGCAGCCGGACTCCACTTCCTCTTCTTCCTCCTTACTCTCACCTCTCTCTTAAACTTTAGAAAGAGAAGATGAAAAGAAGAATGAGCTTTTCTTCCCCATTTTCCGGCCTTATCAGCCCAGAAATGATCTCCATCCACAGGATCTTATTTAAAGAAAATGAAGGGCCAAGATCTAACTGAAAATTCCTTTTCTTTTGGCCGACACGGCCTGTGACACGCCCGTGTCACAGGCCGTGTACCCTTAAGCGGTACACGCGGCAGTCGCACCGACTGAAATATTCGAGAACACGGGCATCGACACGCCCGTGTCGAACCTGACACGCCCGTGTCAGTCATGAGACACGCCCGTGTCTCCTGTTACACGGTGCTCACCGATCTCCAAAACCAGTACACGGGTAGGGCACACGCCCGTGTCAAACCCAACACGGCCGTGTTCCATGCCGTGTTCACTGCCGTGTTCAAGGCCGTGTACTTCTCTGACTCAAACAGGCCATTTTCGAATTTAAATGAGCGACACGCCCTAGGATACGCCCGTGTCGGAGGCTGTGTCCCAGGCTCGACGATCGTCGACTATCAATCGTCGACTAGCCTGAACACGCCCTGGGACACGCCCGTGTCCCAGGCCGTGTACACCTGACACGCCCTGGGACACGCCCGTGTCCCAGGCCGTGTCTAACATCCTCCAACCCAAAATTGTTTGCAAACACATTTTGAGATTTTTGGGGTGTTACATTTCCTCGATCAGAAGGATTTGAATATGCGACAACAGAGGTGGATGGAGCTCCTTGGGGACTACACCTTCGATATTCACTATACTCCCAGGAAGGGAAATGTGGTCGCAGATGCTTTGAGTCGTCGGAGTCCGACAAGGGCAAATTCGCTTCTAAAACATGATGAAGGCCTAATTCGAGATCTGGAGGCCTTAAATATTTCTTGGGTTGAAAGGAAGACCACTGCAAAGGTGTTCTTAAACTAGACGAAGGTACAATGTGACCTGGCGGACAGAGTTCGACAAGCAACAGAAATGGATGAAAGCTTGCAACGCTATGCAATGGAAAGTGCCGACTCTAGGTCTTCGTTTATTGATGGTCTATTTCCGAAGGACGGTCGTTTGTGTGTCCCAGATAAGGGTAAACTTCGTGAAGAGGTGATGTATGAAGGCCACTTCACCAAGTATTCGGTTCACCCCGGGAGCACGAAAATGTATAAAGATATGAAGAAGCTATTTTGGTGGCCTGGAATGAAGAAGGACATAGCACACTTTGTTGCTAAATGTCAAACTTGTGCCTTAGTCAAGGCGGAATGCCAAAAATCGGGTGGTTTGCTGAAGTCGTTGCCTATCCCTATGTGGAAGTTTGATTATATTTCCATGGACTTTGTGCATGGATTGTCGAGGTCTCAGCGGGGAAATGATGCGGTATGGGTGATTGTGGACCGGTTAACCAAGGTGTCACACTTCATCCCGAACCAAAGGGACAATCCAGTGGAGAAATTAGCAAAGATGTACGTGGATACAATTGTACGATTGCACGGTGTACCGCGTAGCATTGTTAGTGATCGAGATGGGCGTTTCACTTCGGGCGGTTGGACGTTAGTCCATGAACTGTTGGGTACAAAATTGCATTTCAACACGGCCTTCCATCCTCAAACAGATGGTCATACCGAGAGAACAAATAGGACATTGGAGGATATGCTCCGAATGTGTGTGCTGGATTTCAGAAAGAATTGGGAAGATCATCTCAGTGTGATTGAATTCGCCTACAATAACAGCTACCAAGCTAGCATCCAGATGGCGCCCTTTGAAGCTTTATACGGTAGGAAATGCCGTACACCTTTGGCTTGGGCGGAGACTTGCGAAACAAAGTTGTACCGGCGAAAGGAGTTAGATGATGCAAACTCAATCATACGGTTGATACGTGAAAGGCTGATAATGGCTCAAGATAGGCAAGTTAAGTATTACAATGCCAAGCATCGAAACGTTGAGTTTGCGGTGGGCGATTGGGTGTACTTGAAAATCAAACCATTCAAAGGTGTGTCAAGGATACGGTGTCTGAAAAAGTTGAGCCCGAGGTATCTGGGACTGTTTGAAGTGGTCGAACGTATTGGTGAAGCCGCCTATCGGTTAGCACTTTCGCAAGAGCTGAGTGGTTTAAATTATGTATTTCATATCACAGTGTTGCAGAAAGTTGTCAAGGATTCAGCTCAAGTAATTGAGAGTGACCGAGTACCAGTTGAGTATGGGCTAACGTTGATGGTTTGACCCATTCGGATCGAGGGACGAGCCGAGAAACAGCTACGGAACAAAGCGATCGGGATGGTCAAAGTCCAGTGGGACAATTGTGGCAGAGAAGAGCTAACGTGGGAGCGGGAGCAAACCATGAGAGCTGAGTTTCCCGAGTTATTTATGTAAAGTTGTTAGCTCGTCTGTATATTGTTAAACCTTATATGTAAAGTGTCACATATAGTGTAATGCTTGCACTTCCTTACTATGTCCAAATTTCGGGATGAAATTTTATTAAGGAGGAGAGGATTGTAACACCCCAAAAATCTCAAAAAGCCAAAATTGGGATTCAGGTTCGCTGACACGGCCTGAGATACGAGCGTGTCTCAGGGCGTGTCAGGTGTACACGGCCTGGGACACGGGCGTGTCTAGCTCAGCTGAGGGCCAGTTGTGTCCGAGGAGGACACGGCCTGTAAGAAGGGCGTGTCACAGGGGCGTGTTTTGCACACGGCTAGGGACACGGGCGTGTGCCTTAGCCGTGTTGTTCTCAGGTGATTTTGGAGATCGAGTTACAGGGGTGACACGACCAGGTACACGGCCGTGTACTGGGTGACACGGGCGTGTCAGGCTTGACACGGGCGTGTCGATGCCCGTGTTCTGGTTTGTTTTAAGTCGGTTGTGCGCCGCTTCAGGAACACGACCTGTGACACGGGCGTGTCACAACCCATGTTCGGCCCAGGAAATTCAATTTTAGGGCTAATATGAGCCTTCCATTTTCTTTGACCAAGATCCAATTATCTAGGCTGTTCCCTGGGTTTATAAGGCCAGATTTGAGATGGAGAAAACTCATTTGAGTTGTGTCATTCTCTTTCCTAAGAGAGAGAGGAGAGCAAGGGGAGGAAGAAGAAGAGAAAGTCGGCTGCCGGTGGTGCTGCGGTGGTCCAAATCGCGAGCCGAGTTCAGCTCTGCGGAGGCTTGATCGCTGCGAAGCTTTCCAACCGTGTACTTTTCACCATGATTCCAAAATGTCCTTCAAGTGTAACGATTTTATTCTTGGAAAAGTGAAGTCCTTCTTTCCTGTATTTGCATCGGAATCCTCCACCAAAAGGTGGATGACGAAGTGATTCCCTTGGGTCGGCGATACGTCCCTTGTTGTATTGCATTAGAACCGGAAGTGTGAGTACGGTTAGGCATGCTGTGTGAAGCCCATCTGGACATATTGGTCTGGATTGGTGATGCTTGTTTGCACATCAGAGAAGACTCCGTGAATATTGCTTGTATGCATGAAATCTGTGGTGGATACCTGTGGCTTGGTGCCGCAGGAAGTACTGGAGGAAGTCCAGGAAATGGTGAGAGTTGGGTTCAACTCTTGTGGCCGTGAGTGCCATATGTTATGAAGTTGAGCCATTAGGCTGCAACTGGAGAAATGCCTTGGTGGTGGACAGGAAAAGTGAAGCTGTACCCGCGTTAGTCCAGTCTTGAGTTTGACGATTTTGAGAAACGGGAAAGGTGGATCTGTATCTGCGTTATTGTTGTCTAACCTTGGGTGATTAAGGCCCTGTTAGGATCACAAAGCGACAGTCGATGGCTTGCGTGCCGATCAGACTAGAAATGCTCAAATTGGACCGTCATGTCTGGGACCTTTGAACTGTGGTGGGACCCTGTGTTTCCGGTACACCAGAATGTTCCCTGAGTGCACGGAATGTCGGGCCGTCATGCCGGCATTTGTGATATGTATTTCCTTGGTGGCTAGATATATGTATGAGATGTAAAATGCTGTGCAGGGAAGGAATTCCGCTCCCCCGTGCCAGGGGCAGGGTCATTATAATTGGTCAGCTGAATGCTGACCGTTGCCATGTTTGCCACCGCTTTGTGGATTGGTTCTTGCAGGTGCAGGTGGTTCTGGTCCGAGCGGGACTTAGCGGGCTGAAGCCCAAGCTGCATTGCTTCCCTCGAAGGCTTTGTTTTGTTTCTTCTTGTTCATGTGTGGCAGGCCTGCGCGCTGATGTTTGGAAACCACACTTTTGTTAAGAGAAACCTCTAAGGCCATAAGGTCATTTACTCTGGGTGTAAACATTCCTATTTTGTTATAGTGGACAGTTCTTGTAACTCTTGAGTTCAAGTTTTCAACCGTGAAGCTTCCGCTAGAATGCTCTGTGTTAGGATGCATTGGTTTTTATATTATTTAGTAGCGTCTCCGCCTATTTGTGGAATATGGTGTGGGTCCTCGGCCGGACCCTCTATTATATTCTTCTTGACGGATAGAGGTGTTACAATTTGTATATTGCAGGATAGTTCTAGGTACCATACCCTTATATGGTACTTAAATAGTGGATGTTCTAGGATCATGACTGGAATAAGGAGCAACTTGAAGGAGTTTACTCCAGTAAAAGATGGACCCAAAGTCCTTTTTGGAGGTTAAGATAGAGGTGTAACCAGAGGGTATTGTAAGATCACCAATGGCATAGTCAGCATCACAAAATTGGCTTATGTTGAAGGTTTACAGTACAACGTTATAAGCATAAGCCAGCTTTCTGATCTTGGCTATGTAATTGTCTTCCACAAGGATGAGTGCCTAATTAGGAGGTCAAGTAACCAAGAGGTCATCTTGACCGGCACTATGAGTGGAAATGTTTATTTCTTGAACTTTCTTTGTCTAGACACAGATTATCCAATCTGTTTGGTAGCAAACGAGAAAGTCTCCTACTTTGTCCAGTAGCAAAAGAGACTAGCCCATTTGAATTACAAGACTATTGCCAAGCTCTTCAGTTAAGGGCCAGTTAGGAATGACCCCAATGTGAAGTGATCTAAGGAGGGAATTTGTTTTGCTTGCCAAAAGGATAAGCAGACAAAAGTCTCCTTCAAGGGTATTGGGAAGAAAGACTCTGTGAGTTGCTTATACCTCTTGCACTTGGACCTATTTGGTCCAATGCCAATTCACAGTCTTGGTAGGAAAGTCTACACCCTTGTGGTAGTTGATGACTATTCAAAGTTTACTTGAGTGTTCCTTCTTAAGAAGAAGGATGAAACCCTTGATGTCTTTATGAAATTTGTCAAGAAAATTCAGAATGAGCTTGTCTGTTCTATGGTCAAAATCAGAAGTGAGCATGAGATAGAATTCCAATCTGATAGCATGATAATGTTCTGTGAAGAGCATGGGATTCATCAAGAATTCTCTTCTCCTAGAACACCCCAGTAAAATGGGATAGTTGAGAGTAAAAATAGGACTCTCATAAAGGCTGGTAGAACACTGTTGAGTGACACATTTCTCCCAGAATATTTCTGGGCTGAGGCAGTAAATACTGCATGTCATGACCTCAATAGAGCCTCTATCACCAAAAGCCACAAGAAGACTCCCTATGAGATCTTAAAGGGCAGGAAACCAAATCTGGGCTATCTCATAATCTTTGGTTGTAAAGGCTTTGTGCTTCACAATGCAAAGCCCTATGTGACTTTGTAACGACTCCACCCATTAAATAACAGATAATAGAAGGTCCGGCTGGGGCCCCACACTATATGCCACAGAAAGACGGCGAGGTCACAGGTTAATACCAAAATACCATCACATCCTAACCAGAGCATTCTAGCGGAAGCTTATTAATTGCAAGAACTCAATCAATGAATGTCCACTACTATATAAATATCACATTTATAGATACCACCAGGAATGTATACAAACATAAACGCTCACGGCCTTAAGGCCTTACAAGTTTCTTTTTATATGAGGTGGTTTCATACATCGGCACGCAGGCCGGCCACACATGAAATCGAATTCTTCGCACGGCTTTCAAGGTACTATAAGCAACAACAGCAAGGGCTTCAGCCAGCTCAATCCAGTTCAGCAAAACCAAGGGCAGCACCTGCATATGGACGTCCACCACAAGGGTGATAAACAAAGCAACGGTCAGTATTCAGCTGACCAATTATAACAACCCTACCCCTTACCAGGGGCAGTGGTTCCTTTCCTGCAAGTATTGCAATCATAATATATAAATCACAGAAAGTGCACTCAGGCAAGACCACATCACAAACGCCAGCCTTCGTGCTAGACTCTTTGTGCACTCAAGGCACTCTTATGGTATACCGAAATCCTCTAAGTCCCACCACTGATTCGAGGTGATTAGCTTGTTGGCCGGGCATAAGCCTCCAAACACCTATTGAAGACCTCACGCACCCAACCAACTCAGAGGCGTTCACCTCACGGAAACTAGTGAGCACTATAGGTCAACCTACTCTTGTAGTGTGACAAGCCCGTGAAACCGCACCTCTGCGTTGCCACTAATCGACCGCTCACAACGCAGGTACACAGTACCTCTAGATCAACTTCCCACTATAGAGTAACAAGCCCGTGAAACCACACCTCTGCATTGCTACCAATCGATCTCTCATAACACCAACACACAGTGTCTCTTTCCTTCCAATCAATCTCTCTGCACAAGCAGAGCATACAACCAAAGGAGCTATGCAAAGCTTCCTACCATAATTCAAAAGCATCCTCACCATCTCCGCAAGCTACTCGGTTTATACACGGAGTCTTCTCCGGTTCGCAGCATCACCAATCTAGACTATCCATCAAGATGGGCTTCACACAGCATGCCTATTCCGTACTACACACTTCCGGATCTAAATGCAGACTCGACTACTTGAATTGCTTACGCTTTCCACCTCTTGGTGGAGGATCTCATGCATATGCATAAAGTACATGCCCGTGTCAATCCATGACACTGTCGTGTCACAAGGTACACGCCCATGTCGAGGGGCATGTTCCTCAATCAACACATGACCAACTCCCCCAAGAAGGACTTGGCGAAGGCACACGCCCGTTTCCCTAGCCGTATGCCAAACACAGCCCTGTGACATGCTCGTGGCACAGGCCGTGTTCTACACTCAACGCCACTCAATGACACTCAATGCCGCCCGGTTTCCAACCCGAGCAGAGCATGCCCTGGGACACGCCCGTGTCCCAGGCCGTGTTGCCTCACTCAACGATCGTCGACTGAAATTGTGTCGACAATTCGACACACACAGTGAAGGACATGCCCTGGTACACGCCCGTATCCTAGGCCGTGTGTTCACTTGAAACACACTCCATGCCCACTCGAGTCCTACTCGAGTACCAAGAGCTTGACATGCCCTAGGATACGCCCGTATCCCAGGCCGTGTCACACAGCATAAACTCCAAATCGGGATTTGGGGTGTTACAAACTAAGTTTGCTACCAAATCCTATGATGGAATATTTATTGGGTACAACAATCATAGCAAAGCCTATAGGATCTACAGCTTGAAAAGCCAAGTTGTTGAAGAATTAGTTCATATAGTCTTTGACGAGTCTATCATGATTAACAATGGACTGACTAGTTCCTCTTATAGTATTGTAGGTACAGAGCAGATGATGGACAAGCCAAACATCAAGGAAACATCACCAGTCATCCAAGATGATATAGATACTCCAGAAGAACTTCCTAGCATACTGGGGAGTATGAAGATCAATAAGAAGATGCCTCGGTTGTTGAAAGAAGATGGCCACCTGCTGTCAGACATATGAGAGATCATCCAGCACACCAGATTATTGGTTAGGCAAGTAATGGAGTAATGACAAGGAGCAGAAGTCAGAATGCAGCCATGTATTCAAGCTTTCTATCCCAAGTGGAGCCCAAGAAGTTTGAAGAGGCCAACATAAAACAACATTGGATAGAAGCTATGCAAGAGGAACTGAACCCATTCAAGAGGTGCAAGGTCTAGAAGCTGGTTCCCAGACCTCATGGTCATAATGTCATTGGATTCAAGTAGATCTAGAGAAACAGGCTTGATGAAAATGACATTATAATTAAGAATAAGGCTAGACTAGTAGCTAAGGGGTACAAACAAGAAGAAGGGATTGATTTTTGATCAAACCTTTGCCCCTGTAGCAAGATTGGAGGCCATCAAGTTATTCCTTGCATATGCAGCACACAAGGGATTCAAGGTCTACCAAATTGATGTGAAGTCAGCCTTCTTAAATGGTGATATAAAAGAAGAAGTCTATGTTGAGCAGCCTCCGGGTTTTGTAGTTCCTAACTCACCTGATTTTGTTTACGAACTTAGGAAAGCTCTATATGGGCTGAAGCAAGCCCCTTGAGCATAGTATCAGATATTGTCTAGTTTCCTCATTGAGAACAAATTCTCAAGGGGGAAAATAGACAAAACCTTATTTCTAAGGGAATCTAAGGGTAAGATCATCCTAGTCAAGATCTATGTACATGACATCATCTTTGGATCTTCTGATTACAACCTCTACAAAAAGTTTGCTGAACTCATGCAGGGGAAGTTTAAGATGAGCAATATGGGTGAAATTAAGTTCTTCTTGGGCCTCCAAGTAAGTCAGACTGATGATGGCTTATCCATATCCCAGTCTAAGTTCACTAGGGAGTTAATCAAGAAATTTGGCATGGAGAATTCCTTCATCATGAGAACTCCCATGGGGTCAAGTATGTATGTAGGCAAAGATGAAGTAGGGAAACCTGTTGATGAAACTTTGTATAGAGGGATAATTGGCTCACTTCTATATTTGACTGCAAGTAGGCTAGAAATCATGTATGCTACATGTGTTTGTGCTAGGTATCAAACTTACCCTAAAGAATCTCACTACTCTGCAGCTAAAGAATCTTGAGGTATCTTTAGGGCACTCTAGATCTTGGCCTTTGTTACCCTAGGAATGGGGAGTTTGACCTAACTTGTTATTCAAATGCAGATTTTGCAGGCAACAAATGTAACACCCCGAAACTCAAAGGAGGTACGGGTGACGTTTTAAGCCAAGTCTGGGTTTTAGAGCAGGTGTCACGGGCGTGACATGGGCATGTCACGGTTGTGACACGGGCGTGTCATGGGGGTGTTCGGCCACGGGTCATGTGGTCGACGTTTTGACGATCAGAGATCGTCGAGTTTAGGCACACGGCCTGGGACACGGGCGTGTCCCAGGGCGTGTCACTTTGGGAAGTTTTCTGAGTCATGCACACGGGCCATAACACGGGCCCAGACCCGGGCATGTCACATGCGATACGGGCGTGTCGGGTGCCGTGTCGCAGGTCGTGTCCTTCTCGGGTTGGTAAAGCTGGTTGATTGCACACGGGGGACGTGACACGGGTCTCGACACGGGCGTGTCACAGGTGACACGGGCGTGTCGGAGGCCGTGTCGAATGCCATGTGCTGGTTTTCAAGTCGGTCGGGACGGCGAATGGGTGACACGGCCATGCACACGGCCGTGTTGCAACCCGTGTTCGGCCCAGATTTTCTAATTTGAGGCCTAATCGTGGCCATTCATTTCCTTGGCTTTGGATCCGACGGTGGGGGGCTTCTCCTTGGTGGTTTTAACCGGGATAAGGGTTTCAAAACCCTCATTCTCTTTTTGCATTCTCTTTCTAAATCCTAGAGAGAAGGGGGAGGAAGGTGAGAGGTTGGAGACCAAGATCCGGCCGCCGGTGGAGCGTCGGAGCTCCGAATCGCGATCCGAGTCCAGATCCGCGGAGGTGACGCTGTTTCGGTGCTTTCCAACCGCATAGTTTTTCATGGCGCCGCGGAAGAACGCAAGGGTAACGATTTCTCATCCTTGAGCATGTGAAGCCCTTTTTACCTTTACATAGGAAGCCCTCTCTCGCGAGTGAGCGAAGAGTTGGATCGTTCCTTGGGGTAGATATGTGAAGTCCCCCTTGTATAGAGTCCGTATGCAAAAACGGACATAGGCATTGTGTGTGAAGCCTATCCGGACAAGTAGAGACGGATCAGTGATGTTGCATTGCATATGAACCGGGGAAAACCTCGGGTGTTTGGGTGTTCTTCGGGTTTTCTACATGGTAGATTGCAGCAGGGAGCCTTGGAGATTAACCCCAAGGTGCAACCGGAAAACTGGGCAAAAGCGGGTTTTGCCAACATGGTGGCCGGGGAGCCAACGTGAACATAACCGGGTTATGTGATTATTGTGGTGGAAACGGGACTCGGTGAGTCTTGACCTGCGCATATGGCTTAAATTGTCATTGTGATATGAGCACGGGTCAGGCGGAATCGTACCCGATCTATGTCGTTTGGTGGGACCGTTGGCATGGATGAGAGTCTTCGGCAGTCTATGGCTTAAATTGTCATGACCAAGGCCAAGAAGACAAAATGCTCATATGGTTGGCCGTCCAATGGGCGGTGGTTGAACGGGAACGTCTTTGGCTTGAATTGACATGACGTTGGCCGGTTCGCCGTGAATGTGCCATGTGTGCACGGGGTGTGTGGCCGTGCGAGCCTACGCCTGTGATGATGTGTGTTTACACTAATAAATTGCCTATACTAATAAAGTGCAGGGAAAGAGCATCGCCGCCCCGATTTTGGGGGCGGGATCGTTATAATTTGGTCAGCATAGCTGACCGTTGCTTTTGGTTTGCCACCGGGCGGTGGTTTATGCTTGCAGGTGCTGCGGAGCCGAGCGGAAAATAGCGGGCTAAAGCCCAAGTTGCTGAGCCGGCCCTCGAAGGCCTAATTTTGAGTATTTCATAGTGACCATGTATGGCCGGCCTGCGAGCCGATGTATGAAAACACTTTTATGTCGAGCAAACTGTGTAAGACCTTAAGGCCATTTCTATTTTCTGTGTATTGGAACATTCCTACGGGTGTTATTGTAGTGGACAATCATGCTTTTGGCAGGGTTCTTAATTGTGCAACTTAACTTTAATGCTTCCGCTAGGTGCTTGTGTAGGACGTGTAATTGGTTGAATGGTTTCAACGCGTAACGAACTGGTCTGTCCGTAGTATATGGCGTCGGGCCCCGGCCGGACCTACTGCTATATGCTATACGACGGATAGGGGTGTTACAAATTGTTATCAGACTACTGGTTTCGGTCAAACTTAAATGAATTCGTGGAGGAATTCTCTTTAAGGGGTGGTGAGCACATGTGTGTGCGTCATCATTATAACATGAAAAGAACCCATGAATGTCCACTTAGGAATGAAAATACACATGTTTGAGGAACCTGCGTGTTCCTATAATTGCTGTTTGCAATAATATTTGGTCACTTATCGGTGTTTTGCACGATTATAGGTGATCAGAAGTGGTGCTGGGCCGTCAGAACGGCCAGGTTCTGAGGCAAGCACTCCGCCAAGTGAAGCGCCTGCAACACCTCCATCTGCCAAGACCATTAGGTTGGTGGCAGAAGCTGTCATGGCGATGATTAATGCGCAACCTGCAAGACAGGTGCAGTAGCCTGCTCCTGCGGAGGAGCAAGTGCCGCTCCAAGCGGCGGAGACTAGAAGGGTTGAGCGGGTGGCGGTGGAGCCGGAGTTGCCTTGGAGAGCAACTGAGAGATAGCTTAAGCATGTGATGGGCTTCCACCCACCGGTGTTCTCGGGAACGGGAACCCCGACCCAGGCTGAAGATTGGCTCTCAAGAGTCAATAGGGTGTTGACAGCAACTGAAACGGAAGAGTGGCAGAAGACCATAATAGCGACGTTCCTTTTAGATGGGGACGCAAGGTTATGGTGGGAAGGCCTAGAGCTACACCAGTTGAGGGGAAGGCCGTTGGCCGAAGTTCCTATGGAGGAGTTTGCAAGATTGTTCATGGCTCGATACCTCCCCTCAGCGCAGAGGATCGCATTGGAGAACGAGTTCCAAAAGTTGGTGCAAGGAGATAGCACTGTAGACGAGTATGATAATGCATTTTGTAGCCTAAACTATTATCGTATTTTCTATTTTATATTGTACAAATTATGTCTATTATTAGTTTATTTTTATCATTTTTATGTAAATATTATTGCCACTGACTTTTTCTTGTCTTTTTGCAGGTTTCCAGAAAATTGGCCAAAATGACCTGTCACGCCCCCTATCACGCCCTCCCTGGGCGTGACATAGGGCGTGTCACCCGATCCCGAGGACTCTTGCTGGAAGGGATAGAAAAACGGTCAAAACCGCTGTCACGCCCCCTGACACGCCCTCCCTGGGCGTGTCACCAGGCGTGACCAGGGGCGTGTCGCCCTCTGCCGCAAAGCCTGCTGCCGCATTAAATGCCGTTCCGCCTCAGCACGCAAACAGTACTGTCACGCCCCATGTCACGCCCGAGACATGGGCGTGACACCCTCCTTTTTCGGTGACTGACGGATTTCCGACCAATGATTTGGACATGACGTGCCTGTCACGCCCCCCTGTCACGGGCGTGACCTAGGGCGTGACCACCGACGTACCGAAGCAATCATCCCTCCCGCCAGAATCCAGAGCCCGAGGTCAACATAGTACTGTCACGCCCCCGGACACGCCCCCCCTAGGGCGTGTCGGAGGGCGTGACCAACCCGAGATTTTTTCTATAAATTGAGACCCCCCTCTCCATTTCTGAAAGCTTTGGTTGAGAGGGGGAGGTGCTGCCCCTTTGGTTCTTGAGTTTTTTTATGCTTTTTCTCTCTCTCTCTCTTCCTTTGTAATTTTTGCTTAATCATGGTTTAATATTTAGTTGCCCTAGCTTTCTTTGTAATCTTTAGTGTTGCTTAGTGCTTAATATAGGGCTAGAATAGGATTTCAATTTCATGCACTTGTAATTTTATTTTCAATAGTGTAGCTTGCCCCTTTGAATTAATAAAAGTGTTTTTTTTGTTTAGCTTGTGTTCCTCTTATGCTTTACTACTCATCCCCCTTCCTCCATTCCATAATGATTAACTAATCCTCCTTTTACTCGATCTTGATGATCCGAGGTTAGAGCGATTATGTTATGATGTTTTAATTAATCTTTTCTTTTTAGGTTAGGGCCTTGAATTACTCTTGATTAATCACGGGCTGGAGATATATTTTCGATATATACTCTCCACCTTTGCTTTCATTCTGGGCTAGCCGATAGGCCGAAAGAATGAAGTGAGCATTCAAGAGTAAAGGGATTTGTACGCACCCCTCGAGAGAGACAGACGTCCAAATATCCCGGATTGGAGTAAAATCCAATAGTGGGGTACACCGCGTAAAGCGAGTTTTAGGCCTCCGATTTAGACGAGAGTCGATCGGACCTTCCTAAACTCAGTTGGGCATGACTTCGAGAGAAGCGTGTTCAAGCTTTAGGAACCTCCACGGTCAAGGACCTTTATCCTATTAAGTTCAGATTTTTATCGCATTTTATTAATCGTCTTTAGCCGAGGTGAATCTTGATTGAGTGCATTTCCATTTCAAATTTTCTACCTTTCGTAGTAATCACCTATCTTGTGCTCTTTAATTAACTGTAGTAGTTTCCTTTCTAGCATAGTTGTTTGCTTAATAGCTTTACTTAATTGCGGTAGTTCTCTTTCTAGTATAGCTTTAATTCCTCCCTTGCACTTAAATTTTCTAAAACCCTAGTTTTTCCGTCGATAAGATAATAGCATTCGTGTGAGTAAGCTTAGCCAACAGTTCCCGGATTTCATTACGACACTTGTGCCCCATTGCTACAATTCGATAGGTATACTTGCCTCATCGGGTTGCTAGTTCGGTTGCGTTTATTTTCTTCGAACCCTAGCGCGCAACAAGTTTTTGGCGCCGTTGCCGGGGAACCAACTTCCGTTGATATTTTGAAAACACGAACCTATTAATTTTATCTCTTCTCTTTCTCATCCCCTTTCTTTAAAATTTTAAAAAATCAAAAAAAAAATTTATCACTGCTCTTAATAGAAACCAACCTCACAATTTTTCTACGCCACCTAATTCTCTCGAAAAGGGCAAAGGGCTTTAAGCGCCACTGTCTTGTCTAGTACCTTGCGAACCCTTCACGGGGTAGTCCTTGGGAAGTTCGGGAGTTAATCTATAAAAAAAATCTATTTCAAAATGAAAAAATTTCTAATCTTTTTTCTAGTTTATCCTATTTCTCTTCCTCTTCTTCTTTTCTGTTCTTTTAGTGCATGACCCGCGGGAGTCCGTCGGTTATTTTAGACTTGGACCACGAAATTGAGCGTACTCTTCGGAGAAGATCGCGATTTCAAGGTCCTACTATCCAAGTGCCGGTTGAGGACTCCGAGTCATTTGCTACTTTAAGAATGGAAGAACCCAACGTAGATGAGGCCGTGCAAAGGACTATGTCCTATTATGCACGACCGAACCTCGAGGGAACAGAATCAAGTATAGTCCGCCCTGCTATAGCAAATAATAACTTCGAACTAAAGCCTAGCATAATTCAAATGGTGCAGTAATATGTGCAATTTGACGGACTTCAAGATGAAGATCTGAACGCGCATATAGCTAGCTTTCTTGAAATTTGTGACACCTTCAAGATAAATGGTGTCACAAATGATGCGATCAGGCTGAGACTCTTCCCCTTCTCTCTAAGATTTAAAGCTAAGCAGTGGCTGAACACACTTCCGAAAAATAGCATAACCACTTGGAATGAATTAACTGAAAAATTTTTGGCGAAGTATTTTCCGCTAGCTAAAACTGCAAAACTTAGGAACGACATCTCTTCCTTCGGACAAATAGACTCTAAAACCCTATACGAAACCTGGGAGAGATTTAAAGAATTATTAAGACGCTGCCCACATCACGCGCTGCCTGTATGGTTACAAGTGCAGACGTTTTATAACGGGCTAAATCAAAGCACGAAGCAAATGATAGACGCAGCTTCTGGCGGTACTTTAAATCATAAGACCCCGGAAGCCGCTCTTGAGCTTTTTGAGGACATGGCCATGAACACTTATCAGTGGAATGTGCCTAGGTCCCGCCCGAACAAGCCTGCAGGTATCTATGAAGTGGACAACGTCTCCCAGCTCGCTCTGCAAGTAGAAATCCTAAGCAAAAAGATAACGGAGATGACTGCTGCCTCCGCCCCTCAGGTATGGGAATCTGCAACCCCTGCTCCAGAACATTTAGATTATGTTAATAATATGCCTAGAACTGCTTTTAATAATTTTTCTACTGCGAATTTTCATCCGCCTGGTTTTAATTTTCCGAATAGTTATAACCCTGCTTTAAGAAATCATCCGAACTTTTCATGGAGTAATCCATCGAATGCGATGCGCCCACCCCCGCAAAATGATTTTTCTGCACCACCACCACCACCACCTCTTCAAAATTACCCAAAACCTCCAAGCTTGGAGGAATTACTTTCTAAATACATAACCACAAATGACGCTACCATAAGAACTTTAACCGGAAGCGTAAAAAGTTTAGAAAATCAGGTAGGACAGCTCGCGAAAATAATTTCTGAGCGACCCGCAGGGTCTCTTCCTTCCAATACCGAACCCAACCCGAGAGAGCAAGCGAAAGCTATAACTCTTCGGAGTGGGAAGCAAGTCTCCGGTATGGTAAGTGAAGAGCCCGAGGCAAGCTCCACTTCCGCTTTTAAAATTCAAAGCTCCGCTCCCGTTTTAAAAATTCCGCCATCTGCTGAAGAAGTAATCACCCTTATTTTAGAAAATAATCTCACTCCACCACCCATCTTCAAAAATAATTCAACTCCTCCATACCCCTCTGAACTTAATAGACAACGTCAAGATGCTCAGTACTCCCGCTTCTTAGAAATCTTCAAACAAATCCACATTAATCTTCCCTTCCACGAGGCTATTTCGCAGATGCCGAAATACGCCAAATATCTTAAAGACCTCCTCACAAACAAGAAGAAGTTAGAGAATCTTTCGCACGTCACGCTAAACGCCGAGTGCTCCGCCGTTTTAACAAACGGTTTGCTGAAGAAAATCAGTGACCCGGGTAGTTTCTCTATCCCGTGTGTCTTCGGTGATCTTTTTGTTAAACACGTGTTAGCCGACTTAGGCGCGAGTATAAACCTGATGCCCTTTTCGTTGTTCAAAAAGTTAGGGATTGGTAGCCTTAACCCCACGCGTATGAGTTTCCAGCTAGCCGATAGATCCGTCAAGTACCCGTTAGGAATAGTGGAGGACGTTCTAGTGAAAGTCGACAAGTTCATCTTCCCGGTGGACTTTGTCATTTTGGACATCGAAGAAGACGTCGAGGTTCCCCTGATCCTTGGCCGACCCTTCCTTGCCACCTCTCGAGCCATCATTGACGTAAGCAATGGTAAGCTCTTTCTTCGAGTAGGCGACGACGAAGTCACATTTTCTATCACCCCTTCGATGAAGAACACCTTAGCGAACGATGACTCATGTTTTTTCGTAGACGCCGTGAATGATGATTCTTCCTACTGCCTCTCCAACTTTGAAAAAGAATTTTCTACTTTTTGCTCCTCTTCTCTTACAACGGAATCACTGCAAGGAAGTGATGAATCTTCTTATTGTCTTTCTGAGTTTGAAAAAGAATTTTCTGATTTTTGTTCTTCCTCTTTTCTTCCCACTGAATCACTACAAGAAGCCGTCTTAGCTGCTAGCCCCACCCCTTATTACGTTCCTTATAAAAAAGTTTATGAAGATATTATTTTTGAAAAAGAAAGAATCTCAAAATCCTCTTATGAAGAACCCCCTACCCTAGAACTTAAAGAACTTCCCGAACACCTTAAGTATGCTTTCTTAGAAAAAGACTCCAAGTTACCAGTTATCGTTTCGGCCTACCTCACGGATACGCAGAACGATAAACTTCTTCTAGTTCTACGTAAGCATCGCCGGGCTATTGCTTGGCAAATTTCTGATATCAAGGGCATAAGCCCATCTTTCTGTACCCATAAAATTTTAATGGAAGATAATTCGCATAACTCTATCCAACCTCAGTGCCGTATAAATCCAAACATGAAAGAAGTAGTTAAGGGCGAGGTTATGAAACTATTAGACACAGGAATTATCTACCCTATATCGGACAGTAAGTGGGTTAGTCCCATTCAGGTAGTTCCAAAAAAGGGAGGGATAACCGTAGTTAGTAATGAGAATAATGAATTAATCCCGACGCAGACGGTGACGGGTTGGCGTATGTGCATAGATTACCGTAAGTTAAATGACGCCACCCGCAAGGACCACTTTCCTTTACCGTTTATCGACCAGATTTTAGAACGTCTCTCCGGCCATAGCTTTTATTGTTTTCTCGATGGCCTCTCGGGGTACTTTCAAATACCCATCTCTCCCGAGGACCAAGAGAAAACTACGTTTACTTGTCCCTTCGGCACCTTCGCGTACCGAAGAATGCCATTTGGATAATGCAATGCGCCAGCTACATTCCAGCGATGTATGCTCGCAATATTTGACAAGTACGTAGAAAGCATTATGGAGGTATTCATGGACGATTTCTCCGTGTTCGGCGATTCCTTTGATAGATGTTTAGAAAACCTCGAACAAGTCTTAGAACGATGCGAAGAAACTAACCTTACCCTAAATTGGGAAAAATGCCATTTTATGGTGAGGGAAGGGTTAGTTTTGGGTCATAAAATTTCTGCTAAAGGTATTGAGGTAGACGTTGCCAAGATAGAAGTTATTGAGAAGTTGCCGCCACCTACAAACATAAAAGCTATAAGAAGTTTTCTAGGCCACGCTTGTTTTTATCGTCATTTTATAAAGGACTTCTCCAAGATCACAAAGCCCCTCACCCATCTCTTAGAAAAAGATGCTCCATTCATTTTTGATGACTCTTGTATTTCTGCCTTTGAATCAATTAAAGAAAAGTTAATTAACGCACCGATTATGATAGCTCCGGTGTGGGACCTTCCTTTCGAGATTATGTGCGATGCGAGTAGTTTTGCGGTGGGAGCCGTATTAGGTCAACGCATATCTAAAAATTTCCACCCCATCTATTACGCTAGTAAAACCCTCACATCTGCACAAGAAAATTACACCACAACCGAGAAGGAGCTCTTAGCTGTAGTCTTTGCGTTTGATAAATTCCGCCCTTACATTACTCTTTCAAAAATCATTGTTTTTACGGACCACTCGGCCCTCAAGTACCTTCTTGCCAAAACGGATGCCAAGCCTCGCTTGATTCGCTGGGTCTTACTCCTCCAGGAGTTTGACTTAGAGATCCGTGATAAGCGAGGAGCCGAGAACTTGGCCGCCGACCATCTGTCCAGATTAGATAACCCCTTTATAGAAAATTTAAAGGAAAAATCTTTTAATGAATATTTTCCTGACGAGAAGCTGCTTTTAGTTAATACGTCTACTTCTCCTTGGTTCGCGCACATCGCTAACTATCTAGTGGCCCGGGTGCTCCCAAAGGAGTTCTCCTCTCAGCAAAAGAAGAAATTCGTTTCTGAGCTGAAGAACTACTTTTGGGAAGACCCACATCTTTTCAAAATTTGTGTGGATCAATTGATAAGGAGATGTGTTTCTTGTGATGAAGGAATTGATATTCTAAAACATTTGCATGAAGGTCCGACAGGTGGGCACTATCAAGCTGCTCGCACCGCTCATAATGTGCTTTGCGCGGGTTTTTACTGGCCTAGCCTGTTTAAGGATGCGCAAGCCTTTGTGAGCAGGTGTGATAGTTGCCAACGGTCGGGCAACATCTCTAATAAAAATGAAATGCCGCAAAATTATTTCTTAGAGTGCGAAATTTTCGACCTCTGGGGAATTGATTTTGTTGGCCCCCTTCCTTCTAGCTTCGGAAACAAATATATTTTAGTTGCTGTTGATTATGTTTCACGATGGGCTGAGGCCCAAGCTCTTCCAACGAACGACTCCCGAGTTGTGGTCACTTTTTTAAAAAAATTATTTTCTAGATTCGGTACGCCTCGCGCAATCGTTAGCGATAGGGGTTCCCATTTCTGTAACGCACAATTTTCAAAAATCCTTACCAAATACGGCGTTACGCATAAGCTGTCCACTGCCTACCACCCCCAAACTAACGGACAAGTCGAAGTAGTTAATAGAGAAATAAAAAGAATATTAGAAAAGACTGTTTCAACTTCTAGAAAAGACTGGTCAGCCAAACTTGACGATGCTCTATGGGCCTACCGAACAGCGTACATAACCGCCCTCGGATGTACGCCGTATCGGCTGGTCTATGGAAAATCGTGCCATCTGCCCGTAGAGTTAGAACACCGCGCCTTTTGGGCCTTAAAATTTTTAAACTTCGATCCCCACTCAGTCGGTGACCTTCGAAAATTTCAACTAAATGAACTCGACGAGTGGCGCTCTTATGCTTATGAAAATAACAAACTTTATAAAGAGCGGACGAAGCATTTACATGATAAACACTTAAGGCACCCTAAAAACTTTAAGCCGGGCGACCAAGTCCTTTTATATAATTCTCGTTTACGTTTATTTCCGGGCAAATTAAAATCTCGCTGGTCTGGCCCGTTTTCTGTTTTAGAAGTATTTTCTTATGGAACTGTTTTAATTTCTCACCCTGATAAGGGTAATTTCAAAGTGAATGGTCAGCGTCTTAAACTGTATTTCTCTGGTGATGATGATGTCAGTCCAAACATTATTAAGTTTCTGCTTCACGAACTGTAATCTGAAACTTTTAATTTTTTTGCTAAAAATAATTTTATTTCTGGACAACAATATTTTTGGACAAAATTATTTTTTGATGCGCCGAGCTCAACGACGCTTTAACCAAAGGGCGCTCTTGGGAGGCAACCCAAGTTATCTTTTTCTGTTTTCTTTATTTTACAATTTTTGCCTCGGACGGCTCCGACAAGCTGAAGCTTCTGCGATCGCCTGCTCCAACATTGCTGAATCCATCACAAAGTCCAAAGAAGACATTCGGAGGAGCGGCATCACTCAGCTTTCGCAGCAAATAAATCCGGGGAAGTACCTGTATTTCAATTCTGTCTTTCAATTCTGTACTTTATTTTCCTCTCCTTCTCCAATCCCCTTCTTTAGCCATCGAGGAAAATGTCTGTTTTAAGCTTGGGGGAGGATTTCCTCCTTCATTTTTGCGTAGTGTAAATAATCTTCTTTTTGTATATATTGTAAATATTTCAAAAAAAAAAAAGAGAATAAATCCAAAATCCAAAAAAAAATATTTCACAAAATTAAATTAAAAAAATATATACTGTGTTTTTGAATAGTTTAGACATTTTGGTATTCCAATAGTACCCCTAGTTTTTAGTTTTGTTTTACTCAAAATCTCCTATAAACAACTTAGTTAATTATAATATTTCTAATCGTTCTTTTTAATTATGTTTCACAAGTAAAATGTTGGTCATGCTGTGTTTCTAATTCACGGTAGCATGTTAAGGTGAAATATTTTTCTAAAACTCGCATTTCTATTATGGTTTTTTGTTGTTTATTTCCTTTACTTTCTTAAAAATTCATCATCCACTATTTTCTTTTTCGTTTTTGAATAATTTTTGTAAAGTCAACTTTTGAATAACGTAGTAGATGTGAACGATCCATGTCACCTATTATTTCTATTTTCAAGTTAATTTCATCAATCTTCTTTTATTATCTAGGACTCGCTTTTTGAAAATTTTCAAACCTTTGTTTTAAATAAATTCAAAAGCGTGAAAATGATTTAGGCCATTTTTGTTTTCGTTTGAGCTTTCCTGCCAACCAAAAAACTTTTACCACTAGTTAGCCGTTTTTGAGCCTTTTTCCGATTTCATTTGATAGCTCCTCCCTTCATTTCAGTTTCACCAAAGCCAAAATTTCCAACCTATCGAATCACACTAGCCTTTTTGAGTTTCATAAATTATTTTGACGATTTTGATAGGGTATTTTGTGATTTTTGTGGGAGAAAGATTTTTGAAAAAAAAGGGATGTCGAAAGTGATGTTTATTTTTGTTTGGCCAACTCAAAAAGGAAAATAAAAATATTTATGGCCTTTGTTTTGAAAAAAAAATGAAAAAAAAGAAGAAAAAGAAAAAAATTTATATATATTTTTATGAAATTTTTTGAAACTCTTTGCTTTGGTTTAGTGTGATTTTAAAACCTTCACGTTTATCTTTGAATTCCACTCCTAATCATATTCCTAAGCCAAACGTTTCTGTCCTATTTAAGTCCTTTTGATTCACGCTTTTTTATTTTTATTTAACAACTAAGAAAAGAAAAACAGTAAATCAGTTTTAGTTTTAGATTTAAACCTAGATTTTTGATAATTAAATTGATATAATTATAATGCGTTGCTTGGATCCAGTAACAACTCAATGCGTGTTTTTCATTTTCGTTGCTTTGCTTAAATCCATTTAAAAAAAATCTCGTTAAAATTTTGGATGATTTGTTTTTATTGAGTAAAGTTTATAAAAGTTTTACCATACCTAAATAATTGTTTTAGACTTACATTTCACCTTTTCCCTACTTAAAATTTCGCATAGTACTTGTGTAGGCATAATTAGAACTTTTTGATTAGTCCTTTTTATAAATATCTAGTTTTTATATTTTTGCTTGGGGACAAGCAAAGCTTAAGCTTAGGGGAATTTGATAATGCGTTTTGTAGCCTAAACTATTATCGTATTTTCTATTTTATATTGTACAAATTATGTCTATTATTAGTTTATTTTTATCATTTTTATGTAAATATTATTGCCACTGACTTTTTCTTGTCTTTTTGCAGGTTTCTAGAAAATTGGCCAAAATGACCTGTCACGCCCCCCTGTCACGCCCTCCCTGGGCGTGACATAGGGCGTGTCACCCGATCCCGAGGACTCCTGCTGGAAGGGATAGAAAAACGGTCAAAACGGTTGTCACGCCCCCTGACATGCCCTCCCTGGGCGTGTCACCAGGCGTGACCAGGGGCGTGTCGCCCTCTGCCGCAAAGCCTGCCGCCGCATTAAATGTCGTTCCGCCTCAGCACGCAAACAGTACTGTCACGCCCCATGTCACGCCCGTGACATGGGCGTGACACCCTCCTTTTTCGGTGAGTGACGGATTTCCGACCAATGATTTGGACATGACGTGCCTGTCACGCCCCCCTGTCACGGGCGTGACCTAGGGCATGACCACCGACGTACCGAAGCAATCATCCCTCCCGCCAGAATCCAGAGCCCGAGGTAAACATAGTACTGTCACGCCCCCCCTAGGGCGTGTCGTAGGGCGTGACCAACCCGAGATTTTTTCTATAAATTGAGACCCCTCTCTCCATTTCAGAAAGCTTTGGTTGAGAGGGGGAGGTGCTGCCCCTTTGGTTCTTGAGTTTTTTATGCTTTTTCTCTCTCTCTCTCTCTCTTCCTTTGTAATTTTTGCTTAATCATGGTTTAATATTTAGTTGCCCTAGCTTTCTTTGTAATCTTTAGTGTTGCTTAGTGCTTAATATAGGGCTAGAATAGGATTTCAATTTCATGCACTTGTAATTTTATTTTCAATAGTGTAGCTTGCCCCTTTGAATTAATAAAAGTGTTTTTTTGTTTAGCTTGTGTTCCTCTTATGCTTTACTACTCATCCCCCTTCCTCCATTCCATAATGATTAACTAATCCTCCTTGTACTCGATCTTGATGATCCGAGGTTAGAGCGATTATGTTATGATGTTTTAATTAATCTTTTCTTTTTAGGTTAGGGCCTTGAATTACTCTTGATTAATCACGGGTTGGAGATATATTTTCGATATATACTCTCCGCCTTTGCTTTCATTCTGGGCTAGCCAAGAGGCCGAAAGAATGAAGTAAGCATTCAAGAGTAAAGGGAGTTGTACGCACCCCTCGAGAGAGGCAGACGTCCAAATCTCCCGGATTGGAGTAAAATCCAATAGTGGGGTTCACCGCGTAAAGCGAGTTTTAGGCCTCCGATTAAGACGAGAGTCGGTCGGACCTTCCTAAACTCAGTTGGGCACGACTTCGAGAGAAGCGTGTTCAAGCTTTATGAACCTCCACGGTCAAGGACCTTTATCCTATTAAGTTCAGATTTTTATCGCATTTTCTTAATCTTCTTTAGCCGAGGTGAATCTTGATTGAGTGCATTTCCATTTCAAATTTTCTACCTTTCGTAGTAATCACCTATCTTGTGCTCTTTAATTAACTGCAGTAGTTTCCTTTCTAGCATAGTTGTTTGCTTAATAGCTTTACTTAATTGCGGTAGTTCTCTTTCTAGTATAGCTTTAATTCCTCCCTTGCACTTAAATTTTCTAAAACCCTAGTTTTTCCGTCGATAATATAATAGCGTTCGTGTGAGTAAGCTTAGCCAACAGTTCCCGGATTTCAATACGACACTTATGTCCCCTTGCTACAATTCGATATGTATACTTGCCTCATCGGGTTGCTAGTTCGGTTGCTTTTAATTTCTTCAAACCCTAGCGCGCAACAGAGTACCTCCACGAGTTTAGTCGGTTGGGGAGATATGCTAGCGCTACCTTTGCCGACGAGGAGCGAAAGACTAACCGCTTCTATGTGTTGGGTATTATATCCACAATTACCTGGATTTGAGGAAGCCACTTGTCAAGCTAAGATGAATTCACAATGTATTTGATGAACTATTTTTTAGTTGTGCTTGCAGTTATTCCATGCTAAGTACACACCAATGTCAGGGTGCAGTGGGTCAATATACACGGGTCTGTGCAACGTAATCCCTCGTTGAGCAGATCAGTGTGTTGGCCTACGTGTACTCTCTCTATTGGGGTGTACTTAATTTCAAGTACAGGGTTATAATAAAGCAAGAGAAGACAAGGAGCAAGGATGGGCCAAAGACCTGCTCACGGGTGGAAAGACGAGAATTCGTCTAAGTATAATTCATCGAGAATCACTAAGTGATTCTCGCCGATTCGTCGAGAATCTCTTGTGATTCTCGACGAGTCGACGAGAATCACTAGTTGATTCTCGCCGGGTTGGGCCGGCTGTCTTGACACAGACAGGAAATTTATCTAAGGCAGAATCGTCGAGAATCACTTATGATTCTCACCGATTCGTCGAGAATGACCTTGCATTCTCGACGATTCGGTGAGAATCAAAAGTGATTCCCACCGATTCTCCCCGGCCCCTACAACCTGTGGTGCCTGAATTCACCAAGTAGAATTCGGCGAGAATCGTAGGTGATTCTCGCCGATTCGTCGAGAATCACCTTCGATTCTCGCCGATTCTGACTTAGCAATTTTTCCAAATTCCTGGACCGGTCCCTGATACTTCCTGCGGCATTTTGAACCGATCCTAGGTCTTTGCTTGGGTGGGGCCCACAACGGTTATCTCTTGATCTACGGTATAAATACACTTGTATGAATGAACAGTAAAAAAGGAGAGAAGATAGGCGATACAAAAACAAGCGGCCGACATACCCTAAACTCGCGGATCGTCTCCGCCTCCGCCGCCGTCGTCGATCATTGAAGCCGATCTCGATCTCCTCCAGATCCTCTGTGACAGAAGCTTAGGTTAGCATAGCGTCTCACGCGTCTAACTAGAGATCCCTTGTCTCTTGATTCGTTGATCGGGAAAAACCTTCCCCTTCCGAATCGATCGAGACGACCGATCCTGGTGTGACCGTTGGAAGACCTTGCTTCCCTAGCTACGAAGTTTGAATCAAGTTGGCACTGCTGCTGCTCTCCGTCGCCGCCGGTTTCAGGAAGATTCAATCCAAGTGAGATCTATGGTTGTGGACTCTTCGTTGACTTCAAGAACACGTCATCGAACAAAGAGGGACACCTTTGTCTCCAAACGTCGTTTGTATTTCTTTCAAGCATTTTCAATTTCTTTGAAAAGGACCGATTGGTCTCTAGTTGTAAGGGTTGGGTGCAACCCGTGTTGTGGGAGTGGTGACTCCTACGTGTGGAAGGGTTCCTTCCGTTAGTGCAAGGATTGGATTTCAATCCTGTTGGTGAAGTGACCGAGTCATCCCTGGTTGGGAGATAGGTCGAAGGGGGAAAGTGGACGTACCCAAATCGGGGAACCACTATAAATTGCTTGTGTATCTTCTGTGCTTTGTTGTTTTATTTTCTTGTGCAGGTATAATTTCAATTCCGCTAACACGCTGCAAAGACACCTATTCCCCCCCCCATAGGTGAAGGTAGTTGACACTAGGTGGACTTTCAAGTGGTATCAGAGGCAGGTTCCTCATCAAAAAGGTTAACACCTTGAGTAAGATCCTGCCTCCTGTGTCAACTAGAAGACGAGACTCAAGCATGGAGCTGGAATTTGATGTCCCTCCTCTGAGACTCCCTGCGTGCACAACAGAGTATTATCCTATCTGGAAGATGAGAGTTATGTTTCATCTGGAGGCCATCGACCCTCGGGTGTCAATCATCTTGGAAGAGGGTCCCTTCATTCCCATGAAGGCTTCTGAGTCTGGAGAGGATATCCTTATCCCCAAGAGTCCCGAAGAGATGTCTGAGACCGAGCTCTCACTGTACAACTTGGATAAGTTAATACGTCAGATCATCTCTGAAGTCTGGTCTGGTGTATCTCGTTCAAGAGTGGACAAGTGTAGGACAGCCAAGTCCATGTGGCAAACCATCTCAGACCTCATGGAGGGATCAGAGAAAGCTGGTACAGGTTGTCAGCAAGAGGATGAAGCCTATGTAGGAGTCCTTATTTCTGAAGATGAAGGGCATGATCAATATGTCAATATCAGGGCTCCTGTGTCCTTGTCAGAGACTGAAGAAGAAACTGAGGAAAGCAGTTATGATGAAGCTAACTCAACAGTTTCTGCCAATCTGGATGGTAACCATGAACAACAAAGTCTGACGCAGGTAACTTCTTCCTCATGCCCCTCTCCTCTTGAAGTTCCTGAAGACAGGAATAGTTTTGAGAGTAGTCCTTCCAATGATGCATGGGATACACATAGCTTCAATCAAAAGATTGATAATCGTGATTCCCTTGAGAGTGCCCTTCAGACGAGCAACTTACTTATTGAGGAACAAGCTAAGGAGATTGCTCAGCTGAAGATTTTGATGAATCTCCAATTGGAATCCATCAAAGTAAAGGACTCTCAGATCTCGGATCTAGAAAGTCGTCTAGAGATCGAGAAGAGGATAGTTTCTAATTTCTCCAAGATTGATGCTATCAAGAGAAAAGCAGAAAATGGGTGGATCTCCCAAATTATTAAGTCATGGAGAAATGGGGAAACAGTGTTCAAACCCCCCACCCCGAGTAGGAAGTACACTCATCATGCCTTCAGGTATGACCATAGGAATAACCATGGTCACTGCAAGAATGATCAGTCCTCTTGTGGCAGCACTCAAAATGCAAGAACTATCATGGCCACCCAGAAGAGAATACCTCCGGCTTCCACCAAGCCCTTTGTATTCTCGGCCACAGCCCCTACTCGTCATGAATCTGCCAGCATCAGCTCACAATGCGCCTCTCACCTCCCTAGGACTTTGGAAAGGGGGGATAGAAATCATGTTGTTAGGACTCATGAGGTCCTTGGAAGGGGGCTGACTGAAAAGAAGGCACCACCTCCCAGGCCTCATGACGCCTGCCATATGCATTCTTTCCACCCTTCCAATAGTCACGGTGGAAGAGACAATTCTGTGAGCGTATCTGGCTCTATTCCGTTTAGACCCAGAACTATGACTATCTCTGTCATCCGTTCAGGTCACAAACGGCGATACAACATTCATGAGTGTTGGTGTTGTGGCAAAGTGGGTCATTTTGCCATAGATTGTTGGCACAACTATTCTGTATCAATGGCAAGGGGATTTCCACATCCTCGAGGCAATGTTAGTCTTCCCACCAGGATTCTGAGAGAAGGCAGTCAAATTATTATGCTGACAGGAACCTAGGACCCAATACATATTGGGCTCCTAAGGTAAGGTAATATTCTTTGGTGCAGGGTAGTCTAGACTTCCGTGTCATGATGGGAGCTAGACAAAAGATGTTCCAAGATTGGTCTGGAACAAGTATCTGGAACGAAAGAAGCACTATCAACAATGGGATACTCCAATTGAACACCTGGTATGCTCTAATCAGAAGGGCTAAATGATGAATCTTACAATCCCAGGTATCATTGATCAGCCAACATAATTGAGTCATTTTATATCGACATCTACATATATATATATACATACATATATATATATTTACACGTATATGTGTGTTCTACTAAGGACAGATCAAAGCTGTAAAAATAACCCTTAGATATATTACTAACGATGTGTCAGTAAATCTCTGAAAGATTCAAGAAGGCACATCAATAAGCATATATTACAAGTTGAAAATTAAAGTCGACTCGTCATTAGGAGTCACTAAGAATTGCAACTAACTTCATGAATATCGCATTTATTGATCTCGACATAATTTATGAAGTCTGCTAGCCCATGTTAGTAAGTTAGGAATCTCAGAGTTGCTGTGCCTCCTAAGCTGTGTGGTATGTTAAACCACACTCGGATGAAGAAATGATCTTTTCGACTCTTTACAGACTTTGACAAAAACGTTATAGGTAATACTCATCATATCAAATCCCATACTCACCTATTTACAAGTCTCGCCGACCTGTCCAATCTCGCTGAGATATTTCAACCAGGGAAGCTGGTATTCGGCGGGAATAAGTTTGTCGACCAATACCCATATATTTAAACCCGGTTATAACATGAATCCCGCCGACCCTTCGACTTCCCGTCGACTCTTCGTCTTCCCGTCGACCCTTGAACTCTGGAACTTCTGATCGTTGCCAATACCCTGTCCAAGCCACTTCCCGCTACTGGTCTCAAAGCACCTCCCGAAACCTAGTCCCAAAACTTCCCGATTCCAAATCACTTTCCGATTCCAAGCCTCTTCTCGATTCTCTTCATCTTCGACTTCGGCTTCATCGTGACCTAACAACCCTCCGGAAGACTCCCTCTTGCAGCCGGAGTCACGCCCTCGCTTAGCCTCGAATCGGCTCGCCGCACCTTACGCAACGTGGTGCCGGAACCTTCACTGCATATCCTCCTAAGGTAATGCCTCTCTTATCCCCAACCGTGCTTTGAGTATTAGTATAGATATTACTCTCAACCTCTTAGTTTCGACGATCCTTAGACTTGGAAATTGGTATTCCCCTTCTTCCTAGTTTGCTATGGCTCCAAGGACCACCGCTGGGCTGGTCACTGGCTGTGAATTAGTTCGAACCGGGTTCTCACATGCCTCGGATGAGTTCAGAAACATCATCATCATGCTGGAAGAGGCTGGACTCACGTTTGTACTGAAGCATCCCTGCAAAATTCTGGATAAAGAAGTGATGGAGTTCTTTGCAACCGCCAAACTTCGGAATGAAGACTCTATCATCAAGAGTAAGGTTGCAGGTGCAAGGATCAAGATGTCTGCCAGGACACTGACTCAATGCTTGCAGCTTTCCAGTTCTGAGAACGAGGATTATCTAGAGGAACATGATAGAGCCAGGACTCTATTATTCTGTGGGCTAGCTAGGGGCACCAGATCGATAAAGAGAAAAGAAATGAATGAGGAGGGAAAACTCTTGTCCGACATCATTGGGAAAGTACTGATATGCAAACCAGGCTCACACGACCACATCTCAGCCGACATGTTCAAGATTCTTGTGGTGATAGTCTGCCGAAAGAGATTCAACTGGGGGGCCATGCTTTTCGAGAAGATTAAGGACACCCTCAGATCTCCAAGCTTTGGATGAATCATCAGTCTATTTCTCAATCAGTTGAACGGAGATAGGTTCAACATGAGCAAAGGAGTTCCTTTGCATTATTTGAAGAAAATGGATTCCAGCGTCTTTGACAGATGGGAGCGAATCATAGGGCAAGCTGCAGTGGTAGTTGAACAAGAAGAATCTCCTGCCGAGGACAACAGAACTTCAGCAGATTTCGTGGCTGCCCCCAGTGAAGTTCATGATGCATTGATTACAGGAACTGAGGGTGAGCCTGTACTCTTTTCTGCAAACACCATATCTGATATTTCTCAGATAGCAAAAGATGCTGTGGAGGGCGTGCAAGAAGACCGTGAGGAGGAAGTGGCAAATGTGGAAGAGGAAGAGGACGGTGAGGAAGATATAAATTACCTGGGTGATGAGGTGGATGATGAAGAGGAGATGGATGCAGTGGAAGAAGACATGCATAATTCTGCAGATCAAGCTGAGCACATGGAGACTGAGGAGGAGGAAGAAGTAATTGAGTAGAGGAAAGTGGTGGACCCTCAGGAGGATGCTGCTGGTTCATCAGAGGAACAAGCTCCTGAGAGGTCGGATCCAGGAATACAGGGGGAGCCCTCTCAGCAACCCGCTGTCCCCCCGGTAGACTCTATTCTTGTGTCCAGCTCTCCCAGTACTTCTGCGGGGAGCCCGACCAGGATCTGCCTGCAGCTCCTTCCCTCCAAGCAAACCTGGCAAATCTCACTGTTAATGTTGTCCAAGGGATACTGGATGAGCTCAAGAGTACGTTTAAGAAATCCCACAAAACGGTGCTAAAGAGGTTGAAGGAATCTGAGGATCTCATGCTGAAGAATGTGGTTCAGATCAACCACAAGCTGGATTTGATGGAAAAGAAATTTGATGAGAAATACACAGAGGCAGGAACAGCAGTATCTCTTCTCATGTAGGGACTGAAGAAGAATACTGACGATCTGGCTGTAGTCAATAAAAATGCACATATTGTGGCGGACAGCATACAAAAATTTGATACCAATATGGTGCTCCTCAATAAAAATCAACAAGACCTGCTGACTGAGTTTTCTAAATCTCTAAAGCATATAGATGAGTCCCTGCACTCATATGCAAACTCCATTGCCCTCGAAGCCAAAAAGGGGGAGAAAGAATATACTGATAAAATGGCAGGGCTTCAGCACATCATCATTGAAAACTTCGATCAGTGTAATGTTTATGTATATGACAGTTGCTAGTGGTTGCTCAATCAAGCATTAGGCAATAATCCTGAGGTTAATCCTGTACATGAAACCACTGAGCACAATACTATGGATGACGAAGGGGCAAGTGCAGAGGCTGTTCTGTTAAGTGAAGCTAAGATGAAGAAAGCTGCTGAAAGGGCTGAACGACGAACTTGGTTTGATCAAGATGCCTTGGCTAAAGCCAAAGGAAAAAAGGCAAATCCAAGAAGGAACTTCAAGGGAAACACCAGCTGAAAAGAGGACCCGATTGACGGAGGAGGATGTGAGAAATGAAAAATGGAGTCCTGTATCAAAAAGTATCATCTTGGACACATTTTTGTTACAGCAGAAGGGGCACATAAATTGAAGTGAGGTATACAGTCAATACGAATGGGAGAGGCACAAAGAATTTGAAGCCAAACGCAACATATTTTTCAGAAATAATACAGTGACAGATAAAGTTCCTCCTCCCAGATATCATCCTAAGCCAAAGGAATATTTCGAAAGACAGAGCAAGAAATTCCTGGCTCAGAAGCTCAAGGATGATCTGGCTAAGGAAAAATAGGCTTAGGACCTTTTTGTCCCTCACTGCACATCTATGTTTTCATATTATCTTACGAACAAGTATTGTGGTTTTATATATATATATATATATATATGTGTGATGACATGTTTTGACTCAAGTATTATTTTGTCTGTTCTTATTTTTTTTAAAAGGTTTAATCATTCTCTGGATGGTGGTATTCATCTTAGCTTGTAGGATTTTGGCTTCGTCAAATAGGGGGAGATTGTTGGGTATTGTATCCACAATTACCTGGATTTGAGGAAGCCACTTGTCAAGCTAAGATGAATTCACAATGTATTTGATGAACTATTTTTTAGTTGTGCTTGCAGTTATTCCATGCTAAGTACACACCAATGTCAGGGTGCAGTGGGTCAATATACACGGGTCTGTGCAACGTAATCCCTCGTTGAGCAGATCAGTGTGTTGGCCTACGTGTACTCTCTCTATTGGGGTGTACTTAATTTCAAGTACAGGGTTATAATAAAGCAAGAGCAGACAAGGAGCAAGGATGGGCCAAAGACCTGCTCACGGGTGGAAAGACGAGAATTCGTCTAAGTATAATTCGTCGAAAATCACTAAGTGATTCTCGCCGATTCGTCGAGAATCTCTTGTGATTCTCGACGAGTCGACGAGAATCACTAGTTGATTCTCGCTGGGTTGGGCCGGCTGTCTTGACACAGACAGGAAATTTATCTAAGGCAAAATCGTCGAGAATCACTTATGATTCTCACCGATTCGTCGAGAATGACCTTGCATTCTCGACGATTCGGTGAGAATCAAAAGTGATTCCCACCGATTCTCCCCGGCCCCTACAACCTGTGGTGCCTGAATTCACCAAGTAGAATTCGGCGAGAATCGTAGGTGATTCTCGCCGATTCGTCGAGAATCACCTTCGATTCTCGCCGATTCTGACTTATCAATTTTTCCAAATTCCTGTACCGGTCCCTGATACTTCCTGCGGCATTTTGAACCGATCCTAGGTCTTTGCTTGGGTGGGGCCCACAACGGTTATCTCTTGATCTACGGTATAAATACACTTGTATGAATGAACAGTAAAAAAGGAGAGAAGATAGGCGATACAAAAACAAGCGGCCGACATACCCTAAACTCGCGGATCGTCTCCGCCTCCGCCGCCGTCGTCGATCATTGAAGCCGATCTCGATCTCCTCCAGATCCTCTGTGACAGAAGCTTAGGTTAGCATAGCGTCTCACGCGTCTAACTAGAGATCCCTTGTCTCTTGATTCGTTGATCGGGAAAAACCTTCCCCTTCCGAATCGATCGAGACGACCGATCCTGGTGTGACCGTTGGAAGACCTTGCTTCCCTAGCTACGAAGTTTGAATCAAGTTGGCACTGCTGCTGCTCTCCGTCGCCGCCGGTTTCAGGAAGATTCAATCCAAGTGAGATCTAGGGTTGTGGACTCTTCGTTGACTTCAAGAACACGTCGTCGAACGAAGAGGGACACCTTTGTCTCCAAACGTCATTTGTATTTCTTACAAGCATTTTCAATTTCTTTGAAAAGGACCGATTGGTCTCTAGTTGTAAGGGTTGGGTGCAACCCGTGTTGTGGGAGTGGTGACTCCTACGTGTGGAAGGGTTCCTTCCGTTAGTGCAAGGATTGGATTTCAATCCTGTTGGTGAAGTGACCGAGTCGTCCCTGGTTGGGAGAAAGGTCGAAGGGGGAAAGTGGACGTACCCAAATCGGGGAACCACTATAAATTGCTTGTGTATCTTCTGTGCTTTGTTGTTTTATTTTCTTGTGCAGGTATAATTTCAATTCCGCTAACACGCTGCAAAGACACCTATTCCCCCCCCCATAGGTGAAGGTAGTTGACACTAGGTGGACTTTCACTATGAATGGTTAAGATATAAGCTGAGGTTGCTACTATCGGGGCCTATGGCGCAGGGTTTCCTAACCTTGGTTAATACGTCCCGGTCCTTGAAGAAGGACATGAGAAATGTGCAAGCTAAGAAGGAGTCTAGTGGGAAGAAATCGGAGTTCAAGGCGCCGACTACGTCGAAGTCGGGCTATTGAAGATTCTACAAGAAGGCTAGGACGTCATGTCCAGCTTCTTCTACAGGTGCCTCGGGGGCAACTACCAATCGAACCCCGGGCGCTTGTTTCACGTGTGGAAAGACGGGGCACTTTGCCCGCGATTGCTGGAGCGGATGCCCAAAGTCTGAGAGAAAACAAGGAGCTACTTACGAAGAGAAGGGAAAGGCGGTGGAGTCAACCGCGTCCCACTATGCTCCAACTCAGCCTAGAGTCTACAACTAGGGGCAGCAGGAGACCATTAAACAAGCGGATGTGGTGACAGGTACGAGTTAATTTATAGCAAGTTAACTTAGATACTGTTGTTTATTGCTTGTTAGACTAATATGGTTTGCATAGGCTTTGTTTTGATTAGCGATAGTCCGGCACGGGCACTGTTCGATACGGGAGCTTCACACTCCTTCTTGTCCGAAAATTTTATATCGCGCATCGGAGTCCCTTCTTCGATGGCGAAGGACAAGTTGGATGTGCTGCTACTGAATGGGTGCTCCATGCGTGCGAACAGAGTGTGCGCCGTAAAGGATCAAATTTGGAGCCAAGAGTTCGACTTGCTAGCGTCATTGCTGCCGCTAGTAGAGTTCGACGTTATCTTTGGGATGGATTGGCTTTCGGAGTAGAAGGCTTGGAATGACTGCGACCGGAAGGAGGTCAAGCTGGGTGTTGGGAGGGGGACAAAATTCGAGGACTCAAGGGGTCGAGCAAGACGCTGATGTCTGCTCTTCAGGTGGTAAAGGCAGTTCGTGCTGGTGCAGAGCTGTTCTTCATAATAGTGGGGGCTATGGATCCAAAGTCCACGTTGGATAGCATCCCCGTGGTTTGTGAATACCCCGATGTGTTCCCGGATAGTCTTCCCGGAGCCCCACCGCAGCGGGAGATTGATTTCACCATCGAGCTCGTATCGAGGGCCAAACCGGTGTCACGTGCTCTGTATAGGTTGGCGCCTAAGGAGATGGCAGAGTTGAAAGTTCAACTAGAGGAGCTGATGGAGCAAGGTTATGTGCGTCTAAGCTCGTCGCCTTGGAGCACACCGGTCCTCTTCGTTAAGAAGAAGGACGGTAGTATGCGGTTGTGTATCTACTACAGAGAGTTGAACAAACTAACGGAGAAGAACAAGTACCCGATCCCGAGGATTGATGATCTGTTCGATCAGTTGGTCGGATCGTCGGTATATTCTAAGTTGGACATGAAGTCGGGGTACTATCAGTTGAGGATAAGGGAATGTGATATCCCGAAGACGGCGTTCAGCACAAGGTATGGTCATTTCGAGTTCACGGTCATGCCATTTGGACTAACGAATGAGCCATCAGTGTTTATGGACTTGATGAACAGGACGTCCCGAGATTTCCTGGACCGCTTTGTGATCGTCTTTATTGATGATATATTGGTGTACTCGCAGTGCGAAGAAGATCACTTCAAGCACTTGCATCTGGTATTGGAGACTTTGAGGAGGAATGAGATGTATGCGAAATTCTCCAAGTGCGAGTTCTGGCTACCCTCAGTAGCGTTCCTTCATCACAATGTTAGTGGGGAAGGTATAGCGGTGGATCCGGCGAAGATCGTTGCGATACGGGAGTGGCCTGCATTTTCTTCTGTCGCGGAAGTCCGTAGTTTTCTCGGGCTTGACGGATATTACAGGCGCTTCATAGAGAACTTCTCGCGGATAGCGCTACCTCTCACGAAGTTGACAAGGAAAGATCAGAGATTCTTGTGGACGTAGGAGTGCATGCAAGATTTTGAGGAGCTGAAGAGACGGTTGACCACGGCGCCAGTGCTTAGTTTGCCGAGTGGGAGCTAGGGCTTCGAGGTTTATAGTTACGCCTCGGGTTGTGGGTTCGGCTGTGTGCTGTTGCAGCATGGGAGCGTGATAGCTTATGGATCGCGTCAGCTAAAAGTGCATGAAAGGAACTATCCGGTCCACGACTTGGAGTTGACGGCCGTGATATTTGCACTTAAGCTGTGGAGGCACTACCTATACGGCGTAAGGGTCAATATTTACACCGATCACAAGAGCCTGAAGTACTTGTTGGATCAGAAGGATCTTAACATGAGGCAGAGGAGGTGCATGGAGTTCCTGGGGGACTACACCTTCAAGATTCATTATGTACCCGGGAAGGGCAATGCGGTTGCTGATGCGTTGAGTCGCAGGGCTCCCGCCCAAGCCAACTGGTTGTCGGTGCATGATGAGCGGCTGATACGGGAGTGGGAGGAGCTTGAGATCTGTTGCGTTGACAAGCAAATGAGCGCCAAAGCAATGTTGAACTGGACAGAGGTCCAGTATGACCTGGATGATCTGGTTCGGCAGGCATTGGAGTTAGATGACTCCATGAAGGAGCTTATGGAGGCAGCGTTGGATGGGTAAAATTCCATATTTTCAGTGGAAGATGGGTTGTTAAGGAAGGATCATCGGTTGTGCGTCCCAAGCGGGAGTAACCTACGGGCGGAGTTGATGTACGAGGCTCATCATACCAAGTACTCGATCCACCCAGGGAACACAAAGATGTACCGTGAACTCAAGAAGCTGTTTTGGTGGCCGGGGCTTAAGAAAGACGTAGCGTTGTTTGTGGCTAAGTGCCAAACGTACGCCTTGGTGAAGGCGGAGTGCCAAAAGCCGGGAGGATTTCTGAAGTCCTTGCCTATACCGTAGTGGAAGTTCGACGACATATCTATGGACTTTGTGCATGGGTTGCCAAGGTCGCAGAAGGGGAACAATGCCATCTGGGTGATCGTAGATTGGTTAACTAAGGTGTCGTATTTCATTCCGCATAGGAAGGATGACTCGGTGGAGAAGTTGGCGAAGCTATATGTGGATAATATAGTTAGACTGCATGGTGTGCCTCGCAGCATTGTGAGTGATCGCGATGGGCGTTTCACGTCCAATGATTGGAGGTTGGTGCAGCAGATGCTGGGGACAAAGTTGAAGTTCAGCACAGCCTTCCATCCGCAGACAGATGGACAGACCGAGAGAGTCAATAGAACGATGGAGGATATGCTATGCATGTGTGTTCTAGACTTCGGGAGGCATTAGGAGGACCACCTGTATTTTGTGGAGTTCGCGTACAACAACAGCTACCAGGCGTGTATCCAGATGGCGCCTTTTGAGGCCCTGTATGGTAGAAAATGTCGCACGCCGTTGTCTTGGTTAGAAACGGGTGAGGCAAGGTTGTACAAGAAGATGGAGGTGTAGAGTGCTACCTCGTTGGTGTGGATCATTCGGGAGCGCTTGTTGATCGCTCAGGACAGGCAGGCGAAGTATTACAATGCCAAGCACCGGAACGTGGAGTTCGCAGTAGGCGATTGGGTATACTTGAAAGTAAAGCCGTTCAAGGGGTTTCGCGGGTGAGACGCTTGAAGAAGCTGAGCCCAAGATACCTTGGACCTTTTGAGGTTCTGGACCGAGTCGGCAAAGCTGCATACCATTTGAAGCTATCGGAGGAGTTAAGTGGGCTACACGATGTATTTCACATCTCTGTATTGCGGAAGGCGGTGCAAGAGCCTTCGCAGGTGATCGCAGTTGATCAAGTGACGGTGGACGAGGGGTTGACGACTAGGGTCAAGCCCGTTTGTATTGAAGACTATGAGGTCAAGAGGCTCCGTAACAAGGAGATCCGGATTGTTAAGGTCCGGTGGGATAATTGCGGTCGAGAGGAGCTCTCTTGGGAACGGGAGCAAACTATGCTGGAGGAGTACCCGGAGTTATTCCGCTTAGGTACCGTTAAAAGCCTTCAGTTCCTATTGTTTTACTTCAGTAAATTTCGTGGGCGAAATTCTTTTAAGGGGGAGAGAGTTGTAACACCCCGAAAATCAAAGGAGGGACGGGTGACGTTTTAAGCCAAGTCTGGGTTTTGGAGCAGGTGTCACGGGCGTGACACGGGCGTGTCACGGTCGTGACACAGGCGTGTCACGGGCGTGTTCGGCCACGGGTCATGTGGTCGACGTTTTGACGATCGGAGATCGTCGAGTTGAGGCACACGGCCTGGGACACAGGTGTGTCCCAGGGCGTGTCACTTTGGGCAGTTTTCTGAGTCATGCACATGGGCCATGACACGGGCCCAGACACAGGCGTGTCACATGCGACACGGGCGTGTCGGGTGCCGTGTCGCAGGTCGTGTCCTTCTCGGGTTGGGAAAGCTGGCTGATTGCACATGGGGGCGTGACACGGGTCTCGACACGGGCGTGTCATAGGTGACACAGGCGTGTCGGAGGCCGTGTCGAATGTCGGGTGCTGGTTTTCGAGTCGGTCGGGACGACGAATGGGTGACCCGGCCATGCACACGGCCGTGTTGCAACCCGTGTTCGGCCCCGATTTTCTAATTTAAAGCCTAATCGTGGCCGTTCATTTCCTTGGATTTGGATCCGACGGTGGGGGGCTGCTCCTGGGTGGTTTTAGCCGGGATAAGGGTTTCAAAACCCTCATTCTCTTTTTGCATTCTCTTTCTAAATCCTAGAGAGAAGGGAGAGCAAGGTGAGAGGTTGGAGACCAAGATCCGGCTGCCGGTGGAGCCTCGGAGCTCCGAATTGCGATCCGAGTCCAGATCCGCGGAGGTGACACCGTTACGGTGCTTTCTAACCGCATAGTTTTTCATGGCGCCGCGGAAGAATGCAAGGGTAACGATTTCTCATCCTTTGGGCATGTGAAGCCCTTTTCCCCTTTGCATAGGAAGCCCTCTCTCGCGAGTGAGCGAAGAGTTGGAGCGTTCCTTGGGGTAGATATGTGAAGTCCCCCTTGTATAGAGTCCGTATGCGAAAACAGACATAGGCATTGCGTGTGAAGCCTATCCGGACTAGTAGAGCTGGATCGGTGATGTTGCATTGCATATGAACCGGGGAAAACTCCGGGTGTTTGGGCATTTTTCGGGTTTTCTACGTGGTAGATTGCAGCAGGGAGCCTTGGAGATTAACTTCAAGGTGCACCCGAAAAACTGGGCAAAAGCGGGTTTTGCCAACATGGTGGCCGGGGAGCCAACGTGAACATAACCGGGTTATGTGATTATTGTGGTGGAAACGGGACTCGGTGAGTCTTGACCTGCGCATATGGCTTAAATTGTCGTTGCGATATGAGCACGGGTCAGGCGGAATCGTACCCGATCTATGTCGTTCGGTGGGACCGTTGGCATGGATGAGAGTCTTCGGAGGTCTATGGCTTAAATTGTCATGACAAAGGCCAAGAAGACAAAATGCTCATATGGTTGGTCATCCAAGGGGCGGTGGTGGAACGGGAATGTCTATGGCTAGAATTGACGTGACGTTGGCCGGTTCGCCGTGAATGTGCCCTGTGTGCACGGGTTGTGTGGCCGTGCGAGCCTACGCCTGTGATGATGTGTGTTTACACTAATAAATTGCCTATACTAATAAAGTGCAGGGAAAGAGCATCGCCGCCCCGATTTCGGGGGCGAGATCGTTATAATTTGGTCAGCATAGCTGACCGTTGCTTTTGGTTTGCCACTGGGCGGTGGTTTGTGCTTGCAGGTGCTACGGAGCCGAGCGAAAAATAGCGGGCTAAAGCCCAAGTTGCTGAGCCGGCCCTCGAAGGCCTAACATTGAGTATTTCATTGTGACCATGTGTGGCCGGCCTACGAGCCGATGTATGAAAACACTTTTATGTCGAGCAAACTGTGAAAGGCCTTAAGGCCATTTCTATTTTCTGTGTATTGGAACATTCCTACGGGTGTTATTGTAGTGGACATTCATGCTTTTGGCAGGGTTCTTAATTGTGCAACTTAACTTTAATGCTTCCGCTAGGTGCTTGTGTAGGACATGTAATTGGTTGAATGGTTTCAACGCGTAACCAACCGGTCTGTCCGTAGTATATGGCGTCGGGCCCCGGCCGGACCTACTGTTATATGTTATATGACGGATAGGGGTGTTACAACAAAGAGGATAGGAAGAGCACATCTGGCACCTGTCAGTTCTTGGGAGGGAGACTGGTATCTTGGAGCAGCAAGAAACAAACTAGTGTGGCAATATTAACGGTAAAGTCAGAGTACATCTCAGCAGGAAGTTGTTGTGCTCAGTTGCTATGGATCTAGCTCTAGCTTCAAGACTACAACCTCTGGATAAGTAGAACTCCTTTATTCTGTGATTCTACTAGTGCAATCTCTATTGCTAGGAATCCTGTCTCCCATAGCAGGACTAAGCACATAGAGATTATATATCATTTCATTAGGGAGCATGTGGAATGTGAAGACATTACCCTTGAGTTTGTCCCAACAGACAAGCAAGTGGCTGACATCTTCACTAAGCCACTAGATGAAGCCAAGTTTAACACCTTCAAATTTGAGTTGGGTTTATTAAACTTAGTTTAGCTTGAGTTTCTCCTCACCTCTAGTTGCAAACTATTTTGCTTTATGCAGATAAGATGGTCCTTTAAAAAAATGAAGATTCTCAAATTGAGGGGGAGCAAGTCAGGCAATGCTGCCTAATAGGGGGGAGCAGGTGATAAGATGATCAACTTATCAGGTGCATCCTTCCTACTATTTGCTCAGTCAAAAGGGGGGAGAGGATAAGATGATCAGATGATAAGATAAGAAAGACAGCAACAAGGCAGTAGCAATTCAGGGGAAGCTGATGCCAGATGCAGTAATGTATTCTGCAAGTAGGGAAGTGTGGTAACTATAGATCACTTCTCAATTATGTAGTTTTCTTTTATTATGCCCTGTGCTGCATGGTTCTGTGTATGTCATTGTCTTTACTTTACGAGTTTTTTGACTTTCTCAAAAAGGGGGAGATTGTTGAGTCCATTGCCCACAATGTCTTGGATTTGAGTGAAGTCAATATTATCAATGATATATACATGTTTGTAGATGACTATGATAGGTCAGGTAGCCTAAGTGGCTATGTCAGGTAAACACTTACCTATGGTGTGGGATGAAAGAAAACTGTCTAAGTAAACAGGCATTGAGTGAAGAACAGTTAGTCAACGCCAGATGGCTTATAGCACTAAGTGAAGCCTATACAATCAAAGCCAAGGCAGTAGCAAGCTGAGAAAAGGCCCAAGTCAACAGGCATTGAGTGGAGCAAGTTCAATCAACGCTATTGGTAAGGAAGAATGTTGGCAAGCTAGAAATATGGCTATGTCCACTAGCGTTGAGTGAAGGTCATTCACTCAACACCATACACCTTTAGGTAGAAATATGGCTAAGTAGTTTGGCGTTGAGTGCTGAAGACACACTCAATGCCAAACAACAAAAGGTTGTGAGATAGGCTAAAGCAGTAAAAGCCTAAAGTTGGAATGAGCTAAATTGTGGCAAAGCCCACAGTCGTTGAGTGAAGTCAACTCACTCAACGCCATGCTACTAAATACAGAAAATTTGCCAAGGCAGAAAGTGTTTAGTGAGGCGTGTTCACTCAACTCTCTCAACGCTTATGTTGCTGAATAAGTAGAAATTTGGTTAAGGCAAAATGCACTGAGTGGAGCTTACTGACTCAATGCTATCATCTCCTAGTGTAGACAGAATTTTGTCTAAGGGGTTTGGCATTGAGTGATGCTTACTCACTCAACACCAAGCAGCTGAAAGCTGATAAAGCAAGATTGGCGTTGAGTGAAGCTGAATCACTCAACGCCTAGTATCAGACTTAATATTCTAAGTAGTTAGGCGTTAAGTGAAGTGACTCACTCAACGCCAAAATACAGTGAATCTGTCTATGTGTTTTGGCGTTGAGTGATCCTTACTCACTCAACGCCTATTCTCTGATGCTCGATTTTGGCTAAGTACACAGGTGCTGACGTCAGCAAAATTGACAAAGTCAACTAAGGTCAAATCAAATACGGGGAAGCTACACTTCATGACAAAACTTGTCGATAATCTACTGTACGTCTTCTTCCGTTAAAGCAAGGAGCAACTGTAAAATGCAGGTGGGGCCTACTGATCTCTAAGAGTCGTTTATCAGCGAACTACAATAGGAAGAGACAGGGCCAGGACAAATATAACTTTTAGGGAATATATTATTCAAAAAGGAGAGCAGCCGTCTTCATCATCTTCTCCATTGCTACATGTGAAAAGCTGGTAGCTCTCCAGCTAGAAAAGCTCAGTTAGCTATGCAAGTCTCCATCTGCCACAACAGATTCAGAATCTTTTCTAAAGAAAGAAGAACCTTCATCCTTTGGCAGGTTTAGTAGGCTGTTTGAAGACTCAAGATCAAACTTAACCGTTTGCGCGTCCCGAGCAAACAAAACCTAAGCAGACGGGGAAAAATGAACTGGCTAAAAAAAGAAATTGCCAAACGGAGTACCATGCGAAGTCGCATGCTCGCGTGCATAAAAATAAAGTAGAGGGAATTCTTAAGTATACAAAATATTTTATATTTTTCACAATGCGTAACAAAAATTTATTATTACTCAAAAGTGGAATCACGGTGAATCAGCCGGTCTTACGCAGGGAGAAAGTAGACAGGCCACTAAGGTGAGCATTGCCGAAGACCGGGGCTCAAGATTACCCCCAAAGGAATCCACCAATGTCGGAAACCATAAGCTTGCCCGTTCGCACTCTCTCCACGGCACTAGTCAACTCAAGCGCAAGTCCGTAGGACTTCGGGTAATAATGGGGCTTGGGTTACGGTGAGATAAACAATGATAAAAAAGAAAGGCTATGCACCTAACCCAAATGAGCTAGCCTAAAAGAATCCCTCGGCAAACCACAATATAACCAGGTGCACCACACCCCCAGACTTGATTTGTACAACATGGGTGTGTGCACCGCCTACTCCAAATCCAAATCTTCTCAAATAAATATTTTCAATCAAACTCTTTTGTTTTTTTTTTCTTCTTTTTCTTTTCTATTTTTCTCTTTTAAATATTTTCTTCTTCTTTTTACAAAATCAGCACATTTTTCTTTTGTGCACAACCACATATCACAAATACGAATCACCACATCACAACCCAACATAAAAATATAAAACACTAAGCTCGACTTGGGTGTGCGACTAGGATTGGCTATGAGGCTTTGGCGAAAATACTAGGGCTGAATCAAAAGGAAGGGTAGGCACAAAGGGGCTAGCAAGGGCGATGTTAGGAATGGGTACAAAGCTCAACCGGGCCAAAGGGTGGCCTACATCACTCTCACGTTAGACTAACCGTGTACCAATGCTTCAAGAATAGCTTGGGGCAAGTTCTTAGCAACCGAGAAGGATAATCCTTCCTCCCGACTCAAGCAATACGAGTCTAGTGGCGGCTACACACATTCCTACGCTACCGTTTGATTCACACCGGATTCACCAACTTTTGAGTAGAATAAAAGAATTTACGCAGATAGAAAAATATAAACTATAAGCATACAGAAAAATTAAATCTACTCAAATTCCTACACAAAACGAGAGCAGTTGACGAGAAACACAGGAAGGCCAACATTTTACTCCGTCGCACAATCCTCAACTAGCACAGGAATTTTCCAAATCGAACAAAGATACAGGTTCAACTCGTGACACGCAAACCGCTAAGCTCGCGCTCAAGTGGGTGCAGTGGTGTGCAACAGGAATCTAACATAATGAAGCGAAAAAAGAAAACTACTGGCATGCGAAATTAAATGTGCTCGTGGAGTGCACAAGCGGCTCTTCCCCCCAGACTTGAATGAAAACATGAGCAAGAAAAATAAACATTCAACCAGAAAATGAAATCTGAAGCGAGAGAGAGTACCAATGCTCCAAAGAGGGGAGCATGCTAGAAGATTACATGATGATTCGCGGGAAGTGCTGCATCGCACAAAAGATAAGCTGAACCTACGAATTAGGCCGAACAATAGAAAATACAAAAAGATAGAAAGCATAAAATAAAATAAAACATAAACAAGGGGACCAAAAGGTCCAAGCTTGGGTTGTCTCCCGAATAGCCCTTTTGTTTACCGTCCTTAAGGTGGACCAAATACCTGTATTAGCAGTTGTATATAATGTTTTTGCAGCAAAATAAAATAAAGCTCAAAATGTTCCAAAGCAGCAAGGAAAATAAGCAGGAAACACGAGGCAGAGCGGCAATCAGCTATATGCCGATTTGTGGTAAGTCTTCTCGGTGGAGAGCGAAGGAGAGGCAGAACTTTTCATAGGATCATGAGGAGGGGATTTCCCCTTGCTCAGATGGTGCGCAAACGCTTGGAAGGAAGAGTAACGCTTATCACGCAAGCGTTTGGCCTTCTTCAGCTTCTCAACCGATGGAGACCTCCAAGGAGTGGATTTCACAGTTTTCCCAAATTTTACAATCGATGGCATCATTTCCGGCACCGTGATGGCGATCGGATCAGCCCAAGTGACAGAACGCTTAATAGAGTCATGAATATTATTACACGAATAACAGTCTAGGGATTTCTCCCGCATGTAACTAGAAGTGTCATGCTCCAAAACAGCATCGGTGGGAAGTGGCACGTTCACCGTGTCTTTGGGGCGCTCAAACATCTTCGCGATCGCTAAGTTGTTCTTCTCATCCGTCATCTCGGTCAATCCTCCCTTGGTTTTATCATCCGCAAGGGTTGCCTTCAAAGCTGGGACTCCGAAATCTTCCTTGAGATCTGCACTACGTAGTGAAACATCATTTCGAACAAGAGAGGAGTGTACGGAAGTATCATCGAGGGTGCAATCATCAGCCGGCCAGGTGACGCGTCCTTGGGAGAAATCCAGGGATGCGCCACTGGCTGTCAGAAATGGGACACCAAGTATCGGAATGGAGTCATTTTCTTCTGGTCCCATGACCTGAAAAGCAGTGGTAAAATGTTTGCCATTAACCTCGATATTAACTTCCCTCACACCACCATCAGTATCTACCACATTACCATTAGCTAGAATAAGTGATTTCCGGTCTTCGGTGTTTATTTGCAGTTGCATCTTCGCGACATCCTGCAGAGTGAGGATGTTGCTGGATGCCCCGGAATCACATAAAGCAGTAGTTTCAACGTTGTTAATCAAGCAGCTAATCACGAGTTCGTTGGTATTCCCCAGCCTTCCCTCCCCAAGGCTTTTCCCTTGTTCATGGGGATTTTTTTCAGTGTTGCTTGGGAGAGTACCAAGCGTGCGCTCGGAGACCATTTGAGCCAATTGGCCCAACTGTGCCTCGAGCTTACGCATTGAAGCGGCTTGATTTGTCATGTTTGTTTGGGAAACTTCAACAAATTTTTCAAACATTTGAGCCAAAGAATTGGTTTTTTCGGCGGGGGGGCCTTGAGGATAATTTGGGTGGGGTGGCCGCGGCTGGCTTCCGGAGGCGGAGGCATCATATTAATGCTGCCCCGGTTGCCATCGTTGGCCCGGTGCGTTTTGATTCCACGAGAAATTCGGGTGATTTCTCGCACCTGGATTATAAGCATTTCCATATGGCGCGCCCCTGTTTTGATTTGCGATAAAATTAACGGTTTCATTGGAGAAGGCGGGGTCATACATTACCTCCGCTCCAGGGCACTCAAAGCTATGATGATCGGTACCTCCGCATCCTTGACACGAGATGGCCAACACCGGAGCAGCAGCAGCGGGCCTTGATGCTTCCACAGCAAAGATTCCACTTGTCCCACGGGGGGTATTCCTTCCTGCGGTCCAAAAGGCGCTGTGCGTGGCGGTGTCCTGCAGAACTCTCAAAGCATCCTCAGGAGCAAGGTTCATAATTGTTCCACCAGAGGCGGCATCAATCATGGCGCGGTGTTGAGGTTCGATGGAGAAGTAGAAGCATTCCACGAGATTCCACGTTTGGAATCCTTGATTGGGGCACTTCCGCAGCAACTCATTGAAGCGCTCCCAGACTTCCGCCAAACTCTCCTGGTCGTTTTGCCGGAAATTAGCCATGGCGCGTCTCAAACTCACAATACGGTCAACCAGATGGAATTTAGTTAGAAACTTTGTGGTAAGAGCCTCCCAGGTTGTGGCCGTTCCAGGAGGAAGGGAATGAAGCCATGACTTGGCCTTGTCACGTAGAGAGAAGGGAATGAGACAGAGCTTGACCGTATCGTCAGGAATCCCAGCATAACGGAAAGTGGCACAGATTTCAGAGAAGTCTGCCAAGTGTAGATGGGCATCCTCTGTAGCCAGTCCGGAGAACTGTGCGTTGTTCCGGATGATGTTAAGAATTGCCGGTTTGATCTCGAACTGTTGGTTTGCGATCGCCGGTCCACACCCAGGGTAAATGCTCCCAACAGTGGGGGTAGTGTAATCTCTCATGGTTCGGACATGCGGCGGATGCACCTCATTCTCATCCCCGTTACGGTTATCCTGGAGGTTCCCTCCAACACGAACTCCGTTGTCATTGTTCAACTGGTCTCCCATTGTGATTGGATCTATTGCAGCGGCACGCCTTTGCGCACGAAGAGTTCGCTCGATTTTGGGATCGTAAGCAACGAGATCTCTTGCAGCACGTCCCTGCATCCTCTGAAGCAACAAATCAAAGAAACAAAAATAAAAAAAACTCTAACTCTTATACCAATACTTCCAGAAATCGTGATCGTTCAACAGTTGCATTCCCCGGCAACGGCGCCAAAAACTTGATGCGCGTAAAATACGGCAAGCATACCGGTCGCTCAAGTAATAAAGTTGGGAATGAATCCCCGGATGTCGGTCTCTTGAGGAATGCAATTGGCGTCGAACGAACTAGACTCTGAAACTATCGTTATGAGAGTTAATTGAAATAAACAGAAAAGAAAGGGGTTTTGGTTGGTGGTCTTACGACCGATTACACTAATGTAAACTATGCGGGTCGCAATCACCGCTTCTCAAGGCGAGATGGATGTAGCGGCCGCGATGCCGTACTTCGATTGGCGAGTGGACGGAAATCTAGTGAGTGAGGTGATTAGTGCGGAGCAAGCTTGAGTGAAACGAACGTGTGGAGTGGAGCGAGATGGAGCGAGGCGCATCAAAGAATAAATCTCTAGAGCAAGATGAAATACAACTAATAACAATAATGCTAGAAGTTGATGTCCATTACAAGCACAAGCATTTCTTACAACAAGAAAAAGAGAGAAAATGCACAACCATGAGATTGAAGATCCACCGCGGTTGTTGGCCGGAGGTACGGGTTGTCAATCCGCTTCCAAGCGCAGTCCGAGGAGGGCTTCCGGTACCACCGAGCTGTCACCTCGAGGGCCTGTAACTCCGTTCTCTAGGGGTGCTTCGTCTTCTTCCTTGGTGGAAAGCTCGGAGAAGAATGCTTCAATGGCCGGGAGGATCGCCGAAGGATGCGAAATGCTTCGGAATCACCGGAGAAGGTCCTCCCGTTGGTAGGAATGAAGGTGGAGGTGAATGGGACTGCTGGAGGCGAAACGGCGGACTGGCGAAGGTTCCGTAACGATGCTCTCCGCCCTAATTCGCGGAACAGCGTATTTATAGCTTGCAGAATAAATAGCGCGCACGACCACTGGCGCACGACCTGTGGTCGTGCGCGACCAAGGTCAGCGCCCGTGCGTGAGCAACCTGCAGACCTGCATCAGAAAATCAGTAGTCGCACACGATCATTAGCGCACGATCAGTGATCGTGCGAGGCAATGCTGATGATCGTGCGGAAATAGCCAGACAGACTTTTGCAAAATGGGTATGACTGCGCACGATCGGCGGCGCACGAGCAGTGGTCGTGCGCGGTATGGCAAGTGATCGTGCGGAATGTTCAAGACAGAGTTTTCACAAATGAGACCGGGCTGCGCACGGTCAGTGATCGTGCGCCAGGAGGTCGATGGTCGTGCGTGGGTAAAAACGCACGACCACTGACTCCTTTGCCAAAAATAGTGAAACGCCTATCCCGAATGCCCTCACGATCCCCAAACCTGCAGGAAAACTGCACGGGGCATCGATCGCGGCAGCCACAGCAACCAGTAATGAACATAGCAAGAAAGTAAATGCACACAAGCACAGAAAATGGGCAACAAAGGTGCACAGGGCGTGGAAAACCGTAGCGAACCAAAAGGAGTGCAAATGACGCTAAACGGTGTGCAAAGACAAGGAAATAAGCCCAGATGAGTCCGAAAATAGGTATATAAAGAGGACTCATCAGTAGGCTGTTTGAAGACTCAAGATCAAAAGATCCTTAGCCTTCAGCAGCAAGTTCAGAAGTTATCTTCTGAGTTCCTCCAGCAAATCCTTACCCTACTGTGAGGAGAGTTGGAGTAGAAAGTTTTCTGCTCAAGTGGTTGACACAGAAAAATTTCTCTGTGTCAAAGTTAATTAAACTATTTCTCTTTGTAGGATCCTTCTGGATCTGAGATATAGGACCTTTGGGTCTGAGGTAGGGCAAATTTTCCTGAGATGTAGGAGAGTGCATCTCTCAGAGGTAGGTGTGTTTTACTCACTGAGAAATAGGGTAGTTTTGCCTGAACTGTAGGAGAGTATATCTCTCTGAGTTGTAGGAGCAAGCTTGCTCTAAGGTAAGGTTATCCTCCATATCCTGAGTGGTAGGGCTTAAGTGCCCGAGGTAGGTGATACTTGTATCACATAGTGTAGGCCTTTGTGGTTGAGGTGTAAGTCTTGGAGGAGACTGAAGGATCCTGAGGGATCTGAGGTGTAAAGTCCTAGGAGCATTGGTTTGGAGAAGTGCCTTGACTAACATGAAGTTAGCTAGGTGGGAGGAGAGTGGATGTACCCATAATTTTGGGGAACCACTATAAAATAATTGTGTGTTTTTCTGTGTTTGCTTTTATTTACTTAATTGCAGGTGCTAAAGACAAGCTCTAGATCACTATAAGCTGAAAGCTTAAAGAAATAATCAAGTGATTTAAAAAACTCTTATAAGACCTAAGCAATTCTATTCCACCCTAGGTTGCTAGCTACCTTGAAATTAAAGACTTTCAATATGGACTTAGCCAAATTCTCTGGCTTGCTTAGGCGTTGAGAGCATTGAGTGAATGGCCTTCACTAACCGCTTTTTGACTTGGCCTAACTTTCTATGCTACCTGGCATTGATTGTGTTGAGTGAACCTTCATTACTCAATGCCCCTAGACTTAGCCGCTTCACTGATTGCATGTCTTCATGTTGTGGCTTTGAGTGAACTAGCTTCACTCAACACTCTTGTAAATAGCCGCAATTCTGAAATATGCCAGCTTGCTGAAGCATTGGGTGTGTTGAGTGAACTGGCTTCACTCAACGCCTATGAACTTAGATTGATTTTCTCGACTAACTTCATTAAGCTTTGAGTGACTATAGCTTTGTCGACGGTTACTCTTTGGGTGTTGAGTGAGCTGACCTCACTCAACGCTTCTAGGCTTAGTCAATTTTCTTGCTTGCCAATTTGAGGCTTTGACAAACACATCTTTACTCAGCGCTTGTTGTTGTATGGTGTTGAGTAAACTACCTTCACTCAACGCATGTGGACTTAGCCGCAAAATTACTTTCCAGACTACTGGGCCTTGACTATCCACACCTTACTCAGTGTTTTTTGGTATCTAGTGTTGAGTGAACTGGCTTCACTCAATGCATGTGGACTTAGGCGATTTTCAGCCTTTCAAGCATCCTTCTTTGACATCTGGCATTGAGTGAACTGGATTCACTTAACGCCTGTGGACTTAGATAGATTTCTGTCTCTCCACTCCTCTACTTATTGACAACCTATCACAACCACTTGGAATACCTGTCCAACCTGCATGCATGAACTTAAAAATACATCAAATACAACTATGTGTATACCATTGACTTGGTTGACTTCTACAAATCTTGGACATTGTGAGCAATGGGCTCAACAATCTCCTCATATTTGAAGAAGTCAAAACCCTCAAACAGAATTCTTAGTCAATGATATACACTAACATATATAGCAGATAAAGTAGTAAATTGGTAAACTTAACACCATAAAAATAGATTGTCAAGTTATAGGCCTTTGCCTGCAAGGTGATGATGATCACTTGCAGCTCCCCCTATTTTGCTGCCTGATGCTAGATCATTTCCTTCTTCCCAATAATCTCCCCATTTACCTTGCCTACAGGGTGATCATTACTACTCCCTGCTCCCCCTATTTGCTGCATAGCCTTGATCATTTCCTTGATCCCTTCCTTCCTTCTCCCCCTTTTTATCTTCTGTAAAATAGTCGGGGGGGGGGGGGTGCTGGCCTCGGATTATCTTCTCTCCCTTTTTATTTCAGATAATCAATTGTTGCATCTTCTTATTCTCTACAGGAAGCTGAACTTGCTCCACCTCAACTAGAGCATCTTCTATCATCCTTTCTCATAGACTCTTGAATAAGTTAGAGAGCTTGATACTTCTAAATGTATTTTCAACCTGTAAGAAGTTGTACAACCTGCAACAAAAATAATATGAGGAGCATCTGAAGGTAGACCAAGTTCAACAAACCCAACTCAAACTTGAAGGTGTTGAACTTTGTTTCATCTAGTGGCTTAGTGAAGATGTCAGCCACCTGCTTGTATATAGTGACAATCTCAAGACTTATATCTTCACATTCCACATGCTCTCTTATAAAGTGATACATAATCTCTATATGCTTAGTACTGGTGTGTGAGACAGGATTCCTAGCTATAGATATTGCACTAGTAAAATCACAAAATAAAGGACTTCTACTTATCTGGAGGTTGTAGTCCTAGAGCTGATGCTGGATCTACTGCAACTATGCACAACAGCTCCTATCAGCTATATATTCTGACTCTATAGTTAAAATTACAACACTTGTTTGCTTCCTTCTGCCCCATGACACTAGTCTTCCACCCCAAGAGTTGACTGGTGTCTGAAGATCTTTTCCTTTCTTCTCTACATCCTATAAAGTCGGCATCTGAATAGCCTGTTATTTCAAATTCCTTATTTAAAGGGTACCATAGGCCAAGATCTGGTGTGCCCTAAAAAGTATCTAGCGTCTACCTAAATCACCTAGATGGGGGTGAATAGGTAATGTTTGTGTCTTTTTGCGGAATAAAAATAATCTAAAATCAAGCACACAAATGCAGAGATTTTATAGTAGTTCCTCGAGTTAAGTATGCCCACTGTCTCGCTTCACCTATCTCCCACGAAGGGAAAATTCGACTACTTCACCAAACTCAGATTTTGTCAAATCTTAAACCTCAGATCCGGAGCTCCTACAACTCGGAGAAGACGCTCCTACAACTCGGAGAACAAACTCTTCTACAACTCGATCTGCAAAACAAGTCTACAACCTCGATCAACAACTGGATCTACTCTCTCAATCCACAAACGGATCAACAAAACTCATAGAATAGTCTCCCATAATATTTAAAATGATATTACAAAATAACATATGATTACAAGTCTTGATCCGACATTCTTGAAAGGATGAACATGAATCTTGGAGAACTCGGATACTCGAAACCTTTGGATCTTGAATCTTTAACCTTGGATCTTCAACCAACTTGGAATTTAGTAGAATAGATCTTGAAATAAGACACGATCCAGTTGAAGAAGTCATTGTAGAAGACGATCGATCAAAGTCGCGGCCGATCGGAAGAGAAATCGTGAAAAACGTAAACGGGCGGCCAACGGGTTCGATTTCGGGAGACTTTTGAATTTAAAAAAATCAATTAGGTTAAGATTCGAGATTTCTAAAAACATCCTATCATATATATAGGAAGATTCAAAATTACGGCAATAAAAGATTTTCAAAAAAATCGACAAGTCATTTTCGGCGAGATTCATCGAATATCAAATTGATACTCGTCAAATATGATGACGATATACACCGAAAAAGCCTTAGATTGAATTCCAGTGAGGTCGACATTCAGCTCGACACACTCGGCGAGTATCACCTTGGATACTCGTCGAATTCGGCGAGTATTGTTAGTAATACTCGACGAATTCAGGGAGTATCACCAGTGATACTCGATGAATTTACCTTTGACAAATTCTGGAATTCCATAGAATTCACCCTGAGTATATACAATGAATTTGACGGGTATCGGGAGGTATACACGATGAATTCGGCGAGTATCAAGGGGTACTCGACGAATTTGACGTGTATGACTCACCATACTCACCGAATTTTACTTAGGAAAAATTCTTCATTTCTTAATCTTGGACTTTGGCCTTCCTTGATCCGTCTCCTATACTTGGGATAAAAGGACACCCCAATAGAGAGATTACACGTGAGTCAACACATTGGCCTACATAATGAAAGATTATATTGTATAGTCATGTGTTTAGTGACCTAATGTAACCTGACATTGGTGTGTACTTAGCAAAGTAAACCTACAAGTACATAACTAAAATGCAATATCAAATACAAACTCAATTAATCTTAGCTTAACTGGATCCTTCTTCAAAACAGGGTTATTGTAGATACAATACCCAATAATCTCCCCCTATTTGAAGAAGCCAAAATCCTACAAGCTAAGGTGAATTTTACATACAAATTAAAATTAAATAAAGACTTGAAAAGATAAAAAAAATGAATTAACACGTATTCTAAGACAATGAACAAATCATATATATATATATAATAAGTGTTTTAGATTTGGGAGTGCAGCCCACAAAACACAATACAGAAATGTATATATAAGAATTCAGAGCTTCATGTTCTTTCTCTTCACCAGCTATCTCTCAAAATATTCATTGGGTTTCAGATAATACTTTGGAGGAGGAGGAGGCATAGGATCAACATCCTTGTTCTTCCTAAAATGAATCCTCCTCCTGGTGCAGGCTTCCTTGTATCTGTTCCATTCTTCTGAACTATAGTGATCCTGATACTTCTCCACTCCGAGCTCGTATAAGTCAAAGGTTTCCAAGATAATTCCTTTTTAAGTTGGGCTCCAAACTTCATCCATTTCACAGTTAGGCCCTTCTCTGACTTGAGCTGGCCTAGCCGGTTCTGGTCTGACTTCAGAAATACCTTCTCCAAATTTCCTTTTATTGAGAATTTGAGCCTCTGAGAATGCAGCAATAGCAGTATCAGTAGCAACTTGAACATTCAGAGTCACAACATCAGCAGTAGCAACATGAGCCTGGGATAAGTCATGTGAGTCTGTCCTGTATTGAGTGTAGTCCGGAGCCGGATGACCATCAACATGAACAGACTCAGCAGCGACTTGAGACGAGAATAGTTGTCCATGTAACCATACAATGTTGTCATAGTTATAATCATTGGTTTGTTTGAATTGATCGAACATAGACTTTTCAACTTTGGCAACCTTAGATGTAAGGACTTCCTCCCGCTTTTTGTCTTCGGTAGTAATGGATTGGCATATATTTGCAAAGAAGAGTCATAATGTTCCATAGATTTGTAGTGCACGTCAACCATGGGGCTAGTGTTTTTTTAAGTGTTTCCAGACAATCTTTGTTGGTCTTAAGTCCAATCATCATAAGAGAGACTGCAATAGCATCTTTGTCATACTTTACATCAAACTTGGCCTCTAGCTTATCAAATTTTACTTTAACTTCAGCAAGACCATCTAGTATAAACTTACCAGATTGTTTAACTCTTTTTACCACTTTCTCCAATGAGGCATCGAACTATGCCTGATGCTTTGCTAGCATAGCTTCAACAGCTTTAAGGATCTGATCACCTGACCTTGAGCTTGGACCATCTGGCAACACTGGAATAGAAATATTTGCAGAAATCAAACTTTGTTCCTCAGAACCTAGGACAGGTGCTTGCATATCTGTAGCTCCTTCCTCATCGGAAAGATCAACTATGTCTTTGGGCACCAACGACATCCTGCCTAGTGTCTTGTCCAGGGTGCGCATGAGTCTGGAAACCTCGGTGGAAACAGATATTCGGGATTCAGTTGTCTCCCCCTCAGACACTACAGAGGTGATCATCTCAGGGAGAGAAACTATCTGATTGTCCACTAACATCGGCTTTGAGACAACTATGTCATCACTAGCAACATTAGCGACAGCAAAATTATCAGGAACCAGCATATTCTCATCAGTAGCATTTTCTAACTCATAATTAGCAGCTGTTAGAACATCATCATAAACACCATCATCAAATACCTCAGCATCCTCATCATACTCCGAAGAAGCTGGATCCACTTCCTTAGGACGCACTTCTGTATCCTCAACTGGCCGAACCTCAGCAGTCGTAGCAATACCAATGGTAGCAACCTCTGCTAGGAGATCTACTAACTCTGAGTCTGGAAGTACCGTATTCAGAGCCACTGAAACTGAACCTGTATCTGGAACTGAAACTGAAATAGACAACTGTCTCCCCCTCAATTTCTTCACTCATGCCAGCAGGAATCTCACTGGGGTGTGGGGAAGGAATCCTGATATCAGGGACTTGTTTTTCCTCCTCTACTGGCACTCCTAGGGCTCCCCCTATCCTGATGATCCACCTATCCCACCTAGAGAAGATTGATGAGTCGATCCTCTTCAGATGATGAATAGGAACTTTGTAACGCCCCGGGTTTTTGTGTGATTATTTAATCTTTATTTGGCATTACGTTGACGCATGTTTGGCTGTGCTTTTGTTAGAGTGTGGTCTTAGCTCTTTAGGTTTTCTTAGTGGCTGTGTTGTAGCCTGTTGTAAGATTCCCTAACGAGTCGGAGTCTGTTTTGGTGACTTAGTGGAGCCTCTCCGGGAATTATTGTGTTTTGGCTTCAGGAAGTGTTAGCCAGAGTTTTGTTTGTCGGATGACGATTCTGACTTCGCCACTAAATTCGTAGTATGGGTATTTAGCTATGGTGTGAATTTCATCAAACTCCTAGATCTTTGGGTTTTCGCGTCGTTTTGAAGTTTTATTAAGTAATTTATATAATTTATTATTATATTGATTTTTATTATAGCTAGTGGCTGAATTTTATCTTACTTAAGATATATTATATTATATCTAGCTAGTGGCTGAATAGGCATTATATATAGTTTATTTTAGTTTTATCCCTATTCATCTTCCCCAAAAAAAATCGACGGCTGGCTTCTTGCAAAAGGAGGTGAGCGGCGGACAACCCTAGATGTCCAGTCGCCGATTTCTTACTAGTTAGAGCCCAGATTTCTCGTGAAAAGGCAGATCTGGACTGCTCTCGCCCGGATCTACCTCCCTAGGGTAAGTATTTAAAGTTCTAGGTTTGTCTTGGTAGCTAGGGTTTTGCGGGTTAGCTTGTCTTCCCTCTAAAAGCTCCAGATCTTTTCTTAGGTGGCTGATCTTACTGTCGGTGCTGAGTGAGGAGTGTAGCTGCCAATTCCTAGAAGGTAGAGGTAAGTGCTGCTCTTTGCCCTTGCCAAGTTGATTTTATTCATCTTATTCTTTTTGGTATCTATTTTATGTTCTCTTCTTAGAACTTAGGGCTGCTGTGGGTCTTGTCCAGAGTTAGTCTACTGTATAGCTCGTCCAGGCTTAGGTTTAGTCGGTTGTAGATTTTGGCTTCGATTAACCTACTGTTAAGGTAGAATAAGTCCAGCTAGTCAATGAATTAAGAGGAAATTGGCTGGTTTTTGGGAAGCTATAGCTTAGAAGGGTAAATTTGGGTGGAAAATTTTAGTTGCTAACTCTTTGTGAGCAGGCGTTGAGTGTTAGCTTAGGGCCGAAGTTTTATTTTAGGGCTAAGTGTAAAAGCATTGAGTGTGCTGTGCACACTCAACGCCTAGCTTTTAGGTCAGGAGACTAAGAAAAAAGGGTTGAAAGCATTGAGTGTGTTGTGCACACTCAACGCCTAGCTTTTCAGTCTGGAGACTAAGTTAAAAGTATTGACCGCGTTGAGTGAGGTGACCACACTCAACGTCGTCTGCCTTGATAGTTTTTCTATGTCTTTTGGCATTGAGTGAGTTGAGCTCACTCAACGCCGTCTAGTCAGGCAGATTTTGCAAGTCAAAAGAGTTGAGTGTGGTGAACTCACTCAATGTCGTTGGCTATTTAGCGTTGACAGCGTTGAGTGAGTTGAACTCACTCAACGCCATCATCCAGTGGGAAATTTTTGCGGCTAAGTCTTTTGGCGTTGAGTGAGTGGAGCTCACTCAATGCAGTGTCGAGTAAACTCGACGCCTTCCCAGCTTAGTGTTTTGGCATTGAGTGAGTGGTACTCACTCAACGCGGCGTCGAGTGGACTTGACGCTTTTTCCTTAGGCTGGTGTTTTCACCTGAGTTTGTTAGTGTGGGTTTTATTTCGGTTTGGTGATGTTTTCGGCTAGTTTTGAAGGCCAAATCATGAATCATGACAGGTGGTTACTCTTGTTTTCTTGACAAGGATGTTTGTGTGTAGAGCCATGGCTACCACTGCTTTAGCCCCAGTTTGGGCCAGTGTGTTAGACCCCATGGCTGCACCGGTGGCCCCTGAGTTATTTCGATCTGGTTGTTTGGATGAGGGATTTTTTTGTCACCAACCCATATCCATGGTTTTACCACTGCTAATAATTCACAAGTTAGGACTATTAGTTCCTTTCTCTTTTTAAAATTACTATTTTGGCACATGTTTGCCTTATTGATGCTGTAGGTTTTTAGTAGGGCATGTTTCTAATTTCTCGCACTTGGTGCGCTTTGATTATTCCTTGGACAGTGTCTTACTTTTGCTGTCTCATTTATTTCCTTTTGTTGAGTTTGATAGCATTCTATTGTAGGGTTTGGTAAACCCATTCCATTTTATTGCTTATGATCTAATGCTCCATTTTTATCTAATTATATTCTTGCTGAGATGTTCTTTCTTTGAATGCCCCAGGTTTAGAGCAGTAGCCGGTTGAGCGGCTAGTTTTCTTTTGGGGGCTTGCTAGTGATCTCCTGGTTTGTTGAGATTCTTCTTCCTCAGTTTGTGAGGAAGATCTTTTCTTGTTTCCTTCTGTATAGACATGCATACTCACCAGTGGGTTCGTGTCAGGTTGTTGACGCCCACTGGTGGTTTTCTTTTGTGATGCTAGGTATGTGACTTAAACAGCTATTTTTGCCTTTATGAAGGTTGTTTACTTGCTCTCTGGGAATGCTTTATGCTAGGATGCATGTTAGGTATTTTAACTCATAAAAGCATTACTATATGTACTTCATACATGCCATATTTCTATACCTAAAGTACTATTTTTCTTAACCAAGGTATTTTCCGCAGCGTATAAATATATTTTTACTTGTGGACTAGTTGATCCACTATGCAGAGGGATACAGCCATCCAACTTAATTTGATTTCTTTCATAATAAATTATGAATTTCGGTTAAACCTTAGAGTCTGGAGTTTTGCCTGAGCGTCTGCAGTTATCCCCTACACGACGTGGCATCACGACGCGTATTTTCCCCTACTATGATATAATTTTATTGATGAGGAAATGCGGGTCGTGACAAACTACTTTGTTCATATCGAACCTATCACCATCCAGTTGATTCAGGTATAGGATGATAATCCTCCCAAAGTTGGGAGTGCGAAGGTTATCCTTTATCTTGTCAAACAATAAAGCACCCCAGTCCAATCTCTTCCTACAGATGATTGCAACCAGGTTCTTGAACATATCTGTAGACAGGTAGTCATGCGAGCCTATCTTGCAGATCAACACCTTTCCCATGATGTCGGAGAGGAGCTTACCTTCCTCATTCATCCCTTTGCGCTTGATGGCCTTAGTGCCTCGGGGCAAGCCACAGAAAGATATGGTTCTAGCAAAATCAGCCTCCTCTAGGTAGTTAGCCTGATCACAAATTGGAAGCCGCAAGTGCCTAGATATCAAGGAGGCTTTCACTTTCACTTTGAATTTCTAAACTTTGCCCTTTATCACTGAGTCTTCATGGTGTAGTTTGGCATTATGAACAAATTCTAGAACTTCCTTGTCCAGCACCATGTAGGGGAGTTCGAGGACAAAGAAGAGTCAGCTGTCTCCGGCATGATAATGATATTTCTAAACTCATCAGAGGCATGAGCAAACCGGGTGCAAACAAGTTCTCCTCCTCCAAGCAGTCCACTCGTGCTTCTGGGAGCCATTGAAAAAACAAGAAAGATAAATCTGGACTTGTTGAAACAGTTCTTCGTTAACTGAAGCTCACTAAAATCCAAACCACTTCACTACACTTAACTTTTATCGGCAATGACGACTTGATCCAAGACAACTCACTGTATTAGAGTCGGCGATAGTGAAAAGAATCAGTGAATGCGAATTGGGAGTTGGGGCACGCCGGCGATCACCTCTATAGTTATTGGCTAAGACGGCTGAAACCAACAGCACGGGAGGAAGGGGCAAATTGGCGGGTTTCGACGAGTTAGGAGCCGAAGGGTGGGGAAAAGGTGTCGGTGTGTGTCGGCAGTTCGGCGAGTGCCCTCCCATTCTATTTATATATATATATGATTTTGAAATTGCACTAAGAAAGCGCGTAACTCAAATTTTGTCGTCGATTCTTCGGATCCAATAAATACATTTGAAATTTTGTCCTAAGCAGAATTTGGCGAAAATCACTTGAGGAGGTCTTCGATTCGGTGTGTATGACATGAATAATCAACGAATCCGCCGATATTCACCGAATTTGACTTTGCAAAATTTCAACTTTGTTGAAGTAGGACTCGACAGAATTGCTGCTTGCTTAATCTTCTTCATGAGTCCTTGTTCAACATACCTAGCTCCGTTTTAAAAAACGAGAACTTGGTCTAGTCTAACAGCTTCGTAAGAATATCTAAAACCTTCTTGTCCATCGGGACATAGCTGAGGGATATGTCCTTGTTCTCCACATGCTCCCGGATGAAATGGTAGCGCACCTCAATGTTCTTGGTCCAGCTGTAGGAAACTGGATCGTTTGCAATTCCAATTGCACTAGAGGAGTCGAAATACATTGGAATGTCTCTGAACTTCAAGTTATAATCTTCGAGTTGATTCCGTATCCAAAGAAGTTGTGCGCAACAACTACCCACAGAGATATACTCTGACTCGGCAGTAGAAGTTGCCACACAATTATTTTCTTACTGCTTCATGAAATAAGCCGTCTTCCGAGGAATTGGCATGTCCCGGAAGTGCTTTTCCTATCATCCCTGCTTCCTGCAAAATTAGCATTTAAATAGCCAATTAGTTCGACATCATTACTTCGTGGGTACCACAAGCTAAGATTGGGTGTACCCTTAAGGTATCTAAAAATCCGCCTTGTAGCGACGTAATGAGATTCCTTAGTGTTCACCTGATATCTAGCGCAGAAAAATGTTGAAAACATTATATCTGGCCGGTCTACTAGCAATCAGCTAGAGCAAGTATCCAATTATTCTTTTGTACTTGGTTTCAAAAAAAGGTTTCTCTTTCTCATCCTTGTCCAGAGACACAATTGAACCCATTGGAGTCCTCATGGAGGATGCGCTCTCCATTCCGAATTTCTTAAGAAGCTCTTTGGTGAACTTCGTTTGAGAGATGAAAATCCCATCTTCAGATTGCTTCACCTGAAGTCCTTAAAAATACTTCAGCTCTCTCATAATGCTCATTTCAAACTTCCCTTGCATAAGTTTGGAAAGCTTTTTGCAAAGTTTATCTTCCGTAGAGCCAAATATGATGTCGTCTACATAGATTTGCACTAGTAGAATCTTGCCTTTAACTTCCCTAAGAAATAATGTCTTATCTATCTTTCCCCTTGTGAACTTGTTCTCAAGAAGAAAGCTAGACAATGTCTCATACCAAGCTCGGGGAGCTTGCTTTAACCCGTATAAAGCTTTATTTAAAAAATATGGATGTTCATGGAATTTAGAGTTAACAAAACCTGGGGGTTGCGCTACATATACTTCCTCCTTTAGATTCCAGTGGAGAACTTGGAAACTTGAAATATTTGGATCTTGAATCTTTAACCTTGGATCTTCAACCAACCTCGACTGGAGTAGAATAGATCTTAAGAGGAGACACGATCCGGTCTAAGAAGTCGTTGAAGAAGATGATCGATCGATGTCGCGGCCGATCGGAAGAGAAATCACGAAAAATGTAAACGGGCAGCCGACGGGGTCGATTTCGGGAGACTTTTGAAATTCAAAAAATCAATTAGGTTAAGATTCGAGATTTCTAAAAACATCCTATCATATATATAGGAAGATTTGAAATAACGGACGTAAAAGATTTTCCAAAAAACAAACCCTAGCAATTACTGTGCATGGCCGACGGATTACAAACCAGAGAAAAAATCAGAAAAATCGACAAGTCATTTTCGGCGAGATTCGTCGAATATCGAATTGATACTCGTCGAATATAGAATTGATACTCGCCGAATATGATGACGATATACGCTGAAAAAGCCTTATACAGAATTATAGAGTGGTCGACATTCGGCTCGACACACTCTGCGAGTATCTCCTGGGATATTCGTCGAATTCAGCAAGTATTGCTAGTGATACTCGACGAATTTGGCGAGTATCACCAGTGATACTCGGCGAATTTGCCTTGGACAAATTCTGGAATTCCAGAGATTTCACCCTGAGTATATACGATAAACTCGATGGGTATCAGGAAGCATACACGACGAATTCGGCGAGTATCAACGGGATACTCGATAAATTCGACGTGTATGACTCATCATACTCGCCAAATTTTACTTAGGTAAAATTGTTCATTTCTGAATCCTGGACTTTGGCCTTACTTGATCCTTCTCCTGTACTTGGGATAAAAGTACACCCCAATAGAGAGATTGCATGTGAGTAAACACATTAGCCTACATAATGAAGGATTATATTATATAGTCTTATGTTTACTCACCCACTGTAATCTGACATTGGTGTGTACTTAGAAAAGTAAACCTGTAAGTACATAACTAAAATGCAATATCAAATACAAACACAATTCATCTTATCTTGACTGGACCCTTCTTCAAATTAGGGTTATTGTGGATACAATACCCAACAACCCTTAAGATACCTCAAAATCTTCTTGGCAGTAGAGTAGTGAGGTTCTTTAGGGCAGGCCTGATACCTAGAACAAACACATATAGCATACATGATGTCTGGCCTACTTGTAGTAAGGTACAGAAGGGATCAAATTATCCCTCTATACAAAGTTTCATAAATAGGTTTCCCTGCCTCATCTTTGTCTATATGCATATTTGACCTCATGGGAGTTTTCATGGTGGTGGCATTCTCCTTATCAAACTTTTTGATCAACTCCCTGGTGAACTTACAGTGGGATATGGAGAAGCCATCATTAGTCAGTCTTACTTGGAGGCCCAAGAAGAACTTAAGCTCACTCGTACTACTCATCTCAAACTACCCTTACATAAGTTTGGCAAACTTTCTGCAAAGGTTGACATCAGTAGATCCAAAGATTATGTCATCAACAAAAATCTGGAAAAGGATGATCTTGCCCTTAGATTCATTTAGAAATAGGGTCTTGTCTATCTTTCCCCTTGAATTTTGTTCTCATTTAGGAAGCTAGGCAATGTCTCATACCAAGCTCTTGGGGCTTGATTCAACCCATATAGACCTTTAATAAGCTTATAAACAAGAATCAGGTGAGTTAGGAACAACAAAACCTGGAGGCTGTTCAACATAAACCTCTTTCTTTAAGTCACCATTCAGAAAGACTGACTTCACGTCCATCCGGTAGGCTTTGAATCCTTGGTATGCAGTATATGCAAGGAACAATCTGATGGTTTCCAATCTTTCTATAGAGGTAAAGGTTTGATCAAAGTCAATATGTTCTTCTTGTCTGTACCCCTTAGCTACCAGCCTAGCCTTATTTTTGATTATAATGCCATTTTAATCAAGTTTGTTCTTGTAAATCCACTTGAATCCAACGACATTATGTCCTTGTGGTCTGGGAACCAGCTTCCAAACCTTACACCTCTTAAACTGGTACAGTTCCACTTGCATAGCTACAATCTAAAACTGGTCTAGGTTGGACTCTTCAAATATTTTGGGCTCTACTTATGACAGGAAGCTTGAGTATAGTGTTGTGTTCATACTTCTGCTCCTGGTCACCACTCCTTTGGTAGCATCACCAATAATCAGGTGTCTTGGATGATCCCTTAAATGCCTCATAGCTTGAGGAAATCTTGTTTCATCGTTATGTGCTTCAATGTCTGCATCTTGCTGACCTTCATCCACATCATTAGTGCCTGGTACTTCCTTCGGAATATCCACTCCATCTTGGACAATTGGAGCAACTTCTTTGATGGTTAGCTTATCCATCAACATCTCTATAGATGGAGGACTAGAAGAGGAGCTTGGCAGATCAATATAAATCATAGTTGACTCATCAAAAATTACATTAACAGACTCTTCTACAACTTGACTTTTCAAGTTGTAGATCCTATAGACCTTACTATGATTGTTATACCCAACAAAAATCCCATCATAGGACTTGGAAGCAAACTTAGTCACATAGTACTTCCCATTATGAAGCACATATCACTTGCTACGAAACATCTTGAGATAGCTCGAGTTTGGTTTTCTGCCCTTCAAGATCTATAGGGAGTCTTCTTATAGCTCTTGGTGATAAAGGCTCTATTAAGGACATGAAATGCAGTATTAACTGCCTCATCCCAGAAGTATTGTAGGAAAGATGTGTCATTTAATAGGGTCTTTCTACCCTCTATGAGAGTCCTATTCTTCCTCTCAGCAATCCCATTTTTGCTGGGGTGTTCTTGGAGAAGAAAATTCTTAGTGAATCACTTGCTCTTCACAGAACCTTGTCATGCTATTAGATTAAAATTCAGTCCCATGGTCACTTATGATTTTGACCACAATACTGTCTAATTCATTCTGAATTTGCTTGAAAAACGTCTTGAAGACATCAGGGGCTTCAGACTTTTTCTTCAAAAAGAAAACCCAAGAAAATCTAGAAAAGTCATCAACAACCACAAGGGTGTATACTTTTCTGCCTAGACTATGAACTAGCATAGGACCAAACTAGACCATATGTAAAAGGTATAAATACCTCATAAAGTCCTTGATCCCAATGTTCTTGAAATAAGCTTTGATCTGCTTGCCATTTTGGCATGCAGAGCAAATTCCTTCCTTAGTGCATTTCATTTTAGGATCATTCCTAACTAGCTCTTCACTAAAGAGCTTATGAATTGTCTTGTAGTTCAAATGAGCTAGTCTCTTGTGCCATTGGACATAGTATGAGACTTTCTCATTTGCAACTAGGCATATAGGAGAGTATATATCTAAACACAAAAATTTAAACAATAGACATTCCAACTCTTCGTGCCTGTCAAGTTGACATCTTGGTCACTCAACCTCTTTATATGACACTCATGCTTGTGGAATACTATGTCATAGCCAAGATCACAGAGTTGGCTTATGCTTACCAGGTTATGTTGCAACCCTTCCACATAAGCTACTTTTGTGATAGTGACTATGTCATTTGTGATCTTATCATAATCTCTGGTTACTCCTCTTTTTGAACCACCAAAGATCACTTTGGGTCCATCTTTCACTAGAGTGTATTCCTTCAAGTTGCTCCTTGTTCCAGTCATGTGTCTGGAATATCCACTATCCAAGTACCATATGGGGGTATGGGCACTTGGACTAACTTGTAAGACATGATTTATTTTACCTTCAGACCCCAATAGGTATTGGGTCCTAGGTTCTGATTAGTCTAAAAAGAGACTTGTCTACCAGCAGATTTTCTGACAAGTGGACGAATTATTGCTCTAGCCACACTGAGATTATGCTAGTAATTTATGGCATAGTGGCCCACTTTTTTATAGCATCAACACTCATTAATGTTGTACCTTCTTTTTTGAGCTGGTCTTGTAGATGTGCAGATAGTAGCTCTCTGTCTAGAAGGAACAACAACAATTTTCTTCAAGTCCCTTTCAGCTAAGATCTGACTGAAGGTAAGTCTTCTAGTAGACTTATTTGGCCTACTCTGAATGCCATCAACAATAGTCTTTTTTATATAAGTCATGCTCTTGATAACATCAAAAATACCCAAGTCTGGCTTACTGTTAGACTGATACTTGGTTAGAGTCTTTGTTGGATGGCCCTGAAAATTGGATGTAGCTACATTCTTGAGAGTGGGGGCTGATGCACCAAAGAAAAATGGTCCATGATGGGTCATTTGAATTTCTTTATGGGCTGCCTTGAAGGCACTCATCCCCATTCCTCTTCTCCTTCCATATAAAGGTACACTAGTATTCTTCCAGGAACAATTCCCATTCATCTTGTGACCATACATGAAGTCTTGGTCATACCTGTTAGAAGGGAGTATTACCCTTTCAAATGGAATGGGTGGCTGAGCTGGAGCTTTTCAATTTCCTTTGAAAGGGGTAGTCCTTGTGTTTCCCTTGAATCCTAAGCCCCTATTGTTTTTCTGAGAGGAGAAGGAGTTAATGATGGGCAACACAGAATTGGGCTTAGAGTAGCTAACCACAATCCTCTTCTCCCTTTGGATTTTTTCTTATAGATCCCTAATAAGGGCATTTTTGTATTTTATGGTGCCTATCTGCATGATAGTAATGTTTTTCAGTTGGCAAACTTCCCAGATTTTCTGTTCTAGCAAGGTTGCTGACTGAGAATGCTAGGAACTAGCAAGCTGTAGAGATGCAATCTCGTGAGCCTGCTTTTTAGCCAGCAGCTTACTTCTTTTTAATGCCTGTAGAAGTTCAACATACTTATCAATTAATTGATTGATATCTTCTTTAGATTCTGAGGCATCTTCATCACTTGATGAAGAAGTACTAGAATTGGGACTTGTCTCATAATCTAACTCAGAAGAAGAACTAGATAGAGATTGTACCTTTTCTGAACCAGGCTTATCCTGGCAGGATTCTTCCTCAAACATTGCCATCAGCCAAATATAGGCTTCTTCTTCTTCAGATTATGATGAAGAAGAGTCGGTCCATCTCTTCTCCTTCTTTGCCATGAAGGACTTCTCCTTCTAGTTCATTTGAAGGTGGTGTTTCTTCTCACCATCCTCCTTTCTTTTGACTGGGCAGTCAGCAATTACATGCCCAGGTTTGCTACAGTAATAGCAAACCACTTTAGTAGAAATCTACTTACCAGGGTTAGAACCTTACATGCCCTCCTTGGAGGATTTCTTCTTTCCCCTATAGTAGTCCTCCTAGTGATTAGAGGAGGAGAAGGTCCTGCTCCTCCACTGGTTCCTCTTCATCAGATTCATAAACTACCTAGAGAAGGTAGCAAACTCCTCATCAGACATGTGGCAGTCTGATGTGCATGTCTCTGAAATTTCTGAGTCAGACTCAACAACCCTCCTTGGTGGAGAAGGAGTCTTTCCCCTACTTCTTCTTGTGGCTTCAGCTTTGAAGGCCACAGTCTTTTATCTAGCCTGGGACTTGCTATTTTCTCCTCCTCCTTCCTAGCAGTCAGCTGCAATTCATAAGACATCAGCTTCCCGAACAGAGTTGGTGGTGGAGTTTTAGCTAGCTTTTCCACCTCCCAAATGGCACAGATCTTAGTATCCCAGTCTCCAGTTCGAGACCTGAGAAACTTGTCGTTCAGCTCATAATTTTTTAAGACCCTGCCATAGGTCCTCAGCTCATTCACAATTCTGAAAAATCTTTCATAACATCCAGCTATATTCTCTACCTTAGACTACCTGTGTAACACCCCAGTTTTCCAGACCTTGAATCTCTGTAAGCTACCGCGCGGCGATAATAGCTATCACCTGGTGATAGCCTTGTTTCGTCAGGCGTAGATGGCTCGACGAAAGACTGTTTGTCGAGTGTTGAGAGGTTCTCGCTCGGCGTTAGAGTTATCGCGTGGTGATTGCGATATTTTTCCCTGGGTGCCGTCATCTCTGGAAGCTATTGCTCGGCGTTAGCTAGCTACTGCTCGGCGGTAGCTTGGCTTTTAGTGTGTTAAGACACAGGCGTTGAGTGGTAGGCATTGAGTGAGCTACCGCGTAGCGTTAGTACTACCACTGGCATTAGCGTGACCTTATTTTCTTGTTAGAACTCTCGGGAAGCTACTGCCCGGTGGTAGGTAGTTACCGCCCATCGATAGCGCCCAGAAGCAGTTACATTGTTTGGATTTTTAGACGTCTGATTTCACTTAGGATATGATCCTAAGGCCCAAGACTCTCCCTCTAGAGTGCTTATATGGGGCTGAGCGGGATTTCTCCCTCATTTCTTCTCTCTTTGGAGTTGACTTAGGGTTTGGAAGAGAGAGTGGGAGGAGGAAGAATAGAGCTTTCTTCCGCCTTTGACGGAGCTTCGAAGCCCCGATCATTTATCCGATTCTAGATCCGTAGAGAGGACTTGGAGACGCTCATTTTCATTCGTGCAAGGCAAGAATTCCATGGCGAGGAAGAGGGGTCGTAAGGTAACGACATTTCTCCTCTCAGTTTTAGGATGCGTGCAAGGCATCTATTCTTTTCTTGCTTTCTTTCAAGCATTCTAGGCACAGGATCCCTCAAATGAGAGGGATTCGGGTTGCCTTGGTTCAAGAGGAACCACTGGGTCGATTTTGTATGTCTCTGACATGATATTGCACTAGAAATCCACTCCGTTAGTGGATTTGGCATTCTCGGTGAAGCCGTAGTCGCGATCGTTAGTCCGACTCGGTGATGTTGCATATCGAGCCATAAGGATTTTGTTAGAAATCCGTTAGCGACAAGACGTCGTCTGTGATGTTGTTTTCCCCCTCTTTCGCGTGAATACGTGTAACCAGAACAGGACCGGGTGGAAATTAGAGTACACGCGGGGGCGCGGGGATGGTATGGTACGAATTGTGGATTTGGGAGGCAAAGTCTTGGGATTGCGGTGTGCTAAGGCGTAGTTTATCTCTGTGGTCGGCTAGCTAGCCTGTGACATGCAAGTCATGTGTGGAGAGTGTCCCAGCGAGACAAGTCCCCTTCTATAAAACTGACGAGAACGACAAGCTTAGGATAAGCCCAAGCGATGAAGCCCACGAGCGAGTGGGGGTCTAGCAAGGGTTCTTAGAATCGGTTTGTGTGTGAGTTGAAATCCTGACGTATGAAGTCAGAACTTGAGAGCAAGCCCGGGTTGATACCTACGAGTGGGTGGGGCCTAGGCAAGAGTTCCGTGTGGCAGCTTGAATGTCATTTAGGGAAATTGGAAGTACACTTGTGTTTGCGTCTTGAACGCCGATGGGGAAATTGGAAGTACCTGATTGATGATATATTAGAAACATAAACTTTAGGGTGCCTTGGGTGAAACCCAGGATTGCATACTTGATGCATTATAGGCCCCTTTACATTACATGCTCAACTTAAAAACATATTTGTTGTATGAGACATCCAAACCTATTTTATTGCTTTTATATGTTTATCAATATTTCATACGAAGTGCTGACCTATAGGGTAATGGAGTGCCCCAGGGTCCGCTAGGGATGGCTGGGAGGACATGTGTTGGTTACACAGTTGAGGTTTGCCTTTATTAACCCACATTATAACCAATTTTTATAGGGCAAGGATCGCAAGCAGGAGCAAGCTCGCCGGCCAAAAAGTCCTAAGCCTCATTAAGTGTTTTATGTTGCGCAGTAGCTCTGTTTTATGGAATGTGATGATTGATGCACTATTTTTCCGGCTTGTATACGGAGGTAGCCTAGGAGTTCTTATGCACTTTGATGTCTGATGATTATTGTTTTAGTTTTGGAACTCTTAATTGTTGTAAGGCCTTAAGGCCGTTTTGATACTAATATGTTAGTGGATTACTTCTAGTCTTGTTTCTTTGTTTCCGCTGTAATTAGTCTGAGTTTTGATTTGGGTAGTTTATATCTTTTTATAATGTTTAAGTTATGGCGTCTGTATGTTGTGGGGCCCCAGACAGACCCATATTATACGGTCATTACAGGGGAGGTGTTACAATTTGGTATCAGAGCCAGGTTTCTATCAAAGGTTAGTTTTCATGGTTGAATGTCAAAATCGGATCACGTTGAGAAGTTATTCACATAGGAGTATTGCGGGACCGTGAGTGTCCTAGTGTCTAAGTTTTGCGAATAAAGGAGTTCGGGAATGCCTTCTTGAAGAAGTTTATCACTTTATCAACGAGGTTGGCCCTTCAGAGACAATTTTTGCACTTAGTGCAACGGGATAAGAAAGTGGATGAGTACGTCCAGGAGTTCACTCGCTTGGGTCGATATGCTGGGAAGACCATGGCAGACGATGAGGAGAGGGATAACCTCTTTTATCATGGATTGCGGGAGAATCTGAGACAACCCATCATAGTTATGAAGAATGCGGGCTTCAATGAGTTGATCAAGGCCGCTAGGATGTTGGTGAGCGAAATGGAGTGATCCCAATTTCGGAAGGGTTTTGCAGCAAAATAGGGAGAAGGAAATCCTTCTCAATTGCAAGGGAAGTCGGAAGGGAGTAAATGGAAAAAAGAAGCCCCATCCCTACAAGACTTGGGAGAAGAGTAGTACGATGTCAGGGGGGATATCGTTTCAAGGGACCATTATCGTGCTATAAGTGTGGCAAACCGGGCCACATAGCTCATTTTTGCCAGAAGGTGGCGCTGAGCAGGAGCCAAGGCAAGAGCAGTCAGTGCGCTCCGGGCCTAGCTTGACGGAGAAGGGAAAGGTGGCGGAGTCAAGTGCTTCGCATTTCCAACCCGTGCAGCCAAGGGTTTATAACCTTGGGCAGCAGGATGAGATCCGCCAACTCAATGTGGTGACAGGCTTTGTGCTAGCTTCCGGTTAACCCGCTAGGGTATTGTTCGATACAGGAGCTTCACACTCCTTTCTTGCAAAAAGCTTTATCCGGAGAATTGGAGTTGAGTCATTCTTGGTGGATGCAGAGCTGAAGGTGCGCATGCCCAACGGGTCTTCCATGACCACTGGGGCGAAGGGGTGCATTTGTTGGAGTCTAGGTGGAGTTGACTTCATGTTGGTAGCAGCAGTTCTATCGTTAGCTGAGTTCGATATGATATTGGGGATTGACTGTCTTGCAGAGCAGCGCGCCAGTATTGAATTCCTATCTAAGGTGGTGACCCTGAGAAGTGAAGGACAGGCCAAAGATAAGTTTGAGGGCCTTAGTGGAGTGGCATGTTCCTTGATTTCGACCATGCAGTTGGTGCGGATAGTTAACCAGGGAGGAGTAGCTCTTGTAGCATTGTTTGAAGTTTACTTTTCCAAGTTATCACTTAGAGAAGTGCCGGTAGTGGCAGAATTCGAGGATGTGTTTCCTGAGGAGCTTCCTGGAGCACCTCCTTGACAGGAGATTGATTTCTTGATTGAGTTAGTGCTAGAGGATATGCCGGTCTCACGTCCTCCTTTTAGGATGGCACCAAAGGTTTTGGCCGAACTCAAGGTACAGCTGCAGGAACTGTTGGAGTAGGGGTATATTAGACCAAGTTCTTTGGCATGGAGCATGTCAGTGCTATTTGTTAAGAAGAAAGATGGTATTATGCGGCTGTGCATAGACTACCGAGAGTTGAATAAATTGACCGTCAATAATAAGTATCTGATTCCACGGATAGATGACATGTTCGACTAGTTGGTGGGGTCAGTGGTGTACTATAAATTGGACCTGAAGTCAGGGTACTACCAATTGTGGATTCGAGACGAGGACATACCAAAGATAGCATTTGGAACGAGGTGTGGACACTTTGAGTTCTCAGTGATGTCATTCGCGTTGACGAACGCGCCATCGGTATTCATGGATTTGATGAATTGAATGTTTCGGGAGTATTTGGACTCATTTGTAATGGTCTTCATTGATAATATTTTGGTATACTCCAAAACAGAGACAGAGCATGAATCTCATTGGAGAGTGATATTGCATACCTTTAGAGAGAACCGGATTTATGCAAAGTTCTCTAAATGCGGGTTCTGGTTAGAGAAGGTGGCATTTTTGGACATGTAATTAGTGATGAAGGGGTGGCGGTGGATTCAGCAAAAGTTGAGGCCATCAGAGAATGACCAGTTCTGAGCACCGTGGCAGAAGTCAGAAGTTTTCTTGGACTAGCCAGGTATTATAGAAGATTTTTGGAAAACTTTTTGCGGATAGCTCTGCCCGTCACTTCATTGACTCGTAAGGACCAAAAGTTTGTGTGGACTCAGGAGTGCAAACAAGCATTTGACAACCTGAAGGAGAGACTGATGACAGATCCAATCCTATGACTCTCAAAAGGGACTGAAGGATTTCAGATTTTAAGCGACGCATAAGTTTGTGGCCTGGGTTGCGTGCTAGTGCAACGTGGCAAGGTGATAGCCTTTGGGTCTAGACTGTTGAAACCACATGAGAGGAATTACCCCATCCATGAATTATAATTGGCGGCGGTAATTTTTGCGTTTAAATTATAGCGGATCTATGTGTATGGTGCGAAGGTGGAAATCTTCACGGACCATAAATGCCTGAAGTATCTTCTAGATCAAAAAGATTTGAATATATGACAGTACAAATGGGTCGAATTCCTTGGGGACTATGATGTGGCGATTCAGTATATGTTTGGCAAAGCCAACGTGGTGGTGGATGCCTTTAGTAGAAAATACTCTAGACAATGGAATTGGATCGAAGCTCATGATGAGTGGTTGGTGCGGGATTGTGAGTCCCTTGGCATTGAGTGTGTAGCAAGAGGCGAGAACAGCATGGCTCGGTTGAACTGGATTGAGTTGCTAAATGACTTATCTGATGGTGTTTGGGAAGAGGCTAGTTTGGATGTAGTGTTCCAGCCATTTGTGGTGGAAGCCCAAAAGGGCGAAGGTAGTGCCTGGGAGATGATTGATGGGATCCTAAGGAAGGACGAAAGGATATGTGTACCGTAGTTTGGCAAGCTCCGTGAGGAGTTGATGTTTGAGGCTCATTTTACGAAGTACTCTATTCACCCGGGCAGTACAAAGATGTACTTGGATATGAAGAAATCCTTTTGGTGGCCTAGTTTGAAGCGCGATGTAGCTTTGTGTATGAGTCGGTTCCAAACTTGTTCCTTAGTGAAGGCCAAGTGTCGGAAGCCGGGCAAGTTCCTGAAGCCTCTTCCTTTCCCCGAGTGGAAATTTGATGACATCTTCATGGACTTTGTGCATAGGTTACCTCGATAGCACTATGGTAATGACGTGATTTGGGTGATCGCAAATCGCTTGACAAAAGTGGATCATTTCATCCCAAATCAGAAAGAGGATAGCGTGGAGAAGCTAGTAGAGTTGTATGTTCGCAACATTGTGCGACTGCATGGGATTCCTAAGAGTATAGTTAGTGATTGCGATGGACGATTCACATCCAAGGACTGGAGGTTGGCACAGAAGAGTCTGGGCATGAAGCTCAATTTCAGTATGAAGTTCCATCCTCAATCCGATGGGCAAACAGAAAGAACGAATCGTACAATGGAGGACATGCTGAGGATGTGTACCATCGATTTTGGAAAGAAGTGGCAAGTTCATCTCTTCATGGTGGAGTTTGCCTATAACAACAGTTGACAAGCAAGTATAAAGATGGCGCCATACAAAGCTTTGTATGGAAGGAGGTGTCGAACACCGATGTTTTGGGCAGAGGTTGGAGACACCAAACTTTTGGGAAAAGAGGCGGTTACTGATGCTTGTGAGTAGGCGCGGGCCATTCAGGAGCGCATGAAGGTTGCTCAGGACCGGCAAGTGAAGTACTTTAATGCTCGTCATATGGATTTGGAGTTCGCGGTAGGCGGCTGGGTCTACCTAAAGATTAATCCATTCAAAAGCATTTTGCGGATTTGCAAACTCAAGAAGTTGAGTCCGAGGTTTTTGGGGCCGTTCAAAGTTTTGGAACGTATTAGAGAAGCATCTTACCAGTTGGCGTTGTCCATAGAATTGAGTGGATTACACGATGTCTTCCATGTCTCCCTCTTGAGGAAAGCCATGGTGGAGGTAAGCGTTGTGCTCGTGTCGGCGGAAGTCCCGATAAAAGAGGACATGGGGACAAAAGTTCTCCCTGTTAGCATAGAGGATTCCGAAGTTCGGCAGTTGCGGAATAAAAAAGTTAAGCTCATAAAGGTGTGATGGGACAACTGCGGGCGAGATGAGTTCTCTTGGGAGCGTGAGTAAGCAATGAGGGAGGACTTCCCAGAACTCTTTGCTTCAGGTATGCTGATTGTTTATGCGCGTATTAATTTTGAGGAAAAAATTCTTCTAAGGGGGGAGGAGTTGTAGCACTCCGGTTTTCCAAACCTTGAATCTCTGGAAGCTACAGCGCGGCGATAGTAGCTCTCGCACGGCGATAGTAGCTATCGCCCGACAATAGCCTGGTTTTATCGGGCGTAGATGGATCTACGAAAGCCCATTTGTCGAGTGTTGAGAGGTTATCACCCGACATTAGAGTTTTCGCGTGGCGATAGCGGGATTTTTCCCTTGGAGCCGTCATCTATGGAAGCTATCGCTCGGCGTTAGTTAGCTAGCTACCGCTCGGCGGTAGATTCGCGTTGAGTGTGTTGAGAGGCAGAAGTTGAGTGGAGATGTTGAGTGGTAGGTGTTAAGTGAGCTACCGCGCAGCGTTTGTACTACTGGTAGCGTTAGCGTGGCCTTATTTTCTTGGTCGAACTCTCAGGAAGCTACCCCTCGGCGGTAGGTAGTTACCGCCCGACGATAGCTCGCGGAATCAGTTGTGTTGTTTAGCTTTTTAACCGTCTGATTTCACTTTGTATATAATCCTAAGGCCCAAGAATCTCTCTCTAGAGTGCTTATATAGGGTTGAGCGGGATTTATCCCTCATTTCTTCTCTTTTTGGAGTTGACTTAGGGTTTGGAAGAGAGAGTGGAGGAGGAAGAATAGAGCTTTCTTCCGCCATTGATGGAGCTTCAGGGCCCCGATCGGTTATCCGAGTCAAGATCCATTGAGAGGATTTGGAGACGCTCGTTTTCATCCATGCAAGGCAAGGATTTCATGGCGAGGAAGAGGGGTCGTAAGGTAATGACATTTAACCTCTCGGTTTTAGGATTCGTGCATGGCATCTATTCTTTTCTGCTTTCTTTCAAGCAATCTAGACACTGGATCCCTCAATTGAGAGGGATTCGGGTTGCCTTGGTTCAAGAGTAACAACCGGGTTGATTGTGTCCGTCCCCGGCATGATATTGCACTAGAAATCTGCTCTGTTAGTTGATTAGGCATTCTGGGTGAAGCCATAGTCACGACCGTTAGTCCGACTCGGTGATGTTGCATAGCAAGCCTTAAGGATTTTGATAGAAATCTGTTAGTGGCAAGACGACATTTATGATGTTGTTTTTCCCCTCTTTCGTGTGAGTACGTGTAACCAGAACCGGACTGGGTGGAAATTAGAGTACACGTTGGGGCGCAAGGACGGTACGGTACGAAATGTGGATTAGGGTGGGAAAGGCTTGGGATTGTGATGTGCTAAGGCATGGTCTGTCTTTGTTGTCAGCTAGCTAGCTTGTGACGTGTAAGTCATGTGTGGAGAGTGTCCCGGCAAGACAAGTCCCCTTTTGTGAAACTGACGAGAATGCAAAGCTTAGGATAAGCCCGGGAGATAAAGCCCACGAGCGGGTAGGCTCTAGCAATGGTTCTTAGAATCATTTTATGTGTGAGACGGAATCAAGACGTGTGAAGTCAGAACTTGCAGGAAAGCCCGGGTTAATACCCACGAGCGGGTAGGGTCTAGGCATGAGTTCTGTGTGGAGGCATGTATGCCAATTGGGGAAATTTGAAGTACCCTTGTGTTTGCGGCTTGAATGTCGATGGGGAAATTAGAAGTACTCTATTGATGATGAGTTAGAAGCATACGCTTTAAGGTGCCTTGGGTGAAGCACAGGATTGCATACATGCTACATTGTAGGCCCCTTTATATTACATGCTCAACTTACAAACATGTTTATTGTATGAGACATCCAAACATATTTTATAGCTTTACATGTTTCTGAATATTGCATACGAAGTGCTGAACTGCAGGGTGATTGAATGCCCCGGGGTCCGCAAGGGACAGACAGTAGGAGATGTGTTGGTGACACAGTTGAGGTCAGCCTTTGCTGAACCACGTTACAACCAATTTTTACAGGGCAAGTATCGCAAGCAGGAGCAAGCTTGCCGGTCAAAAAGGCTTAAGCCTCATGAAGTGTTTCAGGTTGCGCAATAGCTCTGTTTTGTGAAAATTGATGATTGAAGCACTATGTTTCCGGATTGCAAGCCGAGGTAGCCTAGGAGTGCATATTCACTTTGATGTTTGATGATTATTGTTTCAGTTTTGGAACTCTTAATTGTTGTAAGGCCTTAAGGCCATGTTGATACTCGTATGTTAGTAGATAAATTCTAGTCTTGTTTCTTTATTTCTGATGTGATTAGTTTGAGTTTTGAGTTGGGTAGTTTATATCATCTTATAATGTTTAATTTGTGGCGTCTGTATGTTGTGGGACCCCGGCCGTACCAATATTATACGGTCATTACAGGGGACGTGTTACAACCTGAAGGCCTCATAGACCTTGTTGAGCATGGACTTCCTGTCATCTCTGACCACTTTAGTTCCCTCCATGTAGACCACTAGAGTGTCTCACTTCTCTTTGGAGGTTTTGCAGTGGACCAGATTCTGAAAGGTAGAATCATCTATGACACTAATAATTATAATATGTGCCCTCTTGTCCAGTGTAGCCAAGATGACTTCATCCTTAGTCATTTTTGAATATTTCTTAGGTGTCTGGACTTTTGCATCCAGAGCTGAGACTATCATAGGGATGAAAGGTCCCTCTTTGACTGTGAAAAAGATCCTTGGGTCAGATGCCTCCATGAAGAGTTTGACCTTTTCTTTCCAAATTCCAAAGCCTTCCTTTCTATTGATAGGAAGCTTCATGGAACCAAACTCCTTATGGTTCTCTCCTGAACCTATAAGTATACTCTGATTGCTACCCTTGGATATCTAATTAGATTGTCAAGTCTTTCTTGAGCAACCTCCCTCTGATACCACTTGAAATTCTTTGTTTTCAAGGGTAGCTAAACCACCTAGAGGGGGGTGAATAGGTTTCTAGGTCTTTTAAATATCTTTTAACTTTTATGAGTTTAGGTTGTGATTGGTGATTTACTTCCTATTGCTTTCAAGACAATAACCTAGACGACACATCAATTTATAGTGGTTCCCCAGATTATGGGTACGTCCACTGTCCCCCCTTCCTTTCTAACAGTTTGTTAGACAAGGCACTTCTCCAATATCTCGGTTCCTAAGAGCTTACAACACGATCCCGCAGGACCACTCACTCTCCTCTAAGACCTACAACTCGGGCACAATGCCCTACAACTCAGTGATCAGAAGACCACCTACCTCAGGCCAAAGGCACTACCACTCAGGCTTGGAGGATATCCCTACCTCAGATCCAAAGGATCATATAACTCAGGCGAAAGTGCTATACTCAGATTCTAAATAAAATCCTACCACTCATATCAACACAAGATCCTACACTCGGCCTTTATAAATATGCTTACAAGTCAGATCTAAAAAGATCCTGATGTTTTTAGTTGTCTACCTAAATCACCTAGAGGGGGTAAATAGGTGAGGTCTGCGTCTTTTTGTGGAACAAAAACTTGTAAAAATGGAGCGCAGAAAATAAACCAACAAGCCACAGAATACACAAGATTTATAGTGGTTCCCCAACCTTGGGTACGTCCACTCTCCACCTCACTGATCTAGCACCACGCTAGACTTGGCTACTTCACTATTATCTCGGATTGTAAATCAATCCTACAACTCAGAGCAACGCCCCTACAACTCAGATTCAAAATGCTCCTACAAAAATCTCGGAGAACAAACTCCTACAACTCGGAGAAAAATCTCCTAGAAGATTAAAGATATTGTACAAAAAAATATACAAACAAAATTATCTCAGATCTAACTCTTCAGCCTTTCCTCTTTCTTGAACTTTGAAGCTTTGTCAGAAATGGATCGAAGAAGATAAGCAGAAATCTCTGGATCTGAAAACTAAGGATCAGCATAATCAAGAAAGAGATCTGTAGAAGTTGAACGCCTTGATCTGTTGATCACTTCCTTATTCCGAATCACTTGAATCAAAGAAGAGCAGCAACGAGAATGATGATGAAGAGCAGCGGCTTTCCTGATTTAGAATGAAAAGGACGATTCAAAAAACTTGATTTTTTGTGTTAGGGTTAGTTGATTTTGATAAGACCTTTTATAGGACATGCCTAACAGTCATAATCATAAATGACTGTACACATGGACAAATAAGAATTGAGGTTAAATTTGAAAACATTTTCGTTTGAACTTAACGAAAATTTTGGAAAATTTACTGCATTTATCGAGTGAATAATAGACTACTCAAGAACAATAGTTGTTTCTCGAGAAGAGGATGTATGGTTCTCGAGAACAAGTCCTTAAGGAAATACAGGAAATTATTTATGGCTTCTCGAGAAATAACTTCTATTACTCGAGAACTATAGAAAGACTTCTCGAAAACTAATTAGACTTTTCGAGAACAATTGGACTTCTCGAGAAGAATTTATACTTTTCGAGAAATTTCTTCAGCTTCTCGAGAAATAACTTCTTTTACTCGAGAAATCTATAGTTACTTCTCGAGAACTGACTAGACTTCACGAGAATAAATAAACTTCTTGAAACTTAACTTCTTCTTACTCGAGTACTATTCTTCTTCTTTCTCGAGACAAGGCTTGGCCTTCTCGAGTAATGGGTTCTGTTACTCGAGTACTATACTTAGAAAAATTCTGAAATGATTTTTCATTTAACTCGAGAAAGAAGAAAGTCTTACCTGAGTATTGTATGGCTTCTCGAGAATTAACCTAAGCCTTCTCGAGAACAACTTCTGCTACTCGAAAACTATACTAAGCAGACTCGAGAAATCATTCCAACACTACTCGAGTACAATATGCCCTTCTCGAGTAATGGACTTAAAAAAAATTGACTTTCTGAAAAATGTTTTTCTTCAAGAAATTCAACAACTATTCTTTTTCCTATAACTTTAGTACTTGAAAATGAAGTGTGTCCCAATAAATACGCTACACATGAGTCAACATAATGGATCACACAATGAGGGATTACATTGTATGGTCCTGTGTTTGGTGACTCATTGTAGACTGACATTGATCTACACTTGGCAATTATAACCTCCAAGCACTCAACTCAAATAGGGCATCAAATACAAACTTAATTCATCTTAGTTCAAGGGTGACTTCATACAAATCTAGGTTATTGTGGATACAATACCCAACAATCTCCCTCTATTTATAGAATTCAGAACTCTCTACACAAAGGTGAATTACATAAAGATAAACAACACAAAATAACTCGTAAACACAGTAATGATGAGGAATGCTAAGCAATGAAAAATCAGATCATCAAAATTAAAAGATTTATATTTATAGATAATGTCCAAGGAAGAATCCAATTTCACAAAATCTTATAAATAAACTTTCTGATCATCTTCAGCTTTTACTTGCTCTGCTGATGTTGCTGCTTATCCTTTTTCTCTTGTTGCCTCTTCTGATAAACTAAAAGGTTTGGGATAGTATTTGGCAGGCTTAGGAGGAGCCTTGGGATTGTTTTTTTCCATACTCTCTGTCATAAGTTCTTCTCTTAGTAAGTGATTTTTCATATAAGTCCCATTCATGGGAGCTGTAATGATCATGTCTATTCTCATCAAAATCAACAACAATTTTAAAGTCTCAAGGATTAGTGATTTGGAAGTTGGACTCCATATTTCAGCAAACTCTTGAGCTCTTATTCTATCTAATTTAGGATTGGGTGTGGTCCTGCTAGAAGAGGCACCATAACCAAACTTTCTTCTTTTAGGAATTTGCACATCAGGAGGTACTTGAGGAGGCACATCAGTCTGTTTATAGTCCCATACTTGAGCATAACTTTTAGGAGGTGGTGCATTAGAACCTTCAGGTCTAGGAGAAAAGGATGGCTGCTGGGCTGGAGGATGGTGAGTAGTAGGATTGAGATGATGAGGAATAACATTTGGATCAGCTTGAAAATCAGGAAATATATGGTTATGCATAAAAATAGTTGTATCATAAGTATGGAATTTGACACCATCAATCTGATTCTGAACATCAACATGTATCTCAGTAAGCTTTCCTTACCAAAGGGTTTTCATGTTATTATCAAATTTTTCTAAATATTCCTTGACTAACTTCTCCCCCTTTCTGACTTCTATAGATAGGGTGGCTATAGCTTCCTCTTTGAAGGTTCCAACTTCTTCACATGGTTTAAAATTATGTTCTTGAGCCTTCTTTTCCAATTGAATTTGATTGTTTGCCAGAGTTAATGATTGATCCATCACCTGACCAATGCTGGTAATGGTGGTATAGAGCTTTCCCACCTATTTGGAACAGGTGTTTCAGTTCATCATTATTGTGCTAAATTTTAGCAAAGCCTCTACTTATTTCTTTCTATAGAGCAGTAATTTTCTCAGTTATAGCTTTAAGAGAGTTGTCAAAATAAGTTCTCTGCTGGGATAACATTAACTCTATCTTACCCAGGAGGGTATCTGCAGTATGTACTTCATCTTGAGGAGGTAAAGGAGGAGGAGTTACTAATGGAGATGACCAGGGTACTATTTATTCAATAATAACTAAGCTCTGGGCTTTGGTGGTATGAATCAAGAAATCTCCTTCCTCACCAAGAATTGTAGGAAGGGAGAAGTTTAGGATCATGAGAGGTGCTTCAACTAGTTCAGGAGTAGTTTATTTTTAATCAGAAATCAAAATTGTTTCTTCTTCAAGCATATTTGCTGCAAGAGACTGAGGGTGAGGGGTTCCTGGTTCAGAAGGATGGTCTGATGGGAGATGGTTCTGGTGGAGGAGATTTATCTGCATGTAGAGGGGAAAGAGGTTCTTTGGAAGTGAGTTCTTCTATCCCAATGTTGATATTATCTTCTGTAGATAGAACTTGTTCTTGTACTTGTGCATCTAGGAGAATGTCTTTGAAAGTTATTACTTCAACGTTAGCTAGTCACCTAGAGGGGGGATGAATAGGTCTTTTAAATTACTCAAGTATTTTTGCTATTTAAAAATTTAGTGATCTAGAGCATGCCCTAATTACCTGCAATATAAAAACAAGATCAAGCTGTATAGTGGTTCCTCAATTGGGTACATCCACTTTCCCTCCCTCCTTTCTAACTTATGTTAGACAAGGTACAAACTCCACCAAAATGCTCCTCGGAGCTTACATCTCAAGCCCTCAGCCTTACACTCAAGTTTCCTTCAAAATCCTACCTCAAAACCACAAAGGTTCCTACCTCAGAGCCCTGCAATGCTTCTATAACTCAGTGGTCCTCAAACCACATGTAACACCCCAAAAACCCTAAGTCCCAAAATGGGGTCAGGATGGGTGACACGGCCTGTGACACGGGCATGTCCCAGGGCATGTCCGATGCACACGGCCGAGGACACAGGTGTTTCCTTTGCGGTGTGCATCGAGTCGAGTTCTCTAGATAGCACGGTCGACGATCGTCAAGAGGCAAAACGGAATGGGACACGGGCGTGTCCCAGGGCGTGTCCTGCTCGGGTGGGTAGCCGGGAGGCATTGAGTGGCATTGAGTGGAGTGGCCTTTAGTTTGGTACATGGCATATGATACGGGCATGTCACAGGGGCGTGTTGGGCACACGGTCAAAGACACGGGCGTGTGCCTTAGCCGTGTTCTTATCGGGTGTTTCGGCCTTTTGTTGATGGGGTGATATGGCCAGTCACACGACCATTTACTGGTTGACACGGGCGTGTCAGGAAGTGACACGCGCGTGTCATAGCCCTGTTCTAATCTAGATTGAGTCGGTTCTATAACCGCTCAAGAAACACGGCCTGTGACACGGGTATGTCACATGCCGTGTCAGCTCTGTATAGATGCTTTTCAAATCATATCGAGGCCATTCGTTCCCTTCTATTTGGATCTTGTTGTCCAAGTTCATCCATGTTATTATAAGGCCAAGAATTGAGATGAATATCTCATTCTTATATTGGCCATTCTATTTTTAAAGAGAAGAGAGAGAGGAGAGCAAGGGAGGAAGAAGGAGAAGCTTTCCTGCCGTCGGTGGAGCGTCAGCGGTCTCAATCGAGAGCCGAGTTCAGCGTTGCGGAAGCAAGACCGCTGCGGTGATTTCCATCCGACTAGTTCTTTCATGGCGCCGAAGCGATTGTCAAGGGTAATGGTCTTTCTTCCTTGGGCAGGTGAAGCCCTTTGTTTATGCATGTATATCTATGGAATCCTCCATCAAAAGATGGAAGAGCGTAAGTGATTCCAGTGGTTGAGTCTGCATTTAGATCTGGAAGTGTGTAGTACGGAATAGGCATGATATGTGAAGCTCGTTTGGACGTATAGTCTAGATTGGTGATGCTGTGATCCGGAGAAGACTCCGTGTATACATCGAATATCTTGCATAGTGTGTGAGGATGCTTGTGAAGTGTAGTAAGGAAGCTTTGCATAGATCCTTTGATTGTATGCTCGGTACGAGCCGTATGATGGACTGGAAAGCGGCAATATGTGTTGGTGTTAAGAGATCACCTCTGAGTGGCTGGGTGCGAGAGACCTCCAATAAGGGTTTGGCGGCTGATGCCCAGGGCCAACAAGGGAAGAACCTTTGAGTGGGTGGGAAACCCAACATGTTCAGTGGTAGGATCGGCTGAGCAGTAGATTGGTAGCAATGCAGTGGGGCGATTTCCCTAGGCTTGTTACACTACGTGGGTAGGTCGAATGATAGTGCTCACGATTGTCGTGAGGTTACTACCTCTGAATGGGATGGGAGAGAGGGTCTCCAGTCTGCGCACTGTAGTATACTATGCTCAATCACGAACAAGTTAAGAACCTCTAGTCGGTGGTGTATGAAGGATGTTCCGATACACCGTAAGCGTGCCCTTAGTGCACAGAGCGTCTTGCACGAAAGACGGCGTTTGTGATGGTATTGTGTATTGTTATATATACATGTTGTGATTGTATTACATGCAGGGAGGGAACCACTGCCCAGGGTAAGGGGTAGGGTCGTTATAATTGGTCAGCTGAATGCTGACCGTTGCTTTGTTTGTCACCCATGGGGTGGATGTCCACATGTAGGTGCTGCCCTTGTTGATGCTGAAATGGATTGAGCGGGCTGAAGCCCTTTGTGCTGCTGTTGCTGGTAGGCCCTTGAAGGTCGTACAAAGATTTGGATTTCATGTGTGGCTGGCCTGCGTGCTGATGTATGAAGTCATATATTTGTAAAGAGAAACTTGTAAGACCTTATGGTTATGAGCGGTGGGCTTGTATACATTCCTGGTCTTTGATATAAATGTGTTATTTATATAGTAGTGGACATTCATGGATTGAGTCCGTGCAACTGATAAACTTCAGCTAGAATGCTCTGGGTTAGGGTGTGTTGTTATTTTGGTATTAACCTGTGACCTCGCCGTCTATTTATGGCATATAATGTGGGGGCCCGGCCGGACCTTCTATTTAATGTTATTTAACGGGTCAGGTTGTTACACCACCTACCTCATCCTTAAGGCCTACAGCTCAGGCTTTTCAGCCCTACAACTTCAGGCACAAGGCCTACTCTCAGAGTGCTGCAGCACTCTTACAGCTCAGTACCCTTCTAGTTACCTACCTCAGTGCCCTTCCAGGCACGTACAGCTCAACCTCCTCTAAGGCCTACAACTCAGTGAAACACTTATCACCTACAACTCAGTGACCCAACAGTCACCTACCTCGGGCACTAGGCCCTACACTCAGGCTGGGAGGACAACCCTACCTTATACTACAAGAAAACAGGCTTTTAGTGACGAAAATATTGTGACGAAATATTTTTCGTCACTAAAAGTGTACTTTTGTGACAAAATTAAATGTTGGTCACTAAATAACAAGTTCCATTTTATTAGTGACAAAAATAAATATTTGCTCACTATTTTTTTGTTTTTGTGACCAAAAATAATATTATGTAACTAAAGGTTAATTTTTAGTAACAAAAACAAGTTTCATCACTAAATAATCTATTTAGTGACGAAAAGATAATAGTCACAAATTAAAAAATTATGATTAATATTTGTTAATATTTTATACATCAAAGAACATCAAGCCAAAATTTATATTCTCAAACCAACAATAAATTATTTTCCCTATTTAAGTGGCTAATTTTAAATTTCAAATTCCCATCATAAAATTAATTTTTCCCTCCATAAATAATTTCTCTCCGTGAATGATTTCACACCACAAGTTAATTTCCCCCTCTTTTTTCAGTGAATAATTTCACTTGCCTGATCACGTGAATAATCTCTTAACCGCTCTCCCCCTCTTTTTTCAGTGAATAATTTCACTCGGCTACTAGGGCATGCGGGGCTCATTACCTTCTCCATTGCACGCACGCGGCTCAATACCTTCTCCACACCGACCAACACGAGCCCTTTGTCATCTCTCTCGACGAGCCTCTGTTATCTCTCTCGACGAGCTCTATGTTATCAGTCGCGACGAGCCCTTTCAACTCCTTCATTGACCTTTGCACGATCCAATGCATCTGCACGATTCAACGCCTCTGCACGATCCAACGCCTCCGCTCGATCCAACGCCTCCGCTCGATCTGGTGTCGTCAGACCTCTCGACGAAGACTACGAACTCCACTTCATCAAAGGGGTACTTCCTATTCGCTTCTTAGATTTGTGCTTGGTTTAGGAAGATGTCCACTATTTGAATTTTTGTCATTGTATTGTTGAAATAACACCTTTCAAAATTTTTTTTAAAAAAACAATCCTTTTCATTTTTTTTATATTAATTTATATAGTTAGTTTATGCTCCAAACTTGGAAACAATTATTATATGGTGGTTGTTTTGGTATTGATGTGTGTGCTTGTGGAGCAGCAATTGGTGGTCAAATTAATGTCAAATTAGTTGTAACTGTGTTTATACTACTAGATTTCCATTTATAGAAAGACAATGTATGAATAGAAGAAGCTAGGTCAATATATGGATGCTTCATTCTATTTTCTGGAAAGCTACTGCATATTTTCATTGGTTTGCTTGTTTTATCTTGGAATTAGAAATGGAGAAGCTAGATCTATATATGGTTTGTACTGCTAGTTATTCATATTTGAGGTATCACTGGATTCAAGATGCTCTCTGTCGAGGAGAAAGACTAACGCTCCTTTTGGAGGGACTTATTTTCACCGGTCAAAGGGGTATGACCGCATGAACCGGATCTTAATGAAAGTTCAATTCATGCAGTCATAACCGCTTGATCTGTGAAAATAAATCCCCCCAAACGGAGCCTAAATGTGTCAATCACCGGAAATTATACGAGTCAGGACCTCTCCTGTCCACTATTTGATGTTTTGTTGTTGCATTGTTGAAATAACACCTTTCACAATTTTTTTTTAAAAACAATCCTTTTCAATGTGTTCTATGTTAATTTATATAGTTAGTTCATGCTACAAATTTGGAAACAACTAATCTACGATGGCTTTTTTTGTGTTGATGCGTGTGCTTGTGGTGTAGCTATTGGTGGTCAAATTAGGTGTAATTGTGTCTGCACAACTAGATATTCATTTATAGAAAGACAATTCATGAATAGAAGAAGCTAGATCTATATATAGAAGCTTCATTCTATTGTCTCAAAAGCTATTGCATATTCAAGATGTTGTCTTTGCATAGGTTATGTTTCTAGATATACATCTCCGATCCACTCTTAGATTTCTAAATTAAATCAGAGTTTGCATTCTTTTTTGAGCAATCTCTTTGTTGAGCTATTTTTTCATACCATCATTACTTGTATAATAATGTTATCTAGGAACACATAGCATTAGATCTTCATTTATAGTTGTATGAATAATTTATTGTTCAGTAAATTGAAATATAAATTCTTTCTTTTAGTTTGTTAGAGGACACAAGATTTCGCCTTTATAAAGAGAATTCTTTCTTTGATATAGCTTTTACTTATATTGATAGAATGTAACAATATTTGATGTCATTTAATTTTAATATTTTTTTTGACTTATAGTGAAATGGACAAGAGTTAGATGAATCTAAATGATCGACGACAACCAACTTATATCAATGGAGTGAATGACTTTTTGAATTTTGCTTTTATCCATTCAGCTAGGGGAAACAGTATTTGTTATCCTTGTTGTAAATATAAAAATATTTTCTTTCACACTCGAGATATTGTGTTTGGACACCTTATTATGAATGGAATTATCAGGACTTATAAGTGGTGGTCATGTCACGGAGAAGACAATTACATTAACTCGGGTGGTGATAATGACAATTCAATTTTTGGTGAAGATGAACAAGAGATAACAGAGCATGATGATATGCACGCAATGCTGGATGATGTTAATGATGGTTATAATAACATGAATAAGAATGCAGAAGAATGTAATAATGAAGACGCAAATGAAGCAGCTAAAAAAATTTATGACTTGCTAAATGATGCTGAAAAAGAATTTTATCCAGGTTGCAAAGAATTCTCAAAGTTTCAATTTATTGTTACTCTGCTCACACTTAAAACAGATTATGGATGGACTGATCGGTCTTTTACGGCATTACTTAAAGTATTAAAAAGGGCACTTCCATCTAGTGAAACTCTCCCCAGTAGCTTTTATGAAGCTAAAAACTACATGCAAGGGCTTGGAATGGGGTATAATAAGATAGATGCTTGCTTGAATGACTGCATTCTCTACCGCGATAAATATGCAGATTATGTAAGTTGTGCCACTTGTGGCACATCCAGATGGCAAACAAGCAAGGACAACAATAATTCAAAAAGTAATGCTCATGCAAAGAGAAGTAAAAACATACCAAACAAGGTATTAAGACATTTTCCTTTGATACCAAGACTTCAAAGATTGTATATGTATTCCAGGACGGCCAAGGATATGAGGTGGCATAAAGAAAAATGACTTGATGATGGTTTGTTGAGGCATCCAGCTGATAGCTTCACTTGGAAGTCATTTGATGAAAAACACCAAGAATTTTCATCAGACGCACGTTATGTTAGACTCGGTTTAGCGAGTGACGGATTTAATCCTTTCGGTCTTATGAGCACAAACTATAGTGTATGGCCAGTTGTTTTAATCCCATATAATATGTCACCATGGATGTGCATGAAAACTCCTAATTTTATAATGTCCTTGATTATTCCTGGTCCTGGACAACCTGGTAATGATATTGATGTGTATTTACAACCTTTGATTGATGAGTTGAAACTTTTATGGGAAGTTGGAGCTTGTACATATGATACTTATGGAAAGTGCAACTTTAATATGCGTGCAGCTTTGTTGTGGACAATAAATGATTTTCCAGCTTATGCGAATCTATCAGGATGGAGTACCAAAGGTAAGCTAGCATGCCCTTATTGCAATAAGGATACATGGTCGTGTCGATTGAGGAATGGGTTCAAGATGAGTTATATGGGAAGCAGACATTTCTTGGATTCAGGTCATAGATGGCGTAAAGATAAGAAGTCTTTTGATGGAACAATAGAAACCCAATCTGTACTAAAGGACCTTTCAGGAGATGAGATTTTAGAATAATTAAAAGAATGTGACAATGTGATATTTGGAAAGCATCGAAAAAAAAAAGAAAGCAAGATGAAGCTTCTCTGCCTTATAACTGGAAGAAGTTGAGTATTTTTTTTCAGTTGCCATATTGGAAAACTCTTGAGATACGACATTATCTAGATTACATGCATATTCTAAAAAATATTACTGAAAATATATTGGGAACTATTTTGAATATTTGAAGGGAAGACAAAAGATGATTTCTATACTAGATTAGACCTAAAAGAGATGGGCTTGAAAGCAGAATTACATTCAATAGAAAAAGATGGTTATTATATCATGCCACAAGCCTGTTATACTTTAACGTTAGCTGAGCGAAGGGCAGTATGCCATTTCTTAGAGAATATTAAAGTTCCAGATGGTTATTCATCAAATATAAGAAGATGTGTAAATTCTAAGGAAAGTAAGGTTTTAAAAATGAAGGCTCATGATTGTCAAGTTTTCAAGCAAGATCAACTTGCCCCAGCTCCTCATGGCATTGTTCGTAAGGAGGTTTATGATCCTCTAGTTGAATTGAGTCTATTTTTCAAGGAGTTGAGCTCCAAAACATTAAGTATTAAAGTATTAAATAGACTTGAGAGTAATATTCCTATCATACTTTGCAAACTGGAGAAGATATTTCCTCCCTCATTTTTCACAATCATGATGCATCTACCAATTCATCTTGCACGTGAAGCTAAAATTGATGATCCGATTCATTATCGATGGATGTACCCAATTGAGCGGTATGCATTATTTTTTGGTTGAATTTTTTTTTGCTTTAGCATAATCACTTATAATCCTTGAACTTTGTCATGTAGATATTTGCGGACACTTAAATCATTTGTAAGAAAAAAAAGCATGCCCAGAAGGTTCAATGGAAAATGGTTACCTTTTCCACAAGTGCTTGACATTTTGTTCAAGATATATTGGTAAAATTGAGACAAAGTTGAATCGTCCAACTACAAATGATGAAGGAAATGACGTACAAGATTCAAGTCTATCCATTTTTCAAAAGTCAGGGAGGCCACTAGGTAAAGGATTTGAAAAGAATTTGACATATAAAGATTGGCATCATGCTCAATTATATATATTAAGAAATTGTCCAGAAGTGGAACCATTTATAGAGTAAGTCTCCCAACTTTGCTCCCTAAAAACATATTAACAAATTATAATAAAAATATTTCACTGATCATTTTTATTTATAGGGAGCATCTGAGGGATCTTGAGCAAATGTATTCTAAAGATGTTGGAAGAAGACATGAGTTAACCATTGTTAGATGGTTCGAACTACAGGTAACTAAGTATTGTAATACAATTTTTCTTGAGCCTTAGGGAGTTATTGTTACTATGATTTACTTTACTTGTCTGATAATATATTCATTTTTAAAAAGGCATCTAAGTTACACTATGAAGGGGATCCAAAAGTTAACACGGAACTTTTACTGTTAGCACGTGGTCCAAGTAAAGGGGCGATACATTTTACTGGTTATATTGTTAATGGCTTCAGGTTTCACACTTATGATCATAAAATTAGGCGTAAGACCCAGAACAGTGGCATCATTGTAAAAGGTGATGAACAATCAGGTGGCAAAGAATATTATGGTGTTTTAAAGGACATTCTTCAATTAGATTATGGTGTTGGATACAAAATTGTCATGTTTAAGTGCGACTGGTGGGATACATACCATGAAGGCAAAGGCTACAAGAAGGAAAACGGAATTATTTCAATTAATACAAAATGCAATTTGAAAAGCAATGAACCTTTTGTCTTAGCTTGTCAAGTTGGACAAATATATTATGTAGCGGACAACAAAAATAAAGATTGGAGATTGGTAATAAAGACAGTGCCTCATCACTTTAATGATTTTTCTGCCAAAGACAGTGAAGATTTTAATGAAGAAGAAATTCACTTGTATGATACAGATGTACGGTCAAGCACAGTACTTAATATTGGCATAGATGATGATGACACAAGAATGTTATTACAAAGAACTGATGTTGCGACTACGAAAATTAAGAAAAGAGATCAATCTTATCAAAGAAGGGTTCTAAATGAAGAGGACCATGATGATGACTTTGAGGCTGATGCAGAAAATGAAGATGTTTAATACCTTTTTCTATCATATTAATATAGACGATATGTTTTTATCTAGAAGGTATGTTTTTATCTAGAAGGTATGTTTTTATAGACTTACTGAATCAACTTCCAGTTTATTGAATAAACATATAAATATAAAGCTCCTCCAGACAACTTTTCTAACTTCTCAAAATAGAAGAAACGACGGGTTGCTCATCCTAGTAAAAATGTAATTTCCCGTGGACACAAATTTTTAATGACTTGTTTTTTTTGCCTGCTTGAATGTATTTTGCTATTATTATGTTCCATTATATGAGAAACTTGTAGATTATTGTGGTTCAGGACTGAAAATGTTTCACACCAGCATACAGCATGCGAACAGATCTGAAGAATACCTGTTCCTACTAATTTTAGGTCCCAAAAATGTTCACAGTCAGCATTTGAGCTGCATTCATTCTTTCATGCATTATTACCAATTATTTGGGCTATTAATTGCGAGAAGTTCTTTTTAGCAAGGAAAAGGAGTTTGAACGTATTTTATATATGTGTTATTTGCTGGATCAAGTACTTTACTCATCGCCATAATGTTGTATTTTGCAGACTTTTATCTTATTATTGCTTAGATTATTATTGTCTTATGATTATGCTCTACTGAGTTCAATGTTTCCTTCTAATTCATCCATTTTTTTAGGTACATAAAAGAATAAATGGCAGGGAATATAAAGATACGTGCTAAAGCTAAAGATTCTTTGGCAGAAATCCAAAATCCACTAGATTGGAAAAGAGAAGCACACATGGAGCATAAGATTCACATGTTCAATTCAAAAAGAACCACTGCAGCGCGTATTTCTTCTATTGCTAAATCATTTAGTCCACCTTTACTTTTACCCTCCACAAAAGATTAACATGCTAAAACATCGAATCCAGGAAAAACCACTCATGAAGCCAATATAAACTATAAAACACTTCATTCTATAAAATATAATGCACCACAGCCTATAAAAGATAAAACAACAAAACCTATAAGTATTGGGTCTGACCAACAACCACCAATACACTCACAAATGTCACTCCAGTTGGATCGAGATTTGATAAATGAAGAGGAGAATACATATGAGAATAGGCATAAACTTGATCATCTCGAGCCTGAGGCTGATCATCAGTTAAATTCAAATCCAACAGATCTTGGGCATGGTAATATTGATGAATCAACTCTCATTTTTTGTTTAGACTCACTTACTTGAAATGTTTTAACGCAAAGCTGCCAATCATTAGGCTGATCATCACTTACTTGAATTTTTTTGAATCAACTCTTCATGAAATACTTATATTAATTCTTGTGAATTTCACAGGAATGGACCTTGAAGCACTTGCTGGAGTTGTTTTTATTCCTGATTCTAAGGTGGACAAGTCCATGGTATGTATGGGTGCAATCCTAGTTTAAATTTCTTGATGTTTTGCTTGCATGATATTTTGATCTTCTTTAAACTGGTATATGCAGCATCTTAAATGATAGTGATGGGGGATCAAAGTTTACGGCATGGGACAATTGCACGAACACCAAACGTAGCAACACTAGATGGAAAAACACCAGATGCTTCAAAATACCAGATACCCCGCATTCTCCACACCTTCATCTAAAGAAGCTTCAAAACAGTACGGGTCTCCCTCTCCCCACCTTATGAAATCTTCAAGCTACATGTGCCATCTTCGGTACTAGATTTATATCATTGGTTCATCCTTTCATTATAATATTATAAGATTTTCTATAAAGATAGTTGATGTAAAAAATAGTTTTGTATAACCAATGATATTTTGGTTCTACAGGATCATTGTGTTCTTTTAGAATATCAAGATTTACACCTCCATACAGGAGAACTTCATCACTCGAATAATGTTTACCGTTAAAAAATAGTTTTGTATAACCAATGATATTTTATAATGTTATATAGCTAAACAATGGGTTCACCACTGACACCTCCGGATAATAGCATAGTTAGATAGATGCAGTTTGCTGCAGTGCAAGTTTGCATTGCAGTTTGCTGCAGTGCAAGTATGCATTGCATTTTGCTACAGTGCAGCAAACATGCTGCAGTGCAGTTTGCTGCAGTCCAGCAAACTACACTGCAGTCTAGTTTAGTGCAAACTGCACTGCACTACATTTTGCTGTAGTGCAAAGTGCAAACTGTACTGTAGTGCAGTTGCTGCAGTCCAGCAAAATTGCTATAGAACTGCAATGCATTGCAACTAACTTGCTGCAGTTCAGTCTGCTGCAGTCTAGCAAAGCTTGCTGCAGTGCATACACTGCAGTCCAGCAAACTTGCAGCAGAACTACAGTGCAATGCAGTTTGCTGCAGTCCAGCAAACTGCACTACAGTCTAGTTTAGTGCAGTGCAAAGTGCAAACTGCACTGCAGTGCATTTTGCTGCATGCAAACTGCACTGCAATGTAGTTTGCTGCCATGCAATTAGTTGCAGTGCAGTTTGCTGCAGTGCAAACACAATGCACTGCAGTAAAGTTTGTTGCAGTACAAACGCAGTCTGCTGCACTGCAGTTTGCTACAGTTTGTATTATAGTGTAATTTGGTATAGTGCAAACTACAGTGCAGTCTTAATTGTTGATACACGCCTTTGATGGTTGCTTGAGCGGGGGTCAGTGATGGTTGCTGGTGTTGTTGGGGGAGTAGAGTTTGTTAATGCACTGCAGTTTGCTAGTGTTTTGTTCCGCAGGTTGGATGAATTCATGAAAGGACTCAACATTATATCCTTAAAATTGAAAGAAATGTACCAGGTTTTACTACTGCAATATTCTGAAAGTTTTTTGCTGGTTTTTTAACCCTCTTTTTAGTTCTCAGAGGGTGTTATTTTCAGCGTGAGGCCCCCGAAGAATAGCTGGAAAAATATTGCCACCTTATCTGGTGGAGAGAAGGTAAGTATTTTATATTACACTGTTGCTATTCTCAGTTTATTTTTGTCCGTCTATTGAAGATTTTATTTCGTGAAACACTTATATTAATTCTTTTGAATTTCACAGGAATGGAACTTGAAGCCCTTGCTGGAGTTGTTTTTATTGCTGATTCTGAGGTGGACAAGTCCATGGTATGTATGGGTGCAATCCTAGTTTAAATTTCTAGATGTTTGCTTGCATGATATTTTTATCTTCTTTAAACTGGTATATGCAGCATCTTAAATGATAGTTATGGGGGATCACAGTTTATGGCATAGGCATATATGCTGACTCTTATCGGAACCCATCCAAGTGTTCATGCGCAAGAGGAGTTATGATCATCGTATGGATTATCCAAAGCCGTTGTAGCATTCGGAGCCCAAGAATGAGACACCAAATTAAGAAGGCACCAAAGAAGAAATTAAAGACGCAAGAGAGACGAGCCCATGAAGACGAAAGAGATTAATCTTCAATAGCATAATTTTTTTAATACATTTTTTCATGTAATGAGTGTAATAAAGATAAATGTTCCATGTATAGATTTGTATTAAGGGGTTTGGACTATATATCTCACTTTCTTTTTACTATTAATAAAAAATTTGTTTGATTGATATTCTCTTACAAAATAGATTTTATATCTACTATTGTCTTTTATCTTAAATGTATGTATTTGGATTCAATTTAATAGCAAATAAATAAATTTATTTTAAATATGTTTTATGAATAATTATAAAATATTAGTGACCAAATATTTTGTTATTAAATGTGACATTTAGTGACTAAAATTTGGTCTCTATTGCACTAAATAATTAGTGACTGAATTAATTTGGTCACAAAAAAGTATCTTTTAGTGACAAGAAATTTAGTCACTAAAAAACAATTAGCAACGCAGATTTATTTCGTCACAAAAAATACTTTTAGTGATGAAAATTAATTTGGTCACAAAAAAATGTTTAGTGACAAGCCTTTTGCAACCACCTTGTGATGGATTAAATTTGGTCACTAAATGTCATTAGTGACCAACCCGCAATATTTAGTGACCAAATTTTTCGTCACTAAAAGCTTGTCCTACCTCAGAGAGCAGCATTCTCCTACCTCAGGCAATTAAGCCCTACAGCTCAGATCCACACTTGGATACTACCTCAGAGAGAAGCACTCTCCTACCTCAAGCAATAAAGCCCTATAGCTCAAATCCACACTTGGATCCTACCTCAGTACCCTAGCATGACACTTACCACAGTGACTAATTAGTCACCTACCACTCAGGCACAAAGTGCCCTACACTCAGATTCTGATAAACTGAATCCTACAGGAAAGTAATCAGGAAAATTGAAATATTGACTCAAAGAAAAATCTCTGAGTCTAACTTATTGGACTGAGTAGATATCAGTCTAGCCCACTTGGTGTAGAAGGAATTAGCCTTCTTCTACGGCTGCCAATTTCTCTGTTGTACTGAAAACAGCAACTGCTGTTGAAGGCTTACAGCCTTTCACACAGCTATCTTCTCTTGCTGATAGATTGAATCAGCTAACTTGTTCTTCAAGGAACAATCTTGCTAAACTAGAATGAGCTTAAGCTATCTTTGTCTTCTAGCTTTCACTACTGTACTTTGCTTTCAAGCTTGTCGAAGAAGATGAAGTCCAGCCACCTCTCTTTCATTTTCTGATTTAGTTATCGTTTTTTTAACCCTAATCTTCTTTTCTTCTCTTCCTTTTATATCTGTTGATTTGAATCAATAACACAATTTGAATGTGGGTCCAGCCAAGGATGGTGAGCGCCACCTTCCTCGGAATAGGACAAATAGTAGCTTCCGGTGCTACTGTAGCATTCCCACAACGTCTTGAAGTACTTTAACTGAGCTCGACGATCATCGATCTGAGATTGACAAACTCTATACTGAGCTCGACGAACTTCAGAATATCCAACTTTACATTTAGCATGACGAAATGTGCTGTCTTAGCACGACATAAAGTACTTGGATTGAGCTCGATGATCGTCGAGCTGAGATCGACGAAATCTGTACTGATCTCGATGAACTCTGACCTTTCAACCTTTAACTTGAGCTCGACAAAAGTGAGCTCAGCTCGATGAACAATGAATCTTCAAACTTTAACTCGAGCTCGACGAAAGGTGAGCACATCTCGATGAACTCTGAATCTTCAACCTTTAACTTGAGCTCGACGAAAGGTGAGCTCAGCTCGACGAACTCTGAATCTTCAAACTTTAACTTGAGCTCGACAAAAGGTGAGCTTTGTTCCATGAACTCTAAATCTTCAACCTTTAACTTGAGCTCGACAAAAGGTGAGCTCAGCTCGACGAACTCCACTTTCTGGAATTAGAAAATTTCTGTTGGCTTTGTCTCAGCGGTTCTTTCTCAACTGTTTTAGCAGTTTCTTCTTCATAGCTGAGACTCTTCTATCTCAGCGGTTCCTTCTCAACTCTCTCAACAATTTCTTCTTCACAGCTGAGACTGTGTTCTCTCTTAATGGTTTAGCTGAGACCAACACTTCTCTCAACATTTTGTGTTGGGCTTCTTAGCTGTCTCAGCGGTTCTGCTGAGACATTTTTCTAAGCTGTCTCAGCGGTTATGGCTTAGTCAAATTATCTTACTTCCAGCTTCCTCTTTCTATTTACTTGTCGAATCAAGGACAACCTGCATATAAGAACTCAAGCACACATCAAGTACATTATATGTGTATATCATTGACCAGTTTGACTTCTTACAAATCTGGAACATTGGGATCAATGGACCCAATAGTCTTCAACAGGCAGATCAACATCAAGAATACCTTAGTCATCTAGTTGGGTTGGAGTGTTCTTAGAAGCAGCATCTGAAGGAACATCTGCAGGAAGAGCAGAATGGCTTGCTTCTGGGATTGAAAGAGCAGGCTCCCCCTAAGAAACTGCACCTGAAGTGTTAGCCACATGATGTAAAGGGGAAGATGAAGTCATGTCCTCATCCTCTTAGAAATCATGGGCTTTGACAGCTTGTGTAGGGTTCTGAATCTTGAGTTCCCATCTTCGAATGGAGGAGATGGATACTTTCTTCATGTGATGTAGAGAAGTTCCTTTAGAGAGGTCAAAGACTTTTGGCTTGAGTTCATGAAGGACAAGAGAGACAATTCTACCAAAGTTTGGTGCCTTGAAGCTTTCCTTAATTTTATCAAAAATCATCATGCCCCACTGAAATTTCTTCCTACATACCACTGTTGTCATCATGTCAAAGAAGACAAAGGTGATGAAGCTGATTGAACTAGTGCAGTACAGAAGGATTTTCTAACAATATCCACAAGTAATTTGCTTTTTGCATTGAGATTAGGGCAGCGAATGGTCCACACATCAACAGAGACACCACAAAATTTGAAGGCACGATCGTAATCTTCCTTAGTGAGGTCATCTTCTTCATCAATGATGGGTAGCCGAAGTAGCTTAGAGACTATTAGAGTTGTTAGCTTAAACTTGATTCCACGAACTTTGGACTTGAGAATCTTCCCATTCCTTTTCAATTTGGCATTTTGGTAAAATTCCTCAACAACAGGAAATAAGATTTTGCATGGGTGTTCCAAAACGAATGAAAGTCCGGCAGATTCCAATAATAATAGAACGTTGTGGAAATCATCTGACAGTTATGCAATTCCTGTAGAAATGAGTTCACTGCCGATTCTAACCTTTGACGGAGGTGCCATCGATCGAGAGAGATGAACTGAAGTCTTTCCTTCTAAGAGAAACACTGAAGCGGCGGCAAGAGGGCGGCGGTGACAGAGAAGACGAAGAGTTTTCTTTTTTCTCAAGAAAGGGTTTGAGATTCAGGTAATTGGGATTTTCTGGACTTTATCTATTTATATAAGTCTCAATTTATGATGATTAAGGAAATAATAATACTAACATACCTGAAAATACGGCGGTGGAAGTGTCCGGGTGCGAATATCAAAATTTTGAACTTAAGACAGAAAATGGCATCAGACTTCTCGAGAGGTAGGTCATTCCTCTAGAGGAAACTTTGAAGTTCTCGAGTAGAAAAGATCTTCTTCTTGAGTAGAGGCCTTCTTTCTCGTGAGGTAAGTCTATAGTTCTCGATAATTAGATAAGTACTCGAGAAGTATTTCTCAGGAGTTACTGTATTACTCGAGTAGAGATCTAAGTAATCGAGTACTTGTTCTCGAGAAGAAGCTGAGGTTCTCGAGTAGTAATCTGTAGTACTCGAGTAATAACTATCTTCTCAAGAAGTAAAGTCCAGAGAAGAATTTTCTTGAATTTTTGAAGTGTAGTCTGATCCTTGAACCTTGATGCGAGATCTTTTTCTTCATTCTTCTTTGTTGAGCATACTAAGTTCTGTTTTGAAGAACGAGAACTTGGCCTCATCCAGTAGCTTCGTGAAAATATATGCAACCTGCTTGTCAGTTGGAACATACTAGAGATTGATGTCTCCATGGTCCACATGCACTCAGATAAATTTGTTCCTCAGCTCTATATGCTTTGTCCTACTGTGAGATACTGGGTTGTTGGCGATTGCAATTGCACTAGAAGAGTCACAAAACATTGGAATGTTCTTGAACTTCATATTGTAGTCTTCAAATTGGTTCTTTATCCATAGAAGTTGTGCACAACAACTGCCTGTAGAGATATACTCTAACTCAGCTGTTGAAATTGCCAAACAATTCTATTTCTTGCTACTCCAGGAGATAAGCCTTCTTCCTAGGAATTGACAATCCCTGGAAGTGCTTTTCCTATCATCTTTGCTACCTGCAAAATCTGCATCTGAAAAACCAATTAGTTCGCTATCATTACTTCTTGGGTACCCTAAGACAAGATTTGGTGTACCTTTAAGGTATCTCAAAATCCCCTTTGCAGGATCATAGTGAGATTCCTTAGAGTTCACTTGGAATCTAGCACACACACATGTTGAAAATATTATGTCCGGTCAACTAGCAGTAAGATAGAGCAAGGATCCAATTATGCTTTTGTACTTGGTTTCATCAAAAGGTTTTCCTTTCTCATCCTTATCCATAGACATAGCTGAACCCATTGGATTCCTCATAGAGATTGCGTTCTCCATTCTGAATTTCTTAATTAACTCCTTAGTGAATTTTGTTTAAGAGATGAAAATTCCATCTTCAGATTGTTTCACCTAAAGTCCTAAGAAATACTTCAGCTCTCCCATACTGCTCATTTCAAACTTCCCTTGCATAAGATTAGAAAACTTTTTCAAAGGTTGTCATCAGTAGAGCCAAATATGATGTCATCGACATAGATTTGCACTTGCAAAATCTTGCCTTTTATTTCCCTAAGAAATAATGTCTTATCTATCTTTCCTCTTGGGAACTTGTTCTCAAGAAGAAAGTTAAACAACGTCTCATACCGAGCTCGAGGAGCTTGTTTCAAACCATATAAAGCTTTAAAAAAAAGATAAACGTGGTCAGGATGATTAGAATCAACGAAACCTGGAGGTTGTTCTATATAGACTTCTTTCTTTATATCACCATTAAGGAAGGCCGACTTCACATCCATCTGATAGACAGTGAAGCCCTTAAGTGTTGCGTATGCTAGGAACAACCTGATTACCTCCAGCCTTGCAACTGGAGCATACGTCTGATCAAAGTTGATTCCTTCATCTTGTCTGTATCTCTTGGCGATGAATCTGGTTTTGTTCTTTATGATTGTTCCATCTTCGTACTTCTTGTTCCTGAAGACCCACTTTGTTCCGACAACATTCATACCTTTGGGTCTTGGAACAAGCTTCCAGACTTGGCAATGCTTGAATTGATTCAGTTCTTCTTTCATTGTCATTATCCAAGATGCGTCTAAGTTTGCTTCCTCAAACTTCTTTGGTTCCACTTGCGAGAGGAAACTTAAATATAGATTTTCATTAGTTGTACCTCTACGAGTTCTGACACCATCCCGAGGATCTCCTATGATTTGATCAATTGGGTGATCATTCAAGTGTCTGAGCTCTAGGGTTCTTGCATCTAGAGCTTCCTCTATTACTGGAGTGACTTCATCAACCTAGATGACATCTTCATCATGGTGATCATCCTCTCCAATTGGGGTTGGAGTGGTGATTTTGATGAACATTTGAGCTTGTTCTTCAGTCGGCTCATCCAAGTTTAATTCCTTTAGTCTTGAACCTGCATCATCAATAAACACACTAGAAGAACTGTCATGCAGCAAGCTAATCTCATCAAATACAACATTAATAGATTCTTTTACCCCCAGGGTTTTCTTATTAAAAATCCAATATGCCTTACTATGGCTACTATAACCTACGAAAATACCTTCAAAACTCTTTTCACTAAATTTAGTTGTATGATACTTCCCATTGTTAAGTACGAAGCATTTACTACCAAAGATTCTAAAATATGAAATAGTCTGTTTCCTGCCCTTTAGTAGTTCGTAAGGAGTTTTATCATGGTTCTTATTTATGAGTGCTCTGTTTTGCACGTGACAAGCAGTATTGGCGACTTAAGCCTAGAAATATTCAGGTAGTGAGGCATCACTCAACATGGTTCTGCAAGCCTCGATGAGTGTTCTATTCCTTCTCTGCAAATCCATTCTATTGAGGAGTATGGGGTGAGGAAAACTCATGAAAGGTACCAATACTTTCACAGAATTTTGTCATGGCCCAAGACTTGAACTCTGTTCAATTGTCACTTCTGATTTTGAAAACGGAGTAGTTGTATTCATTCTGAACTTGCTTGACAAAATTAGTAAAGATATCGAAAGTATTTAACATGTGTTTTAGAAAGAACACCCACGCAAAGCGAGAGTAATCATCAACAATAACCAATGTATAATCCTTACCTCCCAAGCTTCTAATTTGTAGTGGACCGAATAAGTCAATATGAAGTAGGTGTAAACACTTATTAGAATCTTGACCAATAATGCCTTTAAAAGTAGCCCTTGTTTGCTTGTCTTTTACACATGCGTGAAAAGGTCTGTCTTTAATGCACATAACGTTGGGTGCATCACCTACTAAATTAAGAGAAAATAATTTATTAATAGTTTTGTAATTTATATGTACTAATCTCTTGTGCCATTGGTCACTAAGAGACACATTATCTTTTGCCAAAAAGCACACTGGTGTAGAAGAGTCTATGCAAATGAAATTTAAACAAAATATATTCCTAGTACGAGTGCCTGGTAGAATCGTTTCTAAGTTATCGAACAATTTTATCAAACACTTATCTCCATGAAATTCGACTATGTATCCTTTATCACAGAGCTGACTTATGCTTATAAGATTATGTTCCAATCCTTCAACATAAGCCACATTTGAGAAGGATACGCTACCATTAGTAATAATATTGTAACCTTTTTTAATTCCTCTATTAGAACCTCCAAAGATGACCTTTGGCCCATTCTTGACTGGAGAATAATTCTGGAGTAGGCTTCTAGTCCCGGTCATATGCAGAGAGCATTAACTGTCCAAATACCAGATAGGATTTTTGATGGCCTTTGGACATTCCTGCAAAAGTAGAATCAAGTTACCTTAGGAACCCAAACTTGTTTGGGTCCTTGGTCTCTTATTAGCATACTCCCCCTACGTGTGTTAACATTGTGAGTGGTCTTTCTCACATTATTAACTTGAGGAGTTTCATAATATCTGGGGTTAAACCAACAATCTATAGCAAAGTGACCAATTTTGCCACAACACCAACAGTCAAACCTGTTGTATCTTTGCCTAAAGTTCTCCTACTTTACTTTTTGAGGATTTGGTCAAGTAGGGGCAACAAACTTAGAGGTAGAAGCTTCATGGTGATGACACTCACATGACTTATTCTCCTTAAGAGGCATTTCCACAGCGAGTTTAACTTTTGGAGCTTCCTTGATATTATGACCATGACTATAAAGGTCGTAGCTCTGAAGAGTGATCTCCTCATAAGGTTCCTTGAAGACACTCTAACCAAAGTTCCGGGGGCGAGTACACCTTGGTACCGAGACTTGGGATCTACATAAGAAGGCCTGGCAAAGTGACCTTTTTATGAGTCAAGATCAAACTCATTTGTTAGAAGGATAACCTTTTTAAACGAAGTTTGGTCTTGATGAGCTTTCCCCTTCTCCTTGGCTAGAGCTTTCTTGGCAACCTTATTTCCTTTTTGGGCTTTATTTCTCCAAGAAGATTTACTAGGGGTTGCAACATGGCCTAAGCCAGCTCCTTTAGCCTGAGCAAAGAACTCAGCAACAAGTGGAAGGACTTTCTTTGGCTTGGATAAACATTCAACAAATTTCTTTTCAGCGACAAGTTATTCTTCCAACTCCTTGATGATTTCCTCTCACAGGTTTAGGTGCTCAAGAGCCTTTTTGTATACTTCGATTGCTACATGGGCTTCCTCTCTAAGTGAGTCCATCTTTGTGACTTCCTCTATCAATGTGCTCTCCTCAGCCTTAAGAGATTTAATATCCTTGGCTTGAGTTCTTGCGACTCTTCGACATTTTTCATAAGCCTTGATTAACTCTTTGTATTGAGTCATGAGTTCAGATTCATCATCAGACGAACAGACCTCATGATCATGGTAAGAAGCATCTGATTTCGAAAGAGGGGTGTGAGAGTTTACCTTCCCAGTGAACTGGGGTTCTTCTTCTTTATCTGTATGTGCTTCCTCATCATCACTAGACTCAGATGAGTCTGTGTCACTGAGGGTCTTGGCCTTCTTGGCTACCAGGCTTCTTTCAGTTTTCTTCTTATTATAAGCAGATTTCTTCTCCTCTCTTCTTCCACCCTCCTTCTTCTTGTGAGGGAAATCAGCTATGACATGTCCTTGATTATTGCAACAATAACAAACAATATTAGAAGAAATATGTTTGTTCGGTTTTGGGTAATACCTGTCTTGGCTACTTGAGCCTTTCTTGTGACGATCACCATCATGACATGATCTTCTAGACGAGTCATCTTTTCCTCTCCACGGTTTCTTCTTGTTCAAAAACTTCTTGAACTGCCTTGAAAGAAGAGAAAACTCTCCTTCAGATAGCTCTGAGACCGAGGTACTTGGCTCTGAAGCTTTTTCTTCACTATCTTCCTGTGTAGGAGCAGGAGATGCAGCTTTTGACTTCCTCGAGATGTCTGCCTTTAGAGCGGAAGACTTCTCCTTGGATGAAGACCGACTTTTCTCTTCCATAGCTTTTCTTGAATTATTTTTGAGTTCATACGACATAAGCTTTCCAAAAAGATTCTGAGGATCAGTCTATGCCAGCTTACCAAACTCCCAGATTGCACGGACTTTGTTTCCCCATTCTTGAGTCAGGGATCTCAGAAATTTATCATTCAATTCTCCATCAGTGAAGACCCGACCATAGACTCTTAGGCCGTTGACAATCTTGAAGAAACTTTCAAATAAATCAGCAATAGAATCCTTGGGACCTTGTCTGAATGCTTTATATTTCTGATTCAGGTGAGATCTTCTATCATCCCTTACCTCTTCGGAACCTTCCATCAGGACGATAAGAGACTGCCACATTTCCTTGGCGGATTGGCAGTGAATCAAATTCTACAATATATAATCATCGACTACACTTGTGATGATATTCTTGGCTTTCTTGTCTAAAGAGAAAAGTGCAATCTCAACTTTGTCAAGATCCATAAGCTTCTTTGGAACTTGCTTTGTTGGGTCAATTGTGGAGGCTATCATTGGAACATGGGGTCCTTCTTCCACTATCATAAAGATCCTTAGATCCATAGCTTCCATGAAGAATTTTATTCTTTCTTTCCACATAGCAAATTTAGTCTTTGTGCATAAGGGAAGCATAGCAAAATCATTGGCTATGTCCATGCTTGTATCCTCTTAAGACCACTAGGAGCAGATCTGTTTAAGGTGGTAACTTTTTTGATGAACAGCCTATCCCTCTTATACCAATTGATTTTTTAAGTTGTCTACCTAAATCAACTAGAGGGGGGTGAATAGGTGAGGTCTATGTTTATTTGCGGATAAAAACTTGTAAGAACGGAGCTCAGAAAATAAACCAACAAGCCACAGAATACACAAGATTTATGTTGGTTCCCCAACCTTGGGTACGTCTACTCTCCACCTCACCGATCTAGCACCACGCTAGACTCGACTACTTCACTATTATCTCGGATTGGAAATCAATCCTTCAGCTCGGAGCAACGCCCCTACAACTCGGAGTCAAAAAACTCCTATAAAAATCTCGGAGAACAAACTCCTATAACTCGGAGAAAAATCTCCTACAAGATTAAAGATGTTGTACAAAAAAATATACAAACAAAAGTATCTCAGATCTGAATCTTTAGCCTTTCTTCTTTCTTGAACATTGAAGCTTTGTCAGAAATGGATCGAAGAAGATAAGCCAAAATCTCTGGATCTGAAAACTAAGGATCAGCACGATCAAGAAAGAGATCTGTATAAGTTGAATGCCTTGATCTGTTGATCACTTCCTTGTTATGAATCACTTGAATCAAAGAGGAGCAGTGATGAGAATGACGATGAAGAGCGGCAACTTTCCCGATTTAGAATGAAAAGGACGATTCAGAAAACTTGATTTTTTGTGTTAGGGTTAGTCGAATTTGATAAGACCTTTTATAGGACAAGCCTAATGGTCAGAATAAAAAAATGACTGTACATGTGGACAAATAAGAATCGAGGTTAAATTTGAAAACATTTCTTTTTGTACTTAACAAAAATTTCGGAAAATTAACTGCATTTCTCGAGTGAATAATAGACTACTCGAGAACAATAGTTATTTCTCGAGAAGAGGATGTATGGTTCTCGAGGAAAAGTCCTTAAGGAAACACGGGAAATGATTTCTGGCTTCTCGAGAAATAACTTCTATTACTCTAGAACTAGAGAAAGACTTCTCGAGAACTAATTAGACTTCTCGAGAACAATTGGACTTCTACAGAACAATTTATACTTCTCGAGAAATGACTTCGACTTCTCGAGAAATAACTTCTATTACTCGAGAAATATATAGTGACTCTTGGAGAACTGACTAGACTTCTCGAGAACAAATAAACTTCTCAAAACTTAACTTCTTCTTACTCAAGTACTGATCTTCTGCTTTCTCGAGACAAGACTTAGCCTTCTCGAGTAATGGATTCTGTTACTCGAGTACTAGACTTAGAAAAATTTTGAAATAATTTTTCAGTTAACTCGAGAAAGAAGCAAGTCTTACTCGAGTACTGTATGGCTTCTCGAGAATTAACCTAAGCCTTCTCGAGAATGACTTCTGCTACTCGAAAACTATACTAAGCAGACTCGAGAAATCATTCAAACACTACTCGAGTACAAGATGCCCTTCACGAGTAATGGACTTGGAAAAAATTTTGACTTTCTGAAAATTGTTTTTCTTCAAGAAATTCAGCAACTATTCTTTCTCCTATGACTTTAGTACTTGATAATGAAGTATGTCCAAATAGAGAGGCTACATACGAGTCAACACCATGGATCAAACAATGAGGGATTACATTGTATGGTCATGTGTTTGGTGACTCATTGTAGACTGACATTGGTCTACATTTAGCAATTATAACCTACAAGCACTAAACTCAAACAGGGCATCAAATATAAACTTAATTAATCTTTGTTCAAGGGTGACTTCATACAAATCTAGGTTATTTTGGATACAATACCCAAGAGATCCTACAGAGAGATAAGTTGGTTGATGTTGATTAATAGACAATAGAGAAATAATCTCTGTGTCTTCCTCCTACTGTCCTGAGAAAGATAAGTCCAGATTTCTTCTTCACACCTCCAAAAAATAATCTTCAAGATTTGCTCAGCTTGGGCTGTGAAGTGGCTGCAGCTATGGTTAGCCCTTACTGCTCCTCCTTTCTTCTTGTTGATGATGAATACGACAATAGCTAATAGGAAGAACTTTCAGGTCGATCAATTTGAACTTCTTCTTCTTGTCTCAACAATGATGGTGAGGAAGATGATGAAGTTCTTCCTCTTTTTGAAAATGCAAAGCCCTAAAAGTTACTTCGATTCTTCCGATCTTATTCCTTTTATCTTCCGGCGTGCAATGGCTCTTTTACCCGTAGGCACTGCTCTAATTGCAGATATATAGCCTTCCTTTTATAGAAAAGTCTTACAGATAGCCGCCGGTGTGAATTCCAGCTTTCCCACAATGAATTTGAATTTCATTGACTTAGGTTGACTTTTACTTACATTAACATCTGTGGACTTAGCCAAATTTTAAGATTCAATCCAGGCATTGAGTGCATTGAGTGAACTGGCTTCAATCAGCTCATCTGGACTTAGTCAAATTCTCTATACCATTAGGCGTTGAGTGCGTTGAGTGAACTGGCTTCACTCAATGAATATAGACTTAGCCAAATTCTCTACCTTGCTTAGGAATTGAGAGCGTTGATAGAATGTCCTTCACTCAACGCTTTTTGACTTGTCCAAACTTTATGTGCTACCATGCGTTGAGTGCGTTGAGTGAGCCTTCATCACTCATCGCGCCAAGACTTAGTCGCTTCACTGATTACCTGTCTTCATGCTGAGGCGTTGAGTGAACTAGCTTCACTCAATTCTCCTGTACTTAGCCGCAATTCTGAAATCTGCCAGCTTGTTTAGGCGTTGAGTGAACTTACTTCACTCAAATGCCTCTGGACTTAGACAGATTTTTCTGTCTAACTTCATTAAGCTTTGAGTGACCATAGCTCTGTCGATGCTTCCTCTTTGGGCGTTGAGTGAGGTTACCTCACTCAACGCTTCTGGACTTAGTCAATTTTCCTGATTGCCAATGTTAAGGCTTTGACAGATACAACTTTACTCAGCGCTTGTTGTTGTTTAGCGTTGAGTGAACTACCTTCACTCAATGTCTGTGGACTTAACCGCAGAATTACTTTACAGACTGCTGGGCCTTGACTATCCACACCTTACTCAGCGCTTTTTGGTATCTGGCGTTAAGTGAACTGGCTTCACTCAACGACTGTGGACTTAGGCAATTTTCAGTCTTTCCAGCATCTTTTTTTGACATTTGGCGATGATTAAACTGGCTTCACTCAATGCCTGTGGACTTAGACATATTTATGTCTCTCCACTCCACTACTTTGTGACCACCTATCACAACCACTTGAAATACTTGTCCAACATGCATGCATGTACTTAAACATACATCAAATACAACTATATGTACACCATTGACTTGGTTGACTTCTACAAATCTGGGACTTTGTGAGCAATGGACCAAACACTACATTATAGGCCCCTTTTATTAAAAGCTCAACCTAGAAAAATGTTTGTTGTATGAGACTTCCAAACCTGTTGCTTTATTCTCTATGTTTATGTACATCTGCATACAAAGTGCTGACCTGTAGGGTGATGGAATGCCCCGGGGTCCGGTAATGATGGCTGGGAGGAGATGTGTTGGATACGCAGTTGAGGTCAACCTTTGCTGACCCACGTTATAACAAAAATTTTACAGGGCAAGGATCGCACGCTGGAGCAAGCTCATCGGCCCAAAAGACCTAAGCTTCATAAAGTGTTCTCTCTTCTATTAGTTTATGAAGTTTTGAATGTTTTGTTCCATGAACTGTAATCCAGCTTGCACGTCGAGGTAGCCTGGGAGTGCTAAGGCACATTGCTTTGTTTGTTGTTGTTACAGTTTTGACATTTGATTGTTGTAAGGCCTTAAGACCATGTTGGACTCCTATTGTTGTGGATAACTTCTGTGCTGGCTGTGTGTTTTTGCTGTCTTATTGTCTGTTTTTTGAGTTTCGTAGTTCTTTAATCACTTTTTAATGTTAAAGAAGTGACGTCTGTATGTTGTGGGGAACCAGTCAGACCCATATTATATGGTCATTGTAATGCCCAAGAATTTTGATGATTTTATTCAAATTGGTATCGTCGTATTTATGACGTCATGGTGTTACTTTTAATGTCGAGTTGACAGCGCAACACTGTTAAGGCATTTTCGCGTCCATGCGGTCGAGTCGGCCAAATTCTTGTTGTAATCAGAAAATTTTGCATTTGGAATTTAAGTTGAGTAATTTTGGACTTGCTCGTCAAGTTTCGTCGCGATCCGAGCGATATTCGGGCCTCGATGATTTTCTGATGTTTGGTATAGTCTATGTGTAACATCCCATGTTACTCTTAGACCCCCCCCCCCTTAGCTTAGATTGGGTTAGGAATGGGGTGGGTGATAGGGGTTTAGCTAGGTCTAACCCTAGGAAGTGGGTTGTGACCATGTGGGGCCCACTAAAGGACCAAAGTCAATCTAGGTCAAACAAGCCAAAATAGAAACCCTAGCCACACCATGACCCCACCAAATTGCCCTAACCCTAATATAACCTAGGTGGACCCTTGGGCATGTCATTAGGTCAACCCTTTGACCCCAGTTGACCAAAGTCAACCTTAGGCATAAGTTGGTCAAACCTATACCTATAGGCCCCTCAAGCCTAAGTAGGGCACCATATTGACCCAACCCAAGTTGGATGGTGCCAATAGACCAATGATCATTAAGTGGGGTCAGTCCACTAAACATGGTTTACCAAGTAAACTTCAAGGTCAACAAGTCAACCTATTTGACCTAAAGGAGAAAATGAGGGCTAAGCCCACTCCCCTTGGACTAAGCCCACCAATTGTGGCCCATGGTCAGCCCAAGTGTTCAATGACTACCCCTACCCCTTTTATCCTAGAGAGAGGGTGCATGCATGAGGGAAAAATGGGAAAATAGGAGAGAGAAGAGGAGAAAGAAGAGGAAGGAGAGGAATGGTAGCCATGTGGCCTTTGTTCTTTCTGCCCAAGACTACTGGTCGGCCACCCAAAAGAATTCCATAGCATTTTGGCAGCATGGTGGCCACTTGGCACCATTGGTGACACCACCAAGGCATGACCCAAGCTCCCCTTGATGCCATCTCCTTATACAGCCACCATCAGCCCAAATCGACACCTCCATTAGCTTCAGTGGGTGGAATCGAGTGGAGAACGACTCCTGGAGCAGAGAAAACAGTGGAGAAACCAGGATTTGAGCAGAAGATTATCGGAGCAGCTCGGCCATGGCCAACCGCAGCCAACCTCGCCGTCAGGCCGCCATTCGGGTCCGTTTCTCCTCACCTCCACCCGTACTAGCATCCTAGATCGCTTATAAGAGATATCGGGCTCAACGGGCTCAATTGAGCCCGATGACATGTGAGCAGGGAGTGAATTTCCCGAGTTTTGCTTCTTGCTCGGGATCGCCGGAGGAGCCGCCTCCGGCCGCCCCATCGCCGGGAAAACCTTACCACCACCTTGGCGAAGGTGGTGGCGATGATAGCCGGCAGTGGCGCCGGCTCAGTTTACCGGAAACAGCCAGACAAAATGGCCCAGGACGGCTCAATATCAGTCGTTGGCTGTTTGGGAACGATTACGGGATGCCGTCGGTTATGCTTTAATATTCATGCGTTTTATTTAAATATAATTTGATTTGAATTTATGAATAGTGACATAGTTGTCACACTATTTCAGCCCACTTGCATGTAAAAAAAAGGGCTCTTAGAGCCATTTCTAGATGATCAAATGAACATAAAATATGTAGCCCTTTGAGTTAACTTTATAATTCCACCCTAAACATGTAATTTGACCCAGTAGATGTTCCTGTAGGGCTATTTTTCTAGGACTTGTCCTAGGTAAGGGCAGAACTTCAAATGTATGCCCTTGCCAAACCAGAAGTCCACATGAACCAAAATTTTGGTCATCTTCTTATCTAGGGCATATCTAGCCCCTGCCAAAAATTGGAAATTTTTGGGAAAACTTTTTATAAAGTTTTTATCAAAATACTAAATTTTAAATAAATAAAATATTTGGAGTGTTATTGCTCTAGTGGGCCCCAAATTTCGCTGTCATGCCCTTAGGGACATTTTAAACCTATGGTAGAAATTTCAGACATTTTTGCCCACTGCATGTGGAGATATTTCACCTGCATGTGTAGGGTATATATGTATATGGGGTGCATTTAGCAAAATCTCCAAAATATGGATTTAGCCACTTTCACATCATGCATGTCAATGAAACTCTGGATATGGGTTTATTATTAGTAATTACACCCCTCACAGTAATAATGGGATTTTTGGGAGCAAACATTCAATTATTTGGAATTTTTGAAATATTAGGCTTTTTTGTTAAATAAATTGGAAAGTAGATTTAGCATGGGGATAAATCCCCATATTTTTGTCATGATCACAAAGAGGACATAGTTAACTCCTAGAAATTTTATTTCTCTATTTTATGAATTTTGTAACTGGAGTTATATGGATTTACCATTTTGCCCTTTTTGCATTTAATTGGAAATTGATAGAAATATGCAGTAGAAAAATTTTGGAAAATTTCTAGAGATGTAATATTGTATAAAGAACCTTGTATAATTATATCAATATTTTTGGAAGTTTCAATAATTTTCAAAACCCATAATTGCATTTTGGTAAATTACTTGAAAATGGAATTGGTAGGCCATTGTAACTTAGAAGTTTATGAAACTCTGTATTTAGCCTTATCTTATCAATACATGTACTCTATAATTTTCCTAGAATTTTTGTTAATGAATTCCTTATACTTCATTTGGAAAATGACAATTATGTGAATTTTGTATTAATTAAAAAATAAATAGAAATACTTAAAGGAAAATTATGATTCTTGGAAGATAGTGATATTTCACCATATTATAGGTCAGGATAATTTCTTACATCAGTAGGATTATAATATGTTATACTTCATGTGTTAAATGACCTGAAGAATTAATTGAAGGATTAATTTAATGGTGTAATTAATTTGGAAAATTTTGGAAATCATCATGGTCATCATATAGGTCCATACCATCCTAGGATAAATAATTTGAGGTATATAGCCAAAGGAATTAGAAGGTCACATTTGTGGGTGGTATTGGGACATGGGTAAGGGTATAGCACTGATAATCGTACTAGTAGGGCCACTAGGAGAGGAATATGATAAACAAGATAGGTGAGGATCTTAGAAGAGGAAATAACCCTGGTTAGACTCTTAGAGGATTCCTTAACCATGTGTGGAAGAGTGCAAGTCCCGTGACTGCAATAATAACGGGGACCGGTGGAAGACCGTCACGCACCTAATAACACCTTAAGTCTTTAGGGTCGTTCTAAAGTAACAATGAGAGTTGGGTGATAATCCTGGGTAAACACTAATAAGAATAATTATCCCTGCGAAAGGGAACTTTGGGCTTGTAATCCCATCTTGGTTCCTAGTGCCTTCGAGAGCCCTTCACCGGGTATGCCCTGGGCAGTCCTGGGATTAACCTTAAGTCCCTACTATAATAACCCGTAGACAAGAGTAGTTTAATAGGTTAGGCATTACATCATTGTTCTAACCCATGTAGGGTTGGGTGGATTTGTAGTATATGCTCACCCGTGTAGGTTTGGAGGGATTTGTAGTATTTGCTCACCCGTGTAGGGATGGAGGGATTCAGGACAGGTTGGTCCTGCGAGCTGGAGGCTCGAGTATAACTTCCTTGCATGTGCATAAACATACTAGTGGCGGGTCATGCGGTGCTGGGCCAATCGGCACACCGATGGCAGTACGGTGACTCAGGCGGTGTGTGGGTTTGAGGGGCCAGTAGGTTATTTTATACTGCGGTCTGGAGGAAAATCCCTGAAAACGCTCACCCGACCCAACAAGACTGACGGGTAGTCAGCAATTAGTACGCAAGACTCTTGAGTGCACTTAGGACGTGTATAGAGGTGTATGGGAGGTCTAGGTTTGGAAGTGTGCATACCTGCCAAGGAGTGGAGAAGCCCGCTCCACTGCTATCGTAACCACAACGGCGGTACCAGAGGGTGATGGTAGCTCCGAAAAGCAGGAACTAAAGGTCTGTGATCACAGAGTCGTTGTGTGTGAGTTGCACTTGCATGTTGCATAATAACCCGCACGCATTCATATATAGTAATCATACGTATCATGGATCCTTATCATATAAATTAGTATGAGCTCTTTTATATAATAAGTTAATTTTTAAACTTTAACCTATACGTTTGTATGGGCACTCGTATAAGTTAGGGTACTTCTGTGATGATAGATTAGATGTAGCATACTTACTTTACTATACTGTGTAGCACTGCTCTTACTCTACTTTACTTACAACTGTTACATTCCTTATTTACTGATGTTCGTTTCTTCACTTACTGTACTTGTGCCTCTTACATAGAACTGCTAGTGTAGAACTATTATTACTCCTCATGTACTTGTTAGTATAGGGCCACTATCATATGCTTATAATTGCCACTCCTTGTTGCCTTCCGCTTCGTCCTCCCGCACAGTGCCTAGGAATTGCGGGGAGAGGTGTGCAAGAAACGACTTAGTCTTTTGACTAAAGGTCGGTGACCAACTATTTTTAGGGGCTCGAGGAGATGGGGTACTAGCACGACCAGCAGGATGAGGTGACGGGACCTGAGGAGCCAGTTCAACTACCACCTTCTACTACTACTGCAGAGCTACCGCATATGGGATGAGTTAGAGATGATAGTGTCTTCCGCTGCTAGAGAGAGGGATTTTTATATATGATGTACAGGGCATAAGCCCTTTTCATTGATGTACTCTTTCTGGACTGATGCATATTCTATTTCTATATATAAATGTTGTGACTGCGGACTATTTACTTGCTTCTGTTACTCATATTTGCTCTAGGATATGATCGTGTTAGCCGGCAGAATCGGCGTCTTGCGGTGTCGACCAACCCGTGTGATAGTATCACCGTAAGGCGGCGGTTATGGGCATAAGATTCGGGTGTGCTTCCAAATTGGGAAGTCGGATCTTACAACCTGGTATCACTTGACCACACGATCATATGAGAACAAAGTCCACAACATTGAAACACCCCGCTCGAGCATTAGTTTGCAGACAAATTATGCAGCGGAAGCGATGTTGTGCCCATGTAAAAGTCACATGATCAGTCCAGTTAACACAATGAGTTAGGCCAATCTTGTTAAACCTTATCTATTTTGCAACCTCCGCAGGTCGCTCCACAGCAGAATATGGTTCCTCCCCCTCCTGTTGTCACTCCCTTTTTGAAGACTAAGATGGGGAAAACTCTGACGGCTATCCTGGAAGCCTTTAGAGCCCAGCAGGTCCCGACCCCATAGCCAAATCCGGGGTCGAGCTGGTTGAGTGCCTTCAAGAGTCTGTCTCCGCCGGTGTACTGTGGGATAGAGGATGCTGTGAAGACAGAGGAGTGGCTGGAGACTATTCAGGAGCTGTTGGCTTGCATCAGCTGCCCAGTCAGCTAGGCAGCCCCTCTTGCCACTTCGATATTGGATGCACATGCGAAGAGGTTGTGGAAGTCTGTACGAGACTCTGAATATGTTGATAGGGAGCTGATGGATATTTCTTGGGAGGAGTTCAGTGATACGTTCTTAGAGCACTACGTATCCACCACAAACAAAGATGCTTTGGAAGCGAGGTTTCTGAACCTCCAGTAAGGGAGCAAATTCGTGATCGAATACCAAAGAGAGTTCTCCCATCTGGCTAGATTTGCGGGATTCCATGACTGGGATGACCGGAAGTATGCTAAGAGGTTCTACCATGGGCTCAGAGACTTCTTGAGGCAACCCTTATTATTCATATCTCATGGCACCACTGCACAGATTATAGAGATGGCAAATAAGTTGGAGGCAGACCAGCTGATGGTGTCGAGCAGAGGGAAGAGACCACGTGATGGGTCATCATCCGGGGAAAGTAGCAGGGAACCCCAAAGAGGCAAGGTTATTAGTTACATGAGGGGTGGGGGACATCGTCGTCCCAACATCATCCAGGAGCAGGGGCCTCCTACAATACTAGTTCCCCCACCTCTGCAGATGCAGGACCCGGTAAGGCAGGACGGCCGTGGACACCGGCCGGTCATTTGTTTCGGATGCCACCAGCCTGGTCACATTAGATTAGAGTGTCCACATCAATTCCGTCCACTCCCTCCTCCTCCTCCACCTCCAGTGGCCCCTCCAGTACAGCAGGGCCGAGGCCGGGGACGAGGTCGAGGCAGAGGCCGGGGATATCACGGTCGAGGACGAGAACAGGAGCAGGTGTATGCATTGGACCTCGCTGAACCAAGAAATCTCGAGGAGGTGATCACAGGTACATAACTATTGTGAATTTTTAAAATTAAATTTTCATTTATAACACCTAAGATGATAGAATAACATTTCATTTTAAATCAACCAACCTCAGGCATAGTCATGATCAGCAGTAAGCCCGCACGCACCTTGTTTGACACAGGTACGACTCACTCATTCGTCTCCGAGACCTTTATAAAAGGTCTGGATGGCGTGGAAAGACTGCCAGGCATAGAGATGCGATTACGCCTACCCGATGGTTCAGAGCTGCGGACCACAGCCCATTGCAATATAGAAGTCGAGATTGGTGGTAAAGCATTCGAGGCGCTGGCGACGGTCCTTAGATTACCGGACTTTGACTAGATCTTGGGCATGAAATGGCTGCACTGGAATCATTCTCAAATTGATTTCCCATCAAAGAGGATCATTCTAAGGCACGGCGACTCCTATGTCGTCATCGAAGGTATTAGACCGATCCCTCTTATGTTGTTATCATCTGTACAGGAGGTCAAAGCCCACAAACAAGGAGAGGTCTACCTTATTTGTTTCGAGATGGTGGTAGCAGAGACTTCTATAGCTGATATCCCAGTGGTTTGGGATTTCTCCGATGTATTCCCAGAGAAATTGCCCGGACTAATGCCAGTTAGGGATGTGGATTTTTGTATACAGCTAGTGCCGGGGGCAAGGCCAGTATCTCGGGCACCGTACCGGATGGATCCCAGAGAGTTGGCAGAATTCAGAACTCAGCTTCAGGAACTGGTGGAATTAGGATTTGTGCGTCTGAGCTCTTCGATGTGGGGTGCACTAGTTCTTTTTGTAAAGAAGAAGGACAGATCGTTACGGTTGTGCATAGATTACCGAGAGCTGAACTAGTTGACGGTCCTGAATACTTATCCATTGCCCCGAATAAACGAGTTATTTGGTCAGCTTCAGGGGGCCTTCTGGTTCTCTAAACTAGATTTGAGATCCGGCTACTATCAGTTGTGCATCCAGGAAGAAGACATTCTGAAGACGGCTTTCAGCTCACGATATGGGTTATACGAATTCACGGTGATGCCATTTGGGCTCACGAATGCCCCCTCTGTATTCATGAGTCAAATGAACCGTGTATTCGAGCCCTACTTTGACCGCTTCGTTATTGTATTCATTGATGATATTATGATCTACTCCCGGACCAAGGAAGAGCACACAGAGCATTTGGCGCAGGTGCTAGAGAAATTGAGGTAGCACCAGTTATATGCAAAATTTTCTAAGTGCCAGTTCTTGCTACAGGAGGTGGAATTTCTAGGGCACGTTGTCAGTAGAGCCGGGTTAGACGTAGATCCAGCCAAGATAGAGGCTGTACGTGATTGGCCGCGGCCGAAATCAGCTTCCGACATACGCAGTTTTCTGGGACTTGCCGGATATTACCGCAAGTTTGTGAAGGGATTCTCAAGGATAGCACTTCCCCTCATGTCCTTGACGAAGAAAGAGGCAGAGTTAGTTTGGTCAGACAAGTATGAAGCAACATTCCAAGAATTGAAGGACAGGCTCACCTCATCCCCCATCCTTGCACTCCCATCCAGGAGTGAAGGATTCCAGATTTACACAGATGCCTCGTACGAGGGGATGGGTGTTGTACTGATGCAGCACAGACATGTTATTGCTTATGCTTCGAGACAGTTGAAGAAGAACGAGCATAACTATCCGGTACACGATTTGGAGCTCGGGGCGGTCATATTTATACTCAAGATATGGCGACATTATCTGTATGGGATTCACTGTGATATGTTCTCAGATCACAAGAATCTCAAATATATCGATACGCAGAAGGACCTGCACCTGCGACAGAGGAGATGGCTGGAATTCCTCTGTGACTATGATTATCATATCTACTACCACCTGGGGAAGGCAAACACAGTAATAGATGCATTGAGCAGGAGGGCCGGTACTTCTGGACCAGAGCCTCGGGTGATGGCTATAGAGCTAATACAGATGATGGAAAACATGCATATTACTATGGTTTCTCAGGACGAACCAGTAGTATACCGAGAGTACCTGAGCTCACTGATGAGATATATCGACATTCGGGAGAGCATTATGGCACATCAGAGGTTGTATGCCATATTGGAGCCGATATTTGGTGCCCTGGAAAGGGGCAATGTCGAGGATTATACGTTGCAGGATGATCTCCTTCGATTCCGTGGACATAATTATATACCAGTAGGAGGCGGTATCCGGGACGACATACTTAGAGAGGCACATTGCTCAAAATATTCAGTGCACCCTGGCATCTCCAAGATGTGGGCAGATTTACGGAGGACTATATACTGGCCTGGGATGAAGAGGGATATCACCCACTTTGTGACACATTGCGAGACGTGCCAGCACGTTAAGGCGGAATGCAAGAGCCCGATAGGTTTATTACAGCCATTGCCAGTCCCAAAGTGGAAGTTTGAGGACATTGTTATGGATTTCGTGCATGGACTGCCTCGCTCCCACTCAGGGCATGATTCCATATGGGTCATAGTTGACAGACTAACCAAAGTAGCGCGGTTTATTCCAGTCAGGAAGGATGCCCTAGTTGTAGTTTTGGTGAGATTGTTCGTGGAGCAGTTCGTCAGATACCATGGCATCCCCAGTACGATCGTTTCGGATCGCGATGGTCGGTTCACTTCGAGGGAGTGTAGGGTTGTGCATGCTTACTTGGGCTCTCGGCTTACTTTTAGTACCTCCTTCCACCCACAGACCGACGGACAGACTGAGTGGACCATCCGGACCATTGAGGATCTACTCCGTCTATGCATTCTGGATACGGGGAAGCCTTGGGAGAGGCTGCTGCCATTGATCGATTTCTCCTACAATAACAGCCACCAAGCTAGCATCAGGATGGCACCATATGAGGCACTTTACGGGAGGAAGTGTCGGACACCGCTGTCTTGGGTTCAGGATATGGATACAAATGCTCTTGGCTCTGATTTTGTGGAAGATACGGGGGCTCATGTTTGTTTGATCAGGGATCTAATGCTAGAGGCCCAGAGTAGGCAGGTCAAATATTATGATGCTCGACACCGAAAGGTGGAGTTCTAGGTAGGGCATCGTGTATTTTTGAAGATACTTCCGATGCACGGTGTCTCTCAGGTGCGGAGGCACAATAAGCTCAGTCTGAACCCACATACTAACTGACACGAACCCACATACAGTATAATAAGTCTGAACCAGTAAAACAAAATAAACAACAAACTACCTCGCTAAGACGAGGCAATAACCACGGCCAACACTGTCGCTCAAGCACTCTAACAACCACCACCGAACTCAGCTACAGCTCTGAACCTGAGGCATTCCAAAGACTGAACACCTCAGCAAGAAAGTACAGATGGTGGCAGAAAATAAGCCAAAATAAACAAAGGTCAAAAGGGGTACTAACCCAAGACCAACGGTACAAAAGTAAAGTACAAAAGTAAAGCATCAAAAAGGAAAAGAACACTTACGTGAATCGTCACGTACAACATAAATATACCATATGCACAAGTCTATAAGGTGACAAACATGAATAAATTATAAGGAACAAGTTCATAACCTTTATTAGGCACCTGTGGTCGACTGTACCAAAAAACACGGGCGAGGTGGTCACTCAACTAGACACACCCTCACGAATATAATATCCATCTAACTGCTGGGGAGTCTCATACCCTCCACCATACACCGCAGATGCCCAAAAACCTGGTAGACTCCCAGAGGGTACTAATAAAGGAAACAAACATTTGTGGAGGTGGTTTCGTCCACGAATTCCCGCAATCAAGAAAACCCACAAGAAAACCACCACATATATCTCGAGACTTGGCACGTCAGATTCTACTCGACATTCTAGATTAAAGACGCGGTTGATCGACCTTTAGGAAGTGTTACAAGGCCTAGATCAATTCAAACATGATCAACAATGATGGAGAATGCGATTAGAGCCACCAATAAAACACTTCAAGAGTGAATAAACAAGGCTTGGCAAATTTTAGGTTGACCATGACAAGATCTTACAACATCAAGTGATTATTAAGGAAGATTAATTACTGTGATACCTTGGGGGCAAAAGAATAGAAATTTAACAAACATGAAGAACTTAACAGTTACCATTAACCAAAGAAGTGGAAACGAGTGTAAACCACCACTTGCCTTGGTTTTACCGGAAAAGTTCTCTGAATCAGTCCTCGTCACAGATCGGGGCAAAAGAAGACGGGAGGAGTCCAAATTTGAACAAAAATGGCCTAAATAGAGGTTAGGAATGAAAACCCTAACGAGAAATCTCAACAAATGGGGAAAAATTTACCACGATGGCGTAGCTCTTGACGAGAGATTTCCAAATCTATACTCGGTTGAAGATTTCGAGCACCGAAGCACCGTTGGCGGCCACCGGAAGATTCACGAAAGGAAGGGAGTCGCCGCACAGATGGTTTCGGTTTGGTCTAAGTCTTGAGGAAGAAGATGAAGTTTTCTGTCTTTTTTTTTATTTCTATTCTACTTCCTAAGTATAAGAACATATATATATATAAGCATTTATAAAAAGTTTTGTTTAAAAACAGACTATTTATGAGCGGGTGCGCGGAAAATAAAAATAAAAGTTTAGGATGGCTTCAAATCAAAAAGTGTCCAACACGGAAGTTGTAGATCTCATCGAGACGAAAAAATTTTATGTTAACTATTTTTCCATACAACATCGTTTTGACCCTCAAATGATGCCCGAAATCAAACTATAACGGACTACTCGGGATGAAAATACAGCACTGGAGAACAAGATTACAGGTACTCGAGAAGTAGAAAACAGACTACTCGAGTACTAAAATTTAGTACTCGAGAACAAGGAAGCAGTACTTGAGTGGTAAGAAGTAGCACTCGAGAGGTTTGAACAGCACTCGAGAGGTTAAGAAGTAGAACTCGAGAGGTTAAGAAGTAGCACTCGAGAGGTTTGAGAAGTAGCACTCGAGAGGAACAACAGATTACCCGACAGGTATAATAGAATACTCGAGAGGAACAGTAGAATGCTCGAGAGGAACAGTCATTAATCGAGAAGAATTTGCATCCAGAGAAAAGTTTTTACAGGTATATCTAAAAAATTAAACTATAAAAATGAATAGTAAATGACATTTTTGAATAGTTTTTATTATTAAAATAATCATATTTATATATTTTGAACTAGGAAACATGAGTTCAAACCAGAGGCCCAAACGCGTGCCAAATTTAACGAAACTCGCACCGAAGACGAACACTGACACTACAAACTCAACGACGAAGTCAAAACCAAAATCCGACGATCCATTCTCGAGATATAAATTTTCAAAGTTTACGGCGAACATAAATTCTACAAAACTTCGGAAAATCGCCGAGGCCCGAATATCGCTCGGATCGTGACGAAACTTGACGAGCAAGTCCAAAATTACTTAACTTTATTTCCAAATACAAAATTTTCCAATTACAACAAGAATTTGGCCGACTCGACTGCACGGACGAGAAAATTCCTTAACGACGATGCGCAATCAACTCGACGTTAAAAGTATTGTCACGACGTCATTAATATGACGATACCAAATCAAATAAAATCATCGAAAAAGCGGGGGCATTACAGTCACTCCCCCTAAAATGAAGTTTCGTCCCGAAACTTAACACAAATCTAAAACCAAACCAAAACGAGAAAATCAAACATGACTGAAAACATAAAGACAAACCCGAAACTAAGAGAAGAGGTGTGCATGAGATTCAGTCATCACTGATTCTAATTCCCACGTCGCACTCTCGACGTCTTTATTTATCCAAAGGATCTTGACCATGGGGATCGTCTTTCTTCACAAAACACGCTCTTGAGAATCCAGAATACGAACAGGTACTTCCATACACGTCAGGTTGGGCTGAATCTGGGGCATCGAGTCGAGGACTTGACGATCATTACGAATACACTTCCGCAACTGGATCACATGAAACACATCATGGACACCAGGGAAGGTAGCAGGCAACTCCAGCCTATACGCTAAAACTCCGACGCATTAAAGAATCTGAAAAGGTCCCACGTACCGGGGGTCTAACTTGTGGTTCCTTCCAAACTTTTTAACACATGACATCGAAGAGACTTTCAGGAAAACCAAATCCCCAACAGCAAACTCCAGATCGACCCTTTGTCGATTAGCATACTTCTCATAGCGCTCTTGTGCTGCACAGAGCTTCTCTCAAATATGAGTTACATCACAATTCATCTCTTCAAGGGCTTCCGGACCTAACTACGGTCTCTCACCAACTTAAGTCCAAAACAAAGGAGTTCTACAATGCCTCCCATATAAGGCTTCAAACGGGGCCATATGCAGACTCTCTTGATAACAATTATTGTACGCAAACTCCATGAGTCTGAGACGCTCGTCCCAAGCACCACCATGATCCAAAATATAACACCTGATCATATCTTCTATGATCTGATTTACTCTTCCATTTGACCATTTGTCTACGGATGATAGGCCGTGGAATACCTTAAATCGGTATCCAACCCCTCTTGCAAGCTCCTCCAAAAACTAGATGTAAACTTAGAGTATCGATCCGATACGATGCTAACTGGCACTCCATGTATTCTGATGACTTCATCAAGATATAACTCTGTTATCTTTTTAATAGAATACCCAATCTTAAAGGGAACAAAGTGAGCACACTTTGTCAATCTATCGACTATCACCCAAACAGAGTCGTGCCCACAGAGAGATTTCGTTAGATCGGTGATGAAATCCATTGAAATACTCTCCCATTTCAAACTTGGAATATCAAGCAGCGTTAATTTACCTCCGGCCTTCTATGGTCAGCCTTGATACGCTGACACGTATAACATTCCGATACAAACTTCGCGATATCATTCTTCATCCCTGACCACCAAATAATTTGTTTTAGATCTATACATCTTAGTGGATCAAGGGTGGTAGGCTACACTGGAACCATGAGCTTCAGCACAGATCTTAGCCCGAATGTCGCCAAAGGCGGGGATGCTAAATCTACCCCGATACTTCAAGGTATCCAACTCATCCAAGGAGAAATCCGGTAACTCTTCCCTCACAGTTCTATTCCAAAGGTGTAACAAATTCGGATCATCCTTCTGATGTGCTCGAGTAAGGGAAATCCAAGAGGGTTATTCTGCTTTTAGACTAGCAGGCATAGTACTACTCCCAACCTCAATATCCATCAACAAGAATTCTTCTACCAAGGACTGTACCGAAAGATTAAAAATTTTGGCAGTCTTTCTACTCAAGGCATCGGCTACTACGTTAGCCTTTCCTGGATGATAGAGAATCTCCACGTCATAATCAGCCACATATTCTAACCACCGACGTTGGCACAGATTTAGTTCCTTCTGAGTGAAGATGTACTTCAAACTATTATGGTCTGTATTGATCTTACATAGCGCTCCATACAATATGCGTCGCCAAAGCTTCAGCGCATAAATTATAGCAGCAAACTCCAAATCATGCGTAGGATAATTTCTCTCATGAGTCTTTAGTTGCCTCGATCCATACGCGATCACCTTACCATCTTGCATTAAAACATAGCCAAGTCCGATGTGTGATGCATCAATATACACAGCATACTCAATTCTTTCAATAAGTAAGGTTAAAATTGGAGAAGTACATAATTTCTTTTTCAGTTCTTGGAAAGCCTCTTCACACTTATCACTCCAAATGAATGCAGTATTTTTCTGAGTAAGTCTAGTTAGAGGAGCATACAACACCGAAAACCCTTCCACGAATCTTCTATAATATCCAGCCAGGCCTAAGAAGCTCCTAATCTCCTTAGGTGTAGAAGGTCTCTCCCATTCCATCACAACAGAAATCTTGGTCGGGTTTACAGAAATACCGTACTTTCTTACAACATAACCCAGAAAGGACACCTGAGGTAGCCATAACTCACACTTGCTCAACTTCGCATATAATTTATGCTCTCTCAGGGTCGACAAAACCAAATGCAAATGCTGAGTATGCTCCTCCACATTGCAGGAAAACACCATGACATCATCTATAAACACAATAACAAATCAGTCTAAGAAATTCTTTAACACCCAGTTCATCAATCCATGAAAGCAGAGGGTGCATTGGTTAAACCAAAAGACATCACAAAAAACTCGTAATGTCCATGCCTCGAACGGAAAGCGGTTCGTGGAATATGTCTCACAGAATCTCAAATTGTGGTAGCCTGAACGAAGATCGATCTTCGAAAACACTAAACTACCATGCAACTGATCGAACAGATCATTGATCTTTGGCAAGGGGTATTTATTTTTAATGGTCACCTTATTCAATTCTCTGTAATTGATGCAAAGTCTCATCATCCATCTTTCTTCTTGACGAACAAAACAGGAGCACCCTACGGAGAAGAACTTGGTCTAATAAAACCACACCTCAGCAACTCATCGAGCTGAGTATGCAACTCATCCAACTCACGCGGAGCCATATGGTAAGGTGCTTTGGCAATAGGATGAGTACCTTGCTCGAGGTCTATAACAAACTCTATCTCCCTCACCGGAAAAGTCCTGGAAGACAGTTAGGAAAAACATCTGGAAACTCTCGCACCACCGAGATATCCTCAAGACGTGGTATAACAAAAGCAGTTTCAAAAGAAGAAATAGAAACCAAAAATTCCTCGCAACCAGACTCTATAGTACGACAAGCACGTACCATAAAAATAATAGGGGAAACCCTGTCCTGAAATCCATAGAAGCTCATTGGTTGGCCATTGTCCATCCTGAAGTCCAGTCTCTTTGCCTTGCACTGGATGACCGCATCATACTTGGGCAGCCAATCCATGCCCAAAATAACGTCAAAGTCTGCTAGATCCAGCACCATCAAATCTGTAAAGGCTAGGAATTCGCCTAGGTATATAGGGCATCTCAGAACTCCTTGATTAGATATCACCGAATCACCGGCGGGAAGCTTGACATTGAAGGAGTCTCCTAATTGATCCACATCCAGACGATTTTTATCTACAAACCTCCGGGCCACAAAGGAATGGGTAGCACCAGAATCGAAAAGAACGTGCGCCCACCTATTCCGCACCTTAAACTCCACTAAAACCGTAGCATACATAACTAAATGAACGATAACTTGGGCAACAACGATAAATAATAAAGATAAATAAAACTGGGGCAAACCTGATATAACTTGCGTAGAGGTTTGAGCTTCCTCACTGGTCATCACGTTAAACTTTCCTTTTCCTTTATCCATGTTTGGTGGCGGTTGTAGAGCTCGAAGCGGGGTAGGCTGCAGTGGGGACTGAGCCTGGGGTTTAGAAGAATTCTAGTGTCCCTTCTGCCCGCACTGAAAGCAAGTCCTTTCTTTCATCCAGCAATGACTCACATCATGACCCTTACTTACACAGAACGAGCACACAAGCTCTCCCTTGGGTGTACCTTGGATGGTGTGCACCTACTGTTGCTTCAGAGTGGCAGTCCTCTTGAAGCATCTTTTGAAAGGGTGGCCGGATCGACCACAGAAGCAACACACTTCCTTACTTTTCTTCTTCGAAGGAGGGCTAGATGCCCTGGATCTACCATCCTCAACACCTTTCCTCTTCTCTTTCCTCGCCGCAACACCTCGATTCTTGGCATTCTCAATCGCCTCAACCTTCAAAGCAGCTTCCACTGCTTCAGCATAGATTTCAACTCGATAAGCGCATGCCCATTGCTGGACATCGCTTCTTAATCCTCCCAGAAAACGTTTCACTCTACCCTCCTCTTAAGCCACCAAATCAGGAGCAAACCTACTCAGTTTGCTAAACTCAATCTCATACTCGCTCACCGAGAGCTGTCTCTACTTCAGATGCAGGAAGTTATTCATCGGGTGGTCCTGCTCGAGTGAGGGTAGAAACTTCTTCAGCAACATCTTCTTAAAAGATTCCCAAGAACAGCCTTCCTTCAGACTCTCTCTTTCCCGAATCCACCAACTCTTTGCCAGTCCTTTTAACTGATAGGCTGCAATCATCACCATCTGGGCTTCTAGAATTTTGGAATACGAAAAATCTCCTCGATGGAGATGATCCAATCATCTAAAATCATAAAGTCGGCACTCCTGTCGTAGGTGGGAGGTCCCAACCATTGGAAGTACGATATGAAATTCATTTCTGGTGGTATCATCATCGGGGGCACCAGAGGAGAAGGGGTATCAGGCACGGCTTGGCCCAAGGCAGGCTCTTGCACTAAAGGTTGCTGCGCGGGAGCGACAGACAACATATACTTAATTTGCGACTGCATCACAACTAATTGCCTCGATAGAGACTCATTGCTCTGACGCAGACTCTCGATAATCACATCACTTTGCACTCCTGATGACTCACCCTCTGACTGGGGAGTCGACATCATCACAGGACGCTTTGGCGTCATTTCTAAAAAGCAGACGTACAACTCATCAAAATTCTTGATGACAACTAGACCACACGACTAGATCAGACCATACTTAAAAGACACTTGCTTAAGCTGCAACTTGCTCTGAGATTTTATAATGATGTTATGTCCTACTTAGGATGATATTCTATCATCTTATTGACTCTTGTTCCTATGACATGAATGTATGGATTCTTTATTCTTATTTAAAATCATGTGTGTACATGTGTCATCATGTAAACCTCAGCTTAGCACGCGTGCTTATGCGATGACATGCTATGTATGCAGCGCTATGCATTCTAAAAAGGCCTTAATGCATGCATGAGAGGCGTACACATGAAATATTATGCATCCCATACTACATAACATCGCATGCAACGAGAAAAGAAAACGTGCTAATGGGCATCCATGTGATGGTGGTTATGCATCCTGATGAATTGTAAATATACACATTTTTTAGTATTCAATTTAAGTAGTTTTAGAATGTTTTAGTATTTTTATGTTATTTTTCTTTAATAAATATGCTTCTTTTTGTAAAAACTTATCTAATTTAGTTTATTTTTATTTTCTGGAATTTTTCAAAAAATTGTCAAAAATTTACCTGACACACCCGTGTCATGCTGACCGACATGCCCGTATCACCCCTCGACGATAAACCATCATCGACCTCAACTCGACACTCAATGCTTCATCAACCCGAGCAGGACACGCCAGTGTCCATTGATCCAACACGGCCGTGCCATCAACTCAACCCATTCATCCAGTCGACACTCAACACCACTCAACGCTGGCAGCCACTCAACGCTTTTACTATTCACCTCTCAAATCCACTCAATGCTTTTACTATTCACCTCTCAATGTCACTCAACGTGTAACGACCCCATCCGTTAAATGACGTATAGTAGAAGGTCCGGCCGGGGCCCCACACTATATGCCACAAACAGACGGTGAGGTCACAGGATATTACCAAACCAAATACGAATCCTAACTCAGAGCATTCTAGCGGAAGCTTTAAGTTACAACTTTGAACTCTTAACCGGAATGTCCAATATATATAAAACCACCTTTATATATAAATACCACGGAATGTACACAACCACAAGAGTTTGGCCTTAAGGCCTTACAGTTCCTCTGAACGTACATCATGTTTTACAAACCTCGGCGCGCAGGCCGGCCATACATGAGTAAAAAGAGAAAACAAAACAATGGCTTAGCCTTCCAGTCTAGCCGCAGCAGCAGCAGCAACAGCAGTAGGGCTCTCCCGCCCATCACTTACCACTTGGCTCTCCAGCACCTGCACGGGAACAATCCACCCAACCGGTGGCAAACAATGCAACGGTCAGCATTCAGCTGACCCAATTATAACAATCCTACCCCTTTCTCGGGGCATGAGCATTCTTTCCCTGCAAGCATGGCATCATCAATAGCAACTATGTGCGCGCAGGCACATTCAAGCCATCACAACCATCGGCCACCCGGCCCGACAGTCCGTGCACTCAGGGCACATTTTCGGTGTACCGGAATACCAGGGTCAACACCACCGTCTACACGGTATTTGAGCATTTCTAGTCTTTCCGGCGCGCGGGCCTAAGACTCTCATTAGGCGCTCCAACAAAACCTATACCAGGCTTCCAAGTCGGACGGACCTAACGCAGGTACGGATCAGCCACCCCCCGTTGCTCAAGTCGCCGAGCCACCTCGAATACGGAAGTATCCATGGCATTTTATAGGCGCGGGTCGGTTTCACCTTTCCTGTTCGGCAATCTGCCTTTTTATCGAGTTGCAGCCCAACGGCTCAACTACTCACAAAGTGGCAACGCACGGCCACAAGAGTTGCCGCCAACCCTCTTCATTTCCTGGACATCGTCCAGTACTTCCTGCCGCACCAAGCAACAGGTAGGAACAAGGCATCACAAGCCATAGGCATCACAAGCCATTATCACGGAGCCTTCTCCGATATGCAAACAAGCATCACCAATCCAGATTCCATCCAGATGGGCTTCACACAGCATGCCTAGAGCCGTACTCCAATTCCGGCCTCTAACAAGGGGGACTTCACATATCTACCCCAAGGGACACCACAACCCACCGCACACTCGCGGGGAAGGGCTTTCCCTATGCAATGCAGAAAAGAAGGACTTCACATGTCCAAGGAGGGAGATCGTTACCCTTGTCGATCTCTTCGGTGCCATCGAAAACTAGCCGGTGAGAAAGAACCGCAGCAGCCTTGCCGTCACAACGCCGGCGTCGGATCACGAATCGAACCACGGGAGCTCCGCCGGTGGCTTGGTCTCCTCCTCCTTCTTCCTCTCTTTCTCTCTCTCTTTCTCTTCCTTAAGAATAATGAAGAATGACTTCTTCAATCCTCTTTCACGACTTATCCAGCCCAAGAAACCACCTGAGCCTTTGGATCAAAAGAGAGGAAACTGAACGGCCAAGATTGTCCCAAAATTTCACTTTTTGGCCGACACGGCCTGTGACACGCCCGTGTCACAGGCCGTGTACCCCTTAAGCGGTGCACACAGCTTGAACCGACTGAACAACACGGGTCATCGACACGCCCGTGTCGGACCTGACACGCCCGTGTCTCCTGCTCCATCGAGCTGCAACCAGAACACGGGTCGGAACACGGCAGCTGACACGCCCGTGTCCAGCCTGACACGCCCGTGTTCCCGGCCGTGTTCAAGGCCGTGTCCGGCTCTGACCGGAATAGGCCAATTTTGCAAAATAAATAGAACACGCCCTAGGACACGCCCGTGTCCCAGGCCGTGTACACCCGACACGCCCTGGGACACGCCCGTGTCCCAGGCCGTGTAACCTGACCTGCTACTCAAACTTCAAGTTGAGTCTATTGGGGTCTTTTGGGGTGTTACAACCCTCTCCCCCTTAACAAAATTTCGTCCCGAAATTTGCACGGTAAGGAAACAAAACCAGCAATGCTATACCTCTGTTATAACAAAAAGTACACGGTCTACAGTTTATACAAATAACTCGGGAAACTCAGCTCGCATGGTCTGCTCTCGCTCCCATATTAGCTCTTCACGGCCACAATTGTCCCATCGGACCTTGACCATCCCGATCACTTTGTTCCGCAACTGTTTCTCGGCTCGATCCTCGATCCGAATGGGTCTAACCCTCGTCGTTAGCCCATACTCGACCGGTACCCGATCAGCCTCCACGACTTGAGTTGGATCCTTTACCGCTTTACGAAGGACTGAGATGTGAAACACATCATGTAATCCACCCAAGTCCGCTGAAAGTGCTAGTCGATAAGCAGCTTCCCCAACTCGCTCCACCACCTCAAACGGACCAAGATACCTCGGACTTAGCTTTTTCAAACGCCGAATCCTGGACACACCTTTGAAGGGTTTGATCTTCAAATATACCCAATCACCCACCGCGAACTCCATGTTCCGGTGCTTGGCATTGTAGTACTTTGCTTGACGATCTTGGGCTATCAATAGCCTCTCCCGAATAGAGCGTATGAGCGAAGTAGCTTCTTCGACTTCCTTTTTCCCACTCAGCGTCGATTCGCCTGCTTCTGCCCAAGCTAAGGGTGTACGGCATTTCCGACCATACAACGCCTCGAATGGTACCATACCAATACTTGCTTGGTAGCTATTATTATAGGCAAATTCGACGAGAAATATATAATCTTCCCATCTCTTACCAAAGTCTAGGGCGCACATGCGGAGCATATCCTCCATCGTCCTGTTGGTTCGTTCAGTCTGGCCATCCGTTTGGGGATGAAAGGCCGTACTAAACGCTAATTTTGTACCCAACATTTGATGAACGAGCCGCCAATCATTCGATGTGAACCGCCCATCACGGTCACTAACGAAGCTCCGGGGAACACCGTGCAGTCGAACAACCTGCTCCACATACAGCTTGGCCAAGGTTTCCACTGAATCGTCTCTTCTGTTTGGAAGGAAGTGCGCCACTTTCGTCAACCGGTCCACAATCACCCAGATGGAATCATGACCGCGTTGAGATCTCGGCAACCCGTGCACGAAATCCATCGAAATATCATCGAACTTCCACTCCGGAATAGGTAACGACTTCAGAAAACCGCCAGGCTTCTGGCATTCTGCTTTCACCAACGCACAGGTGTTGCATTTAGCCACATAACGAGCCACATCTTTCTTTAGTCCGGGCCACCAGAACAGCTTTTTCATATCTCTGTACATCTTTGTGCTCCCTGGGTGAACTGTGTACTTTGCAAAGTGAGCTTCGTACATCAACTCTTCCCTCAGTTTACCCACACTTGGGACGCATACTCGACCATTTCTCCGTAACAACCCGTTATCCCAAGAGAATTGATCATCCGGCCCATCTTTAGCATAGCGCTGGAGACTTTCATCAAGCTCCGTTGCTCGCCGAATTCTGTCCGTAAGGTCATACTGCACCTCCGTCCAGTTCAAGCACGCATCGGTTGACGCACCCTTGTCAACACACGATATCTCCATTGCCTCCAATTCTTGGATCAAACGCTGATCATGCCTCTGCAACCAGCTTGCCCGTACCGGAGTCTTCCGACTCAAAGCATCAGCGACCACATTTCCCTTCCCGGGAGTATAGTGAATCTCGAAGGTGTAGTCCCCGAGGAACTCCATCCATCTTCGTTGTCGCATATTCAAATCCTTCTGATCCAACAAATACTTTAGGCTCTTGTGATCCGTATAGATATCCACTTTGACGCCATATAGATAGTGCCGCCACAACTTGAGCGCAAAGATTACCGCCGCCAACTCCAAATCATGGACGGGATAATTCCGCTCATGCACTTTCAACTGACGCGAGCCATAAGCAATCACTTTCCCAAACTGCAGAAGAACGCAGCCTAAGCCGCTCCCAGATGCATCACTATAGATCTCATACCCATCGGTACCACATGGCGATGTCAACACAGGCGCCGTGGTCAAACGACTCTTCAAGTCTTCAAAAGCTCGAGCGCACTCCGGCGTCCATATGAACTTTTGATCTTTTCTCGTCAGCGTGGTGAGAGGTAAAGCAATCCGTGAGAAGTTTTCCACAAACCGTCTATAGTAGCCCGCAAGTCCAAGGAAGCTCCTGACCTCGGCCACTGAAGACATCACTGGCCAATCTCGGATGGCACTTATCTTCAACGGATCCACCGCGATACCCTCTCCGCTTACCACATGGCCTAAAAAGGCTACTGAAGAGAGCCAGAACTCACACTTTGAGAACTTGGCAAAAAGCTTATTCCTCCGCAGGGTATGCAAGACCAACCGCAAATGGTTTGCGTGATCCTCTTCCGACTGAGAGTATACTAAGATGTCATCGATAAACACAATAACAAACAAATCCAAATACTCTCGAAACGTTCGATGCATTAGGTCCATAAATACCGAAGGCGCATTACATAGGCCAAACGGCATTACCGTGAACTCATAATGACCGTAGCGTGTTCCAAACGCTGTCTTGGGAATGTCACCTTCCCGAATCCTTAGCTGATAATATCCCGATTTCAGATCCAACTTGGAATAGACCGTTGATCCCGCCAGCTGATCAAAAAGGTCATCAATCCGTGGGATCGGATACTTGTTTTTCTCCGTCAGCTTATTCAACTCGCGGTAGTCAATACACAACCGTAAGCTACCATCTTTCTTTTTCACAAAGAGAACAGGCGCGCTCCAAGGTGACATACTTGGGCGTATATAACCCTGCTCCAACAACTCTTGCAGTTGGACTTTCAACTCAGCCATCTCTTTTGGCGCGACGCGATATGGAGAGCGGGCCACAGGTTTCGCACCTGGCACCAACTCAATAGAGAAGTCAATCTCCCGCTGGGGTGGTAACCCAGGAAGATCTTTAGGAAACACATCGGCAAACTCTGACACAACTGGCACTTCACCGACACTGGCCTTTGGCTCAACAGCCTGAATTAGCGTGAAGAATAACTCCGCGCCCTTCCGCACAGCATTGACGACTTGGAGTGCAGACAACAACGTTCCGCCAACTCCTCGCATACCAGCGAACTTCGTCACAAGCCCGGTATTCTGGCCCAGTGTAATCTCTTTGGAGTTGCAATCAATAAAGGCACGCTGCTCCGAGAGCCAGTCCATACCAAAGATCACATCAAACTCCGATAACGGTAGCACAGCTGCACTCAAACCGAAATCCCGACTTCCTATTTGCACATCCACATCGCAAGCCCTATCCGCAAGCATCACACAGCCATTCGGCAATAGCACCCTTGTACTATCCACCGTCACATGACTCAGTACCCCAATGCGAGATACGAAATCCTCAGACAGAAAAGAATGCGAAGCACCCGTATCAAACAGGGCTCTCGCTAAGTTATTCCGAATCAGGACAAAGCCTGCAGCACACACACATCATGCACAAGCTAAACAAAACCAAAACCAAAAGCACAGCAAGTAAACTAACTCAACTCGTACCTGTGACGACGTCACTTTGCTTAATCGCTTCCTGTTGGCCAAGTTGATAGATTCGGGGCTGCGCTTGGGAAGCAGAGGAATCCACCACCGCTTTGCCCTTCTCAGCATACGACGCACCCGTCTTCTTTTCCCCTTTGGGCTGCACACCTCGACAGTCACGAGCAATATGCCCCACCCGGCCACAGTTATAGCACGTACGAGCATCCGGCCTTGATGTCGCTCCCGACACAACGGTCGTAGTTACTTGCCCAGATGGCTTGGACCTCTTGCCCCCTTTCTTCTGGTAAAACGACTTGCCTGGGCGAGGTGCTTGAAACTCTGGCTTAGACACCACCAAGCCCTTATTCCCTTGCACTCGCCTCATGTCCTTTTCCAACGCGCACGCAGTATCAACCAACGCCTGAAACCCTTGGCTCACAGAACTCGAAAGCAGGAATCGTAACTCATCCCGCAATCCTTCATAGAACCGATTCGTTTTCCTTTGGTCATCCACGAAGATTGTTCCCGCATATCGTCCCAACCTGGTAAACTCGTGCAAGTAGATATCCACACTATCGTCCCCTTGCTTTAACCGTTGGAACTCATTTTCCATAGCAATACGTTGCGCCGCTGGGACATGTTTCGCCAGAAAGATCCGAGAGAACTCCTCAATCGACACTTGTGTTAATTGCCTGCCCGCCAAGTGGTGTAGCTCAACCTCGTCCCACCACAACCGCGTCTCCCCTTCAAGCATGAAGGTGGCTAAGGTGACCTTGAGAGTTTCCTCCGCCCTGATCGCTGTCATTATCCTCTTGACACGCGACAACCAATCTTCCGCCTGCGTTGGGGATCCCATTCCCGCAAACGTCGGAGGACTGAAGCTCATGAATTGCTTCAACTGTCGGTCAGCTGCTCGTGGATCTACAGCCTCAACCGGCTCGGGTCTTACATCAACACGAACTGGCACTACTGCCGGCTGCGCTTGCCCGGTCGGCTGAATCATGGCAAAGAGCGCCTCAGCAACTAAACGAACAGTTTCCGCAGATGGAGGAGGTGTTGGCACCTCAGCTGGTGCCGCACTCTCATCAGAACGCTGGGGCTCAGACTGCCCAGCACCACTACGTGTTACCTATAGGTGGACAAGACACACATTAGCGAACGTATGCAAGCAAAACAACACAAAAAGGAACGCGCAGATTCCTCAAACAAGATTTTGTACATTCCTTAATGGACATTCCAGAGTTCATTAGCGTTACAGCAGGTCGCACAAACACGAACCTCCCTCTGATACCAAAATTGTAACGACCCCATCCGTTAAATGACGTATAGTAGAAGGTCCGGCCGGGGCCCCACACTATATGCCACAAACAGACGGTGAGGTCACAGGATATTACCAAACCAAATACGAATCCTAACTCAGAGCATTCTAGCGGAAGCTTTAAGTTACAACTTTGAACTCTTAACCGGAATGTCCAATATATATAAAACCACCTTTATATATAAATACCACGGAATGTACACAACCACAAGAGTTTGGCCTTAAGGCCTTACAGTTCCTCTGAACGTACATCATGTTTTACAAACCTCGGCGCGCAGGCCGGCCATACATGAGTAAAAAGAGAAAACAAAACAATGGCTTAGCCTTCCAGTCTAGCCGCAGCAGCAGCAGCAACAGCAGTAGGGCTCTCCCGCCCATCACTTACCACTTGGCTCTCCAGCACCTGCACGGGAACAATCCACCCAACCGGTGGCAAACAATGCAACGGTCAGCATTCAGCTGACCCAATTATAACAATCCTACCCCTTTCTCGGGGCATGAGCATTCTTTCCCTGCAAGCATGGCATCATCAATAGCAACTATGTGCGCGCAGGCACATTCAAGCCATCACAACCATCGGCCACCCGGCCCGACAGTCCGTGCACTCAGGGCACATTTTCGGTGTACCGGAATACCAGGGTCAACACCACCGTCTACACGGTATTTGAGCATTTCTAGTCTTTCCGGCGCGCGGGCCTAAGACTCTCATTAGGCGCTCCAACAAAACCTATACCAGGCTTCCAAGTCGGACGGACCTAACGCAGGTACGGATCAGCCACCCCCCGTTGCTCAAGTCGCCGAGCCACCTCGAATACGGAAGTATCCATGGCATTTTATAGGCGCGGGTCGGTTTCACCTTTCCTGTTCGGCAATCTGCCTTTTTATCGAGTTGCAGCCCAACGGCTCAACTACTCACAAAGTGGCAACGCACGGCCACAAGAGTTGCCGCCAACCCTCTTCATTTCCTGGACATCGTCCAGTACTTCCTGCCGCACCAAGCAACAGGTAGGAACAAGGCATCACAAGCCATAGGCATCACAAGCCATTATCACGGAGCCTTCTCCGATATGCAAACAAGCATCACCAATCCAGATTCCATCCAGATGGGCTTCACACAGCATGCCTAGAGCCGTACTCCAATTCCGGCCTCTAACAAGGGGGACTTCACATATCTACCCCAAGGGACACCACAACCCACCGCACACTCGCGGGGAAGGGCTTTCCCTATGCAATGCAGAAAAGAAGGACTTCACATGTCCAAGGAGGGAGATCGTTACCCTTGTCGATCTCTTCGGTGCCATCGAAAACTAGCCGGTGAGAAAGAACCGCAGCAGCCTTGCCGTCACAACGCCGGCGTCGGATCACGAATCGAACCACGGGAGCTCCGCCGGTGGCTTGGTCTCCTCCTCCTTCTTCCTCTCTTTCTCTCTCTCTTTCTCTTCCTTAAGAATAATGAAGAATGACTTCTTCAATCCTCTTTCACGACTTATCCAGCCCAAGAAACCACCTGAGCCTTTGGATCAAAAGAGAGGAAACTGAACGGCCAAGATTGTCCCAAAATTTCACTTTTTGGCCGACACGGCCTGTGACACGCCCGTGTCACAGGCCGTGTACCCCTTAAACGGTGCACACAGCTTGAACCGACTGAACAACACGGGTCATCGACACGCCCGTGTCGGACCTGACACGCCCGTGTCTCCTGCTCCATCGAGCTGCAACCAGAACACGGGTCGGAACACGGCAGCTGACACGCCCGTGTCCAGCCTGACACGCCCGTGTTCCCGGCCGTGTTCAAGGCCGTGTCCGGCTCTGACCGGAATAGGCCAATTTTGCAAAATAAATAGAACACGCCCTGGGACACGCCCGTGTCCCAGGCCGTGTACACCCGACACGCCCTGGGACACGCCCGTGTCCCAGGCCGTGTAACCTGACCTGCTACTCAAACTTCAAGTTGAGTCTATTGGGGTCTTTTGGGGTGTTACACAACGCCATCAACTCGACACTCAATGCCAGTATGTCGCGAATGTGTCCAAGCACGACACGCCCGTGTCAGACACGTGTCCCGTTTCGAAGCTTCTAGAAATAAGCCAACTTGCCAAATTTCGCCAAGTCAAACACGACAACTGTGACACGCCCCCTGACATGCCCCCTGACACGCCCGTGTTGTAGGGCGTGTCACACCCAAAATTTTGTCTATAAATAAAAAATTCCTGTAATGTCCAAGGGTTCAATTTTTTGAGCCATATTTAGTGTTTTTTGTGGGCTGCTTGGTGTGTTCCATTGCCATGTAAGGAGAACTTTCTCGACCTCTTTTTATTTTTGTCTTAGCTTTGTAATAGTTCTTTTTCATCAATAAAAACATGTTAGCATTTCTCTTCTTAAATGGTTTTGGAATGAACTTGTGTGCCCACTTTGTTCTTCTTTTTATTCTCATGTTTTTCTTAGTGTTCCTCTTTATGAAAAGTGTGTTTGTGTGTGTGTGTGTATATGAGTTTAACTAGTTAATTTCTTCATGCTCTTAATTAGTTGTTGTGTTAGATTTTATTATAGTGTTTATTAAAAAAATTGAAATGTTATTATGGTAATTTTTCATCAATCTTTATGTTGCATTAAAAGTATATCTTCTTCATCCTTATGAACTTGTAAAAGTGATTTCAAAAGTGATTTTTATTTTCTTTAACTTAGGCTTCGTTTGGAAAGACTTATTTTCACCGGTCAAGCAGTTACGATCGCATGAACCGGTACTTAATTATGGCCCGGTTCATGCGGTCGTAACCGCTTGACCGGTGAAAATAAGTCCCTCCAAACGGAGCCTTAGTCTTTGTTTAAGTTGTAAACTTTTTGTCCTTTTAAATTTTACTTTTTATTTTTTCATCACTTTTATGAACTATTAAGAAAGAAAAAGTTATAATTTTAATTTTTGAGTACCTTTGATTTTAACTTTAATTTCCAAAAACTTTTGCTCTTTTTATTTTTATTTCATCTTTTTATGTGTTTTTAACAAATTCTAAGAATAGAAAAGTAGTTGTTTTAATTTTTAGGTAACTTTCATTTTGTTTTTAATTTGTGTGTGTGAGTGTATGAGTTAGGTTTTAATTATGTTCTTTTAAATTTCATGTTGTGTGTCTGAGTTTATGAGATAATTTTTCATGCTTTATTTTATTGCTTTCTTTCAAATTATGTAGATTGTGTGAGTGTATGAGATAAATTTTCATGCTTTCTTTTATCGCTTTCTTCAATTATGTAGAGTGTGTGTGTTTAGGAGATAATTTTATTGCTTTCTTTCAATTCATGTAGAGTGTGTGCGTGTGCGCATTTATTTACCGCCTACTCGTTCGAGTAGGACTTGTCATTTACCGTCTACTCATTTGAGTAGAACTTGTACACAAATTTATTTTCACCTACTCGTTAAGAATTAAATTGCGTGTTTTCATTTACCGCCTACTCGTTCGAGTAGGACTTGTCATTTACCGTCTACTCATTTGAGTAGAACTTGTACACACATTTTTTTCGCCTACTCGTTAAGAGTTAAATGGCGTTTTTTCATTTCCCGCATATTCTTTCGAGTAGGACTTGTCTTTACTTTAATTTATGGTTTCGAAATGTGTGTGAGTTCTCGTTTCAATTAGCTTTTCAATTTTATTTAAATGTTTGTTATTTTATGTCTTCTTCTTATAATCATTTATGTTTAGTTTCGAACTCGCGCCACATTAAAACCATAAATCTGTCCCCATACCAATCAGTGGTTAATCATCTTTAGCTTTTGGCATCGAAGAGCATTGGGAAATATAAAATGTTTTAAAATAATTAAAGTTCTTTATTTTCATTTTAGTTTAAGGACATAAGGTTTGCCCCGGGTTAATGATGCGTAGGACCACATAATCGATGTATGGGCTCTATTTCCGTTATCTATATGCTAGCTTGCCGAGAGGCCGTGCATATGGACCGATCCCCCTTGGGTAAATAGAATTGCGTACATACCCTCGAGAGAGGAGAAGCGTAGTTCTACCGGATTGGGTTTACCACCCGATAGTGGGGTTCTTAGCGTAAAGCGGACGTTAAGAGAAATCCTTCGTCGGACTAACGTTCGGTCAAATAGTCTCAGCGTTCAGGTGAGCAATATTCCTAGAGATAAGTGCGCTCATACTTGTGGAACCTCCATGGCCAAGTTGCCTTTTATTAATTTCAAAATTAAGTTCAATAATTATCAAGAATTATTTTAGTCTTAATCAGATTCGATGACGAGCGTTAACCCGACATCGAATTAATCTAGTAACTTTCAGCTTTCTTTTATTTCCGGTGTTAAGTGACAAAAAAAAATTCCACCTTAGTTTCAGTAAAATAATAGTCCTCCTGGAGGAGTAGGAATAATCAATCCGTCCCCGAGAACAATACGACCTCCGTATTCTCCCGAATATCGAGTACTACATGCGATATGTGAACTTGCCTCCTTTCGTTAGAAACTTCTATTTTCTTGCCAGTCCGCGGCGGTCGACTCATCGAACCAACCACCCAAATAAGAATCTGAGTGCAGGCATCATCAAGTTTATGGCGCCGTTGCCGGGGCGCAACCTCGTTGTTATTTCGAATCCGGGAATCTATTACTTTTACTTTATTTTCATATTAAACACCAAAAAATAAAAATAAAAAAAAAATATTTTTTACTTAAAAACTACTTAAAAAACAAAAAAAATCCCCTCCCCTTGTCTTAATTATCTTTATTTCTATTTTTTTAGGGTGTATGACCCATGGATAGCCTTCGGATTCTGAATCTTTTGATTTTGATCCTGAGATCGACCACACCCTTGCGCGCATTCGATCTCAACGCCAAGATCAAACTTTAGAACTCGAAGTATCTATCGGAGAACCCCCTGCTATTTTTATGGCCGACCATGTTCCAAATGTGGCCACGGAGCGTACAATGTCTTACTATGCCCGACCAAATTTGGATGATACCAGGTCAAGTGTTATTCGCCCTACGGTGGCGAATAACAATTTTGAAATAAAGTCAAGTGTAATCCAAATGATCCAAAATTCCGTACAGTATGATGGACTGTCGGATGAGGACCCTAATGTCCACTTGTCCAACTTTTTGGAGATTTGCGACACGTTAAAAATTAATGGCGTCACTGATGACGCCATTCGTCTGCGCTTATTTCCCTTCTCCCTCAATTCCAAAACCAAGGCGTGGTTGAATTCCCTCCCGCGAGGATGTATCACCACCTGGGCTGAATTGATGGAACGGTTCCTAACGAAGTACTTTCCGCCCGCAAAAACTGCAAAGTTACGGGCGGACATTTCTTTATTTGTGCAAAAACAATTCTAAGTCTCTATATGAGACTTGAGAACGGTTTAACGAATTCCTCCGCTAGTGCCTGCACCACGCACTGCCAACGTGGTTGTAGGTACAAATTTTTTATAATGGCCTTAATTTCCAGACGCGTCAAATGATTGACACGGCTGCTGGGGGCACCCTTAATAATAAGACTCCCGAGGCCACCCAGACTTTATTCGAAGAGATAGATATGAATGCCTCTCAATGGAATGTCCCGCGGGGATGCCTGAAGTCGGCGGCTGTCCTTTTTGAAGTGGATGTCACTGCTCTGTTAACCCTTCAAGTTGAAAGGTTAACAAAGCAGGTGGCGGAGATGACTAATGCCTCCTCCACTCCGCCTTGTTTTATTCCCCCTAATGTTTGCGTGGCTGAAGAGTTCGTGGACTACATGGGAAATCCAGTTCGTCCCTCCTTCCCCTAAAACAACCCTTATAGAAATACCTATAATCCCGGTTAGAGGAACCACCCTAATTTTTCGTGGAGCAACCCGAACAATGCGCAGCGCCCTCCTCCTCCTTCTTTTGCGCCCGCATTTCCTCCTCCTCTTCCTAAGTTTTTTTTCGGTGGAGGAAAATTTTAATAAATACGTCGCGTCCAATGAGTCCAATATCTGGAACATCACCGGATCGCTAAAAATTTTAGAACTACAGGTTGGACAGTTGGTGCAACTCATGTCGGAACGCGCGTAGGGGCACTGTTAGGGAATACGGAGCCCAACCCACGGGAGAACCTCAATGCTATAACCCTCCATAGTGGTAAGGAGGTCATCGATCCAAAACGGATCGATCCTCAGGTACATATCTCTCCTCCGACCCCTCTTCCCCCTTCTTTGATTACACCGCCATTACCCATTTTAAACCAAAAAAGTATTTTAAACTACACCTTGCCGTATCCACTTAGGTTAGAAAACGAGCGTAAGGACGCGCAATACGAAAAATTTATTTTATTATTAAAACAAATTCATATTAATGTTCCTTTTTGCGAGGCTATCTCGCAAATGCCCAATATTCGAAATTTTTAAAAAAATTACTTTCTAATAAACATAAACTCGAGGATATTTCACATATATCTCTCAACGCTGTCTGCTCGGTGGCTCTTACTAATAAGTTGCCACAAAACAAAATCACTCGGGACAGTTTTCCATCCCGTGCCTTTTTGGCAATATATTAGTAAAATACGCCTTAGATCATTTAGGGGCTAGCATTAATCTGATGCCATTCTCGCTCTTTCTCCGATTAGGTTTGGGTACTCCTAGTCTTACGAATATGCGCATCCAATTAGCGGGTCGCTTGGTTAAGTTCCCTATCGGGGTAGTGGAGGACGTCCTTCCCTATCGGGGTAGTGGAGGACGTCCTTGTCCGAGTAGACAAGTTTACCTTTCCGGTAGACTTCATCATCTTAGACATAGAAGGGGACGCCGAGGTACCAATAATACTCGATCGCCATTTTCTCGCCACCTCCCACGCACTAATAGATGTTAGTAATGGTTGTCTTCTCCTCCGGGTAGGAGATGATCAAGTTACTTTCTCTATTAATCCATCGATTGACAATTTGTCATCGAGTGATGATTTCTGCTATTCTTTAGATACCTTTTTTGGAGATCGTTCTTCTCCCGTTTTGGAGTCCGTATTTTTAAACGACGATATTTATGCTCTCGAAAATTTTTATTGCGATGAGGATACCTCTATAGACTTGCCTTTCGAACCAATTGGTAAGAAAGACATAGGAATTAAAACCTCCCTAGAAGAACCGCCCACCCTAGATCTTAAACCCTTACATGAATCGCTCAAATACGCTTTTTTGGGAAAAGGCGATACGCTTCCCGTTATTATTTCTTCGGACTTGAGATATTCAGAGACTTCCGATTTATTGGAAGTTTTACTTAAACATCACCACGCAATTACATGGTAAGTCTCTTACTTAAAAGGGATTAACCCCTCATTTTGCACGCATAAGATATTTCTTAGTGATAATTGCCGCAAAACGATTCAGCCACAGCGACGTCTAAACCCAAACATGAAAGACGTCGTTAAGGCCGAGATCATTAAGTTGTTAGATGTGGGGATTATCTACCCTATTTAGGACAATGAATGGGTTAGTCTCGTTCATGTCGTGCCAAAGAAGAGCGGTCTTACCGTAGTGTTGAATGAGTACAACGAGCTCGTCCCAACTCCTATTGTTACGGGTTGCCGTGTGTGCATCGATTATCGCAAACTTAATGATTCCACCCGCAAGGACCTTTTCCAACTACCGTTTCTCGACCAGATTTTAGAGCGTTTATCTAGTCATCCTTATTATTATTTTCTTGACGGTTTATCGGGGTTTTTCAAAATTCCTATTTCCCCCAATGACCAAGAGAAGACAACTTTTACTTGCCCGTTTGTCACCTTTGCATACCGAAGAATGCCATTTTGACTTTGTAATGCGCCAACTACATTCAAAAGATATATGCTAGCAATCTTTGGCGAGCTAGTAGAAGACATTATGGAAGTCTTTATGGATGACTTTTCTGTTTTCGGATGCTCTTTTCTCGATTGCCTTAAAAATTTAGATTGTTTACTCCAATGGTGCGAGGACGCAAGCCTTGTTCTAAATTGGGAAAAATATAACTTTATGGTCTGAGGAGGTTTGGTCCTCGGTCATAAGATTTTGATTAAAGGGATGCAGGTAGATAAGGCCAAGGTAGAAATCATAGAAAAACTTCCGCAACCAATAAACGTAAAATCTATTAGGAGTTTCTTAGGCCATGCGGGCTTTTACTGACGATTCATTCAAGACTTTTCAAAAATAACAAAGCCGCTAACTCACCTCTTGGAAAATGAATCGCGTTTCATCTTCAGTAACGAATGCGAGTATGCCTTCAATTTAATAAAATAAAAACTTATCACATCACCAATTTTAGTGGCCCCTAATTGGTCCCTTCTGTTCGAAATCATGTGCGACGCTAGTGATATTGCCTTAGGTGTCGTTCTTGGCCAACGCTTAGAAAAACATTTTATCCAATTTATTATGCTAGCAAGACGCTCACTTCCGCACAAGTGAATTACACGACGATGGAAAAGGAACTCTTAGCCATCATTTTTGCTTTCGATAAGTTTCGCTCGTATTTTTCGTTATCTAAAGTTATCTTATATACCGATCACTCCGCCCTTAAATATTTATTTGCTAAAAATTATGCAAAGCCCCGCCTTCTTTGATGGATTCTCCTCCTACAAGAGTTTGATTTGGAAATCCAGGATAAGAAGGGCGCGAAAAATCTAGCGGCAGACCACCTCTCCCGCTTAGAAAATCCGGAAGCGGAAGCCCTCGTCGAATCTGTAATAAATGACAGATTCCCCGAGGAACGCCTCCTAGCCATTCATTTATCTTCGTCAACTTCACCTTGGTTCGCAGATTTTGCGAACTATTTAGTCACGCGGGTACTTCCAAAAGAATTTTCAAGTCATCAAAAGAAGAAATTTTTTTCTGACTTGAAAAAATTCTTTTGGGAGGACCCATTTCTTTTTCGTATCTGTGAGGACCAAGCAGTCCGAAGATGCGTTGCGGGTGTGGAGTGCTTGCAAATACTTAGGCACTGCTACGAGGGTCCAGCCGGTGGGCATTATCAAGCCAACCAGACCGCTCGGAAGGCGCTAGAGGCGGGCTTCTTTTGGCCCACTCTCTTCAAACACGCTCACAATTTTGTGCGCGCATGCGATAACTATCAGCGATCGGGTAACATCTCTCATCGCGACGAGATGCCCCAAAATTTATTTTTAGAATGCGAAGTCTTCGATTTATGGGGCATAGATTTTTTTGGCCCCCTACCTCCATCTTTCAAAAATATGTATATTTTAGTGGCGGTCGACTACGTATCGAGGTGTGCGGAAGCGCAAGCTCTCCCCACCAACAATGCACGAGTCATCGTTACATTTCTTAAAAAACTATTTTCTCGCTTCGGCACGCCTCGCGCAATTGTTAGTGATAGGGGAACGCATTTCTGCAATGCTCTTATGGCTAAGACGTTAGCTAAATACAGTCACGCACAAACTTGCCACCCCTACCACCCGCAAACAAGTGGCCAAGTTGAGGTAGTAAATCGAGAGATTAAGCGTATATTAGAAAAAAAAACATTTCACTAAATAGGAAAGATTAGTCTGTTAAACTTGATGGCGCGTTATGGGCATATCGTATGGCATACAAAACTGCAACCGGCTATACTCTGTTTCGATTAGTCTATGGCAAGGCGTGTTATTTACATGTAAAATTAGAACATCGCGCTCTTTGGGCTTTAAAACCCTTAAAGCTCGACTCTAACTTAGCCGCTCAGAATAGAAAAATGCAACTAAATGGGCTCGATGAATGGCGTTCAAACGCTTACAAGAGAAATAAGTTCTATAAGGAGTGTTCTAAGTTATATCACGATCGAAAAATAAAGTCCCCAAAAATTTTTTCTCCGGGCGATCTTGTCCTTCTTTATAATTAACGTCTTAAACTTTATCCTGTAAAACTAAAATCTAGAGGGTCTGGTCCCTTCATAGTTAAAAAAGTCTTTCCATTTGGGACCAAACTCATCTCCCACCCGGAAAAGGGTTCGTTTAAAGTAAACAATCATCGGTTTAAGTCTTATATAGCGGGCGACCCTGTGATCGAGCATAACGAAATCATAACCCTCCTCGATATATAAACCCGCAAATATAGTCAAGCTACACGACTATAAAAAAAGCACTCCTGGGAGACACCCCACGTTTATCTTTTTCGCTCTTTATTTATCATGGTTGCTACTTTTTCTAATAATGCAGTGTTTCTAAATTTGCTTCCTCGAACACGCATCAGGGACGTTTCTACCCTCCGTCTTTCTTTTTGTACATATAACATTTATTTTTTCTCGTTCCGCATACTTATCTTACAACATTGGGGACAATGTTGGAACTAAGTATGGGGGTGTTTTCGTATTATCCCTGTTTTCATTTTCTGCACTTCTCTTATTTGCACTTATATTTCCAAAACAAACAAAAAATACAAAACAAAAAAAATTATAAAATAAAAAAATTTCCAAAAATATTTTGTTTTACTTTGTAAATATTTATTGAAGATAAATTTTTGTAAATTGTTTTTGTAAATATTCTTCTCTTTCCCCTCTCCATTTTTCTCTCTCATCCTTGTAATTAACTTCTCTTTTTCTCCCAATTTTTGTAAATAGAATGAAAATTTTCGAAAAAAATACAAAAAAATTTGCAAAACTTAAAAATCTAATTTTTTTTTATTTTATTTTCGCATTTTCCTTTCTTTAGTATGTATATATTAAAGAAATAAATACAAAAATACAAAAAAAAAGATAATAACTTTAAAAATTTAAAAAAATTTATTTTATATAAAAAAAATTAAATATATCATTATTAATTTTCTTGCTATCCAAAAAATTTATTTTGAGTTTATTTATATGTTAATTTTATTAATTCTTTGTTCACTATTCATTTGTTATTTATAGATTGCAAAATTTAAATAACCGGGGTTAAGTTTTAAAGAATTTATTATGCTTTGTTAAAAATAGAGAACTTGTTTTAGGCACTACTTCTAATTTTTCATAGATAGGAGCACGTGTATCATGTTAGAAAATAACGACTATAGAATTCAATTATGCTTAGTTTTAACTTTCTGAAAAATTGGAACGTACAATTTATAAAGATGCTCTGAAAAAAATTTTGATTAAAAATCTAGTTTTCTTTTCTTCCCCATATTTATGATGTCCAACTTGGCATGATAAAAATTTTACCCTAAAATGATCCTATGTCAATGCGAATAAGATTTTGTTCCGTAAATATAGGCACCCAATAATTTAAAAAAGATTATAAGTTATGGAGTAAGAGGATAAAGTTCATTACTCCTACACATATACATTGGGTTAATTTTATTATAAAGTTGAAAAAGAAAAAAATCATATTAAGAAAATAAGTTTTCATTTTCCTAATAATCCAAAAAAAATTGGAGGTTCGAGAAAAAATTACCTCGCCTCAAAATCCAAACCACTTCATAAACCGCCAAACCCCCTCAAACCAATTTCACGACTCTAGAATTAATTCAAAAATCTTTTTGAGAGCTTAATTTGTAAACTGCATTATTTCCCATAAAACTCCTATAAGCTAAAGTTCATATAATTCCAAACTATTCTTGTTAACCTAACCATTACTACTATTGCTTTCTATTTGATTACATCAAGAAGTCTTTTGACCAAAACTTTTTCTCTATTTAAATCATCTACATAATTTTAGGACTTAACACTTATACCCCGTATATTTATTTAGATCTCTCTTGTAATTAATTTAAAACGGTTGCTAAACTTAGAGTTTTTTTATATTTCTAATAAGTTCACCTCAAACTTTTTCTCTGGAATAGCAAAAGCTTAAGTAAGAGGGTATTTGATGAATTATAAATATATGCATTTTTTGTATTTTATTTGAGTAGTTTTAGAACTTTTTAGTATTTTTCTATTATTTTTCTTTAATAAATATGCTTCTTTTTGTAAAAACTGATCTAACTTAGTTTATTTTTATTTTCTGGAATTTTTCAAAAATTGGTCAAAAATTCACCTGACACACCCGTGTCATGCTGACTGACTTGCCCGTATCGCCCCTCGACGATAAACCATCGTCGACCCAGCCTCGACACTCAGTGCTTCATCCAGCTGAGCAGGACACGCCAGGGTCCATAGACCCGACACGGCCGTGTCAGCCACTCAACTCCTTCATCCAGTCGACACTCAATGCCACTCAATGTTAGCAGCCACTCAACGGTTTTACTGTTAACCTCTCAAAGCAACTCAACACTTTTACTGTTCACCTCTCAACGCCACTCAACTCCATCAACTCGACACTCAACGCCAGCATGTCACGCCCATGTCCTACCAAGCACGACATGCCCGTGTCGGACACGTGTCCCGTCCCGAAGCTTCCAGAAACAAGCCAGCTTGCCAGATTTTGCCAAGTCAAACACAATAACTGTGACACGCCCCCTAACACGCCCGTATTGTAGGGCGTGTCACACCCAAAATTTTGTCTATAAATAAAAAATTTCTATAATGTCCAAGGGTTCACTTTTTTGAGCCAAATTTAGTGTGTTTTGTGGGCTGCTTGGTGTGTTCCATTGCCATATAAGGAGAACTTTCTCCACCTCTTTTTATTTTTGTTTTAGCTTTGTAATAGTTCTTTTTCATAAATAAAAACATGTTAGCTTTTCTCTTCTTAAATGGTTTTGGAATGAACTTGTGTGCCCACTTTGTTCTTCTTTTTTATCGAAGTATGAGACCGGGCGGTCTGGCAGTTTGAGCCTGGCGGGTTGTAGACCGGGCGGTCTGGCGGTTTGTGTCTGGCGGGTTAATATCCAGACTGGTGCTGTGGTGTCTAGCGGTCTGACGGTACATCTCCGGCGGCTTGGAAACTGGGCGGTCTAACGGTCTCCAACCGCATCTCTCTCCTGCTTCTGGTATTGCCGGGCGGTTAGAATATTGTCAAACCGCGCGGCTTGTTCTGGTCTGTTGTTCTAGCCGCTCGGAACTGTTGTATAGCTTTAGTCCCATATTGTTAGTTTGTATTCTATCCTCTCTCCTCCATTCTATAAAAGGGAGGCCATACCTTTGTAAATGATATCTTTTTGGATAATAAAAATTTCAATTATTCAAAGTTCTGGCTTGTTTTCTAGTCGTTTGTTCGCTACTCTAGTCGTTTGCTCGCTACTTTTAACTTGATATCGGAGGACTCGATCTTCTCCTGCTGATTCTCTACGCCCTGTCCGCGCGGTTTGTCCCTTCTTCTCGCAACCTGTTCTCGCGGCTTGTCTCTTCCTCCTGCTTGCGCCCTGTCCTGCCTGTCGGTCACAGCGACCTGTTACTTTGATCACTGTGACCTGCTGCCTTGTTCGCCTTGTTTGTTCTTCCCTTCTGTTCGCGCGGACTATCTTCTAGCCGTTCGACTTCTTTCCCTACTTGGATCTGCGGCTTGGTCGTGGCTTCTCTGGCCGCTGGTGTCTGACATCGTGACCGCCGCAGCCCCTCTTCTTCCTATCCGCGCGGCTTCTCGCTGTTTTCTATCCGCGCGGCTTGTCTTTTAACCGCGCGACTTCTCGTTGTTTTCTCCTATGGCTCTTTTTGAAACCTCCACTACCACTACTCCTATCGCCACTCCGGCTCCGCATCCTACTTCCTCTGGCAACCTTGACACGGTTTCTAAACTTGTTGGCTCTAACTATCCGGATTGGAGTGTTTCTTTCACCTTTCTTCTTCGCTCTCAGCGCAAACGTCATCATCTCACCGATGACCCTCCTCCTCCAGACTCTGCTGAATTTGATGACTGGGATGCCAGTGATGCGCTTGTCCGCACATGGTTGGCTAACAGCCTCTCTGATGAATGTCTTCCTGTCATACGCCATGATGAGACGGTTAAGACCGCGTGGCTTCACCTTGCTGCTCTCTACTCGAAGGGGGCTCAGACATCCCGCATTTATACTCTCTATGCTGATCTCTTCGCTCTCCCTTCCATGTCTCCTACTGCGGCTTATCAGCAAGTTCAGGCTCTTGGAGATGAAATCCTCCAGAATCGCCCTTTCTCCGCGAACTTGGCCGAGCAGCACAAACACTTCCAGGAACTCCTGGTTGTTTGTTATCTTCTACGACTCCCTGAGTCATTTGATATGATCCGCCAGCAGATCTTGGGTGAAGCAGACTCTCCCACCTTGGATGCCACCGCAGCTCGCATCGCCGCTGTCACTTCCCTGCTCCAACGTCCTCTGTTGTCCTCCTCTCCTCCACAGGACTCCTATGCTCACCAGGCTCAGCGGGGTGGCAATAGTGGCCATAGCCAGTCTGGCACGCGCGGTCCGTCAAGGTTTCTCTGCTCTCACTATGGTCGTACCGGCCACTCTGTTGACCGCTGCTAGCAGAAATATCATCATCTTCATCCTTCCGGTGATACTTCTTCCTCAACCTCCGCCTCCTCTCGGTCATCTGCTTCTATGGCCACGACCTCAGGTAGTGCACATGTCGTTACCCAAGGTAAATGGCTGATTGACTCTGGTGCTACAAATCACATGACCGGAAACCCTCATTGCTTCTCTCTCCTAGAGACGCATGATCGGTTACCCCCGGTTCTTGTTGCGGATGGTTCCCCTTCCCCGGTTCACGGGACGGGCATGGTTCAAGTCACTCCGTCGCTTCGCTTAGTGGACACTCTCTATGTCCCGAAGTTCCCTTACAATTTGCTCTCGGTTACTACTTTATGCAAGCAACTTCAGTGCTCTGTATTATTTACTCCTACTTCTTGTTATTTTCAGGACCCGAGGACCCAACGGACGATTACTACTGGGACTGAGAGTGGCGGCCTCTACTTCCTCGACAATGTTTCCGCTCTGTCCGCCTTCTCTTCCACGTCTACTGATCTGCTTCAATGGCATCTTTGCCTTGGACATCCTCCTCCTCGGATTCTTCGTCAGCTTCTTCCCCACTAACCTCAGACTAGTCCTCCGCTTAACTGTGATGCGTGTCAGCTTGGCAAACATCATCGCTCCTCCTTCCCACCGAAGCAAGGTCGTGGTTCCTCCCGCCCTTTTGATCTCATTCATTCTGATGTATGGGGTCCTGCTCCTACTCTCACCATTGGTCGGGGTAGTTCTTACTTTGTAACCTTTATTGATGATTTCTCTAGATGTACCTGGGTGTATCTTTTAAAAGATCGCTCTGAACTATTATCTGTATGGCAATCTTTTTACTATATGATTCAAACTCAGTTTTCTTTATCTATTAAAGTATTGTGCTCTGATAATGCAAAAGAATATCTTAGTCATGAGTTTTCCTCTTTTTGTATGCAACATGGTCTTATTCATCAGACCAGCTGTGTTTACACCTCCCAACAAAATGTGGTGGCGGAGCGTAAAAACCGTCACCTCCTTGATATTGCTCGCACTCTAAGGACGCAGATGCAGGTGCCTCACTCCTACTGGGGCTATGCTGTTCTTCTTGCCTACTATCTCATCAATCGCATTCCCTCTTCGGTTCTCCACGGCAAGACCCCCTTCTCCATTCTCTACCCGGGCAAGGAACCCTTTCCTCTTCCTCTCCGTATCTTTGGGTGTACGGCCTTTGTGCATGCTCCATCTGCTACTCGTGACAAGCTTTCCCCCCATTCCACAAAGTGTGTCTTTTTGGGATATTCGACCACTCAAAAAGGCTATTGTTGTTTTGACCCCGTTCTGCGCAAACAGTTTGTTTCCGCGGACGTCACCTTCTTCGAAAATGCGTCCTAGTTTTCTTCTCCATCCCCACTTCCTCCTGCGGTCTCTTACTCTCCACCATCTCTCAGTGATCCTTCTACACAGATCGACGTCTCCCCTCCTATATCATCTCCTCCACCATCTCCTTCTCTCTCTATTATACCCCCACCTTCTTCTCCGCAGCCGTCTCTCTCTAGTCCCGGGCCAGCTTTCTCCGCCACGGACGCTCTGGTCCCTGAGGCACAAGACAACCTGGATCTTCCCATTGCTCTTCGCAAAGGGGTGCGTGCGTGTACCCAACACCCGCTTGCGGCTGTTGTTTCCTATGATCGGCTTACTCCCTCTCGCTTGTGCTTTGCTTTGGCTATCTCGGCTACTACAACTCCCCGCATTTACCAAGAGGCTCTTGTTATTCCTCATTGGAAATCTTCCATGGATGAGGAAATCGCCACTCTTAATGAAAGGGGTACCTGGACCCTTATTCCTCCTCCGATTGGTACTGATGTGGTTGGCTGTCACTGGGTGTTCGTTGTGAATTTTCGCCCCGACGGCACTGTGGATCGTTACAAAGCCCGGCTGGTGGACAAAGGCATTACTCAGACTTATGGAGTTGACTACTTTGATACTTTCTCCCTGGTTGCTCGCCTCAGCACCATCCGGGTTCTTCTTTCAGTGGCTGTCAACAGGGAGTGGGCTATTTCCTAACTTGATGTCAAGAATGCTTTTTTGTATGGGGATCTTCAAGAGGATGTCTATATGGAGCAACCTCCTGGGTATGTTTCTCAGGGGGAGAAACGAGTATGCCAGTTGAAGAAGGCCATCTACGGCCTAAAGCAGAGCCCTCGGGCATGGTTCGACAAGTTTAGTGGTATTGTGGCTGCCATTGGGTTTACAAGAAGTTCAGCCGATCACTCATTGTTTATTCACAAAACCACATCGGGCCTTGTGGTTTTGGCGGTGTATGTGGATGATATTCTTCTTACCGGCGATGATCAGGCTGGGGTGGAATTGACAAAGAAACACCTCCGTCAACACTTAGTCACGAAGGATATGGGCTCCCCAAAATATTTTTTGGGGATAGAAATCTCTCGGAAGCCTGACTCGTTGGTTCTCTCCCAACGGAAGTATGCTCTTGATCTTCTACGAGAGGCAGGAATGACCGGTGCCAAACCGGCCAGGTATCCCATGGCCAGTGGAGAGGACAAAACCTAGACAGATGACTCACCTCTTATATCCGATGCCACCAGGTATAGACGTCTGGTGGGCAAACTCATTTATCTCACGGTGACCAGACCCGACATCGCCTATGCTGTAGGCAAGGTCAGTCAGTTCATGCAAGCTCCCAGGGAATGTCATCTTCAGTCTGCCTTGAAGATACTAGAGTATATCAAAGCAGCACCAGGAAAAGGGCTACTCTTTCAGAAGCGTGGTCATCTGAGAGTTGAAGCCTACTCAGACTCAAGCTATGCGGATGATAAAGGTGACCGTAAATCTACATCGGGTTTTTGCACATTTGTTGGAGGTAATCTTATGAGCTAGAAGAGCAAGAAGCAGTCTGTTGTCTCAAGTTCCAGTGCAGAAGCTGAATACCGGAGTATGGCGTCAACCACGTGTGAGTTAAAATGGTTGCGGGCTCTCATGCTTGACCTAGGAGAGGTCTACGACTATCCTCTGCCTATGTTCTGTGACAACAAGGCCGCTATATACATATCCAAAAATCCGGTCTTCCATGAGAGAACGAAACATATAGAGGTCGACTGCCATTTCATCCTAGAAGAGGTCTTGAAGAGACAGATTTGCACTCCGTTCGTCACCTCCGACAAAGAGTTGGCAGATATCTTCACCAAGCCGGTTTATACTTCCTTCTTCCATATCTGTGACAACCTGGGCATGATTGATATCTATGCTCCAGCTTGAGGGGGAGTGTCGAAGTATGAGACTGGGCGGTCTGGCGGTTTGAGCCTGGCGGGTTGTAGACCGGGCGGTCTGGCGGTTTGTGTCCGGCAGGTTGATATCCAGACTGGTGCTGTGGTGTCTAGCGGTCTGACGGTACATCTCTGGCGGCTTGGAAACTGGGCGGTCTAACGGTCTCCAACCGCATCTCTCTCCTGCTTCTGGTATTGTCGGGCGGTTAGAATATTGTCTAACCGCGCGGCTTGTTCCGGTCTGTTATTCTAGCCGCTCGGAACTGTTGTATAGCTTTAGTCCCATATTGTTAGTTTGTATTCTATCCTCTCTCCTCCATTCTATAAAAGGGAGGCCATACCTTTGTAAATGATATCTTTTTGGATAATAAAAATTTCAATTATTCAAAGTTCTGGCTTGTTTTCTAGTCGTTTGTTCGCTACTCTAGTCGTTTGCTCGCTACTTTTAACTTTTTTATTCTAATGTTTTTCTTAGTGTTCCTCTTTATGAAAAGTGTGTGTGTGTGTGTGTGTGTGTGTGTATGAGTTTAACTAGTTAATTCCTTCATGCTCTTAATTAGTTTTTATGTTAGATTTTATTATAGTTTTTATTAAAAAAAATGAAATGTTATTATGGTAGTTTTTCATCAAGCTTTATATTACATTAAATGTATATCTTCTTCATCCATATGAACTTGTAAAAGTGATTTTTATTTTTTTTTTAACTTAGTCTTTGTTTAAGTTGTAAACATTTTGACCTTTTAAATTTTACTTTTTACTTTTTCATCACTTTTATGAACTATTAAGAATGAAAAAGTTATAATTTTAATTTTTGAGCACCTTTTATTTTAACTTTAATTTCCAAAAACTTTTGCTATTTTTATTTTTATTTCATCTTTTTATGTGTTTTTAACAAAGTCTAAGAATAGAAAAGTAGTTGTTTTAATTTTTAGGTAACTTTCATTTTGTTTTTAATTTGTGTGTGTGAGTGTATGAGTTAGGTTTTAATTGTGTTCTTTTAAATTTCATGTTGTGTGTGTGAGTTTATGAGATAATTTTTCATGCTTTATTTTATTGCTTTCTTTCAAATTATGTAGATTGTGTGAGTGTATGAGATAAATTTTCATGCTTTCTTTTATCGCTTTCTTCAATTATGTAGAGTGTGTGTGTTTAGGAGATAATTTTATTGCCTTCTTTCAATTCATGTAGAGTGTGTGCGTGTGCGCATTTATTTACCGCCTACTCGTTTGAGTAGGACTTGTCATTTACCGTCTACTCATTTGAGTAGAACTTGTACACACATTTATTTTCACCTACTCGTTAAGAATTAAATTGCGTGTTTTCATTTACCGCCTACTCGTTCGAGTAGGACTTGTAGTTTACCGTCTACTCATTTGAGTAGAACTTGTACACACATTTATTTTCGCCTACTCGTTAAGAGTTAAATGGCGTGTTTTCATTTCCCGCCTACTCTTTCGAGTAGGACTTGTCTTTACTTTAATTTATGGTTTCGAAATGTATGTGAGTTCTCATTTTAATTAGCTTTTTAATTTTATTTAAATGTTTGTTATTTTATGTCTTCTTCTTATAATCATTTATGTTTAGTTTCGAACTCGCGCCTCTTTAAAACCATAAAGCCGTCCCCATACCAATGAGTGGCTAATCGTCTTTAGCCCTTGGCATCGAAGAGCATTGGAAATTATAAAATAATTTGAAATAATTAAAGTTCTTTATTTTCATTTTAATTTAAGGACTTAATGTTTCCCCGGGTTAATGATGCGTGCGACCATATAATCGATGTGTGGGCTCTATTTCTGTTATCCATATGCTAGCTTGCCGAGAGGTCGTGCATATGGACTGATCCCCCTTAGGTAAATAGAATTGCATACATACCCTCGAGAGAGGAGAAGCGTAGTTCTTCCGGATTGGGTTCCCCACCCAATAGCTGGGTTCTTAGCGTAAAGCGGGCATTAAGAGGAATCCTTCGTCGGACTAACGTTCGGTCAAATTGTCTTAGCATTCAAAGGAGCAATATTCCTTGAGATAAGTGCGCTCATACTTGTGGAACCTCCACGGCCAAGTTTCCTTTTATTAATTTGAAAATTAAGTTCAATAATTATCAAGAATTATTTTAGTCTTAATCAGATTCGATGTCGAGTGTTAACCCGTCATTGAATTAATCCAGTAACTTTCAGCTTTCTTTTATTTCCGGTGTCAAGTGACAAAAAAAAATTCCACCTTACTTTCAGTAAAATAATAGTCTTCCTGGAGGAGTAGAAATAATCAACCCGTCCCCGAGAACAATATGTAAGACCCCCTTTTTTATTTTAAAACACCGGGGTCTTAGCCCAGAATTGCCGCTTTGTGGTGGCACCGACTCACAGGAAGGTCGCCACTACAAAACGCCAATTCTGCCGGCCCTTTTCGATCACAAAGAAAGAGAAGTAAGTATACGTAAAATGTAAACAAGTCCACAGAAACATATATAAAATGAAATCACATCCAGTCCATTAGTAGATAATAACAGGAAATAGAAGTACTGCAAAGATACAATTCAGATGAAATATAGATAAACGGGCTCGAGCCCGGTACATCAGAATCCTCACTACAATTCACTCATCGTGGAAGCTATAAAAATACTAATCACTCACGGAGCTGGTCGCAGGTGCACCGGTGCTAGACTGACCCACCTCCATGCGCACCGTACTCCGCTTGTGCTGGTCCCTGGACTGCTGGTCCCTGTCTCCCATCCGGAGCTCATGTAATGTTGTGGTTCGAAAGCCATTAGTCATAAAGACTAAGCCCTATCATCCCCTACCCCTCCCCCCACGGGTCCTAAGCACCGAGCGAAGAGGAGGAAAGGGAAGCTACAATGGTGGAGAGTAATCAAGCAGATGATAATGGAGCTAATCTAACAACTATCATGGTATATAAACAACTATCTAAAATAAGGTACATCTAGCAGTAGGGTAGACATGTGGTAAGTAGTATAAACAGTAGATGATACGTAGAACAAGTAAGTAAGTAAGCAAGTAAGTAAATGAGTAAGTAATAAGTAAGTAAGTAAATGAGTAAGTAATAAGTAAGTAACCTTAACTTATATGAATGCTCATACAAACTTATATGTTAAGGGGTCTTCTGAAAGGCTCTCATCGTATAAAAAGTCCCATACTGATTTATACGTTGGGGTGTCGGTTGTATGCAAATATGAGTGTAGTGATATGCTATGCCATGATTCATGCAAGTGCAACTCACGCACACGACTCTATGCGCACAGACCTTTAGTTCCCCCTGTTCGGGCATCTAGATTCACTCCCAGGAACCTCTGTAGTGGCAAACAGAGACAGTGGGTCGGGCCCCCCACTCCTAGGAGGGTATCCACACTACCGAGCCTATCCCTTCCATAGGACCCTAGAAGAACACAACCTAGAGTATCCGCATACTAGCGCTGGCTATATCCACCAGACTTTCTTTTGCTAAGTGTCCCACACCGCCGAGTCAACGTACCGATGTCGGTGTGAACGACAATCAAATACCGAAGACCCACCACCTTTATTCTGTACTCAAACCCTCGAGCCCTCGGCTCCCCGGACTGTCCCGTCCATGCATCTACCTTCAGAGCTACCGTCTGAATAGCAACCAAACAAACTTATTCTACCTTCCTAGCTATCGAGGTGTGTGAAAGTGCAACCCTAGTTATACTAGTTGATCTTTTAATTTATTATTCCTATGGTTTACGTTAGCCCAGGACTGACCCCGGTATTCCCCGTGAAGGGCTCTCAAAGGGCACTAGGAACTATGATGGTAGTTGAAGCCCACCATTCCCTTTCGTAAGGCACTGATTGTTATTGGTTGATACCCATTTCTCGATCCCTTTTTAGGTTACTTTTGATCTAGCCCTAGAGTATTAAGACTCTGCCTCTCCTACCCGGGGTGGACGATCTTTCGTCGTTCCCGAACGCCACTTAACACTAGCCACTCTCACACTCTACTTATCCTGACTTCCAATAATGAACTTAAACTTAACTTGCCCTATCCAAACCAGCAACTACCAAAATTCCATCTCCCCAAGTTCCTTACTCATGCTAGTTCAGTTTCCGTGGTTTTACTATATGCAGACCATCCTAGATACATGAGGTATATAAGAGGAGGTACTCCAAATTGTCTTCCGAATCTCCTATAATATTTACTAGAGGTCTATCATGTCATAATATAACTAAGTCCAAGATTTCCAAATTTTTCCTTTTTATCGGGCATTTAATTTATTTATTCTAAGCCTCTCAATACCCTAGTATGAACATGAAGTGCACTAATGAGCTAATAATAAATCATCATAAAATCATTAAAACTCCTATGAGGCATTTAAGCAGTAATTCCAAATTTTGAGAAATTTCAGAGATGTTTAGGCCTATATTTCCTAATTTACCATTTTAGGCAACTTCTACAATATTATGAAGCAGGTACTATAAATATGTACCCAACAATCACAAGAAAATTACAGAAGCTTTATGGTAACCTAAAACTATTAGAAACAAAGTCCCATGATTTTTCTCTAATACTTTGGGCTCTGAATTTATTTTAATGTAAGATACTAATTTTCCTAGCTTTGTGAAGGAGGTACTTATTTTAATCATATAAAATTCCAAATAAAATTATAGGGTGACTATCATGGTTTTAAACACCCACTGACCAAATTTCATAATTTTACAATTAATAATTGGGCAATATTTGTATTTTTGACTACAAATCTCAAATGGTAAGTTAAAGACGTAAGTACCCAAAATAATCAGATAAAACTCCCAAGAAAAATACAGAAGGTATAACATGCTATAAGATTCCCTAATCCAATATTTCATAACTTTCCAGTGAACAGAAATTCTAGAATCATCAAAATAAATATATAGTGCACAACTAGAGTTGTAAATAAAGTACTGTATAAATTAACCCAAAAATCCCAAAAAAATTATATTGTGGCCATTTAGACCAGAAAATCACCCTGCGCAAATTTTATTTTATTTTGAGTTCATTTGTCAGCCTAATAGTTCAAATTAAGATTGGTGTCCTAAACTAGGGTTAGGTTTTTAGGTGGCCTAACTGTCTCCAAATCCTCTAAGATTTTGTCCAGAGAACTATAATGGCCCTATGGTCCTCTCCACTAAATTTCAAGTCATTCCAAGGTCATTAACCCAACAAATCCCCATTAAGGGACCTACCCTAGGGTTCTAGGGCTACCCAATACCAAGCCATCCCAAACTCCTTTGGAGGGTGTGTCATGCCCTAAAAAGTTAGTGACCAAAATATCAGCCTCTGTTGAGGTGATACGACCACTCAAATTACCAAGGGGGTGATTTACCCTAAATAGCCCTTTATGGGGCCAACTAGGGTTGAGTAAAACCCTAGTCAAAACACTTCCAAATGAGGTGGAATTTTTACCAGAGTTCTAACATTCCCCCTAAGACCTCCCACCCAGATTTGGGGGGATTTTGAGGTGTTTAAGACACCTAATTAATTTATGCATGGTTTATTAAATTTTCCCAAAAACTATAGAAAAAAATTCTCCAAAAATTCTGATTTTTGGATAAGTTTTAGGTATGGCTAATAATAGCCCATACCCCAAATTTCAAGTCATTTGGATGTCTTGATTGATGTGGGCATCCAAATCAATCTCAGGATAACCCTATGGATAGACCTCACTAAAATGTTTGTTATGGTCTAACCAGGACTCCATATCGAGTGAAATCAATTTTGAATTAAACTAGACTTCAAGGGCTACATTTTCTAAGTTGACTACTTTTAATGTTTCAGCTCCTACGGGCTATAATTTTCAGTTCAAACCTAGAGCAGAGTAAAGGGGATTACTTCACTAATTAATACCATATATAATATAATATAGTAAAATATACTGTTCATCTTCTTCTTTACCCGAACCCGAGCAGAACCAGAAAATAAACACTTCATGTAGCTTTTCTAAAACTATTTCCCGGCCACCCAGCCATCTCCCTGGCCGGCCAACACCACCACCACCTCTGTTGAGGTGAGGGCTACCGTCGGGCGGCGGCACGGCCGCCGGAGAGGCGGTTTCCAGCGAACCCACCACCATGAAATTTCGGAAAGACCATGGAAACGCTCACCCGATCCAGCTCTTTTGAGCCTGATATCTCTCCTAATGATTTCTACGATCTATCCATAGAAGAAGAGGTAGAGGAGAACCTTGTTCGCGGGCTGGAGGCGTGTAGACCGTTGGGATGCCATTGGTGCGGTGGTGGCGTCGCCGAAATTCTTCAACAGCAAGGTTATCAGCTCTAGCTTTATCAGGCAAGGGTGAAACCTTCCTCTCTAAGTCTAGGGAGTCGTTTATAGGAGAAATAAGGCTGTGGGTGGGGATATAAACGGTCTATACATTAATGTCTCTTACATGCATGCTTCGACCATGGTGGATGGGAGCTGAAATGGCACCAAAATAGCTAAGAGGAGGCTGGAAACTCCTCCTCTCCCTGAGAGGAGTTGAATCCAGTCGTTTCAAGGGAGAGAGGGTGGAGCCGAGCCTTAAAAGCCATAAGTGGCCAGGCAAACCGTCGCTCGGCCATGGCTAGAGGAGAAGGAAACGGCTGCCACGTGGCACAGCCGGTCAAATTCACTAAATAAGGTTTTAATTAAGTCTTAATAAGAGAAACGGCTCATTTCTAGACCGGCCCGGTTCAGCTGAACCAGCACACAGCCAGAAATACAATGCCAGAAAATTCTAAGTACAATGGCGTTTAGTGAGCTCAGCTCACTCAACGCCATCCAAGCTACGGTGTTGAGTGAGTTATGCTCACTCAACGCCATCCCAGACTATGGCGTTGAGTGAGCTCAGCTCACTCAACCCCATCCGGATTATGGCGTTGAGTGAGCTCAGCTCACTCAACGCCATCCGGATTATGGCGCTGAGTAAGCTCTGCTCACTCAACGCCACCCAGAATATATCTTTTTTTAAAAGATGGCATTGAGTGAGCTTAGCTCACTCAAAGCTGTCCAGATTATGGCGTTGAGTGTGGTCAGTGCACTCAACTCCGTTCAACTTATGGCGTTGAGTGCACTCAACGCCATCCCGCCTGACAGTTTATGGCGTTGTGTGAGCTAAGCTCACTCAATGCCATCCAGTCTACGGCATTGAGTGAGCTCAGCTCACTCAACGCCAACCTGACGACACTAGATGGCGTTGAGTGCAGTCAGTGCACTCAATGCCATTCAACTTATGGCTTTGAGTGAGCTAAGCTCACTGAACGCCATCCAGACCACGGCATTGAGTGAGCTTAGCTCACTCAATGCCATTCCAAGGTCACGAGCGTGACGGATTGGTCACGGGCATGTCATTTAACACCCCAAAATGTTGTAGGAGCGACGGGGATCGAATTTGGCCAAGATAGGATTTTTGGTACAAGTGACACGGGCCCCGACACGGGCGTGTCGGAGGCCGTGTCGGGCGTGTCAAGCTCGGGCCGTCGAGCTGGCCGTGTAGTCGACCTGTGCAGGTCGACGATGGTCGTGTGGTGGAACACGGCCTAGGACACGGGCGTGTCCCAGGCCGTGTCACACCTAGGCTGTACGGTTGGGTACACGGGCAATGACACGGGCACGAACACGGGCGTGTCTAGTTTGACACGGGCGTTTCTGATGCCGTGTCACCAAGCCGTGTACCTCTCTGACTGCGAAGTGTTGATAAATTGCACACGGGGGGCGTGACACGGGTCCCGACACGGGCGTGTCGCAGGCGACACGGGCGTGTCGCAGGCCGTGTCACATGCCGTGTTGCTGGTTTTCAATTTTGGTCGAGACGGAGAATGAGCTATACGGCCAGGCAAACGGCCATGTGTGAACCCGTGTTCGGCCCAGTTTTTGGGATTTCAGATCTAATCCTGGCCGTTCGTTTCCTTGGATTTGGATCCGACAGTGGGGGGCTGCTCCTGGGTGGTTTTAGCCGGGAATAGGGTTTTGAAACCCTTATTTCACTTGAGTACTCTCTCTCTAAAACCTAGAGAGAAGGGAGAGCTTGGAGGAGGAAGAAGGAGGTCAACTCCTGCGGCCGGTGGAGATTCGGAGCTCCAAATCGCGAGCCGTCTTCGGATCCGCGGAGGCAACGAGATTGCGGTGCTTTTCATCCGCATAGATTTTCATGGCCCCGCAGAAGAACGCAAGGGTAACGATTTCTCATCCTTGGGCATGTGAAGCCCTCTTTTCCTTTGCATAAGAAGCCCTCTCTCTCGAGTGAGCGAAGAGTTGGAGCGTTCCTTGGGGTAGATATGTGAAGTCCTCCTTGTGTAGAGTCCGTATGCGAAAACGGACATAGGCATTGTGTGTGAAGCCTATTCGGACATGTTGGTCCGGATCGGTGATGTTGCATTGCATTTGAACCGGGCAAGAATCCGGGTGTTTGGGTGTTTTCGGGTTTTTCTACGTGGTAGATTCCATCAGGGAGCCTTGGAGATTAACTCCAAGGTGCACCCGGAAAACTGGGCAAAAGCGTGTTTTGCCAACACGGTGGCCGGGGAGCCAACGTGAACATAACCGGGTTATGTGATTATTGTGGTGGGAACGGGACTCAGTGAGTCTTGACCTGCGCATATGGCTTAAATTGCCGTTGCGGTGTGAGCACGAGTCAGGCGGAACCGTACCCGATCTATGTCGTTCGGTATGACCGTTGGCATGGATGAGGGTCTTCGGCGGTCTATGGCTTAAATTGCCGTGACCAAGGCCAGGAAGGCAAAATGCTCATATGGATGACCGTCCAAGAGGCGGTGGTGGATTGGGAACGTCTATGGCTTGAATTGACGTGACGTTGGCCGGTTCGCCGAGAATGTGCCCTGAGTGCACGGGGTGTGTGGCCGTGCGAGCCTATGCCTGTGGTGAAGTGCAAATACTTTATATAATTGCCTATGCTAATAAAGTGCAGGGAAAGAGCATTGCCGCCCCGAATGTGGGGGCGGGATCATTATAATTTGGTCAGCATTGCTGACCGTTGCAATTGTTTGCCACTGGGCGGTGGTTTGTGGCTTGCAGGTGCTGCGGAGCAGAGCGGGAAATAGCGGGCTAAAGCCCTTGTTCCTGTGCCGGCCCTCGAAGGCCTAATTGCTTATGTTTCTTTCCCGTTTTCATGTATGGCCGGCCTGCGTGCCGAAGTTTGGAAAACACTTCTTTTGTTAAGTGAACAGTGTAAGGCCTTAAGGCCATTTCTCTTTTGGTGTATGTTTACATTCCTGAGTTTGTAGTGGACATTCATGCTATTGTGGCTGGGTTCTTATTTCTTTTGCAACCTAATAAATTGCTTCCGCTAGGTGTTGTGTAGGACGACATGAATGGTTGAATGGTTTCAACGCGTAACCAACCGGTTTGTCCGTAGTATATGGCGTCGAGCCCCGGCCGGACCTACTGCTCTATGCTATGCGACGGATAGGGGTGTTATAAATTGGTATCAGACTTCTGGTTTCGGTCAAGCTTAAATGAATTCGTGGACGAATTCACTTTAAGGGGTGGTGAGCACATGTGTGCGTCATCGTTATAACAGGAAAAGAACCCATGAATGTCCACTTAGGAATGAAAATACACATGTTTGAGGAACCTGCGTGTTTCTATAATTATTGTTTGCAGTAATTTTTGGTCGCTTATCGGTGTTTTGCACGATTATAGGTGACCAGAAGTAGTGCTGGGCCATCGGAACGGCCAGGTTCTGAGGCGAGCAGTGCGCCAAGCGATGCGCCTACAACACCTCCGTCTGCCGAGACCATTAGGTTGGTGGCAGAAGCAGTCATGGCAATGATCAATGCGCAGCCTGCAAGGCAGGTGCAGCAGCCTGCTCCTGCTGTGGAGCAAGTACCGCTTCAGATGACAGAGCAAAGGAGGGTTGAGCAAGTAGTTTTGGAGCCAGAGTTTCCTCGGAGAGCAACTGAAAGACAACTGAAGCACGTGATGGGCTTTCATCCACCTGTATTCACGGGGGCAGAAACCCCGACCCAAGCAGAGGATTGGCTCTCAAGGGTCAACAGGGTGATGACTGCGACGGAAACGGAAGAGTGGCAGAAGACCACAATAGCGACGTTCCTTTTGGATGGGGACGCAAGGTTATGGTGGGAAGGCCTAGAGCTACATCAGTTGCGGGGAAGGCCGTTGGCCGAAGTTTTGATGGAGGAGTTTGCGAGACTATTCTTGGCTCGATACCTCCCCTCGGTGCAGAGAATTGCGCTAGAAACAGAGTTTCAGAAGTTGGTGCAAGGGGATTGCACCGTTGATGAGTACCTCCACGAGTTTACTCGGTTGGGGAGATATGTCGGCACTACCTTCGCAGACGAGGAGCGCAAGACGAGCCGCTTCTATGAAGGGCTAAGAGACGATTTAAGGTTGCTACTGTCGGGGCCCAAGGCGCAGGGTTTCATGACCCTGGTCAATTCGGCCCGGTCCTTGGAGAAGGACATGAAGAATGTCCAAGCGAAGAAGGAATCTGGTAGTAAGAAAGCGGAGTTCAAGGCACCGACTACGTCGAAGTCGGGCTACCGCAGATTCTATAAGAAAGCTAAGATGTCGGGTCCAGCTGCTTCAGGTGCCTCGGGGGCAACTACCAATCGAACCGCGGGCGCTTGTTTCACGTGTGGAAAGACGGGGCACTTTGCCCGTGATTGCTGGAGTGGACGCTCAAAGTCCGAAAGGAAACAAGGAGCTACCTACGAGGAGAAGGGCAAAGCAGTGGAGTCGACCGCGTCCCACTATGCTCCGACTCAGCCTAGAGTCTATAACTTGGGCCAGCAGGAGGCCATCATGCAAGCGGATGTGGTGACAGGTATGAGTTAATTTATAGCAAGTTTGCTTTAATACCGTTATTTATTGCTTGTTAGCCTAATATTTTTTGTATAGGCTTTGTTGTGATTATTAATAGTCCGGCACTGGCACTGTTCGACACGGGAGCTTCATATTCCTTCTTGTCCGAAAGTTTCATATCGTGCATCGGAGTCCCTTCTTCGATGGCGAAGGACAACTTGGATGTGCTGCTACCGAATGGGTGCTCGATGCGTGCGGATAGGGTATGCGCCGTAAAGGTTCACATTGGGAGCCAAAAGTTTGACTTGCTAGCGTCATTGCTGCCGCTAGTAGAGTTCAACGTGATCTTTGGGATGGATTGGCTTTCGGAGCAGAAAGCTTGGATTGACTGTGACCGTAAGGAGGTCAAGCTGGGTGTTGGACGAGGGACAACATTCGAGGGACTCAAGGGGTTGAGCAGGACGCTGATGTCTACTCTTCAGGTGGTGAAGGCGGTTCGTGCTGGTGCAGAGCTGTTCTTCGCAATAGTGGGGGCTGTGGAGCCAAAGTCCACATTGGATAGCATTCCCTTGGTTTGCGAATACCCCGATGTGTTCCCGGATAGTCTTACCGGAGCCTCACCGCAGCGGGAGATTGATTTCACCATCGAGCTCGTGCCGGGGGCCAAACCGGTGTCACGTGCTCCGTATAGGTTGGCGCCTAAGGAGATGGCAGAGTTGAAAGTTCAGCTAGAGGAGCTGATGGAGCAAGGGTATGTGCGTCCAAGCTCGTCGCCTTGGAGCGTGTCGGTCCTCTTCGTTAAGAAGAAGGATGGTAGTATGCGGTTGTGTATCGACTACAGAGAGTTGAACAAGCTGACGGAAAAGAACAAGTACCCGATCCCGAGGATTGATGATCTTTTTGATCAGTTAATCGGATCCTCAGTATATTCTAAGTTGGACTTGAAGTCGGGGTACTATCAGCTGAGGATAAGGGAGTGTGATATCCCGAAGATGGCGTTCAGTACGAGGTATGGGCATTTCGAGTTCACGGTCATGCCGTTTGGACTGATGAATGCGCCATCAGTGTTTATGGACTAGATGAACAGGACGTTCCGAGACTTCCTGGATCGCTTTGTGATCGTCTTTATTGACGATATATTGGTGTACTCGCAGTGCGAAGAAGATCACTTCAAGCACTTGCATTTGGTGTTGGAGACTTTGAGGAGGAATGAGCTTTATGCGAAGTTCTCCAAGTGCGAGTTCTGGCTACCCTCGGTAGCGTTCCTTGGTCACATTGTTAGTGGTGAAGGTATAGCGGTGGATCCGGCAAAGATTGTTGCGATACGGGAGTGGCCTGCGTTGTCTTCTGTCGCGGAAGTCCGTAGTTTTCTCGGGCTTGGCGGATATTACAGGCGCTTCGTAGAGAACTTCTCGCGGTTAGCTTTACCTCTCACGAAGTTGACAAGGAAGGATCAGAAATTCTTGTGGATGCAAGAGTGCGTGCAAGCTTTTGAGGAGCTGAAGAGACGGTTGACCACGGCGCCGGTGCTTAGTTCGCCGAGTGGGACCGAGGGCTTCGAGGTGTATAGCGACGCTTCGGGTAGTGGCTTGGGCTGCGTGTTGTTGCAGCATGGGAGCGTGATAGCGTATGGATCGCGTCAGCTGAAGGTGCATGAAAGAAATTATCCGGTGCACGACTTGGAGTTGGCGGCCGTGATATTTGCACTCAAGTTGTGGAGGCACTACCTTTACGGCGTAAGGGTCGATATATACACCGATCACAAGAGCCTAAAATACTTATTGGATCAAAAGGACCTTAATATGAGGCAAAGGAGGTGGATGGAGTTCCTAGGGGACTACACCGTCAAAATACATTATGTACCCGGGAAGGGCAACGCAGTTACGGATGCGCTGAGCCGCAGGGCTCCCTCCCAAGCCAACTGGTTGTCGGTGCATGATGAGCGGCTAGTACGGGAATTGGAGGAGCTTGAGATCTATTTCATTGACAGGCAGACGAGCGCCAAAGCAATGTTAAATTGGACAGAAGTTCAGTATGACCTGGCTGACCGGGTTCGGCAGGCATTGGAGTTAGATGACTCCATGAAGGAGCTTATGGAGGCAGCGTTGGATGGGTCAAATTCCAGTTCTCGGTGGAAGATGGTTTATTAAGGAAGGATCATCGGTTGTGCATCCCGAGGGGGGGTAACTGTAACGCCCCTGATTTTTTTTCGATGATTTTGTTTGGTTTTGGTATCGTCATATTTATGACGTCTTGGCGTTACTTTTAACGTCGGGTTAACGCCGCATCGCCGATAAGGCATTTTCGCGTCCGTTCGGTCGAGTCGGCCAATTTCTTGGTTTTTTGTCGAAATCAGAAAATATTTCTATGAGCTTTAAGTTGAGTAATTTTAAACTTGCTCGTCAAGTTTCGTCGCAATCCGAGCATTTTTGGAGTCTCGGCGCGCGATTGAAGTTTTGAGTATTTATGTCATTGTATTTGGAAATTTTTATCTCAGGAATGGCTCGTCGGATTTAGGTTTTGGCTTCGCCATTGGAATCGTAGCGCCAGTTTTCGCCTATGGTGTGAGTTTCGCTTAATTCGGTGCGTGTATGGGCCTCTGTTCTGAACTCGTGTCCCTTTGTTCAAAAAATTTCAATTCAAGAATTTGCGCTTTGTTATCTCGAGTAGCCCGTTTCAGATTTCGATCGGACGCCGTTTTGAGGGTCAAAACGGTGTCGTATCAAAATTTAGTAAACATCAAGTTTGTTTGTCTTGACGATAGCTACAACTTTTATGTTGACCACTTTTTGATTTGAAGCCATCTTAGGCGTCTATTTTTGATTTTCCCAAAACTGCTCGTAAATAAGCCGTATTTTTGATTTCTACTCGAGTACCTTTGATCTACACGAGTAACCTTTATTTCACTCGAGTATTTTGCTCTTATACACGAGTAACCTTCATTCCACTCGAGTATTTGCTCTTATACACGAGTAACCTTCATTCCACTCGAGTATTTTGCTCTTATACACGAGTATCCTTCATTCCTCTCGAGTAGTCATGTACAGTCTGCGTTCGGGCACCGTTTTGAGGGTCAAAACGGTGTCGGGTGGAAAAATGGTCAACATCAAATTTGTTCGTCTCGACGAGATCTACAACTTTCATGTTGACCACTTTTCTATTTGAGGTCATCTTAAACCCTTATTCTCGTTTTTCCTGCTGGAACTCGTGTATGATGCTCCTACTCGAGTATATAGACTCCTACTCGAGTATTTGGGACTCTTACTCGAGTATTTGAACTCCTACTCGAGTATTTGGACTCCTACTCGAGTATATTTGATCTCTTACTCGAGTAAGTATGCTTCTACTCGAGTATGTAAGCTTCTACTCGAGTATGTTTGCTGCCACTCGAGTAGTCCTTTCCTGTCAGCGTTAGAGCGCCGTTTTGATGGTCAAAACGGCATCGTATCAAAAAATGGTCAACTTGAATTTTGTTTGTCTCGACGAGATCTACAACTTTCATGTTGACCACTTTTCGATTTGAAGCCATCTTGGATGCCTATTTTTGATATTTCCGAGGCTATCCCTTTTAAGTTGAAATTTTTATAAAAGAAAAAAAAAACTATATATATACTTTTCTCTTAGGTTATTAGGATATAACTTCATCTTCTCCGATACTTCTATTCCGAACCAGACCAGCAGCGAGAGATAAGTTTCTCCACTTCGTGGATCTTCCGGTGGCCGCCGACGGAGCTCCGGTGCTCGGAATCTTCAACCGATCGTATATCCGGAAAGCTCTCACCGAGAGCTACGCTATCGTGGTAATTTCTTCCTCTTTCCGTGAGCTTTCTTGTTAGGGTTTTTTGGCCCTAACCCCTTTTCCGCCATTGTTGTTTAGATCTCTACTTCTCCTAAGTTCTTTTGTCCCGATCTACGGCGTGGAACGATTCAGAGAACGTTTCCGGTGCAACCAAGGCAAGTAGTGGTTTTCCCTCCTTCTCTCTCGTCCGATTTTGATGGTAATGGTTAAACTTTAGTTCTCAATCCTTGTGCACTTTTGAGATTCGGTTTAGTATGCTTGTTGAGTCTTCCTTGTGAGTTTTCTTGGTTTTTATTTAGTTTTTGGCATGAAAAATCTCGTCTTGTGGAGTTGTAGAAATGCGATGTAGGGTTTTATTGTGGGCTTTTATCGCTCTATTTATCGCGTTAGAAATTACCTAGGGTCGTAAATCGTTTCTAGAGTTTGATCAACAGTGTTTTTTTTACCTAGAATATATTGAGTAGAATCCGATGTGCCAAATCCTGTGATTTATTTCCTAGTGACTCGTTCTTGCGGGTGTTTGTGGGCAAATCCACCGACCGCAAGGTTTGTTTTCCTTTATTAGTGGTCGTGCAACTCTATTGGTGGTTGGGCATCCTGCGGCGATTAGTGGAGTGTATAAGTCTCCCCCGCAATTAGACAGATTTTAACATCTGTGAGGGGTGTGTCCTTATTAGTGAGCACCCTGCCTGTTTAGATAGAGTTGACCACACGCGGCTAATAAAGTTGTTTGTTTTGAGTTTCTTTCTTATGATCTACTCATGCCTTTGTTTTCCCCCTGCCTTGGGTATCTGGCATGATTGGTTGTACGTGACGATTCACGTAAGTTCTATTTCTCTAATTTTGTTTTGTACCTTATTTCAGTACTTTGGGTCCTGGGTTGGTACCCCTTTCGACCCTGTTCATTTGTTTACTTTATTTATTTTCTTGCCACTACTTGTACCTTCTTGCTGAGGTGTTCTGTTTTTTTTGGAATGCCTCAGGTTCAGAGCAATAGCGGATAGTGGAGCTAGTTTTGGTTTTCTGAGCAGTAGTGTTGGCTGTGGTTTTGCACCTCGCCATAGCGAGGTAGTTTGTCTTTTTAGTTGTTTTCCTTAGTTCAGACATACCTAATACTGTGGGTTCGTGTCAGGTTGTTGACGCCCACAGGATTGTTGATTTTTGACACTTGCTGGCTGTAGTAGTTTCTTATGTTTTGATTTAGATAACTTGCTCTCTGGGATGATTCCTTGCTAGGACTGCATGTTAGGTATTTTGACCTATAAAACCCTACTATTAGTAAAGCATACTTATCATCTCCTTCAAAACTAAGCCACTACTTTCTATTTAGCGTAAAGACTTTCCTACCCGTATTATAAATCTAGGGTTTGCATTATATGAGTTGTTCCTCGGGGACATTTATACTTATGTAGGATATTAGAGTCAATTTAAATAAGTATTTTCCGCAAGCGTAGAATTTATATTTTTAAATCGTGAACTAGATGATTCACTAAGCCGAGGGATACGGCTACCATCATAACTTAAACTGGATTTTATTCATAACCATCTATGTTTTCTATTAGAATTGTAGAGTTTGGAGTCTTGCCTGAACGTCTGCAGTTATCCCCTGCACGGCGTGGCATCACGACGCGTATTTTCCCCTTGCTCTGATATAATTAAATTGTTGGGAAAATGCGATTTGTGACAGTTGGTATCAGAGGGAGGTTGCTTGACAATTGGTCGGGCAACCTTCTCTTGTTAGTGTTAGTTGCTTAGTGTCATATCATACACACACCGATGTGTCATCAATAGGTCTTGGCCGAAGCATGAACACTACACTCATAAGCATGATTAGAAGTATACAGGGCATACTATGTAGTATGGGATGCATAATATGTGTTTGTATATGGATCCACCATAGGTGGCAACATGTGAGGGTTATGTAGTATGGGATGCATAACCTCACCACATGAATGCCCATTAGCACGTTTTCTTTTCGTTGCATACAATATTATGTAGTATGGGATGCATAACATTGCATGTGTACGCCGCTCATAACATGCATTAAGGCCTTTTATAGAATTCATAGCACCACATGCATAGCATAACATAACATAAGCACAACATGCCAAGCTAAAGATTTACTAGATGACACATGTACACACATGATTTTAAATAAGAGTAAAGAATTCATGCATTCATATCATAGGCACGTGAGTCAATAGGATGATAGGATATCATCCTGAGTAGGACATATCATCATCATATAATCCCAGAGCAAGTTGCAGCATAAGCAACTGTCTTTTAAGTATGGTTTGAACTAAGTGGTGTAGTTCTAGGTTAGCTAGAGTCTTAATGAGGTGTTTATGTGTTTTTTTAGAATGTCGTTTGAGCGCGTTGCGACCAGGTCGACTCCCCAGTCTGAGGGTGAGTCGTCAGGTGCGCAGGGAGAGGCAGTGATTGTAGAACTGCGCCAGAGCATGAAGACCATGGCAGGTCAAATCGTAGAAATGCAAGCACAGTTGCAGGCATTGTTGGCTGCCACCTTGGGACGGCAGCCTGGTGAGCAAACCCCTATAGCGATTGGGAATGAGAGTGAGATCATTAAATTTAATAAGTTTGCTTCGAAGTTGAGAGCTGCTGAGGAGTGCAGGGTTAAAGGTTTCTTGGGCAATCTCCAAAAGGACATTCAACAATTTGCCAATACTTACCAGTCCGAGACTAATGCGAGGATAGTAGAAGTTGCTCTTGAAGTTGAGACTTTTGGTTATGCTAAGGGTCGTGGTATGATACCGAGGAAAGAGAAGAGAAAAGGTGTTGAGGATGGAAGCTCCAGGGCATCTGGCCCTTCTTTGAAAAAGAAAGGTGGTGTAATTTGTAACTTTTGTGGTCGATCCGGCCATCCTTACGAAAGGTGTTTCAAGAGGACCGCTACCCTGAAGAAGAAGCAGGTGCTCGCCATTCAAGGCGTACCCAAGGGAGAGCTGGTGTGCTCATTTTGTTCAAGGAAGGGTCATGACGTGAGTCGTTGCTGGTTGAAGGATAGAACTTGTTTCCAGTGCGGGCAGAAGGGACACCAAAAGTCTTCGTGTCCCCAGGCTCAGTCCCCACTACAGCCTGCCTCCCCTCAAGCTCTGCCGCCGCCACCAAATCAGGACAAGGGAAAAGGTAAACTGATCGTGATGACCGAAGAGGAAACCCAGTCTTCAACCCAAGTGATCTCAGGTTAGGTTCTAACTAGCTTTTTTGTTCAATCGTGGTTTTGTTATTGTTCGAATAAGTTAGGCATGCAATTAGTAGATGAAGGTAACTATTAGGCGCGTGTTCTTTTTTTGATTCTGTCACTACCCACCTATTTGTGGCTAAGGCTTTTGTAGAGCTTCATGGTTTGACCCTCGTTCGGGTTGGTGACATGTTTGGTGTCGTGCTCCTTCTGGTGCGTGAGTGTTCGGATGTTTTCCTAGCTAATCATCCTGGCCTTCCCCCTGTAAGGGGCGTATAGTTCATCCTAGATTGGAACCGTTTTGTGATTGTATTTATAGACGACATTTGGTTGTATTCTCGTAATGCTGTGGAGCATGCCCATCATTGTCTTTAGTGTTGCCTGCTTTGAGGGACCACAAGTTGTTCGCTAGGTTGAGCAGGTGTGAGTGTTGGTTGCCTCGGGTTTCTTTCTTGAGGCATATGGTTAATAAAGCCATAATTTTAGATTGACCCTGACAAGATAGCTACTGTTATGGATTAGGCTAGTCCTGCCACACCTAAGGAGATTAGGAGCTTCTTAGGCCTCGCTGGCTATTATAGGAGATTCGTGGAAGGATTTTCGGTGTTGTCTGCCCCTTTGACTAGACTTACCCAGAAGAACACCGCGTTCATTTGGAGCGATAAGTGTGAGGAAGCCTTTCGAGAATTGAAAAAGAGATTGTGTACTGCTCTAGTTTTAACTCTGCCTACTGAAGGACTTGAGTATGCTGTGTATGTGGATGCAACACACATTGGACTTGGTTGTGTTTTAATGCAAAATGGTAAGGTGACCCCGTATGGATCGAGGCAATTAAAAATTCATGAGAGAAACTACCCTACGCACGATTTGGAGTTTGCTGCCGTAATTTGTGCGTTGAAGCTGTGGCGACACTTATTGTATGGCGCGATGTGCAAAATCTATACGGACCATAAGAGTTTGAAGTACGTATTCACTCAAAAAGAATTAAATCTGCGCCAGCGTAGGTGGTTAGAGTATGTGGCTGATTATGAAGTGGAGATCCTTTATCACCCGGGAAAGGCTAATGTAGTAGCTGATACTTTGAGTAGGAAGAACGCTAAAATTTTTAATCTATCGGTTCAGTCCTTAGTAGAAGAATTCTTGTTGATGAACATCGAGATTGGGAGTAGTTCTACGCCTGCTAGTTTGGAAGTAGAAGCGCCCTCTTAGATGTCCCTTACTAGGGTGCACCAAAAGAATGATCCGGAACTGTTGCACCTCTGGAATAGAACTGGGAAGGGAGAGTTACCTGATTTTTCTTTGGACGAGCTAGGTACTCTGAAATATCGAGGTAGATTTTGTATTCCTGACATGGGTGATATCCGAGCTAAAATTTGTGAAGAAGCTCATGGTTCCAATGTTTCCTATCATCCTGGTTCCACCAAAATGTATAAAGATCTAAAACAAATTGTTTGGTGGGTAGGGATGAAGAGCGATATCGCAAAGTTGTACCAGAATGTTGCACGTGTCAGCATGTTAAGGCAGATCATAGGAGGCCTGATGGTAAACTGAGACCGCTAGATATTCCACAAAGGAAGTGGGAGAGTATATCAATGGATTTCATTACTGGTCTACCAAAATCTCCCCATGGGGACGATTTGGTTTGGGTGATAGTCGATAGGCTGACTAAGTGTGCTCACTTTGTGCCATTTAAGATTGGTTATTCTATGAAAAGGATCGCTGAATTATATCTTGAAGAAGTTATTAGATTACATGGTGTACCTGTCAGCATCGTGTCAGATCGAGACTCCAAATTTACGTCTCGTCTTTGGAAGAGTTTACAAGAGGGGTTGGGTACTGATTTAAGGTATTCCACCGCCTATCATCCGCAGACGAATGGTCAGACGGAAAGAGTGAATCAGATTGTGGAAGATATGATCAGGTGTTATATTTTGGATCATGGTGGTGCTTGGGATGAGCGTCTCAGACTCATGGAATTTGCTTACAATAATAGCTATCAAGAGAGTCTGCAGATGGCCCCATTTGAGGCCTTATATGGGAGGCGTTGTAGAACTCCCTTGTTTTGGGCTGAAGTTGGTGAGAGGCCGTTGCTAGGTCCGGAAGCCCTTGAGGAGATGAATTGTGCTGTAACTCATATTCGTGAGAAACTCCATGTAGCACAAGAGCATTATGAGAAATATGCTAATCGACGAAGGGTCGATCTGGAGTTTGTTGTTGGGGACTTGGTTTTTCTGAAGGTCTCTCCGATGCCAGGTGTTAAAAGATTTGGAAGGAACCACAAGTTGGATCCCCGGTATGTGGGACCTTTTCAAATTCTGGAGCGCATCGGAGTGTCAGCTTATCGGCTGGATTTGCCTGCTACTTTCCTTGGTGTCCATGATGTGTTCCATGTGAGCCAGTTGCGGAAGTGTGTTCGTAATGGTCGTCAAGTCCTTGATTCGGTGCCCCAGATTCAGCCCAATCTTTTGTATGTGGAAGAGCCTGTCCGCGTTTTGGAATCTCTAGATCGAGTGTTGTGGAGGAAGACCATTCCTATGGTCAAAGTTCTTTGGAGAAACCAGGACGTCGAGAGCGCGACGTGGGAGTTGGAATCAGCGATGAGAGAATCTCATCCGCACCTCTTCACCTAGTTCTGGTATGTTTATATGTTTTAGGTTGTGTTTGATTTCTTTGTTTTTGTTAGATTTTGGATCTGTATTAAGTTTCGGGACGAAACTTCTTTTTAGGGGGAGTGACTGTAACGCGCCTGATTTTTTTTCGATGATTTTGTTTGGTTTTGGTATCGTCATATTTATGACGTCTTGGCATTACTTTTAACGTCGGGTTAACGCCGCATCGCCGATAAGGCATTTTCGCGTCCGTTCGGTCGAGTCGGCCAATTTCTTGGTTTTTTGTCGAAATCAGAAAATATTTCTATGACGTTTAAGTTGAGTAATTTTAAACTTGCTCGTCAAGTTTCGTCGCAATCCGAGCATTTTTGGAGTCTCGGCGCGCGATTGAAGTTTTGAGTATTTATGTCATTGTATTTGGAAATTTTTATCTCAGGAATGGCTCGTCGGATTTAGGTTTTGGCTTCGCCATTGGAATCGTAGCGCCAGTTTTCGCCTATGGTGTGAGTTTCGCTTAATTCGGTGCGTGTATGGGCCTCTGTTCTGAACTCGTGTCCCTTTGTTCAAAAAATTTCATTTCAAGAATTTGCGCTTTGTTATCTCGAGTAGCCCGTTTCAGATTTCGATCGGACGCCGTTTTAAGGGTCAAAACGGTGTCGTATCAAAATTTAGTAAACATCAAGTTTGTTCGTCTTGACGATAGCTACAACTTTTATGTTGACCACTTTTTGATTTGAAGCCATCTTAGGCGTCTATTTTTGATTTTCCCAAAACTGCTCGTAAATAAGCCGTATTTTTGATTTCTACTCGAGTACCTTTGATCTACACGAGTAACCTTCATTTCACTCGAGTATTTTGCTCTTATACACGAGTAACCTTCATTTCACTCGAGTATTTGCTCTTATACACGAGTAACCTTCATTCCACTCGAGTATTTTGCTCTTATACACGAGTATCCTTCATTCCTCTCGAGTAGTCATGTACAGTCTGCGTTCGGGCACCGTTTTGAGGGTCAAAACGGTGTCGGGTGGAAAAATGGTCAACATCAAATTTGTCCGTCTCGACGAGATCTACAACTTTCATGTTGACCACTTTTCGATTTGAGGTAATATTGAACCCTTATTCTCATTTTTTCTGCTGGAACTCGTGTATGGTGCTCCTACTCGAGTATATAGACTCCTACTCGAGTATTTGGGACTCTTACTCGAGTATTTGAACTCCTACTCGAGTATTTGGACTCCTACTCGAGTATATTTGATCTCTTACTCGAGTAAGTATGCTTCTACTCGAGTATGTAAGCTTCTACTCGAGTATGTTTGCTGCCACTCGAGTAGTCCTTTCCTGTCAGCGTTAGAGCGCCGTTTTGATGGTCAAAACGGCATCGTATCAAACAATGGTCAACATAAATTTTGTTCGTCTCGACGAGATCTACAACTTTCATGTTGACCACTTTTCGATTTGAAGCCATCTTGGATGCCTATTTTTGATATTTCCGAGGCTATCCCTTTTAAGTTGAAATTTTTATAAAAGAAAAAAAAAACTATATATATACTTTTCTCTTAGGTTATTAGGATATAACTTCATCTTCTCCGATACTTCTATTCCGAACCAGACCAGCGGCGAGAGATAAGTTTCTCCACTTCGTGGATCTTCCGGTGGCCGCCGACGGAGCTCCGGTGCTCGGAATCTTCAACCGATCGTATATCCGGAAAGCTCTCACCGAGAGCTACGCTATCGTGGTAATTTCTTCCTCTTTCCGTGAGCTTTCTTGTTAGGGTTTTTCGTCCCTAACCCCTTTTCCGCCATTGTTGTTTAGATCTCTACTTCTCCTGAGTTCTTTTGTCCCGATCTACGGCGTGGAACGATTCAGAGAACGTTTCCGGTGCAACCAAGGCAAGTAGTGGTTTTCCCTCCTTCTCTCTCGTCCGATTTTGATGGTAACGGTTAAACTTTAGTTCTCAATCCTTGTGCACTTTTGAGATTCGGTTTAGTATGCTTGTTGAGTCTTCCTTGTGAGTTTTCTTGGTTTTTATTTAGTTTTTGGCATGAAAAATCTCGTCTTGTGGAGTTGTAGAAATGCGATGTAGGGTTTTATTGTGGGCTTTTATCGCTCTATTTATCGCGTTAGAAATTACCTAGGGTCGTAAATCGTTTCTAGAGTTTGATCAACAGTGTTTTTTTTACCTAGAATATATCGAGTAGAATCCGATGTGCCAAATCCTGTGATTTATTTCCTAGTGACTCGTTCTTGCGGGTGTTTGTGGGCAAATCCACCGACCGCAAGGTTTGTTTTCCTTTATTAGTGGTCGTGCAACTCTATTGGTGGTTGGGCATCCTGCGGCGATTAGTCGAGTGTATAAGTCTCCCCCGCAATTAGACAGATTTTAACATCTGTGAGGGGTGTGTCCTTATTAGTGAGCACCCTGCCTGTTTAGATAGAGTTGACCACACGCGGCTAATAAAGTTGTTTGTTTTGAGTTTCTTTCTTATGATCTACTCATGCCTTTGTTTTCCCCCTGCCTTGGGTATCTGGCATGATTGGTTGTACGTGACGATTCACGTAAGTTCTATTTCTCTAATTTTGTTTTGTACCTTATTTCAGTACTTTGGGTCCTGGGTTGGTACCCCTTTCGACCTTGTTCATTTGTTTACTTTATTTATTTTCTTGCCACTACTTGTACCTTCTTGCTGAGGTGTTCTATTTTTTTTGGAATGCCTCAGGTTCAGAGCAATAGCGGATAGTGGAGCTAGTTTTGGTTTTCTGAGTAGTAGTGTTGGCTGTGGTTTTGCACCTCGCCATAGCGAGGTAGTTTGTCTTTTTAGTTGTTTTCCTTAGTTCAGACATACCTAATACTGTGGGTTCGTGTCAGGTTGTTGACGCCCACAGGATTGTTGATTTTTGACACTTGCTGGCTGTAGTAGTTTCTTATGTTTTGATTTAGATAACTTGCTCTCTGGGATGATTCCTTGCTAGGACTGCATGTTAGGTATTTTGACCTATAAAACCCTACTATTAGTAAAGCATACTTATCATCTCCTTCAAAACTAAGCCACTACTTTCTATTTAGCGTAAAGACTTTCCTACCCGTATTATAAATCTAGGGTTTGCATTGTATGAGTTGTTCCTCGGGGACATTTATACTTATGTAGGATATTAGAGTCAATTTAAATAAGTATTTTCCGCAAGCGTAGAATTTATATTTTTAAATCGTGAACTAGATGATTCACTAAGCCGAGGGATACGGCTACCATCATAACTTAAACTGGATTTTATTCATAACCATCTATGTTTTCTGTTAGAATTGTAGAGTTTGGAGTCTTGCCTGAACGTCTGCAGTTATCCCCTGCACGGCGTGGCATCACGACGCGTATTTTCCCCTTGCTCTGATATAATTAAATTGTTGGGAAAATGCGGGTTGTGACAGTAACCTCCGGGCGGAGTTGATGTACGAGGCTCATCATACCAAGTACTCAATCCACCCAGGGAGCACGAAGATGTATCGTGATCTCAAAAAGTTGTTTTGGTGGTCGGGGCTTAAGAAAGATGTGGCGTTGTATGTGGCTAAATGCCAAATGTGCGCCTTGGTGAAGGCGGAGTGCCAAAAGCCGGGAGGATTTCTGAAGTCCTTACCTATACCGGAGTGGAAGTTTGACGACATATCTATTGACTTTGTGCACGGGTTGCCAAGGTCACAGAAGGGGAACGACGCCATCTGGGTGATCGTAGATCGGCTAACCAAGGTGTCGCATTTCATTCCGCATAGGAAGGATGATCCAGTGGAGAAATTGGCAAAGTTGTATGTTGACAATATTGTTAGACTGCATGGTGTGCCCCGTAGCATTGTGAGTGATCGCGATGGGCGGTTCACGTCAAATGATTGGAGGTTGGTGCAGCAGATGCTGGGAACAAAGTTAAAGTTCAGCACAGCTTTCCATCTGCAGACGGATGGGCAGACCGAGAGGGTCAATAGAACGATGGAGGACATGCTACGCATGTGTGTTCTGGATTTCGGTAAGCATTGGGAAGACCACCTGTATTTGGTGGAGTTCGCGTACAACAACAGCTACCAGGCAAGTATACAAATGGCGCCCTTCGAGGCCCTGTATGGTAGGAAGTGTCGCACGCCGTTATCGTGGCTTGAAACGGGTGAGGCAAGGTTGTACAAGAAGCAGGAGGTAGAGAGTGCTACCTCGTTAGTGCGGATCATTCGGGAGCGCTTGTTGATCGCTCAGGACCGGTAGGCGAAGTATTACAATGCCAAGCACCGGAACGTGGAGTTCGCGGTAGGCGATTGGGTATATCTGAAAGTGAAGCCGTTCAAGGGGGTTTCACGGGTGAGATGCTTGAAGAAGCTGAGCCCAAGATACCTTGGACCTTTTGAGGTTCTGGAGCGAGTCGGCGAAGCGGCATACCGTTTGAGGCTATCGGAGGAATTAAGTGGATTACATGATGTGTTCCACATTTCTGTGTTGCGGAAGGCGGTGCAAGAGCCTTCGAAGGTGATCACGGTTGACCAAGTGCCAGTGGACGTGGGGTTGACGACTAGGGTCAGGCCCATTCGTATTGAAGATGTTGAGGTCAAGAGGCTTCGTAATAAGGAGATCCGGATGGTTAATGTTCGGTGGGATAATTGCGGGCGAGAGGACCTCTCTTGGGAACGGGAGCAGACTATGCTGGAGGAGTACCCGGAATTGTTCCGCTCAGGTAATGATTTACGTTAAGTCCTGTTTGTCCTTTATTAATTTCGTGGATGAAATTCTTTAAGGGGGGTAGAATTGTAACACCCCAAAATGTTGTAGGAGCGACGGGGATCGAATTTGGCCAAGACAGGATTTTTGGTACAGGTGACACGGGCCCCGACACGGGCGTGTCGGAGGCCGTGTCGGGCGTGTCGAGCTCGGGTCGTCGAGCTGGCCGTGTAGTCGACCAGTGCAGGTCGACGATGGTCGTGTGGTGGAACACGGCCTAGGATACGGGCGTGTCCCAGGCCGTATCACACCTAGGCTGTACGGTTGGGTACATGGGAAATGACACGGGCACGAACACGGGCGTGTCTAGTTTGACACGGGCGTGTCTGATGCCGTGTCACCAAGCCGTGTACCTCTCTGACTGCGAAGTGTTGATAAATTGCACACGGGGGGCGTGACACGGGTCCCGACATGGGAGTGTCGCAAGCGACACGGGCGTGTCGGAGGCCGTGTCACATGCCGTGTTGTTGGTTTTCAATTTTAGTCGAGACGGCGAATGAGCTACACAGCCAGGCACACGGCCGTGTGTGAACCCATGTTCAGCCCAGTTTTTGGGATTTCAGATCTAATCCTGGCCGTTCGTTTCCTTGGCTTTGGATCCGACGGTGGGGGGCTGCTCCTGGGTGGTTTTAGCCGGGAATAGGGTTTTGAAACCCTTATTTCACTTGAGTACTCTCTCTCTAAAACCTAGAGAGAAGGGAGAGCTTGGAGGAGGAAGAAGGAGGTCAACTCCGGCGGCCGGTGGAGATTCAGAGCTCCAAATCGCGAGCCGTCTTCGGATCCGCGGTGGCAAGGAGATTGCGGTGCTTTTCATCCGCATAGATTTTCATGGCGTCGCGGAAGAACGCAAGGGTAAAGATTTCTCATCCTTGGGCATGTGAAGCCCTGTTTTCCTTTGCATAGGAAGCCCTCTCTCGCGAGTGAGCGAAGAGTTGGAGCGTTCCTTGGGGTAGATATGTGAATTCCCCCTTGTGTAGAGTCCGTATGCAAAAACGGACGTAGGCATTGTGTGTGAAGCCTATTCGGACATGTTGGTCCGAATCGGTGATGTTGCATTGCATTTGAACCGGGCAAGAATCCGGGTGTTTGGGCGTTTTCGGGTTTTCCTACGTGGTAGATTGCATCAGGGAGCCTTGGAGATTAACTCCAAGGTGCACCCGGAAAACTGGGCAAAAGCGTGTTTTGCCAACACGGTGGCCGGGGAGCCAATGTGAACATAACCGAGTTATGTGATTATTGTGGTGGGAACAGGACTCGGTGAGTCTTGACCTGGGCATATGGCTTAAATTGTCGTTGCGGTGTGAGCATGGGTCAGGCGGAACCGTACCCGGTCTATGTCGTTCGGTAGGACCGCTGGCATGGATGAGGGTCTTCGGCGGTCTATGGCTTAAATTGCCGTGACCAAGGCCAGGAAGGCAAAATGCTCATATGGATGATTGTCCAAGAGGCGGTGGTGGATTGGGAACGTCTATGGCTTGAATTGACGTGACGTTGGCCGGTTCGCCAAGAATGTGCCCTGAGTGCACGGGGTGTGTGACCGTGCGAGCCTACGCCTGTGGTGAAGTGCAAATACTCAATATAATTGCCTATGTTAATAAAGTGCAGGGAAAGAGCATTGCCACCCCGAATGTGGGGGCGGGATCGTTATAATTTGGTCAGCATTGCTGACCGTTGCTATTGTTTGCCACCGGGCGGTGGTTTGTGGCTTGCAGGTGCTGCGGAGCAGAGCGGGAAATAGCGGGCTAAAGCCCTTGTTGCTGTGCCGGCCCTCGAAGGCCTAATTGCTTATGTTTCTTTCCCGTTTTCATGTATGGCCGGCCTGCGTGCCGAAGTTTGGAAAACACTTCTTTTGTTAAGTGAACAGTGTAAGGCCTTAAGGCCATTTCTCTTTTGGTGTATGTTTACATTCCTGAGTTTGTAGTGGACATTCATGCTGTTGTGGCTGGGTTCTTAATTCGTTTGCAACCTAATAAATTGCTTCCACTAGGTGTTGTGTAGGACGACATGATTGGTTGAATGGTTTCAACGCGTAACCAACCGGTCTGTCCGTAGTATATGGCGTCGGGCCCCGGCCGGACCTACTGCTATATGCTATGCGACGGATAGGGGTGTTACATGTCAGGCCCATGTTGAAATTTCTGAGCTCGACGATCGTCCTCCTGAGCTCGACGATCGTCGAAGGGGTCACGCCCTAGGTCACGGGCGTGACGGGTTGGTCACGGGCGTGACCACCCCTTGACTCGAAATCTTGGTCGGTATAATTCAATTCCTGGGTTTCCTAGGGTTCTGTTAAGGCAAAACAACTGTCAGGGGTCTAGTTTGAAATGGGATGTTACACAATATGACCTCGGTATTCTCCCGAATATCAAGTACTACAAGTGAGAGGTGCACTTGCCTCCTTTCGTTATAAACTTCGATTTTCTAGCCAGTCCACGACGGTCGACTCATCAAACAAACAAACCAAATAAGAGTTTGCGCGCAGGCATCATCCCATACTACATAACCATCACATGTTGCCTCCTATCGTGGATCCATATACAAACACATATTAGGCATCTCATACTACATAATATGCAATGTATACTTCTTATCATGCTATGAGTGTAGTGACTATGCTTCGGTTAAGACGTACTAATGACACATCGGTGTGTGTATGTGAATGAAAGATGGAAACAAACTAAACGAGATTGGCTGGTTCGACCAACTTGTCAAACCAACCTCCCTATGAATCCAACTATCACAACCCGCATTTTCACCACATTTAATAACGTATCAGAGTAAGGGAAAATGCCCGTCATGATGCCACGTCAGCAGGAGATAATTGTGGACGCTCAGGCAAACACCTACATAACCATGAAGAAAGATTCTTTAAGTTATTTTAAGGTAAAATCAGTTTAAGTGAAGTAGCTAGTTGTTACCCTCGGCTTTGAGGCTCATCTAGTCCATAAGAAAAGTAATTAAACGTTGCGGAAAGTACTTCTTTTATTAGATTAGACACCCTACAACAGCTTAGAGGTTCCCAAAGGACACCTCAAGACATACAAGTTCTAAATTTAGTAGAAATAAAAGTAGATTTGTACGGTCGTTAAATATAGTAATTTTACATTTTAAAATATGTAATGTATGAGGTAATAATAGTAGTTTTTATACTTGAAATTTACTAACATACAATCCTAACATAAAACATCCCAGAGAGCAAGTAATCCACATCCACATAAAGAACACTAAGCAGCTACAAAGTATCTAAAATTAACAATCTTGTGGGCGTCAACAAACTGACACAAACCCACATACAGTATAATAAGTCTGAACCAATAAAACAAAATAAATAACAAACTTCCTCGCTAAGACGAGGCAACAACCACGGCCAACACTACCGCTGAAGCACTCCAACAACCAGCACCGAACTCAGTTACAGCTCTGAACCTAAGGCATTCCAAAGACAGAACACCTCAGCAAGAAAGTACAAATGGTGGCAGAAAATAAGCCAAAATAAACAAAGGTCAAAAGGGGTACCAACCCAAGACCAACGGTACTGAAGTAAAGTATAAAAGTAAATCATCAAATAGGAAAAGAACACTTACGTGAATCGTCACGTACATCATAAATATACCATATGCACAAGGCTATAAGGTGACAAACATGAATAAATCATAAGGAAGTACATAACCTTTATTAGGCACCTATGGTCGACTCTACCCAAAAACACAGGCGAGGTGGTCATTCAACTGGACACACTCTCACGAATATAATATCCGTCTAACTGCGGGGGAGTCTCATACTCTCCACCATACATCGCAGATGCCCAAAAACTGGTAGACTCCCACAGGGTACTAATAAAGGGAACAAACATTTGCGGAGGTGGTTTCGTCCATGAATTCCCGTAATCAAGAAAACCCACAAGAAAACCACCACATATATCTCGAGACTTGGCACGTCAGATTCTACTCGACATTCTAGATTAAAGACGCGGTTGATCGACCTCTAGGAAGTGTTACAAGGCCTAGATCAATTCTAACACGATCAACAACGGTGGAGAATGCGATTAGAGCCGCCAATAAAACACTTCAAGAGTGAATAAATAAGGCTTGACAAATTTTAGGTTGACCATGACAATATCTTACTTCATCAAGTGATTATTAGGGGAGATAAATTACTGTGATACCTTGGTGGCAAAAGTGTAGAAATTTAACAAACACAAATAACTTAATAGTTACCATTAACCAAAGAAGAGGAAACGAGGGTAAACCACCTCTTGCCTTGGTTTTACCGGAAAATTTCTCCAAATCAGTCCTCGTCATAGATCGGGGCAAAAGAAGACAGGAGGAGTCAAAATCTGAACAAAAATGACCTAAATAGAGGTTAGGGCTAAAAATCCTAACGAGAAATCTCAAGAAATGGGGAAAAATTTACCACGATGGCGTAGCTCTCGACGAGAGCTTTTCAGATCTATACTCGGTTGAATATTTTGAGCACTAGAGCACCGTCGCCGGCCACCGGAAGATTCACGAACGGAAGGGAGTCACCGCACAGATGATTTCAGTTCGGTCTAAGTCTTGAGGAAGAAGATGAAGTTTTCTATCTTTTTTTTATTTCTATTCTACATATCCTAAATATAAGAATATATATATATATATATATCTTTATTATATAAAAGGATATAGATATCTTCAGGAACACCAAGCTTTTGATCTCCACCCTTTGATCAAAAATGCTTTAACAATTTCTCACCCTTTGATTGATCGGACAAAAAAAGTCATCATGCTAAAAAAAATGTCAGCATGTTTCTTCTGCCTCCAACTTTATCTCCCAAGCTGGCTTTATGGCCAACATTTTGACTGCCACGCTTTATCACTATTGTGGCCAATATTTCGACTAGCACGCCTATTGTGCCTGCGCCCCAACTCCTCTCACGTCTCCTCTTCTGCAGCTCCTCGACTGCCACGCACTGCCTGTGATATTTCCATCTTATAACCCTAAACCCATCGTCGTTCCTCCTTCATCGTCCCTCCTCCATCGTCGTTCAAGCCCTACCCATCTCAAAACAACGCCCCTCCTCCTTCTTCCTTCAACCCTCTTTGCACCTCTCTCGATAGAGATTCGCTTCTCCGACTACTCCTCTACGGAAGCCGGCAGGGGAGTTTAAGAATCTTCCCCTATTTTCAAGCAGTCCAAACCGCAACCTCTATTTCATCGAGTGCTTCTCCGACTACTCTCATTCCCCCACAAGGAAGTTCAGGAAGCTATCGTCCACCTTTCGTTACTGTCGCGGTTGACAGAAATATTCCCCTGTTTTCAAACACTCCAAGCCGCAAGCTTTATTTTGTGTTGCTGGAGCTTCGTGGTTGCAGCTAGGTGATATTCTGTTCCTCTTTCCCTTTTAGTAGTATTCCTCTTTCTCTGCATGCTTTTTCATACTCTTATTCCTCCCTGCTCTACTTTTTTGATGTTCTTCCTCCTTCCTAATCTCGGTTGAAACTCCATCTTCTTCCTCCATAACGCAGCATAATCTATCCCTCTTTTGTAATAAGTTTGCTGGAGCTTGGTCGTTGTAGCTACCGTGAATACATTTCTACTTGGAGCTTAGTTGTTGCAGCTAAGGTAGATCCTTCTACCACTCACCTTTATTCAGCCATTCAAACAGGTTTGTGTAAGATGTCAAGAGCATTGTTGTATCCCTTTTGTGCTTACTCTTAAAGTCAATAGGTCAAGAAATGATCATGTAAAAAATCTTGGCGGTGTTGAACATGAGATATTTAAGTTGACTCTCCGTTTAAAATACATAAATGTGAGAGGTTAAATTATACAAAACTGAGGAATGTATAAATTAATAAAACATGCTCTAACCACTGTAGGTCAAGAAGCCAATCTGGGATTTATAAAAAATGCAATTAATTTATAAAACATGGTCTAACTAAGATTTATAAAACCAAATTTAGAATTGAAATTCAGCACATATCTATGGGAATTTATGAAATTGGAGAAACTTAATGGCTATGAAGACTGAAATCGTAGAGTCAAAGAATCCAAGTGAGATAAAACCTCAGCAGAACAACATGCTAAGCTTCATCCAAAATGCTGTAATGCAATCTCCATCATCAATTCAACAATGGATTTAACTTGAACAACATGCTAAACACATTATGGGAGGAAATGAAGACTGAAATCGTATAGAATATATGTTCAAGTATTGGAGAACTACAGCAAGGTAGTACCCTTACCCTGACAATGAAGACTACCAGTACCAAGAAGAAAGGGATATAGGGAGTGTTATAGAGCAAGGAAGAAACGTTGTTTATCTCAAGAATGAACAGGGAGAAATGAAAATAATTCCTATGAGTGAACTTCAGAGTAATTACTTATCAAGAATAACTAATGAACACCAACGAACATTTGGGATGGGTAGGGTTGTTTTTGCTCACGGAAGATTATTACACTTACCTGTTGTTATATCACTTGAAACTTATATCCTTTATCATTATTGAGAATATTGTTGGAGTTACCATGGTGATCTAGAAGTGGTCAAACAGTTAATCTCACTGCCAACGCGATATGAGCCTGCAGGGTCGCACATAAGAGCATGTGGAGAAATTGGAAGATTAACTGTGTTGGTAAAGGTTACCAATCACCCTACAGTATGGGGAGTCAGGCAAATGTTGCCAAGGGAAAATCGTCGAGAGTCGACGGGAGTCGTCGAGTTTGACTCGTCGACTATGGCAGAATCGACGAGAGTCGTCGAGAATCATTGAGTACGACTCAACGATTTCAACGCCAAGGCGAATTCGGCGAGAGTCGTCGAGATGATTCAACGACTAAGACAGAGTCGTCGAGAGTCGTCGAGATGACTCAACGCCGTTGGCAGATTCATCGAGAATCGTTGAGTATGACTCAACGCTCTCAACGCCATTTGTGCAAGGTGATTCTCGCCGATTCTGGATCTGATTCTCGCTGATCGATTCTGGGACCTTATACTGTGTGGTCTGCGGATAAATATGCTTTAGTTCTGTTTATACTTTTAGTATAAAAGGGGACTTAGGGTTTTTGGGATTCAATGCGATTCATCCTGCGGCCGATCGAAACCGACGGAAATGTTCCGCTGTTGTTCCGACCTGCCGAATCCCGAACACCGCCGACGGAAGTGTTCCGCCGCTGCGTCTGTTCCGCCTACCTTCCCATTTCCGATGATCGTCGTCGGTATTGCCTCTCCTGGCGCGGACCTAGCAGTCCGTGGAGTTGCAAGGTGCGGCTGACCTTCCTCCCGATCCTTCGTGCGACGAAGCTCGGGGTTCTCCCGCTCGTGTGGATTTCTGCAGAGATGTGGACGTTATTCCACGTAGGACTCGCCACCGACAAGGAATCACACTTGGAGCACTTTGTTGAGTTGTGACTCAACACCGAAGAGGTAATTTTGCATATTTATGTTTTAACTTCTTGATTCAACATTTATGGCCCGATCCAATTTCTTTGGGTTGTTCTAGATTTTATTACTTTCGCTGCATGCACAACTGTTGTGCCATACTATTCATAGAAACCCAACAGTGGTATCAGAGGGAGGTTACGACCATGATTGTTGTTTTGGAAGTTAGGTTATTCCAGTACGTGTAAACCTAGGGATTTAGAAGTGTTCTAAATGTCTAGATTTAATCTTGGCACCCTGCCGGGAACGTCTGGAATCTTGTGGTAATTTCTAATCGTTAGGAATTATTGACTCCTTAGCAGTAACCATCCCTCCATTTTGTTTTGGATTTTGAATCCAACTTAGAGAGATGAGCTTGTCTACTGTTTTAAGTTGAGTTGTCTTTGCCTTTGTCCAATGCATGTAAATCTGAGGATTTGGAAGTGTCCGGATGTTCAGATTTAGCCCTTCCTTCTATCAAATGTTGATAGTGTCAGGTTGTGCACATAAGGGATGCATGTGGTTTTAGAAAAATTGTTTTTCTTTGGATGTGCACATTGATCAAATGTTGATCATGGTTAATTGTTAACCTATAATCAAAATCCCTTCATTAAATATTAAGTGATCGGATGCCTTCCGATGGATGACACTCTTCCTGCCTCGATCGATGAAGTGTGGGCTTGCCAAAGCAAGGTGCATTAATCTATCTTGGTAAGGGTGCGAGCGGATAATTGTGATATCCCACTGTCGACATCGGGTCTATCTTAACTAAGTGACCTCAAAGGTTGAGTGCCTAGAGGCATAGGGTTGGCATGCACCATATGATGGATGCGGATAAGGAGTTATTCACCAACCATACAAGAATTGCATGAGGATGCAATTGGCAAGCGTTGCCTACCTAAATAACTGCATCGTGAGAGGAAAGCCAAAGCTGACTCATTGTGTTGGTGAAATACGGATCTTGTCCACTAAGAGAGTAGCTCGCATGAACTCTCCGAATTGATAGTGAGGGCTATTATTTCGAATAAAATAGTGGGAGTTTTAATTGAAGTCCAAATTAAAATAAATTGTATTTGAAATTTTGGTACTGATGTTGTTCTGCATAATTTCTTGTAGAATTCCATGGCAAGTGTTTCACACTCCATGTTGTCTCTTAGATACATCCTTGAGAAGGACAAGCTCAGTGGGACTAATTACATGGACTGGTACAGGAACCTGAGAATTGTTCTCAGGCAAGAGCGAAAGCTCTATGTCTTGGAAGAGGAAGCCCCCGAGGTGCCGACCAGGAATTCTTCCTGTGCTGATAAAGATACTTATAAGAAGTATACTGATGACGCTTTAGACGTCGAGTGCCTTATGCTTGCCACCATGAACTCTGAGCTTCAGAAGCAACATGAGAACATGGGGTACAAGGAGATTGACGAGCATCTCAAGAAAATGTTTCAAGGGCAGGCTCGTCAAGAGAGGTTCGATGTCACAAAAGCATTGTTTCAGTGCAAAATGGGAGTTCGAGACTCAGTAGGGACTCACGTACTCAAGATGATTGGGTATATAGAGAACCTTGAAAGACTGGGTTTTCCTCTGGGTCAAGAGTTGGCCACAAATCTGATCCTGCAATCGTTGCCGGACAGTTACGAGCAGTTTGTCTTGAACTACAACATGAATGAGATAGACAAGACACTGCCCGAGCTCCTAGGCATGTTGAGAACTGCCGAGATCAATGTGAAGAAGGCCAAGCCTGCCAGCCCCATACTGATGGTGCATAAGGGCAAGGGCAAGGACAAGGGTTTCAAGAAGACGAAGGTGGGACCTAAGTCACATCTTGAACCCAAGTCTTCTGCACTGATGAAGAAGAAGAGCACGGTGAAGGAGGGGAAATGCCACCACTGTGGCAAGGCTGGTTATTCGAGGAGGAACTGTCCTTCGTACATTGAGGGTCTGCAAAAATTGAAGGGAGGTATGACTTCCGCTTCAAGTATTTATGTTATAGAAATAAACCTTTCTGCTCCTTCATCTTGGGTATTAGATATCAGATGTAGTTCTCACATTTGTACAAATGTGCAGGAACTGGGAAGGAGAAGATTGCTGAGTAAAGGGGAGGTGGACCTTCGTGTCGGCAATGGAGCAAGAGTTGCTGCTGTAGTCGTAGGGGTTTACCGTCTTTCTTTGCCCAGTGGGCTTGTAATAGAACTAGATAACTGTTATTTTGTTCCGGCAATAACTAGAAACATTATATCCATTTCATGCTTGGACATGATTGGATTTTCTTTTATGATTAAGAACAACTGTTGTTCTATATTTAAGAATGATGTTTGTTATGCTGTAGCCCAATTGTTTAATGGTCTTTATGTTTTGAACTTGGACCATCAGATCTATAATGTAGAAAATAATAAAAGACTAAGAACAAATGACTCAAACCCTACATATCTCTGGCATTGTCTTTTGGGCCATATAAACGAGAAGCGCATATCCAAGCTCCATAGAGATGGACTTTTGGACTCATTTGATTATGAATCATTTGAGCGATGCGAATCTTGTTTGTTAGGCAAGATGACTAAAGCTCCTTTCACGGGCTATACTGAGAGGGCTAAGGATCTCTTGGGTGTTGTACATAGTGATGTATGCGGACCCATGAGTTCCATGGCTAGAGGTCGGTATTTCTACTTCGTTACATTTACTGATGATTTCAGTAGATACGGATATGTGTATCTTATGAAGTGCAAATCCGAGACCTTTGAAAAGTTCAAAGAGTTCAAAAATGAAGTAGAGAACCAGTTGGGTAAAAGGGTTAAAGCAATCTGATCTGATCGAGGTGGCGAATACCTGAGTCTTGAGTTCCGTGATCATCTGAAAGAGTGTGGTATTGTATCACAGCTCACTCCACCTAGAACACCACAACATAATGGTGTGTCTGAGAGGAGAAATCGTACTCTGTTAGACATGGTACGTTCGATGATGAGTCATGCAGACTTGCCTGTTTCCTTTTGGGGTTTTGCTTTAGAGACTGCTGCAATGACATTGAATCGCGCTCCAACGAAAACAGTTCTAAAGACACCATATGAGATATGGACTGGGAAGCGTCCTAGTATGTCGTTCATTAAAATTTGGGGCTGTGAGGCATACGTGCGACGTCAAATGCCTGACAAGCTGGAACCCAAATCGGATAAATGTTATCTAGTGGGATATCCTAAGGAAACGAAAGGGTATTACTTTTACCTGCCGTCCGAGGGCAAAGTGTTTGTCGCAAGGACTGGCGTCTTCTTGGAAAAAGAGTTCTTATCAAGAAAGACTGAAAAGGTAGAACTTGAAGAAGTTCAAGACCCACAGGTAGTGAATGAACCGGAATTGGATCCTGAGATAGGACTACAAGATGTTGTAGCTGGAGAACCTACTCAAGAAGCACAATTCCTACATAGATCTGGTAGACCGAGGTTTGAGCCTGAGAGATATGGATTTCTCGTGTCTCAAATAGGTAATGTGTTGCTTATGGATCATGATGATGAACCAGCAACCTACCAAGAGGCTATGAATGGACCGGACTCCGACAAATGGCTTGAGGCTATGAAATCCGAAATGGACTCCATGTACGCAAACCAAGTTTGGAACTTGGTGGAACCACCTGAAGGGGTACAACCCATAGGGTGCAAATGGGTCTTCAAGAAGAAGACCGACATGGATGGGAATGTACAGACATTCAAAGGGCGACTGGTGGCTAAAGGTTTCAAGCAAATTCATGGTATTGACTATGATGAGATCTTTTCCCCTGTTGCCATGGTTAAGTCCATAAGGATATTACTTGTTATTGCTGCGTATTATGACTACGAGATCTGGCAGATGGATGTCAAAACGGCTTTCCTTAATGGAAACCTCCTTGAGGAAGTGTATATGACACAACCTGAGGGTTTTGTATCCCCATATGAAGCCACTAAAATATGCAAGCTGAACAAGTCCATCTATGGACTGAAACAGGCCTCTCGAAGTTGGAATCTTCGTTTTGATGAGAAAATCAAAGAGTTTGGTTTCATCAAGAATGAAGATGAGCCTTGTGTTTACAAGCGAATCAGTGGGAGCATAATTGTCTTCCTGATATTGTATGTAGATGACATACTGTTGATTGGGAATGACATTCCCACCCTGAAAGTTGTTAAGAACAATCTAGGGAACTGCTTTTCAATGGAGGATTTGGGTGAAGCGACTTATATACTCGGTATTAAGATCTATAGAGATAGATCGAAGAAGTTGCTGGGTTTGACCCAGAGTACATACATTGAAGAGGTGTTGAAGCGGTTCAACATGCTTGAGTCCAAGAAAGGATTTTTACCCATGTCTCATGGTGTGAATCTCTCTAAGGACCAGTGTCCAAAATCTTGTGAAGATAAGGACCGCATGAAGTTGATTCCATATGCTTCTGCAATTGGATCAATCATGTATGCAATGTTATGCACTCGACCCGATGTCTCCTATGCTTTGAGCATGACTAGCAGGTATCAGTCAGACCCCGGTGAATGTCACTGGATTGCAGTCAAGAATATCCTGAAGTACTTGAGAAGGAATAAGGATGTATTCTTGGTGTATGGTGGAGAGGAAGAGCTCGTTGTAAGTGGTTACACGGATGCTAGCTTCCAAACTGATAGAGATGATTCAAAGTCTCAATCAGGGTTTGTGTTTTGCCTTAATGAAGGAGCTGTAAGCTAGAAGAGTTCCAAGCAAGAGACAGTTGCTGATTCTACAACAGAGGCCGAGTATATCGCTGCGGCTAACGCAGCGAAGGAGGCTGTATGGATTAGGAAATTCATCGGCGAGCTTGATGTAGTTCCTAGCATTGTTGGTCCCGTAGTTCTCTACTGTGATAACAATGGTGCAATTGCACAATCTAAGAAACCTAGATCCCATCAGCGCTCCAAGCACATACTTCGGCGGTTCCATCTTATTCGTGAGATTGTCGAACGAGGAGATGTGAACATTTGTAGAGTGCCGACTGAGGAGAATATTGCGGATCCACTGACAAAGTCTCTCGCGCAGAGAAAGCATGATGGTCATACTAGATCAATGGGTATACGATACATGAACGATCAACTCTAGTGGGAGTCTTGTGGGTTGCATGTAAACATATATTCTATTGGCTGTTTATTGTTTATTCATTTGATGAATTTTGTACCTAAATGTTTCCTTTTATAATTAGTGGCAAGTTCTTTTATTATGTTTTTTTATATGATAGTTAAATTGTAACATAATAAATACCCTTAGAGTGTTCGCTTTCATAGGACATCAAGTACGTGACTTGAATGTGAGAGCCTATGATTTATTTGAAGCTTCATTCTTAAAAGGTCCCTGGTCGTTGTATCGTCAAAGAAACTAAGGGTGATGATGATACCTTAAGACTAGCACGTGCGTTGACTGATGACCAGTTCTCACAGGTCATGATATTGTGATATCAAGTCATCACGTGGGTACTTGTTAATGAACAAGTTGTACTGGACAGACCCAACCTGAGACTACTCTGTGGATTGTCATCCAATCGTGTCACGAGTAGGTCTCAATTGACAATGGTGTTGTGGTCCTTTGACCTGAAGTCACAGCATTCATCAAGTGAGGAAGAGCGTGCTTTGATGCCATCTAAAGTCTTCCTTGAGAAAGGTTGATGATAAGGGTGGTTGTTGGGTACGTTACGAATCATTTGGGTGTTTGTGTGTGAGCAGATATGGGATTTGTCCTCCTATATGACAGGAGTTGCATCCATGGGCCCCTTGATGGAACTGGACTGAGAAATGCATGGCCATGCTTGGTTGAGTCAATATGTGATATTGGACTCACCATTCTCTGGAAGTCCGTTCTAGATCAAGAAACTTGGATTGAGCTATTATGAGGGTGACACGGTCCATGCCTCTAGTTCTTTCTAGATGTAAGGGACAAAGGGACAAAGACAATGATGGGACATTGGTCATGAAGGCTTATGAGTTATGAACTCTTATTGCTTGGGGAGCAATGATGCATTGCTAGATGCCGCTCATTGTTTGTGAGGTTTGTGTTTTGATACTTTCAAGATCAAGTGGGAGACTGTTGGAGTTACCATGGTGATCTAGAAGTGGTCAAACAGTTAATCTCACTGCCAACGCGATATGAGCCTGCAGGGTCGCACATAAGAGCATGTGGAGAAATTGGAAGATTAACTGTGTTGGTAAAGGTTACCAATCACCCTACAGTATGGGGAGTCAGGCAAATGTTGCCAAGGTAAAATCGTCGAGAGTCGACCAGAGTCGTCTAGTTTGACTCGTCGACTATGGCAGAATCGACGAGAGTCGTCGAGAATCGTTGAGTATGACTCAATGATTTCAACGCCAAGGCGAATTCGGCGAGAGTCGTCGAGATGATTCAATGACTAAGATAGAGTCGTCGAGAGTCGTCGAGGTGACTCAACGCCATTGGCAGATTCGTCGAGAATCGTTGAGTATGACTCAACGCTCTCAACGCCATTTGTGCAAGGTGATTCTCGCCGATTCTGGATCTGATTCTCGCCGATTCTGGATCTGATTCTCGCCGATCGATTCTGGGACCTTATACTGTGTGGTCTGCGGATAAATATGCTTTAGGCCTGTTTATACTTTTAGTATAAAAGGGGACTTAGGGTTTTTGGGATTCAACGCGATTCATCCTGCGGCTGATCGAAACCGACGGAAGTGTTCCGCTGCTGTTCCAACCTGCCGAATCCCGAACACCGCCGACGGAAGTGTTCCTCCGCTGCGTCTGCTCTGCCGACCTTCCCATTTCCGACGATCTTCGTCGGTATTGCCTCTCCTGGCGCGGACCTAGCAGTCCGTGGAGTTGCAAGGTGCGGCTGACCTTCCTCCCGATCCTTCGTGCGACGAAGCTCGGGGTTCTCCCGCTCATATGGATTTCTGCAGAGACGTGGACGTTATTCCACGTAGGACTCGCCACCGACAAGGAATCACACTTGGAGCACTTTGTTGAGTTGTGACTCAACACCGAAGAGGTAATTTTGCATATTAATGTTTTAACTTCTTGATTCAACATTTATGGCCCGATCCAATCTCTTTGGGTTGTTCTAGATTTTATTACTTCCGCTGCGTGCACAACTTTTGTGCCATACTATTCATAGAAACCCAACACATATGCCAACCATAGAAGAGCATCTGTAGTTTGGACCGCGAGCGTGAGCATGTCTAAAATTCTATTTGTGCCCGACAACATCGTAAAATGGATAACTAAAGCAATCAAAAATCCTCAAATAATCTTTTGTTAGCATGTCTAAAATTTTGTTGTTTCTGCCCATTATTCTGATCAAAAAAATCCCCAAAACCTGATTTCATAAAACCACAAATACTCTATTATAATCTTTTGTTAGCATGTCTAAAATTTTGTTTTTTCTGTACAAAATTTTGATTAAAAAAATCACAAAACCTGATTTCAAAAACCCTCAATTAAACTATTGTTAGCAGAAATTTTACGTTGGCTTTAAAATAAATTATGCAGTGCTAGAGGTAAATCTTCCGTTAGCATGTCCAAAATTCTGATCAAAAAACCACAAAACCTTATTTCAAAAAACCACAAAATTTATGAAGAGTTATCTTTCACTGTAAGAAGAGTACCACCCAACATTATTTTGAAAATTACTATTCACCATACACTAGTGGTACCCACATTCAGATCAATATATAAGAACATAATATGCTTTGTTCGTCTGTGAATCAATGTTGTGTTGAAACAATAAATGTGTTTATATATAGAGTCCGGTGATTGATCGCTCAGACATTACTCTCCAACAATCAGAACACATCTGCGCATATCTCAACATGGAAGACACAAGAGGTCAAGATTTACTTCAAAATCTCTTGACTCCAGGTACTACCTGTCTAATTTTATAAACTTCATGAACGTAATAGTATCGTTTGAATGCGACACATTAAATATATGTACAACGGACAGATAGTCGTACACGCTTACTACACCGCAATTCTACCCGTGTACGAAGTAATAATATGACTGATATACAACATGCTGAAGAAAATGACAAGACGAGAAAATCCACATTGTCAAGAAGAGCAAACAATAACAGCGACCAATGATGTGACCATGCATTCAATTGTTCAAATAGGTGAGTGTTCAACGACAACGATGGCAGTAACTCTGATAATTACAAGCCAAGAACTGCTTCAAAATCTACTTAATCCAGGTATTACCCTAAACTAAATTTAGCGATATCCCTCGACACAATATCTCATGCATTTGAATGTAACTGCTTCGTTATCACACAACTACCAGAAAGACGTACTCGCTTATTGCACCGTAATTCTACGCGCATACAGAGAAGCAATATGACTGTTTAACAACGTGCTGCCGAAAATACCCGAAGACGAGGACAACGCCATGTTCGTGAAGATCAACAAAGAATAATGCCTAATATTATGCGCACACATTCAACTTTAGAAATGGGCGAAAGTTCAACATCCACACGAGCTACAACAATCACTCACGGTGCGCTAAACTAACTATCTCTGTGAACAGTCGTCCGTCACGTATTTGTACTTCTAAATAATCGTGAATATGTTGGAATACTTCACCCCAGCTGCCGCACCAATCTATAATGATGGTTCTGACGCAGAAAATGATAGTGCTGAAGAAGACGATGAGGAAAATGATATTCCAACCACGAGGACGTATATTCAACGTAATTGTGCTAGAAATTTCTATCTAGCACACACTGAAACACACTTTCAACTACACTCAGCAACAACCTATCCCCAATATTGTGCTAGACTATTTCAGTGAGAGACAAGCTCACTGTGTTATAATAATGGAAGAATATCAATACCAGAAATCCCAACACCTATAAAATTACTCAATCTCTACATCGATCAATCTGAGGAATGTCAACATTTCAGGCAACATCTGCATGCATACAATCATGTTTTCTCCTTTATGTCATTGGGTGTAACTCTTGAAAACACGATAACCCCATTTCACCAAGGAATTTATAGCTTCCGGGCACATTGATCCATATATCATCGCATCTGAAACCTAACCCCAAATGATGGTCTAAGACCGCGCTTCCTTCAACTATTTATCTACGACATCGAGTATGAGACAACAAATCGTTTACAAGAAAATAATGAGCTTCGGGTTGGGCTCCTTCAAAAAATAACGCGCATATTGGATATATTCAATCCCTTTGTTCAGAGGTTCCAACAACTATCACGCCAACCAAACATATATGAATGCAAGTTTGTTATAAAAGAACGTCCTTCCAATCTACATCAATATACTATGCCATCGGCCTCTCAAGTTGCAGCTATATTAGTTTGATAGGAAGAAGGACATCAAATGCGAGAAAGAGATATCATTGTTCAAACAATTGGAGGGCATCTTTAAAATGTCCAAGAATACTCTGGCTACTACGACCCACTTCAATACCCTTTTTTGTTACCGTTGGGGACGTTTGGCTGGTCTTGCAATTTACATTCACTTACAAACTGAAAAATCACCTATTGTGATTACTATTCATACATGCTTCAGGTAATAATGACTTATTTTACACATTTTGGAGATGACACGTTTTAAGTTTTCTCTAATTGTGTTCTAACTATTTATTGATTTTTCTCAAGATTCGAGATGCTTCCAATTAGATATTACTGCGCAGCGAAAGGTTACTACAACAATATGTGGTCGATAACTATGTAAAAATAGAAACTCAAAAATTGCGGTTTATTAGATCACATCAAAGTGACTTGCGCGTAGAATTATATTTGGGGTTGCAAGATTGTTTTAATGCGGGCGAAAATATAGCTGGTTTGATAAACTAACTTTTTATTAAAATATATAATATATATCCTCATTATTATATATTAATTTTACCATGTTATTCCAATTTAGGTAATGTCGGAAAAAGAACCATCCTACCGTCTTCATTTAATGGCAGCCAAAGAGATATGTATCAGCAATATCAAGATGCTATGCCAATTATTAAACACAATGGCATGCAAGATTTGTTTATAACCATGACATGTAATCTAGGATGGAAGGAGATTAAGGATGAGCTCATGGAAGAACAAGCTCCGTATGACCGTCCAGATCTCCTAACTAGGATATTTTGTTCTAAATATGAAGAGCTCAAGAAAGATATATTCCACAGAGGCGTGTTAGGAAAGGTAGTCGGACATGTCCATGTCATTAAATTTCAAAAAAGGGGATTACCACTTGTTCACATGTTGGTGTTTTTGGATCCGACAGAAAAATTAACCTCCCCTGACGAATACGATTCAGTTGTATGAGCTGAGATACCTTATAGAGACCAAGAATCAGCATTGTACAAGTCCGTGATAAAACACATTATTCACGGGCCATGTGGACCTTACAAACCAAATGCACAATGTATGCAGAATCATATTTGTAATAAAAGTTTTCCTAAGCAAAACGCAGATGCGAAAATACAAGGGAATGATGCTTACCTGGTGTATCGAAGAAGGAATGATAACAGGAACATTACTTTAGGCAGAAATGCAGCTTTTAGTGTGGATAATAGATGGGTTGTTCCATATAATCCATGGTTGCTTTTAAAATATGATTGTAATCTAAATGTTGAGATATGCAGCAGTATCAATAGCATTAAATATTTATACAAATACATATATAAAGGACCCGATCATGTATCTTTCGAAGTCCATCCTGGTGCTACTCAAGATGAAATGAACAATTATGTTGATGACAGATCGTTTTTCCTGCCTGAATCTTTGTGGAGAACGTATTTGCAAACCACATTATTTGAGCTCGGCACGCACTATAATTTCTTCAAGCTGGAATGCTGCCATGGAGGTAACACATGCTTCCAAGGTAATATAGACCTTCTAGGCAAATACTACCATTAACGGTATACCTACAAATTAATAATCATGTAGTAATCTCTCCTAATTGCAATTTCTTAACTTAAATCATCCTCTTATGTTAACCATGTTCCCACCATGACAGCCTCACGGTCTAAAGACTTCTACTAAGTCTAGGCTGATACACAATGACACAAGTCACTCTGGGGGTCTAGCTCAAATTGGGATGTTACACTTTGGGTCTAAGCATTTGAAACCTCATAAGAGGAATTACCCCGTCCATGACTTAAAGTTGGTGGTGGTAATTTTGCGTTGAAATTATGGCAGCACTATGTGTATGGTACGAAGGTGGAGATCTTCATGGACCACAAAAGCCTGAAGTATCTTTTGGATCAAAAAGATTTGAACATACGACAGTGCAGATGGGTCGAGTTCCTTGGGGACTATGGCGTGGCAATACAATATATGCCAGGCAAAGCCAATGTGGTGGTGGATGTCTAGAGTAGAAAGTTTTCTGGATAAGGGAATTGGATTGAAGCTCATGATGAGCAGTTGGTGCGAGACTTTGAGTCCCTCGGCATCGTTTGTGTAGAAATAGGCGAGTCTAGAATGGCTCAGTTGAACTGGATTGAGTTACAAAATGACTTATCCGATCGTGTTCGGGAAGCGACTAGTGAGGATGTAAAGTTCCAGTCATTTGAGGTGTAAGCTCAAAAGGGCTAAGGTAGCGCCTGGGAGATGATTGATGGGATCCTGAGGAAGGATGGAAGGATATGTGTACCGCAGTTTGGCAAGCTCCGTTAGGAGTTGATGTTTGAGGCTCATTTTACGAAGTACTCCATTCACCCGGGCAGTACAAAGATGTACTTGGATATGAAGAAATCCTTTCGGTGGCCTGGTTTGAAGTGGGATGTATCTTTGTACATGAGTCGGTGCCAAACTTGTGCCTTAGTGAAGGCCAAGTGTCAGAAGCTGGGCGGGTTCCTGAAGTCTCTTCCTATCCCAGAGTTGAAATTTGATGACATCTCCATGGACTTTGTTCATGGGTTACCTCGATCGCGGCAGGGTAATGACGTGATTTGGGTGATCGTGGATCGCTTCACCAAAGTGGCTCATTTCATCCCAAATCGGAAAGAGGACAGTGTGGAGAAGCTGGTAGAGTTGTATGTTCGCAATATTATACGATTTCATGGGATTCCTAAGAGTATCGTTAGTGATCGCGAAGGACAATTCACATCCAAAGACAGGAGGTTGGTACAGAAGAGTGTGGGCACGAAGCTCAAAATTCAGTACGGCATTCCATCCTCAAACCGATGGACAAACAGAAAGAATGAATCGTACAATGGAGGATATGTTGAGGAGGTGTACCCTCGATTTTGGAAAGAAGTGGGAAGATCACCTCTTTATGGTGGAGTTTGTCTATAACAACAGTTACCAGACAAGAATAAAGATGGAGCCATATGAAGCTTTGTATGGAAGGCGGTGTCAAACACCGATTTCTTGGGCAGAGGTGTGAGACACCAAACTTTTGGGAAAAGAGGTGGTGATGGATGCTCGTAAGTTGGTGCGGACCATTCAAGTGCGCATGAAGGTTGTTCAGGATCGGCAAGCGAAGTAATTCAATGCTCTCCATAGGGATGTGGAGTTCGCGGTAGGCGATTGGGTCTATCTAAAGATTAAGTAATCCAAAGGTGTTTCGCGGATTCGCCGACTTAAGAAGTTTACTCCGAGGTTTTTGGGGTCGTTCGAAGTTATAGAATGTATCGGAGAAGCAGCTTACCGGTTAGCATTGTCCACAAAATTGAGTGGATTACACAATGTCTTCCATGTCTCCATCTTAAGGAAATCCATGGTGGAGGCAAGCATTATGGTTGAATCGGCAGCAGTGCCGATAGAAGAGGACTTGGGGACGAAAGTTCGCCCAGTTAGAATAGAGGATTCAGAAGTTCGACAGTTGCGGAATAAAGAAGTCAAGATTGTAAAGGTGTGATGGAACAACTGCGGGCGAGACGAGTTCTCTTGGGAGCGTGAGCAAGCAATGCAGGAGGACTTCCCAGAACTCTTTGCTTCAAGTATGCTTTTTTTGTGTGCGTACAAAATTTTGAGGACGAAATTCTTCTAAGGAGGTAAGAGTTGTAATACCCCGATTTTCTAGACCTTGGATCTCTGGAAGCTATCGCGCGGTGATAGCAGCTATCGCCCGGCGGTAGCCTTATTTCGTCGGGTGTAGACGACTCGACGAAAGCCGTTCGTCGAGTGTTGAGGGAGCTATCGCTCGGCGTTAGCAAGCTACCGCTCGGCGGTAGCTAGGCGTTGAGTGTGTTGAGAGGCAAGAGTTAAGTGGAGCTATTGAGTGGTAGTTATTGAGTGAGCTACCGCGCAGCATTAGTACTACCATTGGTGTTAGTGTGGCCTTATTTTCTTGGTCGATCTCTCAGGAAGCTACCGCCCGGCGGTAGGTAGTTACCGCCCGGCGATAGCGCGCAGAAGTAGTTACGTCATTTGGCTTTTTAGCCATCCTATTTCACTTAGGATATGATCCTAAGGCCCAAGACACTCCCTCCAGAGTGCTTATATAGGGTTGAGCAGGATTTCTCCCTCATATCTTCTCTTTTTGGAGTTAACTTAGGGTTAGAAGAGAGAGTGGGAGGAGGAAGAAGAGAGCTTTCTTCCGCCATTAACAGAGCTTCGGAGACCCAATCGTTTATCCGAGTCCATATCTGTGGAGAGGACTTGGAGGCGCTCATTTTCATCAATACAAGGCAAGGATTCCATAGCGAGGAAGACGGGTCGTAAGGTAATGACATTTCTCCTCTCGATTTTAGGATGTGTGCATGGAATCTATTCGATTCTTGCCTTCTTTCCAGTAGTCTAGGCATCGGATCTCTCAAATGAGAGGGATTCGGGTCGCCTTGGTTCAATAGGAGCCACCGAGGTTATTGTGTCCTTCCCCGACATGATTTTGCACTAGAAATCCGCTTCGTTAGTGGATCAGGCATTTTGGGTGAAGCCTTAGTCACGACCGTTAGTCCGACTAGGTGATATTGCATAGAGAGCCATAAGAATTTTGTTAGAAATCCGTTAGCGGCAAGACGCCATTTGTGATGTTGTATGTCCCCCTTATTCCGCGCAAGTACATGTAATCAGAATCGGACAAGGTTAGCTCCGTTGTGTCGGTAGATGGTTTCCTTGGGGCACAGGAATGTTACGGTATGAACGGTGGATTTGGGCAGGAAAGGATTGGGATTGTGATGTGCTAAGGCGTAGGTTGTCTCTACGGTCAGCTGGCTAGCCCGTGACGTGCAAGTCATGTGTGGAGAGTGTCCTGGCGAGACAAGTCCCCTTTTATGAAACTGACGAGGAAGGTAGGCTTTAGACAAGCCCAGACAATACTAGCTGGGTCCCGCTGTGTCTCCATCGGTGGACGTTGTCCTGATATTAGAGCCGGGCCTGGGTCATCGCGAACAGGTGGGGTCTAGCAAGGGTTCTTAATATCGGTTGTTTTGTGTGTATGGCAGAATCCTGACGTGAGAAGTCAGAGCTTGCAGACAAGCCTGGGTTTTGAGTCCCGCGAGCGGGTGGGGCCGAGGTAAGAGTTCTGTGTGGCAGCTTATATGTCGTTAGGGGAATTGGAAGTACCCTTATGTTTGTGGCTTGAACGCCGATGGGGAAATTGGAAGTACATGATTTGATGATGTATTACAAGCATACGCATTAGGGTGCCTTGGGTGAAGCCCAGGTATGCATACATGTTGTATAGTAGGCCCTTTTTATTTCATGTTCAACATAGAAACATGTTTGTTGTATGAGACATCCAAACCTGTTTTACTACTTTTAAAGTACTTGTATATTTGCATATGAAGTGCTGACCTGCAGGGTGATAAAGTTCCCCAGGATTCGCTAGGGACGGCTGGGAGGAGATGTGTTGGTTACACAGTTGAGGTCAGCTTTTGCTAACCCACATTACAACCAATTTTTACATGACAAGGACCGCAAGCAGGAGCTAGCTCATCAGCCAAAGAGGCCTAAGCCTCATGAAGTGTTTCGTGGTGTGTAATAGCTCTGTTTTGTGGAATTTTATTCTTGATGCACTATGTATCCAACTTTAAGGCCGAGGTAGCCTAGGAGTGCTTATGCACGTTGCCATTTGATGTTCTTTTTTGAGTCTTGGACTCTTATTTGTTGTAAGGCCTTAAGTCCATGTTGATACTCATGTTAGTGGATAACTTCTAGTCTTGTTTTTTTTGTGTTTAGTCTGAGTTTTGAGTTGGATAATTTTTATATCATCTTATAATGCTTATGTTGTGGCTTCTGTATATTGTGGGGCCCCGACCGGACCCATATTATACGGTCATTACAGGGGAGGTGTTACAATAAGACTACCCTCAGCCATGTCTTGTGTTCTAGGAGGGGTGTCTTACAATACTCCCCTCGACCGTGTCTTGTCTCCCGAGAGGGGGTCTTACAACGCGCATCAACCTACCGTCGGGTTCTAGCTCTACCGCTAGAGGTAGCTTAATTTAAAATGACTATAAAAGCATGTTAATCTTCAACCGATTAAGGAGCAGAAGAGGAAATAGCTCTCGCGATATCAGGAAACACCAAATATATCATGATTTGATTGAGAAGTCAGTAAGTGCATCAAATATCAATGGGAAGGCAAGGATTTATTTTATTTTCATGAGGAATAACCTATTTCTAAGGATGAAGGCAAAATACACGAAATTAAAAGAAGAAAAGGAAGGATTTTGTTCACTGCGAGCTACCTCCAAAGTTGCCGCCAAAGCTACTGTCGCGCAGTAGCTTCCTACACAACTCTCTCTATTTAAAATCGCCCGAAATTGAGTTTCTGGCGATGAGTTTTCACGAAATTTGAAAGGGGATTACACCCTATCCATCCAAAGGGAAGGAAGAGGAGGAGAGTTTTTCAGAGGAGTTCAAAAGGAATTCATACGCAAGAATTGAAGGCTATCAGCATGATAATCAAGAAGCCTTTGTCCAAATATTCATGTGAAGGATCCTCGATATGAAAAACCCTCATCAAGCCCACCCATTCACAAATCTGAAGAACATCAAAGAGTATCACTCTCAAGCTACAAAGATTGAACCTTTGAAAGTATATCGTCATCAACATCAAGGGTTCTAGTTAGTGGGGAGTTTTCTCTTATTTTGTGTGCTTTACTTTAAACTCTTTTTATTGCCTAGTCCGTTGCGTGAGGGAAATAGACCAGAGGTTCGTCGAAATCTGGGAAGGGTTTTGTGAGAAATCATACCTGTAAGGGACGTCTAGATCGGGGGATCTAGTTTGAGGAAAATCGACTTGTGAAGGTCATCAGAATCCTGGAGGGGTTCCGCAAGAAATCGTCCCAGGGAAGGGACATATAGATCGGGGGATCTAGTAGGGCTCTGAGACACTTCCTTGTATGAAGGTGAAGAGTCGGCTCGAAGACCTTTCCTCGAGGGAAAGGGAGAGAGCCAAACAGTCCGAGTAGTGGGTCGGTATAGAAAACTAAAAAAAATTTGACATTCACCGCCTCTAATCTCCGGCATCATGGAGATCTCGTGTTTATAATTGTAAACCATCTTTGTTTCGTATTGAATAAAAATTATTTCTTGCTCTTCATTTTGCATGTGACATTTTGATTGTTTGTCGGTAGATCTCTAAAGGGTGTGTGCATCTCGAAGGAGAAACTGGTTCAGGAAAATGAGGTTTGGGACCTACCGTCGCGTGCTAGTATGCTAGCGCCATGCGATAGCTTCCAGAACTAGTTTTTTTGGACCAAAATAATTCGAATTTTTAATTAACTCGTAAATCCGTATTCACCCTCCCTCTAAGGTTGGCCACTAGATCAAACAAGTGGTATCAGAGGAAGGTTATTCCAAAACGGTTCACCACCGAGAATAATAACCAACCCTGATCTCGAATCGACTAGGGGATGAAAAATTGTACACAAAAGATTCGTTAGCACCGCCTCTACTTACAGGATTGAACTATAAAAAATGGAGAACACTAATGAGGAAATTCCTTATATTATTAGATATAGAAGTTTGGAATATGACTTATATCAAGTACAACTAATGTTATACAAAAAATTCATTAGCACTGCCTCTATTTATTGGATTTTTGAAATTATTATTAATAGGAAATTCTTATTTGTAATCTATTTCTACATTGCATGTGCTAGATGTGGCTAAACGTAGAATTAAGAATTTGAAAAATGTTATTTCAGAATTGCGTTTAAAAAATAAAATTTAATAGCACAACTAAATATGGAACCAAAGCATGATGTATACCGTTCTTCTTCTAGCTCTGTAGTTGAAAATATTATATCTTGTTTTGCTTAGAAAGAATTTAAAGATAAATTCAAGGTTCTTGAAAAGGAGCTATATATTTCTAAAGAGCGAAATGAAAAATTGATTAATGAAAATGTTGCTTTATCTCGTAAACTAGAATCATTAAAATTATTTGTGCAAAAAATTTCAAATAATAAAAAATCTTTTATGTCTAGTTTATCTTCAAAGATATGTAAGGTATCTCCTAGAATTTCAAATTTCATAAGATATACAACTAGTAGAATTCTTAATTCACATTCAACTTCTCCCAATGTTAAAATAAATGTCAACAAATTTCCTATTAAAAGTAATTTCAAAAATCACTGTCATTATAAGCCTCAAATTAATGATTATGGAAATTTGTAACATAAAAAGAATATTCAACCAAAGTATGAATGGAGGGTCATCTTTAAAAATAACGCACCTATTCCACTCAAAAGGTCACATTCATCAATATCTCCCAACAGTTTATCACGCTATGTTTGGGTACCCAAAGGAACCGTAGCACTTGGCTCCTTTTGGATACCTAAATATCTTATCCATTAATATCCACATATTGCGTGAAGTAGAAACTAATCAAAACAAAATTACTCGATAATCTACTTCATGATATGCACAATGTTCGTTTTGATTTTATTGTGGTTTTTGTATTTTGTTTTTGCTTGTGTTTTTTTTCTTTTGTATTTTTCTTAAGCCAACAGGTCTTGGACACTTTTCATATATGTTTGTTATATGACTTATAAATATTAAGTTTAATGATAAATCAATTCATCTGAATGTAATTGAATAATAGTCAGCTTATTGGTGTCCTTCGTATCTCTCTTTCCTACCATCAACTATAATAAAGTATATCACTTATACTAGTTCTCTTACTTTCATAATATCTCTAAAAATTGAGATTTGTATTTCTTAAGTAATACTAATAAATCAAAGCACTAATCACGCATTAGTATCATAATGTATATGTTTGTCTATAGGATTAAATGTTTTAGTATGACCATGATCAATCACCCATTGTTTATGTCTCACAATAGCGGGGGCGTAGGGTTGTTTGCATTAGAAATGCTAATCTATAAACCTTGTCTTGTCCTTAATCGGGGAGAGTTCCAGTAGGTCCGTGAGTGGCACTAGGGGGGAAGAATGTTAGGTTGAGTGAGTTCTTTTGTATTCATATGAGATTAACACCTCAACCTATGGCACATTTGCAGTTCCTCATGCCCATCTGTCACTTAGTATAGGGCTAGAGTGTAGACATATAGCTTGGGTATTGGATTCCTTGGCATACTCATGATTCACATATACATTGCATGAACATTATTTCACTTATCATGTACGTTATACTCAAGCACAATATTCTATGGTGTTGTCTTGTGCTTGCATCATATATCTCTTTGAGTCTTCATGTTTTTAGAAAAACACAAGTATTTTTTAAATATATAATTATAAAATGATTTAAAAGAACAAAAAAAATTTATATATATCTCTTTGTGTGTTTATTGTTTGGTAATTTTATTAAAAATCAAAATATATATATATAAACTACCTATTATTCATTATTATTGTCAAGGATGAATAAATTATATCAATTAAAGATTAAATACAATGTTTTATTTAACTATCAAGTTTCTTAAAATATTGTTTTGGTTATGTCATGCCTTGAATATTATCTTATTATGTGCAATGAAATTGAATGTAGAAAACATGTGTAGGATTGCTTAGTGTGCCTCTAAGTATGAGTAATGTTTTATGTTTGATAATGATTTTATTTACTCACCTATTTTGATAACCTACATCTGATTTTAATCTTATACTTGCATGATTGTGTAGTGTAGTAATATAATAATCAAAATGCATAAATATATTACCTATACTACACTTAATTGATTATTTCAATTCTTTGTTTTTCATGCACTTATTTACTAGAGAAAGGTGTCTTTAAAAGAAAATTTTGTTATTGTTTGCGCAACAAGTGAATTCGGAGTCCTTTATCACTAAAAAAAATCAAATAAAAATTTAGAAGGAAAACTCCACCAAGCACTACTCACCCTTCTGATACGTCTTAATGAGCATTGTGAGGTCGAGCACCTTGGAAAAAGAATTATAAAGTGTCTTGTAGCAAACAAAATATTCACCATTTCTCTTAGTACACTGGATCATAAAAAATACTAATAAAGGCATAAATGTGATCCCCCAAGCACTACTCTACTCCCTGATAAGTCTTAATAAGCATTGTATGTGTAGAGCACCTTGGTAGTTGTACTTCTTACTCATGTGCACTAAAAAATAGTGGATATAATATTATTTTTGTATTTTAATGTTATGTTTGTTCATTATATATGTCATGTGTTTTGATTAATTCACTTGTATACTTTATCAAAACACAATTTGTACACATCATTATTTCTCATAAAACTTCTACTCATGAGAATTGGATCCTAGTGCATACCTATAAGACTCTCTAAAATCATAAGTAAATGCACTATATAGCAAAGCATGACCACTACAATGTTTATTTTTACTTGAAATGCAAATTATCTCACAGTGTGGTTTGTATCTCTCATTGATATTTTGAAATCATGCTTGCAAAAATTTCATTAAAATAACATCTCTTAAATTTTAATTGAATTGAAAACATCTTCTTATTAGGCCTAAAATTCCATAACCTTAATATGATCATATTTTCCAAAAAAAGGATATTTATTTTAAGAGTGCTTAATATATTTTTAAGCGTACTACTTGTGCTTAATCATAAATATTTACTCTCTCAACAAGTGGTAAACTATGAGTACTAAGTGGTATTATGTGCTTAACAAGTGCAATTTTTTATTTTATTCAATCATACATACATTTTGCCCAATAAGTGACAGAGAATTATCTATGATCTTGCTCATTGCATCTCATTTTTTCTTCTCTAACATAGACCTTTTTTAATTCTCATTGCATACACTCACCTCTACCCTCCTTCTATTATACCAAAAGGTAGATAACATCGTGCATCAATTTCTTAATTCATGGGGAGTAAATTAAAATTTTATAGAAAGTATCCATGTAGGGGGAGTAATCATTGGACGTTGATACCTTACTTAAGCCTGGTCATGATAATTATCTTAACAAGCAGTAACATGCTCTTTCACAAGTGGCAACTTATAGTAATCAACCAATGGTATCATAGAAAAGCTCTACTCACTAATACGCTATATCCCACCCTCTTTTGATAATACCAAAAGGGGGAGAATTATTTTGAAGAAATATCTTAACTAGGAAGATTCTATGTCAAAGTAGTATTCATCTAAGGGGAGTACGCATTTAACGTTTATCATTTCCTATAAACACAAACATTATTATGTAATATTTCTTCCTAGTAGATTTGTTATTATAAAAAGGGGGAGTTTGTTGGAACATGCGCTCCACGTCTTTTGGTTTGAGAATAAAAAATCTCAGCGTGTATTTGATCATGTTTGTTGTGTGTTTATAGTGTGCAGGTTTACAGGTGTGAAGAATGTAAGAATCAAGTTCTGGCACCTACCGCTGCGCGCTAGTGCTACCGCTGAGTGCCAGCCTTAAATTAAACTGAATCAACTCTCGGGAACCTATCGCGTGGCACAAACCCTTACAACAGTGCGTTAGCGCTCTCAATGAGCATCGAGATGATTCGTTGAGAGGATTGAACAACTGCCAGGCGATAGCTGGGTACCATGCCGCGGTAGTATTAAAAATAGGAAAAATACTTTCTGGGATATTTTTCCAAATATATTGAACAGCTGTCACCTTCGCGGGAATCAACCTACCGTTGGGCACTAGCTTTACCGTTGGTGGTAGCTTAATTTAAAATGATAATTAAAGTATGCTAATCTTCAACCGATTAAGGAGCATAAAAGAAAAGAGCTCTTGCGGTATCAGGAAATACCAAATATATCAGGATTTGATTGAGAAGTCAGTAGGTACATCAAATATCAATGAGAAGGCAAGGATATATTTTATTTTCATGAGGAATAACCTATTTCTAAGGATGAAGGCAAAATCCATGAAATTGAAAAGAAGAAAAGGAAGGATTTTGTTCACTACGAGCTACCGCCACACGGTAGCTTCCTGCACAACTATCACTATTTAGGCTTCATTTGGTTCGGCGGTGGCGGGTCGATCCGGCGGGTGGAAACAGAATGTTCGAACCGGAGGGGGGAGGTGGCTTCTCCAAACGGAGCTTTTTGGGGGCGTTTCTCAAGGGGGGCGGGTAGAAACGGAGCAAACGCCGCCGAAGGTTCATTTGTTTTTCCTCCTTTCGGCGGCGTTTGCCCAAAACGGAGCAACGAAACGCCCAAACAAATGGAGCCTTAAAATAGCCCGAAATTGAGTTTCTGGCGACGGTTTTTCTTGAAATTTCAAAGGGGAGTTCGCCCTAGTTGTTTAAAGGGAAGGAAGGGGTCATCCTAACTCATTGAGGAGGAGAGTTCTTCAGATGAAATCAAAAGGAATTAATGGGCAAGGATTGAAGGCTACCAACATGATGATCAAGAAACCTTCATCTTAATATTCACGTGAAGGATCCTCGCTACGAAAAACTCTCATCAAGACCACACCTTCACAGATCTGAAGAACATCGAAGAGGAAGACTCTCAAGCCATAAAGATCGAACCTTTGCAAACAAATCTTAAAGTCAAGTCTATGGGTAGAAATTCACCTAAGGGGGTTAATAGGTGACCCATTAAAATTCTTTGTAGTTCTTTTAACTTTAGCAATGTGCCCTAATGCAATTCAGAATATAAGCTCTACCCAGCATAAATAATAGAACAATAAGAACTGATCACAGGATACACAGCAAAGAACACAGCATACGGTACAAGGGACACAGCAAGTTTATAGTGGTTCCCCTATCTAGGGTACATCCACTTTCGCCCTTCTTTATCACTAGCAATGTGCTAGATAAGGTTATAGCTCCTCCTTCACAACTTGGATTCTCAGATCCTACAAGGCTCAGTTTATCTTCAAGAAACCTACACTCAGACCCACTGGTCCTACCTTAGAGATATCTCAATCTCCTACATTATAGATCTCCTCAATCTCCTACCTCAGCCTTTATAGATTAGGCTTACAATCTCAGTGATTTACCCCAAATCACCTACCTCATATTCACCCAAAATCCTACCTCAGACTTATAGATTAAGCTTACAAAACTCAGAGAATAAGATCTCCTACCCACTCCGATCTCTAGGAGATCTTACAATGAAATTTGATAAAACAAATTACAGAAAAATAGAAAACCTATTATCAATTGGATCTGTGTGTACAAATCTTTTCACTTAGCTGCAGTTTGATTTCTTCTTAATAGATCAGCAGGCTGAATTGAATTTCTTTTAAATCAATAACTTCTTGATGAAGATCAAATCAAATAGTTTGAAGATGCTGATGAATAGATCACTTAATCCTCAGATCAGCCTAAGAAAAGGGATCTGAAGACTTTCTTGAAGATCAACTTCTTCTTCTATTTCTACTTCTTGATTTGTCATTTAGAATAGAGAGAGACTAATGAATAGAATAGAATCAGTATTTCTTCTAAAGGCAGCACCTCCTATTTATAGAAATCTTAGACAGCTTGGATTGGTATTGATGACATCAGCAACTGCCAACAAATCCTTCCTTGAACTGTCTTTATAGAAGTGAAGCCTTCCCATGTCGACCAGAATGATCTGACTATTCTTAACCTGATTGATGTTAACTCAGCACATTCTGTCATATAAGCGTACGAAGTAGACAAGTTGTCTCGAAATCTGTGTTGAGACATCTTTGACAGACCAAACACTTCCAAACTTAGAATAGTTTTCATCTCAGAACAGAAAGTGTTGAGATAGTATAGTTGTGTTGACACATCTGTTATCTGTGTCGACACATCTTTGTTCTGCCTTGTGTCGAGATAGAGTATTGTCTCGACACATCTTCTGTTCTCTGTGTTGACTAGTCATCTGCCTTGTATCGACACATGTTGTCTCGACACTTTGACTTAGAATAATTTCTTCAACTTTGAACCTGCACATGTAAACTTAGCATACATCAAATACACCTTTGGGTATATCATTGAGTTGTCAAGGGGACTTCTCTAGATCAGGTACACTATTCCAATGTACCCAACAATCTCCTCCTATATGAAGAAGTCATAACCCCAAATCAATGATATACACCAACATAATAATCTTGATTAGTATAAATAAAAGATTAAACATTCAACTAGATGAACTTTTACAGCAGAAAATAAAAATTTACATAAAACATTCTTATTCCAAAATGTTATCAGTCTTAAAATTACAATGAGCTTATATAAAATTACGTTAATTCTAAGCAAAGTAAATACATCCTAAGACAGATCAAGTTCTGTAATCACAATGCCTTTCCCTGACTGTACTTTGGCTTGAACAGATGGAATACTTTCATCAATAGCCTGCTTGCCCTTCTTGTCTTTAATGCTGGAAAGTTGTTCAGCCTTAATTCTTTGTCTTTCAAAATAATGAAAGGGCTTAGGAAAGTTTTTTCATGGTTCAATAGTAGTAGCAGGAATTAAACCTTCCTTCTGCTCCTTATTGAACTTATAGATAGCATTTTGTTTCTCTTCATGCTTCCTCCATTCCTGATCTGAATACAACTTACCCCTGTCATGTTTGTTGGCCATGACTAATTTCCATGAAGTAAGAAAAATGTTCCTTGATTTTGGACTGCATTGTTCAAAGTCAGGCCTCTCCTCAACCTGATCTCTAAATCTTTTCTTTGACAATTGGACCTCTCTCTTTCTTTGTAGAGCAGCTTCAGACATTTCCACCTCTTCAGAATTAACTCTATGTTGATCAGAAATTTCCCTTTGTAGAGCAGCAATTCCTTCAGTCAAAGCTAGTTGGCAACCAGACTCTGCAACTTGATCATCATCACATAGAGGACGGTATCCTAGTGTGTTTCTTATGCTATTAGAAGTTCATTTGGCATGTTCTGAGATAGCCTTGACCATCACTCTCTCCCCCTTTATTACTTCTCTCTCAATATGCTCTCTCAGATCATCCTTTTGAAATCTCACTTGATCCACCACATGATGGTTCCATGTGGTGTAGTAATTCTTGAACTTTGTCATTTTATCAGAGAGAACCTTTGATGAATCCTTTATAGCTTGCAGCATTGCAGCTGAATCCACTATAAGCTTGGAATGTAACTCAGTTGGTTGTGTATTTACTTTAGCCTCTAAGGAAGTGGATTGATCATCAATCTTCTTCAGAGTGATAGTATGAATTTCCATCAAATTTTCATTCAGTCTCTTCTGATTCTCCAGAATAATTCCTTATTTCCGCACTATAACATCTATCTTAACTTTTAACTCTTATTGTTGCTTGGCAAGATAAACCACTGCATGGCCTACTTTGTGAAAACAATCAGTCATTATTTTCTTCATCAGATTAACTTCAAATCTGATTGACTTTATGTCTTGAGCTAGGTGGAACTCCATATCCTTCCTATTCTCATCCACATACTTTTCTAGGTCAGTTCTTTGTTTGTCTAGCATTATCTACAGCTGAACCATGAGAGAACACTCATCTATTGAAGCAGATGGAGTGGACTGGAGTGACTGTAAAGCTTTCTTATAGCTCTAACTCTTCTTTCTCCTTTTATATATTCTAGTTTGTTATTGCCTAGTTTCTTATAGCTCTAACTCTTCTTTATCAGAGTCAGATGAACTGGTAATTTCAATAGTTGTGTCTACATCAGCTGGTGCTTCAGTTCCAGTCTTAGGAGACTTGGCTGATTGCTCCCCCTCAACTATTGTACCCTATTGATCAAGATCTATTTCTACTAAACTTGGTTCAGGTTGTTGAGCTTCTACAGGAGCTATATTTTCCCTAGGAGGATGTTGGGTACATTGGAAAATGTGTACCAGATTTGGAGAAGCCTCTTTTAACTCAATGATATTCATCAATGTGTATTTGATGGTATTTTAAGTTACTTTGTGCAGGTTTTGTATTTGCAAAGGAAATGTTCGAAGTACAACTGTCAACACTTTTAGAAAGCTGTGTCGACACCTGAAGACCGTTTGTGTCGACACACAGGACCTGTGTCGACACACAAAAAATGTGTCAATAATAATTGTGTCGGCATACTGGACGAGTGTCATCATACATCTGGATTATGTCTACGACAACTGTGTCGACACACAGGACTTGTGTCGACACATTCAAGAGTACAACCAAGACAAGAAGTTATGTCGACACACAGGACTTGTGTCGACACATTCCAGAATTTGATCAAGACTAGAGGTTGTGTCGACACACAGGACTTGTGTCGACATATCATACATAAGCCATGTCAAGAAGCTGTGTCGACACTATGGGAGTTGTGTCGACTTCACCAGGGAATTGTGTAAAGACTTAAGTTGTTTATGTTGACACATATGAAGCAATGACTCGATGCTTTGCTGACTGAGATAAAGACTCATCGGATGACTGGTGACTTGACAGATGTCATGATCATCAATGTTGTTGCAAGTGTCAGAGTTGTTAGAAGTTTGTTATGAACTGGATCAGCCGGTAACCTTGGAGAAAGTCTATATAAAGACTGATATTATCTTCTAAATAAATGATGAATACAAGAGAGAACTTTTTGGAGGCAAAAAGGGCAGAGAGCTTTGAGTATCCAAGTGAAGAAAGAGATAATCAACAGCAAGTCTATAAGTGCAAATCAAGATCAAATTTGCAAGGAGAATTCAGATTAAATTCTTAAGGGAAGAAGGAAGCTGATTGAAGATCAACTTCAAGATGATCAACCTTACTTTGTTCAGATTCAAGAAGCTTTGAAGAAATCTAAGGCAGGTTGAACCAAAAGTTGTCAGGTCTATCAAGAACTGACCAAGAAATCTTCTACCATTATTTTTTTTGCTTGGGTGAAGATTCTCTACATCTGATTATCATTGTTCTGTAGGATCTATTATAGATCTGAGTTGTAGGCCTGGTGAAAGGCTAAGGTAAGGCTGTGATCCTGAGGTAGGAGAGGTGTCTCTCTGAGTTATAAGCCTAAATCAATAAAGGCTGAGGTTGGGCAAGAGCCTGAGGTAGGAGTGTGGATTCACTCTGAGTTGTAGGAACCATCTTTGGGTTCTGAGCTGTAAGATCTGAGGATCTGAGAAAAAGAAAAAGGAGTTAGGCCGAATCTAGTTTACTGCTCGATAGGCGAAGGGGGAAAGTGGATGTACCCATCATTTGGGGAACCATTATAAATCTATGTGTATTTTGTGATTGGCTGTGATTATTTTAGTACTGTGTTGTGATAGTTACTAGGAATATAATCTTACATGCATAAGTTTTTTTCCTAAGTCTTAAAGAGGAATCTAACCTATTCACCCCCCCCCCCCTCTAAGTGTTTAGGACATCTTGAATCCAATTCCTTCAAGTGGTATCAGAGGGAGGTTGCTCAATAATTAGACTTAACAGTTTAAGCTGATTTCCAAGGCAGAAATAAGTTTGTCAAAATGGGTTCAGGAGAAAATCACAAGGAACTTGGATCCATGAAGCTACCTATTTGTAGGAAAGAAATTTTTGGTATATGAAAGGAGAGGATCAGATTATTTATGGAAGCATCTGATCCAAGAATCTATATTACAGTTCAAGAAGGGCCATTTATTCCAATGAAAATCTCAGTTATTGATGCAAATCTCAAGACACCAAAAGAATATTCTGAAATGACCAAGGATGAGATCATCTTAACTACCATGGATAAGAGAGCACAGAATATAATAGTCAGTGCTATAGATGACTCAACCTTCCAAAACTTGATTCACTATAAAACCTCCAAAGAGATGTGGGACACCTTGATTATATACATGGAGGGATCAGAAGAAGTGAGACAAGATAGGAAATCTATGCTTAATCAGGAATATGAAAACTTTAGACAAGGCAAAACTGATAGCATTACTGAGTGCTACAAAAAGTTCTTCAGAATTGTTAATGAACTGATGTCATATGGAAGAGTGTTCAGCACATATGAACTAAATGATAAATTTCTTAGATCTCTAACCAAGGACTGGGACACCAAGATATGTGCAATCAGGGAGGTGGCCAGACTTGCTAAAATCTCTCCTCCTATTATATTTGGAAAATTGCTATCTTATGAAATGCAGCTTATGGTCAGAAAAGAGGAAGAGAAAAACAATAAGGGTGAACTCAGAGAAAGTCTGTGGCCTTCAAAGCTGAAGCCACAAGAAAAGTCAGAAGGATGTCTCCATCTTCTCCTGAGAAAGCTGCTGAAGTTGTCTCAAAAAGTTCTGACAATCACACATCAGACAGTCATATTCTGATGAGGACTTTGTTGCCTTCACAAGGCAATTTCAAAGATTCTTGAAGAAAAAATAGTGGAAATCCAAGCCATCCTCCTCACAGTCCAAGGATGATCATTATAAGAAAAGGAAATCATCTAGAGAGGACAAGTATGGCACTAAACCTAGCAAATCAACTTCAAATAAGATTGTTTGCTATTGTTGTAACAGACCTGGACACATAATTGCTGAATGCCTTGACAAAAGAAAGGAATCATCTGACAAAAAGAAACCTCAATACAAGAACAAGAAGGAAAAGTCCTTTGTTGCTAAGAAACAAAAAAGTTGGACAGATTCCTCAACATCAGATTCTGAAGCTGAAGTTGAAGCTGAAGCATACATTGGTCTGTTTATAACTAAAGAGAATTCAAAAGAGACTGAGTTCTTGCAGATGCTAGACTTAATAAACAAGAATGAAGATAATCATTGTAAAGGGTTGATGGTTATGATTGATGAAGATCACTGCCAGGATCAGCCTGGCCCTAGTAAGGTAAATAGCCCATCTGCAAATTCAGATTATTACACTGGATCAGAATCAGAAGCATCGGCATCTAAAGATGTGGATGGATCTGAATCTGAAGGAGATGTTCATCAACTCATTGATAAATATGGTGACTTGTTGTATGCACTTAAGAGAAGCAGAAACCTTGTCAAAAATCTAACTAAGGAAATTGCTGCTCTTAAGTTGATTGTATCTGATTCAGAAAAAGTGCTGAATTAGAAGGTGAATGAGATTGCCAAGCTAAAAAATATTACATTTATTCAGATGGGTACAATTACATTCAAGAATGATCAAATCAAAAGTCTGGAAGTAAGACTTCAGAAAGAGAAGGATCTGGTGGATAGATTCTCTAGGCCAAAATCAGTCTTACCCTTGATTGATAACTTCATTCCTCAAAAGGGTAAGACAGGTTTGGGCTTTGTGGGAAATGCAAGGGATGCAAATTCCATAAGAAAAGGCAAAGCCCCAGTTCAGTCATTGGCTTACAAACCCCCTATTTTATTCAGGAAAGTTGTGAAGCCAACTAACAGATTTGATCATGATATCACACATGGTCATCATGAGTAATTGGTGGTTGATGCTCCAGCCCCAACACTCAAGAAAAGGACCAACCAATCTACAGTTTTAAAGACTGCTAACAGTAATGCTGTTAAAACTTTATTGAAAAGAAGATATAATAGATATGAGTGTTGGTGTTGTGGCAAGGTCGGCCATTATGAAATAGACTATTAGTATAACACAACTGTCAGGAAGATTATCAGATTACCTGTCAGTAAGACTGCTGGTAAGTTTGACAGGTTTAAGACTAACTTGAACCTAGAACCCAATAGCTATTGGGGTTCTAAGGTTAATTAATTTTATTTGATGCAGGTAAGTCCAAGTTGTCATACTCCTATATGGTACATGGACAATGGATGTTCCAGGCACATGACTGGAACCAGAAGAATGTTGAATGACTGCACTCCTATAGAGAATGGACCCAAAGTAATCTTTGGTGGATCTAAAAAAGGAGTCATCAAAGGGTTTGGTTACATCTCTAACAATTCTATTACTATCACTCAAGTAGCTTATGTGAAGGGTCTAAAACATATCCATATAAGCATCAGCCAATTGAGTGATCTTGGATATAACACTTCATTTGTTAAGAATGGGTGTTAGATTAAAAGGACAAGTGATCAGCAGGTTATCTTGTCTGGTTATAGAAAGGGAAATGTTTATTGCCTAGATTTTGTAAGTAAGAAAAATGATTCTCCTGTTTATCTTGTTACTGATGAGAAAGCCTCTTATTGTGTAAAATGGCATAAGAGGCTAGCTCATCTTAACTATAAGACCGTTGGACAGCTCTTTAGTAAATTGTTAGAGAGAAATGGTCCTCAAGTTAAGTGCATTAGGGGTGGCATATGCTCAGCTTGTCAAAAAGGCAAGCAGATCAAATCCTCCTTTCACAGTCTTGATACCAAAGACTCAGTGAGGTGTTTGTACCTTTTGCATTTGGATCTATTTGGTCATATGCCAGTTCATAGTCTAGGTAGGAAAGTCTATACATTTATGGTTATGGATGACTATTCTAGATTTACATGGGTTTTCTTCTTAAGGCAGAAATATAAAACTCCAACCATCTTCCACAATTTTGTTAAACAAATTCAGAATGAACTTAACAATTTAGTGGTCAAAATCAGAAGTGACCATGAAACTGAATTTCAGTCTGAAAGTATGACAAACTTGTGTGAAGAATTTTGAATTCATCAAGAATTCTCCTCACCCAGAACTCCTCAGCAAAATGGTATTGCTGAAAGAAAGAATAGGACTCTCATTGAGGCTGGAAGAACACTATTAACTGACACTTCTCTCCCAGAATATTTTTGGGCTAAGGCAGTAAATACTGCATTTCATGTTCTCAATAGAGCTTCCATAACCAAAATCCTGAAGAAGACACCCTATGAGATTATGAAAGGCAGAAAACCAAATATATCCTATTTTAGGATCTTTGGTAGCAAGTGTTATGTACTTAACAATGGCAAGACTTACTTAACTAAGTTTGCCGCCAAATCCCATGATGGGATATTTGTTGGGTACAGCAACATGAGTAAGGCTTACAGGGTCTACAACTTGACTACACAAGTTGTAGAAGAATCTGTTCATGTAGTGTTTGATGAATCTAAGCTAATTAACTCTGAGTTGTCTAGCAATTCTTGTAGTTCTACAGGTTTAAAAGAAAAGATGGACATGATAACTATTAAAGAAGAAAAGACTGCAAGGCAGAATGAAGAAAATGTTGGTTGTTATCCAGGGGGAGCACAAGACCCACTAGATGCTGATGAAGACTATGTAGTACAGCATGATGGGGAGATTGAAGAAGCTCAACCTGTAGACAGATTGCCTCTAGCTATTAGACATTTGAAGGATCATCCAGCACATCAAATAATTGGTGATCCTAGACATGGTGTTCAAACCAGAAGCAGGATCATGAACACAGTTCTATGTTCAAGCTTCTTGTCTCAGTTGGAACCCAAGAAATTTGAAGAAGCCATACAGGATTCAAACTAGATTGATGTAATGCAAGAGGAGCTGAATCAGTTTAAGAGATGTAAAGTGTGGGAGCTGGTTCCAAAACCAAAGAATCACAATGTGATTGAGACAAAGTGGATCTACAGGAATAAACTAGATGAAAATGGTATCATAGTCAAGAACAAAGCTAGATTGGTTGCCAAAGGATATAGGCAGGAGGAAGGAATAGACTTTGATCAGTCATTTGCTCTAGTGGAAAGATTGGAAGCAATAAGGCTATTCCTTGCCTATGCAGCTTATCAAGGGTTCAAGATATTTCAAATGGATGTAATGTCAGCATTTCTAAATGATGACTTAAAAGAGGAAGTCTATGTTGAACAACCCTCAGGTTTTGTAGATCCACTTTATCCTAAGTATGTTTATAGGTTGAAGAAAGGCCTATATGGATTAAAACAAGCCCCCAGGGCTTGGTATGAAACATTGTCTACTTTTCTCATTGAGAACAAATTTTCAAGGGGGAAAATAGACAAGACTCTATTTCTTAGGGAATCTAAAGGCAAGATTATCCTAGTTCAGATATATGTTGATGATATTATATTTGGATCAACATAAAACAACCTTTGCAGGAAGTTTGCAAAACTTATGCAAGGGAAGTTTGAAATAAGCAGTATAGGTGAACGTAAATTCTTCTTGGGACCCCAAGTTAGACAGACTAATGATGGATTGTCCATATCCCAATCTAAGTTCACCAAGGAGTTAATTAAGAAGTTTGGTATGGAGTCATCTTCCACCATGAGAACTCCAATGGGGACAAGTATGCCTATAGGCAAAGATGATGCAGGAAAACCTGTAGATGAGTCTTTGTATAGAGGGATAATTGGCTCCCTTTTATACTTAACTGCTAGTAGACCAGACATCATGTATGCTACATGTGTCTGTGTTAGATACCAGGCAAGCCCTAAATAATCTCATTATACTGCAGCTAAAAGGATCTTGAGATATCTTAAGGGAACACCTAATCTTGGGCTTTGGTACCCTAAGAATAGAGACTTTCTACTAATAGGGTATTCAGATGCAGATTTTGCAGATTGCAAAGAAAACAGGAAGAGCACAACTGGCACATGTCAGTTTTTAGGTGATAGATTGGTGTCTTGGAGCAGTAAGAAACAGACTAGTGTGGCAATTTCTACTACTGAGTACGAATATGTTGCTGCAGGCAGCTGCTGTGCTCAGCTATTATGGATTCAACATCAACTTGAAGACTATGGTCTCAAGGTAAGTAGAACTTCATTATTTTGTGATTCTACAAGTGCTATTTTTATTACAAAAAGTCCTGTTTCACACAGCAGAACTAAATATATAGAAATTAGATTTCATTTCATTAGAAATCATGTTGAAAAAGAAGATATATGTTTAGAATTTGTCAATACAAATTATCAACTTGCAGACATTTTCACCAAACCCCTAGATGAAACAAAATTCAATAATTTCATAATTGAATTAGGAATGCTGAACATAGAGTAGAATGTCAAAATTGACTAAGTAATTCTTTGTCGACACTTCAAGGAAGTTGTGTCGACACATTCAGTAAGTAGTGTCGACACTTCAAGAAAGTTGTGTCGACACATTCAGTAAGTAGTGTCGACACTTAGAATTTGTGTCGACACTTAGAATTTATAGCATATAGAAATTGTGTCGACACTCAGGATGGTGTCGACACTCAGACATTAGTATCGAGATATAAGTGTCGACTAGTTAGGTTGAATGTGTCGAATCATCTTTGTCTATGTTGAATCCCGGTAGTTAATGTCTTTGTCAAGACTTTAGAAGTATGTGTCGACACCGGTACAACTGTGTCGACACATTATGTTTTTTTTAGCCCGCCTTTTCACCTTCTGTGTTTAGAACTATATAAATAGGTTGAAAACAAAGTCTGTCAACACTATCTCCATATTCTCGAGACCAAATCTCTATGTCGACAAGGTCTTCTTCTTCCAGATTCCAACTTTCATTCAATCGCAATGGCGCCCAAACATGACGATAACATTAACGAGGGTTATGAACTCGTTTGTAATGCCTTTGATAGCGCAGATCAAGAAATTCAAACGGTGATTACCCTAATCACTGAAAATCGACTAGAATATCTTGTGTCAGAACAAACAAAGATTTGTAAAAAGGAGGTTCTTGAGTTTTATGCTACAGCAAAATTGTATTTGACTGCACTGAAGATAAAATCCTCTGTTCAAGGAACAAAGGTTAAACTCATCTTGAAGAGATTACAAAAGACTCTACACCTGTCGCGAGTTCAAGAAGAAGATGAAGTCCAATCTTCCAATACCAGGGAAGCTCTCCAATGGTGTGTACTTAATCCCACCACTAAGATTGGATCTTCTATAAACAGGAAAGGGATGAATTCCCAAGGAAAATTTCTTTCTGAGATAATAGGCAAGGTCATATTGTGCAAGACTGGGGGGCATGATAGGATTTCTACCTACATGTTTAGCCTTATGACCAGAGTCATCTTCAAGATCAAGACCAACTGGTCTACAATTATCTTTAAAAGGATCAAAGAGAGCATCAATAAACCAAATCTAGGGAGAATACAAAGTCTCTATCTCACTGAGACTATCCCTGAAGTGATGCACCAGAGTGAAGGATCATGGAACAATCACATGAGAAGGATGGATTTGAGGATTCTCTCCAGATGGGAAAGAGTGCTCACAAAAGACATTCCTACATCTCCAAAGTCACTACCCCAGCAAAAGAAGAAACCAACCCCAAATGCACCTGAATCCTCTAGTAAATCAGAAGAACTAGTGACTTTTAGCTCAGATGTAGACCACCAAGAGGATTCTTCAGCCACTACAGATGATGGTAGGGTGCAAGAAGAAAAAGTACTTGAAATCACCATCCTACTGGATCAATCTCAGGGGGAGCATCATCCTGTGTAAGAGCCCACTCAACTAGAGAGTGAAGTGGCCACTGCAAAAATACTTGAGCTAATAAGTGATCTTAATCGAGCAGCTAAACAAACTGAGTCTAATATACTATCTGTAAACTTAACTGATGTTGAACAGACAAACCAAGGCAACAACCAAGCACAAGATCAAGTCCTAATAAACACATCAGCACCTGTTGTTGTTCCATCCACTACTCTAATAACTGATACTCCATATGTCCACAGTCCAACAGTATTCAACATTGACACGCTATTTTTTGATAATCTGGACGATAGGACTGAGGGGGAGCTTCCTAGGATTGAGGGGGAGCTTCCTGGGACTGAAGGGGAGCCTCCTAGGACTAAGAAGGAGCTGTCTTTTAGTCCTAAAAAGATGGTTGACATAGCAAGCTCATCAGCATATGATGATTAAGAAGCAACTCAAGAAAAGAGAAGAAAATTAATGGTGATAAAGAAAAGGAGCCAAAGTTATTAGAAGGCCTTGAAGACTGTTACTCCACCACAAGCCCCAGAAGTTGACAATAACTCACTATTGGTGGCTCTACAGACTAAATTGGATGAATAAAGACTTGCAATAGAAAAATATATGGATGAAAGCCACAAGGATCTTCAGTTCACCTTAGCTCAAGACATCAAATCCATAAGATTTGAAGTCAATCTGAATAATAAAGAAATGACAGATTACTTTAATAAGGGAGGAAATGTTGTAGTCTGTCTAGCAAAACAGCAACAGGAGGCCAAGACACAGATAGCTGATCTAGTAATCAAGCAAGGATATGTTCTGGAAAATCAGCTAAGGATGAATGAAAATCTCATTCAGTCAAATGATGAGATTCTTACTAAACTAAAGAACACAGCCACAGCTTTCACTACAAAAAGGGCTAAAGAGAAATCAGACTTTGATCAGAAACTTCAGGAAGACTTAGCCTCATTTAAAACTGCTATTAAAAAATCTCAAAGTACCATCTTTGATCAGCTAACAAAGTTCAAGGCTTACTACAAAGAGGGCACTAATTACTTAGCTGATCAAGTTAAGTTTCAGAAGAATGATCTTCGGGATCATATAGAGAGAGAAGTCATAAAAGGGGGAGAGGTTATTAGTCTCTGCAAGCTCTGATCATGCTAAATGGATCACTAATTCAATCAGAGCCACCCTTGGCTACCCTCCTTTATATGATGATAATAATACAGCTGAATCTGGCATCCAGGCTGAAGGTCAGGCAGGGGGTCAGCAAGAGGTGGCTCAAATCATATACCCTCCTTCTACCTTTGAGGGTATTCAAAAAAAGTTACAACAGATGTATAGCCCTCCCTCAGATGTTAAGAATGTGATAATTGAGCAAGTGGAAATGTCTGAGGCTGCCTTGAAGAAATAACAAGAAGCTCAGTTTTCCAAGAAAAGATTTAGAGAGCAGGCTGAGTCAAGGCCAGATTTTGAAAGATGGAGTCCTACATCAAGGAACAACATACTTACTGCCTGGCAAGCTATCAAAGACAATATGCATGATAGAGGCAAGTGGTATTCTGAACAAGAATGGGCAAAGTATCAACACATACAAGAGGCTATATTTCAGTTTAAGAAGAATCACAAAGCTGGGAAGGTACCTGCTACTGTTGTTGAGCCAAGTAAATACTTCCCTAAACCTTATCACTATTTTGAAAGACAAAGGATTAAGGCTGAAGAGCTCAAGATTAGAGATCTGAAAGGAAAAAAGCCAGTTGAAGACACAGAACCAAGTGTACAAGCTAAAATTAAATCTGGCAAAGGAATAGTTATTAAGGAGCCTGACCAGCCTTAGAATAGTGTTATTAGATTTTAACTCTGTGTAAATCTATGTACTGTGTTGGACTAAAACTTAGTAATTCTGAACATTGATTACAATTTATCATTTTAGTCTTAAATCTGTTGTTGAATATTTAGATTCTGTGGATGCATGTTCTGTATGTTTTAATATATTCTGTGAAATTAATGTTACATCAATTTGATTATTATTACTCCTGTCTCTGGATTTATGTTGACATCTTAATCTTTATTGTTATTATAAATGATGTGTATCATTGACTAAGGGTTATGACTACTCCAAATAGGGGGAGATTGTTGGGTACATTGGAAAATGTGTACCAGATTTGGAGAAGCCTCACTTAACTTAATGATATTCATCAATGTGTATTTGATGGTATTTTAAGTTACTTTGTGCATGTTAAGTATTTGCAAAGGAAATGTTCTAAGTACAAGTGTTGACACTTGTAGAAAGCTGTGTCGACACCTGAAGACCGTTTGTGTCGACACACAGGACTTGTGTCGACACACAGAAAATATGTCAATAACAATTGTGTCGACATACTGGACGAGTGTCATCATACATCTGGATTACGTCTACGACAGCTGTGTCGACACACAGGACTTGTGTCGACACATTCAAGAGTACAACCAAGACAAGAAGCTATGTCGACACACAGGACTTGTGTCGACACATTCCAGAATTTGATCAAGACTAGAGGTTGTGTCGACACACAGGACTTGTGTCGACATATCATACAGAAGCCATGTCAAAAAGCTGTGTCGACACTATGGGAGCTGTGTCGACTTCACCAGGGAATTGTGTCGAGACTTAAGTTGTTTATGTGGAAACATATGAAGCAATGACTCGACGCTTTGCTGACTGAGATAAAGACTCATGGGATGACTGGTGACTTGACAGATGTCATGATCATCAATGTTGTTGCAAGTGTCAGAGTTGTTAGAAGTTTATTATGAACTGGATCAGCTGGTAACCTTGGAGAAAGTCTATATAAAGACAGATACTATCTTCCAAAGAAATGATGAATACAAGAGAGAACTTTTTGGAGACAAAAAGGGCAAAGAGCTTTGAGTATCTAAGTGAAGAAAGAGACAATCAACAGCAAGTCTCTAAGTGCAAATCAAGATCAAATTTGCAAGGAAGATTCAGATTAAATTCTGAAGGGAAGAAGGAAGTTGATTGAAGATCAACTTCAAGAGGATCAACCTTACTTTGTTCAGATTCAAGAAGCTTTGAAGAAAACTAAGGCAGGTTGAACCAAAAGTTGTCAGGTCTATCAAGAACTGACCAAGAAATCTTCTACCACTATTCTTTTTGCTTGGGCGAAGATTCTCTACATCTGATTATCATTGTTCTGTAGGATCTATTATAGATCTGAGTTGTAGGCCTGGGTAAAGGCTGAGGTAAGGCTGTGAGCCTGAGGTAAGAGAGTTGTCTCTCTGAGTTATAAGCCTAAATCTATACAGGCTGAGGTAGGGCAAGGGCCTGAGGTAGGAGTGTGGATCCACTCTGAGTTGTAGGAACCATATTTGGGTTCTGAGCTGTAAGATCCGAGGATCTGAGAAAAATAAAAAGGAGTTAGGCCGAATCTAGTTTACTACTATATAGGCGGAGGGGGAAAGTGGATGTACCCATCATTTGGGGAACCACTATAAATCGGTGTGCATTCTGTGATTGGCTGTGATTATTTTAGTACTGTGTTGTGATAGTTACTAGGAATATAATCTTACCTGCATAAGTTTTCTGCCTAAGTCTTAAAGAGGAATTGAACCTATTCACCCCCCCCCCCTCTAGGTGTTTAGGACATCTTGAATCCAATTCCTTCAGAGGATCTATTATCTCCCCCTGGATGTGAGCATCCATCCCTGTTATGTCATCAGGATCTTTTTTAGGAGAATTTTCATCCATAATATCAGGCATATTCTCATCTTGTTGTCTAGTCTGACCTTTGAGAACATCATGTACTATGTCAGTGACAATTTCACTATCTAACACAGTTCTTTCTTCCATGGTTTTCTCTACATTGAATGTTGTAGAGGATCCCCTTGGACCTGATCCCCAGTTCCAGTTATAATACTTGGAGTTTTCCTTTGGATTCTTCCTTCAGCTCCATCTGAACTGAAATTGATCTTCTCTTCTGAATTACTTGAGGATTCACTTTCTTCTTATAATGGTTTCTTTTCCTTGATATCCTTAGGCTTTTATGGTTCTGGTGTATCTTTGGCCAAGACTCTGTCCCATCTAGACAAAATCCTCATGTCCATCTACCTCATGTGATTTATCTTTGAACCCAATTTTCGATTGAGTTCAGCAGGAATCACTTTATTCAGATACAAACTCATTATTCTACCCAGGTTGGGTTTCTGGATACATTCAGTAATTAAGTCAAACAACAGTCTGCTCCAGTTTGTTTGAAGTTTAAAAATGATCATAGTCATTATCTCAAACATGTGAACTGAGATTCTGTCATGTGCACCTGTCTTGTACAGCAGAACCTTCTTAACAATTTCAGATATAAATTTTCCTTGGGAGTTCATACCTTTCTTATTCAGTGAACTCCCAATCTTGGAAAGTGAATCCAAACCACACCATTGAAGTCCAGCAGTAGTCTTGGTGGAGTAGACTATATCTTCTTGTTTAACTCTAGGTAATTGAAATACCTGGGCTAACCGTTTGCCTGTGATCTTGACCTTCTTTCCATTTACGATTGATTTGATCTTTGTGGTGCGAGAATCGATCAAGGCATTTATCAGAAGTTTTATTACTTCTCTTTTCCATATGATCGTCAGCTCAGATAATTGTTACTCAAGTCCAGCTTCTTGGTTTAGGCCAATGACATTTGTAATCTCTTCGTCTCACGATTTGAATCCATGGTGCACTAGTTCGTATCCCTCATTGATATTATCATCCCTCCTTGGAGCCATTATTGATGATTTTGAAATTGTCGAACCGAGAAATTGACGAGTGTCGACTACAAAAAATTTAGGTTTCAACACTAAGCCAGAGAGAAGGATCTTGTAGAGAATTTGTACAGTTTATGTCTTTTTTAAAGGCCACTCTACTGAATAGGTGAAAGAGCGCGTCGCCTAAAGACATATTCATAAGTTTGAAAAATTCCCTTAGGACATCACTCGGAACTTGTCGATAGAGAAAATGTGTCGACTTGTGTCGACACACCTCCAGCCATCTCGACACAAAACATACTTAGCCAGATTTTTGACTCCTGAATTGTTAACTCCTGATCCTGATGATGTCCATATCTTGATGTGACAACTGGATAGTAGGCTTGCATTTTTGTTGACTTAGTCTAAGTTTAGGCTCATTCAAGACTTACCATGCCTAGCTCAAATTTGAAGAAATTAAACTTTTCTTCTTCTAGTGGTTTTGTAAATATGTCATCTATTTTCTTATCAGTAGGAACATATTCTAAACTAATGTCTTTATTTTCTACATGTTCTCTAATGAAATAATATCTGATTTCAATATGCTTAGTTATACTGTGATATACATGGTTATTTGCAATTGAAATAGCACTAGTAGAGTCACAAAATAATGTAAATTTACTTATTTATAACTGTTAATCTTATAGCTGATGCTGAATCCACAGAAGTTGAGCACAGCAATTCCCAACTGAGATGTACTAAGATTCAGCTATTTATATGGCCACACTTGTCTGCTTTTTACTACTCCATGAGACTAGCGTTCTACCCAAGAATTGACATGACCCTGAGGTGTTTTTCCTGTCTTCTTTATAACCTGCATAATCTACATCTGAAAATCCTATCAGTTCAAAATCACTACTCCTAGGATACCAAAGGCCAAGATTTGGTGTGACTTTTAGATATCTCAGAATTCTTTTGACTGCAGTGTATTGAGATTCTTTAGGTAAAGCTTGATATCTAGCACAGATATAAGTAGCATATATTATATCTAGTCTACTGGAAGTTAGATAAAGTAGTGATCCAACTATCCCTTTGTACAAGGTAATATCAACTGGCTTTCCAGAAATATCCTTGTCCAAAGACATGGTTGATCCCATAGGAGTTCTGATAGTAGTGGCAGTTTCCATGTCATACTTTTTGATTAACTTTTTGGTGAACTTTGATTGAATTATGAAAAGTCCATCTTGGGATTGTTTAACTTGGAGACCCAGGAAAAACTTAAGTTTACCCATGCTACTCATCTCAAATTTACTTTGCATTAGCTTAGAAAATCTAGTGCAAAGTGAATCATCAGTAGAACCAAATATTATGTACTCAACATATATTTGTACTAAAATTGTCTTACCTTTGACTTCCCTTAAGAATAGTGTCTTGTCAATCTTTTCTCTTGAGAATTTATTCTCTAGAAAGAATTCTGACAGAGTCTCATAGCAAGCCCTATGAGCTTGTTTTAATCCATAGAGAGCTCTAGAAAGTAAATTGACATGAGAAGGTTTAGTTGGATCAACAAAACCTGAGGGTTGTTCTACATATACTCTTTCCTTGAGGTTGTCATTCAGAAAATCTGACTTAACATCTATTTGGTATACTTTGAAACCTTTGTAAGCTGCATAGGCTAGGAAGAGTCTTATATCTTCCAACCTAGCAACTAGTGCAAAGGTCTGGTCAAATTCTATTCCCTCTTCTTGTCTATAACACTTTGCAACTAGTCTAGCCTTATTTCTTATTACCACTCCATTTTCATCTAGTTTGTTTCTGTAAATCCATTTTGTTCCAATGATATTGTAATCATCAGGTCTTGGAACCAACTTCCAAACCTTGCACCTCTTGAATTAGTTCAATTCTTCTTACATTGCACTAATCCAAAATGGATCCATATTTGCTTCTTCAAACTTCTTAGGTTCTATTTGTGACAGAAAACTTGAATACATCACTGTGTTATGATGTCTGCTTCTTGTGGTAACTCCTTGAGTAGCATCACCTATGATCAATTTTATTGGATGATCCTTTAGGTGCCTGACAGCTACTGGTAGTATCACTTCTTCTCCTAGACCATCTTGATCATGTTGTTGAGTTGTTTCTCCAGGTTCTTCCTGTCCCAGTACTTCTTCAATAATGTTGATTTCCACTTGCAAATTATGCTTGCCTGTTTTTGTATCTTCCATGGCCAGTTCTTTTAGCCTCAAGTCCACTTGTGTTGTGTTTGACGTACCTGTCTTACCATCATAGAACATAAAACTTTCATCAAATACAACATGGACTGACTCCTCTATAACTTGATCCTTCAAGTTATAGACCTTATAGGCTTTGATATGGTTGATATAACCAACAAATATCCCACCATAAGAATTTTCAGCAAACATGGTTAAGTAGGTTTTTCAATTGTTTAAGACATAACATCTATATCCAAAGATTCTAAAATAGACTATGTTTGGTTTTCTGTCCTTCATAAGTTCATAAGGAGTTTTATTTAATCTCTTGTTGATTGAAGCCCTATTTAGAACATGACAAGTTGTGTTAATTGCCTCAGCCCAGAAATATTCTGGAAGTGAGGAATCACTTAGCAAGGTTCTACCAGCTTTAATGAGAGTTCTGTTTCTCCTCTCAGCTATTCCATTTTGCTGGGATGTTCTTGGTGAAGATAATTCTTGCTGAATTCCTAGTTCTTCACAAAACTTTATCATACAATCAGATTGGAATTCAGTTCCATGGTCACTTCTCATTTTGACCACAGTACTGTTAAGTTTATTCTTAATTTGTTTCACAAAATTCTTGAAGACATCAGGAGTTTCAGACTTTTTCTTTAAGAAGAATACCCAAGTAAATCTAGAGTAGTCATCAACAATTACAAAAGTATAGACTCTCCTTCCTAAGCTATGAACTGGCATAGGACCAAACAAGTCCATATGCAGGAGGTATAAACACCTCACAATGTCTTTGGATTCACAGCATTTGGATGAAGCTTTAGTCTGCTTGCCTTTTTGGCATGCTGGGCAGATGCTCTCCTTAGTGCATCTCATGTTAGGACCATTCCTAACAAGCTCCTTGCTGTATAGTTTGCCTAAAGCCTTATAGTTCAAGTAGGCTAGCCTCTTGTGCCATATAACACATTGTGAAGCTTTCTCACTTGCAGCTAGACATAGGGGTGAGTCAGAATTAATACATAGGAAGTTTAAACTTTATATATTTTCACACCTAGTGCCAGTCAAGATGACCTCTTGGTCACTTGATCTTTTTAATAGGCACTCATCTCTGTGGAACAATGTGTCATATCCCAAATCACAAAATTGGCTTATGCTTAAAAGGTTGTGTTGCAACCCTTTCACTTAAGCTACATGAGTGATTGTGACTAGACCATTTATGATATTACAATAACCTTATGTGATGCCTTTGTCAGCTCCTCCAAAGATCACTTTTGGTCCATTTTCCATAGGAATATATTCCCTCAGATTTCTTCTTGTTCCAATCATATGTCTAGAGAATCCACTATCCAAGTACCAGATTAGTCTAGAGCTTGGACATTCCTGCAAAATAAGAAATTACTTTTCCTTAGGACCTCAAATAGTTAGGGGTCCTAGGTTCTTGTTAGTTGTGACTCTATCAAAGCCACCAGTTGATCTCTTGAAAGGAATTGTCTTCAAACTATGAGGCACTGTTGGATTGAACATGCAATCTAGGGCAAAGTGTCCTATCTTTCTACAGCACCAGCATTCAAATCTATTATATCTCCTTTTAGGAGGAACAAAAGAATCTTTGTGCTGACACCCCTTTGGACAGGAGTTAGCACTTTTGGCTTTATCTTGATTGTGAACACAAGATGGGTCTTGTCTCACAGCCTTAAGATGTTCTCTTGGATTATTAGATTGTACAGCTGATTGTGGAATGGACTGACCCTTTGATCCCTTTTGCTTTTTTCCCCACCTTCTCTTGGGTTTAATAAACCCCAGACCACCTCTAGGTTTTCCTGAGAAGGTGTCTATAATAGGCAAAATAGTCTTTGGTTTTGAGAACTGCTCAACCAATTTCCTTTCATTTAGGAGTTTGGTTTCTATCTCCTTAATGATTGCATCCTTTTTCTTAATTTCATTTATTTGGTAACGATGATCTTGGTTGACTTTGTTAACTTAGACCCCTGAAGACCAAGTTTCTGAGTATCCATCTTGTGATTATACTCAAGACTTTTAGTGATGCAATTTCTATAGCGTGTTATTTAACAAGCTTCTTGCTTTTGACTAAAGTAGCTAGCAGTTTACCAAACCTAAGTATGAGTTACTTCTGTTCAGTCCCTGAGTTGATCTCATATGGATCAACCAGTAATTCACCTGAGTTTGCCTCATCTCCAGTCTAACAGACTGAAGTATTAGTGTAGGAAGAGTTATCATAAATTACTTGAGAATTCTCACAGTTGTGAGTTCCAGTTTCTAGATCATCAGCTATAGCCATCAGATTGATTTCCACGTCTTCTTCAGATTCACCATAGGATGATGAAGTTGTGGAGTTATTTCCTTTATATATGGCTCTTCAGATGAACTCCTCCTCATATGAATACAGCCCCGCATGTTCTTCTTCTGACTCAGTTGAATTAGAATCACTGTCAGACAAGGTCTTTGTCTTCTTATCCATCAGACCTTTTTCTGATTTCTTATCCTTGAAGAACTTCCTTTCTTTTGAATTTCTATTCTCCTTTCTCTTTACTGGGCAATCAGCAATGACATGCTTAGGACTGTTACAACAAAAACAAATAATATCAGTCTTAGATTATTTGTTCTGATTGGAGTCATACCTGATCACAGATTTATCTCTATGTTTGTCTTTGCTTTTGTGAGAGCTAGAACTAGAAGGTTTCCTATTGCTCCACTATTTTCTTCTTCTTAATATCTTCTTGAACTGCCTTGTAAATAAGGCAAGTTCATCATCTAATATCTCTTCTGAAGAAGAGCAAGGTTCAGTGTTATCTATCTCTTAATCTCTTCTAGGTGATTGTGGAATTTCCCTTCTAGTTTTCTTGGAAGAGTCAACTTTGAAAGCCAATGATTTAGACTTGGATGATTGTCTGGTAGTTTCTGCTTCAGCTTTTCTTGAATTGAGTTGAAGCTCATGTGACATTAATTTACCAAATAAGTCTTGGGGAAGTAGATTTCTCAGATTTCCCATTTCCCTTACTGCACAAATCTTGATATCACATTCTTTATTTAGGGATCTCAGGAACTTATCATTCAGTTCATAGTTTGAGAATTTTCTCCCATAGTTTCTCAAATCATTGACTATTCTAAAGAAGTTTTCATATGTTTGTTCAATAGAATCTGTCTTCCCTTGTCTAAATGCCTCATATTGCTGGTTAAGGAGTGACCTTCTGTCATCTCTCACCTCTATTGTACCTTCCATATACACTATCAAGGTATCCCACATTTCCTTAGATGAATTATAGTGCACCAGATTCTGAAATGTGGAGTTGTCTATAGCACTCACTATTATGTTCTGTGTTCTTTTGTCCATAGTAGCAAGTATGACCTCATCCTTTGTTATTTCTGACAATGTCTTTGGAGTTTGAATATTTGCATCTAGGACAAATGATTTCATGGGCACATAGGGTCCATCTTGAATTGTAACAAAGATTCTTGGGTCTGAACCTTCCATCAACAGTCTTACTCTTTGTTTCCATATAGAAAAATTATCCTTAGTGCAGATGGGCAATTTCATGGAACTAAGTTCTCTGTTTGATTCAGAAGCCATAGGTTAGATAACCTTCAACTACCCTTAGGATCTTTTTCAGACTGTTAGGTCTATCTTTGGATAACCTCCCTCTGATACCACTTGAAAGTCAAGCCTATGGGTAGAAAGTCACCTAGGGGTGAATAGGTGACCTATTAAAATTCTTTTTAGTTCTTTTAACTTTAGCAATGTGACCTAATGCAATTCATAATATAAGATGTACCCAGCATAAATAATAGAACAACAAGAACTGATCACAGCATATATAGCAAAGAACATAGCAAAGAACACAGCACGCAGCACAAGGGACACAGCAAGTTTATAGTGGTTCCCCTATCTAGGGTACTTCCACTTTCCCCCTTCTTCCTCACTAATAATGTGCTAGATAAGGTTATAGCTCCTCCTTCATAACTCAGATTCTCAAATCCTACAAGGCTTAGTTTCTCTCCAAGAAACCTACACTCAGACTCATTGGTCCTATCTCAGAGATATCTCAATCTCCTACCTCAGAGATCTCCTCAATCTCCTACCTCAGCCTTTATAAATTAGGCATACAATCTCAGTGATTTACCCTAAATCACCTACCTCAGATTCACCCAGAATCCTGCCTTAGCCTTTATAGATTAGGCTTACAAAACTCAGAGAATAAGATCTCCTACCCACTCAGATCTCTAGGAGATCTTACAATGAAATTTGATAAAACAAATTACAGAAAAACAGAAAACCTGTTATCTGTTGGATCTGTGTGTACAGATCTTTTCACTTAGCTGCAGTTTGATTTCTTCTTGATAGATCAATAGACTGAATTGAATTTCTTCTGAATCAGCAACTTCTTGATGAAGATCAGATCTAATATTTTGAAGATGTTGATGAACAGATCACTTAATCCCCAGATCAACCTAAGAAAAGGGAACTGAAGACTTTCTTGACGATCAACTTCTTCTTCTCTTTATACTTCTTGATTTGTCTTTTAGAATAGAGAGACTGATGAATAGAATAGAATCAGTATTTCTTTTAAAGGCAACACCTCCTATTTATAGAAATCTCAAACGGCTTGGACTGGTATTGATGATATTAGCAACTGCCAGCAAATCCTTCCTTGAACTGTCTTTATTGAAGTAAAGCCTTCCCGTATCGACCAGAATGATCTGACCAGTCTTGACCTGATTGATGTTGACTCAGCACATTCTATCTCGGAACTGAAAGTGTTGAGATGGTATAGTTGTGTTTACACATTTGTTATTTGTGTCAACACATCTGTTATTTGTGTCAACACATCTGTTATTTGTGCCAATACATCTGTTATTTGTGTCGACACATCTTAGTTCTGTCTTGTGTCAAGACAGAAGTATTGTCTCGACACATCTTCTATTCTCTGTGTTGACTACTGATCTGTCTTGTGTCGACACAGAAGTATTATCTCGGCACGTGATGTCTCAATACTTTGACTTAGAATAATATCTTCAACTTTGAACGATCACATGTAAACTTAGTATACATAAAACACACCTTTGGGTATGTAATTGAGTTGTCAAGGGGACTTCTCAAAATCAGGTACACTATTCCTAATGTACCCAACAAAATCGTCATAAATATCAAGGGTTCTAGTTAGAGGGGAGTTTTCTCTTATTCTTTGCATTTTACTTTAAACTCTTTTTATTGTCTAGTTGGTTGTGTGAGGGAAATCGACCGGAGGGTCGTCGAAATCTAAGAAAGGTTTCGTGAGAAATCATCCCAGTAAGGGACGTCTAGATCGTGGGATTTAGTGTTAGGAAAATTGACCGGTTAAGGTCGTTAGAATCCGGGAGGGGTTAGGTGAGAAATCATCCCGGGGAAGGGACGTATAGATCGGGGGATCTAGCAGGGCTATAAGACACTTCCTTATGTGAAGGTGAAGATTCGGCTCGAAGACCATTCTTGGAAGTAAAAGGAGAGAGCAAACCAGTCTGAATGGTGGGTCGGTATAGGAAACTAAAAGATATTTTACATTCATCGCTTCCGATCTTTGACGTCATGGAGATCTCGTGTTTGAAATTGTAAACCATCTTTATTTCATTTTGAATAAAAATTATTTCTTGCTCTTCATTTTGCGTGTGACGTTGTAATTGTTTGTCGGTAGATCTCTGAAGGGTGTGTACATCTCGAAGGAGAAACTGGTTCAGGAAAATGAGATCTGTGACCTATTGCCACGTGCTAGCAAGCTAGCGCCCCGTGATAGCTTCCAGAACTAGTTTTTTTGGACCAAAATAATTTGAATTTTTAATTAACTCATAAAACCTTATTCACCCCCCTCTAAGGTTGGCCACTATATCCAACATTATTAAGGGTATTTGAACACCTTGAGGGGGGTTGAATAGGTTTCTCTTAGATCTTTAATTCTTTTCTAGATGTTACTTGATGTGTTGGTGTTTGGTTAGTAGCTTTCAAGAACAAAAAAAATGCACAAGGAATTTATAGTGGTTCCCCTAGCTAGGCTACATCCACTTTCCCCTTACGCCTATCTAGCAGAGAGATAAACTAGGCCAACTTCTCAAAAACTAAGATCAATGGATCTTATAACTCCGATCCCCTTGGATCTTACACCTCAGAGTGACTTCCACACCTACAACTCAGACTTTTCTCAGTCCTACCTCAGTGACAGCAACAAGTCTCCTATCTTAGGCTCACAAGCACGCCCTACCTCAGCCTTTATAACTCAGACCTACCTCAGAGACATCAATAAGTTCCTACCTCAGGCTCACAAGCAAGCCCTACCTCAGCCTTTATAACTCATGCATACCTCAAATTCTATACAAGAATCCTACCTCAGACTTTGGAAAAAGTCTTGCACTCAAACGCTAAGAGATCTTACAATAGAGATTAAAAGAGTGTTTATTTTACAAAGACTCGAGAACATATGTTCTTGAGCCTTTTTCTTTAGCTGTTTCACTTTACAACTTCTTTTCACCCACAACAAATAGGAAATGAACTTTAGATTTGGGATAGTTTGTGTTGCATTAAATACTTGCAGAGTTCTTCTTCTTCTTCAAGCTTCAGATAGATTATTGTGTTGACTTGTGGAGCTTGAAGACAATAAATTGATCTTTGTTGCTGGCGGTGACTTTTTTGAATTAAGGTTTGCAGAATTTATTCCAAAAAGTCTTGTCAAAATTCTTAAGCTCTTTTCTTATATATCTTTGCATCAACAACAGTTATAATCCCATTTAGGTATGTGGCATGGCCGACATTAACAATTGTATCTTCATATTATTGTGTGTTAGAAGAATGCACAGTTTCTGTCTTTTAGTGCACAATTGGCGTCAATTTGAATAAAGCATGACGTCAGCAGAATGTCTTGACACCTTTTGACTTAGACTAAATATTTGTGATTCTATAGAGGCGTTGAGCGATTGAGATTGATGTGAATCCATTTAACTAGTCAAATACTTAAATTTCTATAGAGGCATCGAGTGATTGAGATTGACTCAGCACATTCAACTTTGGCGTTCAGTGATATCTAATGTCTCGGTACATTTGCACTTGGACAGATTTCCTGCTTCTCCACTGAAGCATTGAGTGAATGAACTTCACTCGACACTTTTGTACTTAGACAAACCTTCGGCTTCTCAATGGTATCTTTGAGTGAATAACAATAAGTTAGCGCATTTAGACCTTTAGCGTCGAGTGATGTGAGATGACTCGGCGCATTTGTACTTAAGCAATTATCCTTCACTCTAGAGTGTGCTAACTTATCTCAATTCGAATTACTGATAATCCCAAGCTTGTTATCAATCAATTACTAATAACCTGCATATTTTAACTCAGAGTAATATCAAGTACACATTTGTTTATATTATTTACATATGTGGCTTCTTCAAATCTAGGACATTGTGGTCAATGTTTCAAACAAGATCCCTGACTGGTGTTGTATAATGCAGCATAGATGTTGATGCTACTTATGCAGGACTTGAGTATTAGGTTTTGTGATAGTGACTTGCTAATACAACTATGTCTTCTGTTAATTAGCTATAAGATATAACTCGTTAATGGAGCCTTTCACTAAATAATTGCTTTCTTACTCTTTCTATGTGTGATAATATTCACCTAACATCACCATCGATACATGACATCAGAGTAATCAATGGGAAGGATTAGAGAGTCTTGCCTCCACTCTCATATTGCCACATCGGCATTGTACGTTGACGGTGGTGTGTAATAAGATCCCACGATTAGACCACTAATTCCGGGGGGTTACACAAACTCTCTGATTCTCAATGTTCTCGATGAAAAAAACATGTTCTAAGCACTACTCGGTAAGGGAAGGACACTCTTTGCCCCCTTTTCTCTCACTTTCGTAACTACGACATTAAAAGAAGTCCACCCTACACGTTGTTCACCTCTAGTTAAAATTCATGTATGATTATTCGTCAAATTTATATATGATGATATTTTGAGCTAAATTTCACATTTTTTATTTTAGTCGTACATGTTAAATTAATTAATATTATTGTAATTCAAGATATTTGATATTAAAAAAATTAGCATCTTGATATTGAAAAAAAATGATGAGAAAAGCAGTCTCCGGCTTGAATTATATGGCCAAAATTTAGTCGGCATTTCTTGTTTGGATGCAGAAATTAGGTCGATATTACACAAACTCTCTGATTCTCAATGTTCTCGATGAAAAAAACATGTTTTAAGCACTTCTCTGTAAGGGAGGGACACTCTTTGCCCCCTTTTCTCTCACTCTCGCAAACTATGACATTTAAAGGAGTCCACCCTACACCTCGTTCACCTCTAGTTAAAATTCTTGTATGAGTATTCGTCGAATTTATATATGCTGATATTTTTAGCTAAATTTCACATTTTTTATTTTAGTCTTACTTGATAAATTAATTAATATTATTGTAATTCAAGATATTTGATATTAAAAAAAATAGCATCTTGATATTCAAAAAATATGATGAGAAAAGCAGTGTCCGACTAGAATTATAGTGCAAAATTTAGTCGACATTTCTTGTTTGGATGCAGAAATTAGGTCGATGTTACGATGTTTTGATGTTTCATCCACATTGAGTTCACTCAATAGGAATAAAAATTGAGGAACCATATAAAATTGCTAGTGAATAATTTTATATTGATTCTTGTTTAACCGTAATAGAAATTGTAGGCACAAGGACTCCAAAAAAATAAGGTCATGATTCTAATTTGAAAACCGTCACTTTAACGATTTAGTTTACGATTTTAGTAGAACCAAATTGGAACCATGAGAGCTATAATAGGGGTGTGCACTAAAAACCCAAATTCGAATGGAATCGAGCCAATCAATTCAAATTCAAACCAATCTATTTGGAATAGTTTCGGCTTGGGGGGGCGAGCATTTTCGGCTCAATTTCAGTTTATAGTGTTTGTAAATCGAGAAAACTGAGCTAATTATGGCATTAAAAGTGCATCAACTTGATATCACCTTACTATACCCTAAATTCTTTTCAATTATTTCATTTCTACAACCTAAAATTTTATTCTATAGAACTTGATTGCTTATGATTGAAAAATTTATTGTATATGTTATGGAGCTGACGACCCTCGATTTGATGATGATGGTTTCGGTATGCTTACGGAGGATCTCTCGCCATCTCCAACAAAGGACTTGCGGCGCTGGGGAATTATTAACGATCGACGCTACAACTACCGCCCGCGGCGCATGATATAAATGGTATGTTGAAAATTATTTCTACATATTCTAACACCTTTAGTGTCATGTTTAATTATTTTAAAACAAAAAACTATTTTTAATTTTGTAAAACCTGGATTGCATTATTATCTTCTATTTTGGCATGCAATTAGCCTATTGTTGTAAAGCCTTATTTAAGGCTAATGTTGGGAGGATTGATGGAACTTTTGGGAATTGAATCAAATAGAGTTTTCTCTAGCCCTAACTTTTCTTACTCTTCCTCCTTGCCGCTGCCTCTTTCTCCCCTTCCCGTTCTTGGGAAAATTTCGGCTTTTCTCCTCCTTCTCCCTATTGGCACCCATCGGCCACCACTCCCCCTCCCTTCTCTTCTCCAAACGGGACAGCTACTTCCCCCTCTTGTGAACAGCAGCCACTCGATCCCTCTACCTGACGGTGGGCGACCGTCTCGTGCCAACACCGGAGATTGTTCGGATTGGGTTCATCAACAACAGTTTGCGTGGAACTCTACCCTGCGTGACTCCGAAGAAGGCGACGTGTTTCATTCCATTCGACGAAAATCCGATGGAACTGTGGAAGAGCGAACCTCTCTGAGGAATATTCATCCGAGCGAAGGGTAATGAATGTTTCTACTCAATCTTGTGAATTCCTTCTAGTTAAATCTCATGGCGAGATAATATTGCGTGGCTTGTGAAATCATCGAATTTCGTCGTGGGATTCTTCGCAGTGATTTGTTATTGTTTATCTTAACTTGTTTAAGTCTGTGAGGCTTGGCGGCCCTCGTTTTCTTTTGTTAGGAGTGATCCACCTTTTTTGAATAGTTTGTTTTTGGTGGATCCCTTTTGGTACAACATCTGTTTGATCGGATCATGTGTATCCATTTCGCTTGAGAGGATATTGGCCCATAGCCTCTATTCTCTCGAGAGAGGTTTAGAGAACCTTCGTGTTGGAACCCTATTACTGTTTTGGGCTAGGATCACTATTATTTGTTTAGGATGATTAGTTTGACCCATTTTGTATAGTCTAGGGACATAGGTTTATTTCCAGGGTTGTTACTTCAGAAGAATTCCAGAGAAGTGTTGCTCGACGAACGTAGAATTCAGATCGACGAAAGCTGAGGTCAGTTTGATGAATGTCGAGCTCAGTTCGACAAACTCAGAGTTCTAACTCTGAGTTTAGCTCGACAAACTCTGGGCTCCATTCGACGAATGATGATCACAACTCAGAAGCTCAGCTCGATGAACTCCAGGCTCAGTCCGACGAACTCCAGGCTCAATTCGATGAACTCCAGGCTCAGTTCGACGATCTCTAGGCTCAGTTCGACGAATTTCTTGCAGTGTTCATGTTAACCCATAAATCGGCGATCCCTCACAAGGTAGCTAACTTGCAAGTCGCGGCCTGCTCCAAGTTCCCCTTGGAGGTCGCGGCCTGTTAGCCCCTTTTATCTAAGGATGGCCAGACGGAATTCTCTGTCTGCTCAGGTCGCGCGGCTAGGGCAGTCTTCCCGTCATGACCACTCAGGTTGCGCAGCAATCGCTTGTTCTGCAGGGGCTGCGGACTGCTTCCTTAGTCCGCCCCTACAGGCCGCACGATTAGGTCAGCGAACTATGCGATGGTTTATTCTTATCCAACAAGCAAACTACCAAACTAAGCGACGGAGTCGCATTGCAATCTTCCCAGACCGCCCAGTAGATGCATGCCCGGCAGGAGTTGCGTGTTTCTTCAGCCCACTCCTGCAGGTCACACAGCAAGCAAGGCAAATCATTTCATCGCCATGCGACCTACCTCCAGGTCGCCAAACACAACGCAAACTAAACCTCTGTCCGCCAAAGGGAGGTGGACACTCTGCTCACCAGCTGATGAACTCTCCTCATCCGACAGCATGCGCGACCTGCTCTCTTCAGTCCGCCAGGTCTCCAAGCCCTTGTCTCCCAATAGGGGTACAAGCCTCCAGTCAGCAGTGGCAACCTGCCTCCAGGCCGCCCACCATCAGCAGCGGCGATAAGCCTCCACCTTGCCGCATAACAGCAATGGCAACCTGCCTCTAGGCCGTCAGTCAACAACGGCTACCTGCTCCACCTCGCCAGCATGTGCGACCTTCCTCCTCAGTCTGCCAGGTCGCCAAGCCATTGTCACCTAGCAGGTTCGACAAGCCTCCAGCAGTAGAGGCGGACTCCTCCAATCAGCCAAGAAATAGGCGGACCTATCGTGCAGTTCTCTAGGAAAACTTCCCCAGCACCGGCTTCTCAGCAGCAAGCAACCTGCCTCATCCTGTCCGCAGCGGGCTAGGCGGACTCATTCTGCAGTCTGCCAGCTAGTCCTCCTATTTCCCGGTGCCCACTTCCTCCCAACAACTGGCAGACATTCCTTAGCTCACATAACATGGTGCAAACTCAGCGGACTTCTCCTCAGCTCGCACAACTTACCGCTCTACCAGGGGTAATATTACCAGGACTGTCTCCGGCCAAAGCCTATAAATAGGCCCCCATACCTCTCATTCAGCAAGCACGGTGGAGTGGGACAACTAACGCATCAAATCCTGCTGACTCAAACTCTCAGTCCGCGCGACCTCACCTATCTTCTCGGCATGATCACGCAGTCCGCTCGGCTTAGTCTAGCGAGCTGCGGGACCAGCTAACCACGCGGCCTGCCGACCTCCATGGTCAAACTGCATGGCCTCTGGCATCTTCTTTCCTTAGCCATCAGCTTCCCCTTGTACCCTTTATTTGATCATGTAAAGGACTCAACTCAAGCTGTAATACTGATTCATAATCAAAGGAAAGCCCGGCACAAAAGTGGCATTTAAGCCGCGGCGGGCGAACTTTGTTATTGTCATTGCAAGCGGCCCCCTCTTTTTCCCTTTTCCCCTCTCTCGATCTCAACCATCAGAGCTAACCATAAAGTAACCGTCTGCTCGACAGTTGCTCATCAACCTCACATTATCCCCACAACCCTTGATCAAGCGTGTTCTCCACTCTCGAGCGAATAGAAGCATTCACCGCATCCCCATCAACCTCTCCACCTCGTCCTAGTTTGATCGAACACCCGTTATCTGCTGGTGCCCATGGCCCTTCCATATTTATGCATCAACAGTTAACATGCGGCCTTTAGATCTTGAACAGATAGTGAAAATCAGCGGTTACTCATGTCAAACCCCCAACCCCCTCAAAACATTCCTCGTACCAGCGATGATGCTCTTCTGGAAGCCCTCATGCTGACACATTGGGAAACTACCCAGCAAATCGCAGCGATTAACGATACCCTAGCTGCTATAATTCAGCGACTAGACTCGCAACCTGCAGCAGCGTCGGTTGCTGCAGTCAACCCAGCAGTGGAGAATTTCCATTCTTACCCGCCAACTTTTCGGCCAGTTGATCTTCATTACTATCTGGCAAGTTACCTACCTAGGAAGGTCGCAGTCCTTTTGTAGTCTCCAGTTGCTGGAAAAAGGGACTGTTTCTACAAAATCAGTCCTCGAACCATCACTTATTCTGCGAATCACCCGATAAAACTACCAAAGTTTTCCACTAAGAGGAAAAGAGGCACAGAAGCTTTATTCCACATCAAGTAACGTGAGAATGAGTCTTTGACACACTTTGTCAAACACTTCCAAAGAGAGATCTCGGAAGTGAAGAATGTCGATCTAGAATTCTACAAAACCGCGTTGATGGTTGGTTTACAAGAAGGACCACTCAAGTTCGAAGCCTACCTCCGATAGCCAAAGACATATCAGGAATTGATTAGTCTTGCCAATGAATATATTTGCATTGAAGAGAGTAATCCCAGTTTCATCTCCAGGCTTGTAGCAGAGAAGGATTCTTCTTCTTCTTACAAGTAGTCTCCAAAGTCTCCTCGGAAGGATTTTCAACCGTGAGCAAGGAAACGAAGAATAGGCCAACGTCATCAACACTTTTTCCCAAGCAAGGATCACTTCTAAATTAAAAAACCTATGATTGTCAGTCCCTTCCGCTTATCTAGCACAAGCTCCGCAAGCAGCTTCAGTTTACCAGCAGTAGGGGGATAACTCCCAAAAACTTGAACTGAGCAGAGCCATGTAATAAGTAATCTAAGTCAAGAAAGGCGAGGCCAATTACTACCCAACAGACCAAAGATCCAAAGATTCTGACTAGTACTGCGAACATCACAAAGGAAAGGGTCATACGACAGAAGATTGCAGAGCCCTTCAAAAACTGGTGGAGAAAATGCTGAAGCAGGTCAAATGTCAACATTTGCTCCAGAAGGATACCCCATCTCATCCATAAATCTCAAAAGGCAAAAGGAGGAAGGCGACTTTCTTGCCTAAAAGCCCCCAAAGTCCCTTACAACCATGGCTGGTTGTCTTTGCTTTACATTCTTCAAACATTTTTCTTTTTAAAAACACTTCTAAGTGTTCTTTCATTTCTTTTCAATAAATCTTATGTCTGAGATCCCATACTGACACATTTCCCTTTTTGGAGTGCTTCCTCCTCTATTTTCTCTTTGTCAAAGAGATCACTGAACCACTGAGATATTGTCGAGTCTTGTTGTTCACTAAATAGATTGTTCCCGGGCGTAAAACCTTGATGACCACATATAGTGGGGAGTGTTCGCATATGTGCAGTGGGTGCCTCTTAATCTATGATGGTGGAATTTAGGCTTCGAATCCCAACTAGTATCTAACACATAGTGAATACCAAGGGAGGTCCCAGTGTGTTAGCTCTGCTGTGCTTCGCTAAGGATACATTACAGTTACGATGATCTTTGCTTGACAAGCAATGGCGATCAAGTGTAGCCTTGTCTCTTCGATCATCTCATGACTGTAATGGACGAATACTCTATGGTACTCTCAATCTGTGCCTTCGCGGTGCCCACAACTCCGCTGATCACTCCACAGACAAGCAATAGGCCACTTTACGCATCTAATCTAATTGATCAGCGATTTTTGTAACCCGAGGCATGAGAACAGTATATCTATCGTTTCTTTCTTAGGATTTTGTGCATGTCTCCCTTTTGTGCCTTTTCAAGGGAATGCAGCTAGTCCGCTCTAGGTAGGACTACACCCTAGATGATTTTTCTTATGCAAGAGATTCTTAAGGCCCCCTGGGAATACCTGTGGCAACATCCAGTCTTTTTTGGGTCATCTTCGGGTGTAGCCCTCCTTTTTCATTCTACCTTATTTCAGGCTAATAGGTCAAATCAGACCTATCCAAAGGATTAGCAATGTCTTTTTGCTTATACGCGCTTTATATACTCGGCTTGCATGAAGCTCTATCAGATGATGGTCGACAAGCTCTCTGTTGCTTTATTGGATTTTTCTGGCACTAATTGATAGTCAGAGAATCAGGTTCTCTTCGATTGGCAAACAATTCAGCTGATGTCTAGTCAGTGTTTTCATCTGACTAATCTAGATTTCCCATTGAGATATCATATCTGATCACGCGAAAAGATCATTATAGTGGTTTGATCTTTATTTGGTTAATAGCAGAGTTTGTCGGGCATTTCCTCTGCTATCCAATTATATCTTCCTTATCATATCAACAATCGACATTAGCATGTTCTATTAAGGTACTTACAGCTTACTTTTCCATAATATCTGCTTCTAACTCTTCTTCTTGCAAAGGTTAGCAGATATTAGCAAGTTCTATTCAGGTACTTACAGCTTACTTTTAAATCATATCTGCTTCTAACTCTTCTTCTTGCAGAGGTTAGCAGATATTAGCAAGTTACCATCAAGTACTTGCAGCTTACTTTTCCATCATATCTGCTTCTAACTCTTCTTCTTCTAGAGGTGAACAAATATTAGCAAGTACCCTTCAGGCACATGCAGCGTACTTTTCTATCATATCTGCTTCTAACTCTTCTTCTTGCAGAGGTTAGCAGATATTAGCAAATCTCGTTCAGGTACCAGCAACTTACTTTTCTATCATATATACTTCTAACTCTTCTTCTTGCAGAGTTTAGTAGATATTAGCAAGTTCCCTTCAGGTACTTGCAGCTTACTTTTCTATCATATCTGCGTCTAACTCTTCTTTTGCAAAGATTAGCAGATATTTGCAAGTTCCCTTCAGGTACTTGATACTTAGTTTTCTATCATATCTACTGCTTCTTCTTTCTTTTGCAGAGACTAGCAGATAATTGCAAGTTCCCCTCAGGTACTTGCTACTTACTTTGCTTTCATATCTACTACTTACTCTTCTTTTTTCATAGGTTAACTGGTGCTTGCAAGTTTCCTTCAGGTACTTGCTACTTATTATTCTTCTATGTCTTCCTCTCACCTTTATTTTGTAGAGCTCGATGGAAGACATTCACAAGTCTTCTTCGTTTTGCAAAAGTAACTCAGGTGCACACAAGATGTACCTCTTTTATCCTGCATTAACTTTTCCTTTGCAAAAAAAAGATAGACATTGGCAAACTTTTTTTGAGGAGAGACATCAGGTTCTATCTCTCCCTGCCTCTTACTTTTTCGAGGGATGGATCACAATTTTCGTGGGTCTCCTACTTTTTCGAAGTTACCTTCAGGACTTAAAAAAGTACAGGGATTATGTTAACCTAGAAATCGGCGATCCCTCCCAAGGTAGCTAACTTGCAAGTCGTGGCCTGCTCTAGGTTCCTCCTGGAGGTCGCGGCCTATCAACCCTTTTTTCTAAGGATGGGCGGACAGACTTCTCTGCCCGCTCAGGCTGCGTGGCTAGGGCGATCTTTCCTTCCTGATCGCCCAGGTCGCTTAGCAGTCGCTTGTTCTACAGGGGCTACATACTGCTTCCGCAGTCAATCCCCTGAAGGGAGCACGATTAGGTCAGCAAACTGCGTGATGGTTTATTCTTCTCCAACAAGCGAACTACCGAACTAAGCGACATAGTCGCATTGCAATCCACCCAAACCGCCAAATAGATGCATGCCCGGCAGGAGTTGCGTGTCTCTTCAGTCGACTCCTACAGGTCGCACAACAAGCAAGACAAACTATTTCATTGCCAGATGACCTGCCTCCAGGTCTCCCAACACAATGTGGACTCAACCTCTATCTACCAAAGTGAGGTGGACGCTCTGCTCACCAGCTGACGAACTCGCCTCATCCGACAGCATGTGCAACTTACTCTCTTCAGTCCGCCAGAATTCAAGCCCATGTCGCCCAGCAGGGGGGACAAGCCTCCAGTCAGTAGTGGCGACCTGCCTCTAAGCCGCCCAACATCAGCAGCGACGATAAGCCTCCAGCTCGCCGCATAACAGCAATGGCGACATGCTTCCATGCCGCCAGTCAACAATTGCTACCTGCTCCACCTCCCTAGTATGCGTGACCTGCCTCCTCAATCTGCCAGGTCGCCAAGCCCTTGTCACCTAGCAGGAACGACAAGCCTCCAATAGTAGAGGAGGACTCCTCCAATCCATCGAGAGCTAGGCGGACTCATTGTGCAGACCACCAGGAGAAATTCCCTAGTGTCGGCTTGTAAATAGCCGGCGACCTGCCTCATCCTGTTCGCAGCGGGCTAGGCGGACTCATTTTGTAGTCTGCCAGCTAGTCCTCCTATTTCCCGATGCCCGCTTCCTCCCAGTAGTGGGCGGACTATTCCTTAGCTCACATAGCATGGTGCGGACTCGGCGTACTTCTCCTAAGCTCGCAAAACTTACCACTCTACCGGGGGTAACGTTACCAGGACCGTCTCTATAAGACTCCTTTTTTTCTTTTTAAAATCATCGGGGTCTTAGGCCTAGAACCGCCGCTTTGCGGTGACACCAACACGCCCGGGAAGGTCGTCACTACAAAACTCTGATTCTACTGGCCATATCGATCGCAGAAGTGTATAATAAAGTATAAGAGTAAGAATGAACTCAAAACTAGTCCACAAGAATCACATATCATAGTAAATATCTCCACGAAGGGAGAGTCCACAGAATAATAACGTACTGAAAACAGGGCTCATGCCCAATACATCAAATACTCACTACAAGAGTCTCTCAAGCGGAAGCAAAACTAATAAACTATTAGAAGTTGGGACTCACAAACCCAACTGTTTGAACTACGGTACTAGACTGCCCCACCTCCAAGCGTGTCGACCTCTAGGGTTGCTCCTCCATGTTGGGCTCCACGGTCCCCAAAAATTATGTGGTTAGGAAACCGTTAGTCTAAAAGACTAAGTCCTATAATCCCCCACCCCTCCCCCATAGCTCTTAGGCACTGAGCGGGGAGAAGGAAAGGGAAGCTATGAAGGTGGAGAGTAACAAATGTAAGCAGGTGGCGACGGAACTAATCTAGCAGTTTTATGACAATAAGTAGCAGTAATAAAAGTATGAAAGACAGAACATGAAATATGTAACCTAAACTTAAATGAAAACACATAAGCTAAATGATCTTCTGCAAGGCTCCCATAGTATAAAAAGTCCCATACCAATATATAAGATGGGGTGTCGATTTACAAGCACAAAATATCTATATACAGAATATAAACCTTAACTTATAAGCACGCTCATGCGAACTTATAAGCCAAGGGATCGTTTTACAAGGCCTATTGTATAAAGCATCCCATACCACTTTATACAATAGGTGTCAAGGGTTGATGCAATGATGATGCTATGACATGCAAATATGCTATGATGTGATCATGCAAGTGCAACTCACCCACCCGACTCTATGCACGCAGACCTTTAGTTCCCCCTTTCTAGAGCCTAACCTCCTAGGATACCTCCGTAGTGGCAAACGGAAGCGGTGGGTTGGGTCTCGTCCACATCTAAACTGGTATCAGCACTTCAAGTCAGACCTATCATATGCCTCAATGTTGGTGCACTAAGTGGAGCTCCTGCGTACTCTTTGTCGGCTGGTCCACTGGACTTAGTTTGGCTAAGTATAAAACCACACCCGCCAAGTAAACGTATTGGTGTCGGTGTGACGACCCTCCAATACCGAAGACCCACCACCTTATACCTTATGCACATGCACATTAATGTATTATGCACTGAGCAAAAGCTCCCCGGACCATTCTGTCTGTTACAATCAATAACCGAGCCAAAGCTCACCGGGCCAACCTGCCAATCACCAAAACCCCCGGGCCTACATCACGTGTGAACCAACCTAACATCCCGAGATATCAAGGTGAGTGGAAGTGAATCCCTAATTATGCTAGTTACACTTGCAAGTTAGTTTGCCTACAGTTTAGGTTAGCCCAGGACTGCCCCCGGTATACCCGGTGAAGGGTTCTCAAAGGGCACTAGGAACTATGATGGTAGCTGAAGCCCATTGTTCCCTTTCGCAAGGCACTTATTATTATCGGTTGCCTCCCTTTACCCATTCCCTTTTTGTATTACGTTGGACTAAACCTAGTGTGAATTGACTCTTTCTCCCTTCGGGAAAGACGATCCTTCGTCGATCCCGAACGCCACCTTACACTAGTCAACTCCACACATTACTCAACCTGTCATCCAGAGATGCCCACAATTGTTTATCCAATTTAGCAGACTAATAGAATCCCAAACCATATGCTACACTCACACACCAACCTAGGTCCTGCACTTTTGCTAACTGTAGACCATCCTTAGCTATATGAAGTACATAGTAGGTAGCACAATAATTATTCATCCAAATGCCTCAAGATAAATAATGGGGGTCTATCATGACCTAACTAGGCTAAATACAGTAAATTATATTTTTCTTAATTAATATGGCATTTATTTATTTTTCCCAAAAGATCCAAGTGCCACTAGTTTGAACATGAAGTACCCTATAGAGTCATGCAAGATGCCTAAAATAATTATGATAAATACTAGTCTTAATCAATACTATAAATTCAAGATATAACAATTTTTCCAGTATCTTAATGACCTTAAAATTATTTTGGTAATATACCCTATTTTCCTATATTAATGAAGTAAGTACAGAAAATAATCATCCAAAAATTGAGAATTAACTTCCTTATGCAACTACTGTCCTACCAACACCATTGACCAAGATTCTTAATTTTTCAGTAGGAAATAAGCTCTGAATAAATTATATATCAAATTCCAAAAATTTATGGGTTTGTAAAGTATGTACTTTAAAATATTCATCTAAAAATCATGAATTAATTTCTCCAAGTGGTTATTGACCTAAAATTATCAGAGACCAAATTTCACAATTTTTGCAACAACTAAATGGCTCTAAATAATTTATTGACCATAATTGAACCTTTTTAAACTTGTGAAAAAAGTACTAAAGTTATTCAACTAAAATTTATAATAAAATTCAGGATTAATCATTTTGACTTAAAACATCTTCTGCCCAAATTTTATGAGTTTATAATATACAATGTGATTATAATAAATAAAATACCATTTAGGGCCATATCATGTATAACAAAGGAGGTTCAAATAATATTACTCATAAAATTACAATAAATTCACCAGAGTTCCTATCTAACTTAGAGTCCATGCTACCTATGTTTAAAACCCTTTTTAGTAAGTTTTGGTGGCTTATTCTACACAAAAAGTGATTATGCCCTAAGCTAGGGTTAGTGTTTTGTGATGACCATCCATCTCCAAATCCTCTAAGATTCATACTAGAGGACTTGGGCTACGCTAGCATTATTTCTATCAAGTTGTAAGTTCACACAAGGGCATTTTACCCCTATGCCCTTCACAACACTCAAAAGCCCCTCCTTAGGGTTTGAGTTTGGATCCTAGGGCATAACTACGCCAACCCAACCTATCATCCATGGTAGGGTGTCTAAAGTCATAAAAAACCAGTGTTCAAAGTCCCAGCCTCTATTGAGGTGACTTGACCACTTAAACCCCCAAGGAGTACTATGACCTAATCCTCTAAGATTCATACTAGAGGACTTGGGCATGGCTAGGGTTTGTTAAAAACAAAACTAAACCATCTCTGAATGAGATGAAAATTTACACAAAGTCCCATAATGACCCCAAGAACCTCTCACAAAAATTTGGGAGCAATAGGAGGTAATTAGGTTCCTTAATTAATTTAATCATGGTTTATGAAATAATTACAAAAACTATAAAAAAATATAATCCAAAAATTCCCATTTTTGGATATGTTATGGTTATAAATAATATTGACTCATTTCCAAAATATCAAGTCATTTGAATGGCTGGATTGATGAAGGCACTCAAAATAAACTCTGGTCTAGCCTAGGTATAGACCTCACCAAAATGAGTGATGTGGTCAAACCACTTACCCAAATTAGTTGAAATAATTTTAAATTAAACTACACTTCACGGGCTACAATTTTTATGTTGGCCACTTTTTCTTTGAGTTACCCTAGGTATTTTTAATATTTAATTTAATACAGCCTAGTAAACAGGACAGAAAATATAAAAAATCAAAACTAAATATAAAATGATGCAGCACGAATCTTAAAGCAGATCAGAGGGATCCTTGTCATCTTCTTCCTCCAGCCAAGGGCTGGGATTGGCCAAACCTGGAGCTATTTCCAGCCATGTTTTCCGACCACCCATCTACCTCCCTGGCCGGCCACCACCGCCACCACCTTCGTTGAGGTGGGGGCTATCGCCGGGCGGCGTCACGGCCGCTGGAGGGGCGGTTTCCTGCGATCCCGTAAGGTTTGAAATCCATGAAAATTTCGGAAAATCTCTTCTCCAATCGGTCTCAATTGAGCCCAATTTCTCTCCTAAAATATCTAAGGATCTAGCCCACGAAGAGAGGAGTAGAGGAGGACCTTTAGCCGTGCTTGCCGACGGGTTTGGTGGTGGTGCGTCGTGGCCGGATTTTGGAGCTTTGGGTATGTTATAACCATGCAGTGGGAGGGCTCGATTCCTTCAGGAAAAATGTGGAAACTCCTCCCCTCTGCCTAGTGAAGCTTTTAAAGTCATCAAATGGGGGAGGGGAAGGGCCTAGGCTTCAAAGCCATTTATGGCCATGAAAGGTGAAATTCGGCCATGGCATATACCTTGTATTCAGCCACCTAGAAGCTGGTGTAAACCCCTGGTCTCCTCTAACTAATGATGGGAAGATGAATCAAGGCTTTGGAATCAATTGGAGAGGAACTCTTGCTCTCTCATGGCCATTAATGGCTTTCTCTCCCCTCTCTCTCTCTTCCTTATGGGAGAAATTAAATTCAGTCACTTTTATGGCTTGTTATGATTATTAAACTCCTCAAAACTGATGAGGGAGAATATATTCAGCCCTTGGAATCAATTGGAGAGGCTCTTGGTCTCCCTTGGCCATGAATGACCCCTTTAAACCACTTTCTCTCTCCTCCATTAAAGGGTGAAATGAAGTTTTCTCTCCCTAGTCATCAAGGCCGAATTTGTTCATCTCCCTAGCCTATTGGAAGCCCATAACCCTTATGAATAATAATATTGAGGTTAGCCTAAGTGGGAGAAATGGGTTTGAGCTTGGGTTAGCAAATTTAGGCTAATTTGACCTATTTCAAGGATTGAGTTGACCTTGGTCAAATTGACCATTTGGGTTGACCCCAATGGGTCCTTGGTGACTCATTGGCCTCCCCTAAGGTCTAGGTATGGTTGGGTACGGTTTACTTGGCACCTTGGTGGTCACTTGACCCTTAGTAAGGGCACTTTGACCACTTTCGGGCTAGAGTTTACTTGGGAAACTTAGCCTCTAAGGTTGACCCCAATGGGTCCTTGGTGACCCATTGACCCCACTTTAGGTCTTGAGAGACCTTGGTAGGGTTTGTTGAGCTTACTAAGGTCACCCTGTCCTTATTTAGGCCCCTTGCCCAATGTAGGCCTAGGATGGTCCTAAGTCAATTTAGCCATCTAGAGTTGACTCCAATGAGCCCTTAGGGCTTTGTTGGGCCATCCCAAGAGATGGTGAAGTCTTGGAGTCAGGGTGAAACCACTTAGTCATCTTAACCTAAGGTTTAGAAATCTATTATTTGCAGACCAAGGTGATCTCCACCTTTATGCCTAAGCTCACTTGGTCTTCTTGGGCTTCCTAGGGTTTTGTCATGACCTAGTCATGGAAAAACCACTCTTATGGGTCTAGTTAGAAATGGGATGTTACAAATTCCAATAAATAAAAACAAAAATTTCATCCTCGAAATTCAAGTTAGGTCTGCGGGGTTTCTACTGAGGGTAACTTCTTGTAACATCCCATAGGAAGTTGAATGTTTACTTTACCCAGAGAGATCCGGGTACCTCTGCTACATTAGATTAGGTGGCTCCCAGGTATGATCCTCCTGCCCATGGTTCGTCTACAGGACCTTGACCAGTGGGACCTTCTTGCGCCGTAAGACCTGCACTGTTTTGTCATCTATCCTGACCGGCTCATCTTGTTACCGATTGATCAAAATCTGTCGAGCCATCTATACCAAGAACCTACTGTTCTGGCTGTAGTAGAGCCTTCCTAAGAGAGGAGACGTGGAAGACGTTGTGTAAACCCACTAACTCCGGCGATAGCTCCAGCCTGTAAGCCAAAGGGCTGATCCGCTTCCGGATCCTGTAACACCCCATATTCCTTGGACTGAGCTTCTCCCTCCCACGCCCCACGAGACTCCATGCACCAGTCGTATCTTCAGGAATACACAGTCTCCATCCTGATTTGAAACGATCATCTTGAGCACACCATGATAGCGAACAACAACTCACAAATCTCATGAAATACCCAGGAAAGTTTTTCTTTCAGGTCGGGGTGACCCAAGATACCTCGGTCAGTCTATCCTCGATGTTCCTTTTATGCTTGTACCCGGAGTGGGGACGAGGAATCATGTGTGTGAAAATCCATAATTATACCCTCGAACATCTACTCCAACTTGGGCAGTGACTTTAATAGTTACCCAAAAGCTCTTTCACTTAACCTACATCAACTAACAGACCTTACCGTGCATCACCAAACCCATGACACCTTTCTTCACTCCGGGGGTACATGTTCTGAGATACACAATACTTCCGATGATACAACATAGCGATTAAATTTTTACCTTCTTAGATATCTTGAATCTTATTACCCGACATCTAATTTTATGTGATAATAGTTAATCCTCGTAATTACTGCATCTTATTACCATGTCATTATCTTGGTATTGCTACAGGTCATCATTCCAAACATGTTTTTTACAAAATCTTATCTTCGCCCGAATAACGTCGAATTATATCGACTTCAATCTCACTATGTTTGTTATGCCTCATTCTCTAAATTAGGTCTAAGGAAACCCAAGTCAATACTAATTCATCCAATAAACAAAGGACAAGTCCCTAATAAACAAAAGGTAAGCGCCCAATAAACAAAAGATAAGCCCCTGCCTACCTTGGGTTAAGTATCTTTGATATTACCATGCTATATCCATCCCAGCTGGGTACACAATCCCTAGGGAATCAATCTTCTACTTTGGGTTCCACCCTGAATCCTGTTGATATACTCCATACTCTAAACCCTCCGAGTCACATATACGACAACCTTATCCGGGTCAACATGTTCCCAATCCCAACTGTGTCTCTTCCGAACTTGAATTCCTATCCAACCTTCGGTGTTTGTCATGGTGGTTTTCTCCATGCAATTTTGTTACTGGTACGAGGTTTGAGACTATGTGTCTTCTACCATTCTACTAATGGTTATTGGTATTAATTCTCCTTAAAGCAATCCTACCAGTTTGAGTAATGGATTGTAGGGTCAGCTGAGTTTATGTCTTAGGTTGTCATTCTCGTGTTAAACTCCTCCTTTATTCTCTTTGGGTATCTCCTTACCTTAACAAAGTTCATACCGAAGGTCTATTTCTGACTAGGGCATACTATAAGTTGTCATGGTTAGTCATGAGTCCTAGTGGGTTGAGTCTAACTCGTTGGCTAGAGAACTATAAAATGAGGTATTCGAGCCGGAGGTGCTCCATGCTGGGGCAGGGTTTGTCGTAGGCTACAAAGAAGAATTTAAATTAATGAAGAAGTGGACTTCTACATGTGATTTCCCTTATAGGCACACCATTGCTTCCGCTGCTAGTTTGTCATCAAACAAAGCTCGCGCGGGGGTGACCTAGGGTTAGTGGACTTCTGCTTTTCTAATTGAGGTTTCCTCTGATACCACTTGTAAGACCACATTTTTTTTATTTTTAAAATCATCGGGGTCTTAGGCCCAGAACCGCCGCTTTGCGGTGACACCAACAAGCCCGGGAAGGTCGTCACTACAAAACGCCGATTCTGTCGGCCATATCGATCACAGTAGTGTAGAATAAAGTATAAGAGTAAGAATGAATTCAAAACTAGTCCATAAGAATCACATGTCATAGTAAATATCTCCACGAAGGGAGAGTCCATAGAATAATAACCTACTGAAAAACATGGCACATGCCCAATACATCAAATTCTCACTACAAGAGTCTCTCAAGCGGAAGCAAAACTAATAAACTATTAGCAGTTGGGACTCAAAGTCCCAGCTATCTGAACTCTGGTACTAGACTGCCCCACCTCCAAGCATGTCGACCTCTGGGGCTGCTCCTCCATGTTGGGCTCCACGGTCCCCTAAAATGATGTGGTTCGGAAACCGTTTGTCTAAAAGACTAAGTCCTATCATCCCCCATCCCTCCCCCATGGCTCTTAGGCACCAAGTGGGGAGAAGGAAATGGAAACTATGAAGGTGGAGAGTAACAAATGTAAGCAGGTGGCGACGAAACTAATCTAGTAGTTCTATGAGAATAAGTAGCAGTAATAAAAGTATGAAAGACAGAACCTTAAATATGTAACCTTAACTTAAATGAAAACACATAAGCTAAATGATCTTTTGCAAGGCTCCCATCGTATAAAAAGTCTCATACCAATATATACGATGGGGTGTCAGTTTGCAAGCAAGCAATATCTATATACAGAATATAAACCTTAACTTATAAGCGCGCGAACTTATAAGCCAAGGGGTCGTTTTGCAGGGCCTATTGTATAAAGCATCCCATACCACTTTATACAATAGGTGTCAGGGGTTGATGCAATGATGATGTTATTGTTGGGTATTGTATCCACAATGTACCTGATTTGAAGAAGCCCCTGGGCAAGCCAAGGTAAATAGACAGTGTGTTTGATGAAATCTTTTAAGTTGTGCTTGCAGTTATTCCACGCTAAGTACACACCAATGTCAGGGTGCAGTGGGTCAATATGCACGGGTCTGTGCGACGTAATCCCTCGTTGAGTAGATCAGTGTGTTGGCCTACGTGTACTCTCTCTATTAGGGTGTACTTAATTTCAAGTACAGGGCTATGATAAATCAAGAGCAGACAAGGAGCAAGGATGGGCCAAAGACCAGCTCACGGGTTGAAAGACGAGAATCGTCTAAGTGTAAATCGTCGAGAATCACTAAGTGATTCTTGCCGATTCGTCGAGAATCACTTGTGATTCTCGACGAGTCGTCGAGAATCACTAGATGATTCTCGCCAGGTTGGGCTGGCTGTCTCGACGCAGTCAGAAAATCCTCTTAAGGCAGAATCGTCGAGAATCACTAAGTGATTCTCGCCGATTCGTCGAGATTGACTTTGCATTCTCGACGATTCGGCGAGAATCAAATGTGATTCCCACCGATTCTCCCCGGCCTGTATAACCTGTGATGCCAGAATTCGCCAAGTAGAATTCGGCGAGAATCGTAAGTGATTCTCGCCGATTCGTCGAGAATCACATACGATTCTCGCAGAATTTGACCTGGGCAAATTTTCGACATTTCCTGGACCGGTCCAAGTTTCCAGCGGTATTTCGAACCGGACTTAGGTCTTTGCTTTGGTGGGGCCCACAATGGTCATCTTTATGACCTAGTGTATAAATACACAAGTATTGGTGTACAGTGTCGAGACACGGATACAGAATACGAAAGCCAGCAGCCGACAAACCCTAAATTCGCGAACCTGCTCCGTCTCTGTCGCCGCCGCTCGTACAGTGATCACCGTTGCTGATCTCGATCTCCTCCAGATCCCCGGTGATAGAATCCAAGTCTTGTAGAGCGTCTCACGCGTCTAACCAGAGATCTTTTCTCTCTTGATTTGAGATAGGGAAATCCATCCCCGTCTGAATCGATCGAGACGATCGATCCTAGTGTGACCGTTGGAAGACCTTGCCGACTTCGCTAAGAAGATTGAATCTCCAGTGCTTTGCTGCTGTTTTCAGTTTCCGCCGCCAACACCGAGAGCCTTGCCGCCGCTCGTCGCCGCCGCCGATCTCGGGGAGATTCTCTCCATGAAAGATCTAGAGTTGTGGACTTTTCGTTGCCTACAAGAACAAGTAGTCTAACGAAAAGGGACACCTAGATCTTCAAGTTGTTTGTATTTTCTTATACACTCTAATTTTGTTTTCATTGTAAAGGAACATTTGGTTCCTAGTTGTAGGGTTGGGTGCAACCCGTGTTGTGGGAGTGTTGACTCCTACGTGTGGAAGTGTTCCTTCCGATAGTGCTAGGATTGGATTTCAATCGTATTGGTGAAGTGACCGAGTCGTCCCTGGATTGGGAGATAGGTTGAAGGGGGAAAGTGAACGTACCCAAATCGGGGAACCACTATATATTGCCTGTGTTATTTTCTGTGCTGTGTGTTTTGTTTTGATTCTGCAGGTACACTTTTAATTCCGCAAATACGCTGCAAGTCACCTATCCCCCCCCCCATAGGTGAAGGTAGTTGACACTAGGTGGACTTTCAAGTGGTATCAGAGGGAGGTTGCTCATCAAAAAGGTTCACACCTTGAGTAGAATCCTGCCATCAGTGTCAAGAAGAAGACCGATATCTTCCATGGACGGACTCAAGCACTCCGGCAAAATCCCCGTATGCACCAGACTGAACTTTCCTATCTGGAAGGAAAGAATCAGATTCTACATGGAAGAAGTCGACCCCCGGCTCTTCATGATAGTGGAGGAGGGACCTTACATTCCCACTAAGGCCTCCACCATTGATCCAACTAAGAAAGTGCCCAAGAAACTTTCGGAAATGGACAAGGACGAAATGGTGCTGTTCGGACTCGACAAGAAAGCTCAGAACATCCAGGTAAGCGCAGTTGACGACTCCATGATGCAGAACTTCTGCAACTACAGGACATCCAAGGATCTCTAGAGCTGTCTGATTGTCCTAATGGAGGGCACAGATGAAGTGAGGGACGATCGGAGATCCCTCCTCAATCAGAAATATGAGGCCTTCAGGCAAGGGCCAAAGGAGGAGATCGGAGTTACCTTCGAAAACTTCCTCAAGATCGTCAATGCACTCAAAGGATATGGAAGAGTGTTCACTGACGGTGAACTCAATGATAAGTTCCTTAGGTCCCTCACTAAGGAATGGGACACAAAGATCTGCGCCATCCGCGAGTTTGGCAGACTTGCGGAAACTGACCCTCAGATTCTGTTCGGGAAGCTCATGTCCTATGAGCTTCAGTTGAACACAAGGAAGGCTGAAGAGGAAGCAGAGAAAGCCGCGGCCAAGGAAAAGACGATGGCCCTGAAAGCCATTCATTCCAGAAAGGGCAAGGGTGCTGCCTCTTCCCGTGCGTGGAAGAAGGATGAAGAGGAAGACTCTGAGCCAAGCTCCTCCGGCTCAGAATTGTCTGAGGAAGACTTATCCCTTATCACAAGGGAATTCAAGAAGTTCCTCAAGCTGAGGAATCAGAGAAAGAGAAACGGCTCCTCTTCAAGGGATCATAAGAAGAACTATTCTTCTGACAGGTATGTTTCCAAACCGAACAAACACCGCTCATCTGACATTATTTGCTTTGGTTACAACAAGCCAGGACACGTCGTGGCCGACTGCCATCAAGGCAAGAGGGAAAAGGGAAAGGGAGAGGAGCACAGGTCCTCAAGAGACAAGAAGAAGGAGATGAGTTACATCGCGAAGAAGCCAAAGACACTGAGTGAATCTGACACATCAGACATGAGCGATGACGAGGAAGCCTACTTTGGGCTAATGGGTCGCTGTGACTCAGAAGGAGATTGCCCCCCATTTACTGGGAAGGTAAAAGCTCACACCCCTCTCTCCGACTCTGAATCTGATCCTGAGTCTCAGGATGATGACCCTGAGGATAGCCTTTCTGCCCGTAAAGCTGAGCTCCTCGATAAGTATGAGCTTATGCTCAATACTTTCGTGGAATGTCGAAAGAGACTGAAGGCTGAGAAAAAGGAAGTTAAATTCCTTAAAGGTGAGAGTGTATCCCTGAGGGAAGAGATCACCAGTTTGATCTCCCTCCGACATGAGCACTTGGACCTGACTTCAAAGCATTCAGAGTCTCTTAAGCTCCTTGATCTTAAGCAGGAGGAAGTCGACAAGTTGGAAGAACTACTTGCGGTAGAAAGGAAGATCGTCAAGAGCTTCTCTATTCCAAAAACTGTTCTTCCATTAGTTAATACCTTCTCTGCTCAAGCCAAAGGAGCTGGCTTGGGGCATGAAGGGATATCTAGCTCCTCATCCAGGAGAAACAGGAATAAGAGTGAAAGTGAGGCTAAGATCTATCTCAACTCTAGAGGGGGGGGTGAATAGAGTATTTTAAAATAATTTTTCACAGTTGAAATAAACAGCACATATAAAATTCAATTTATAATATAGTGTAGAGTGCTAGTAAGAAGTTAAAAACTAAGAAGTAAAAAGCACAGCACACAGCAAACAAATCACACAAACAAACCAGAAGACACAAGGAATTATAGTGGTTCCCCAAAAACCTGGGTACATCCACTCTTCTACCACCCTTGGTAGGAATCCACTCAGGATGAGTTGATCAGGTGTCCTGACACCAATGAGCTTTTGATAAGGTGCCCAAAAAACAAAACTAGATTTTTTGATAAGGTGTCATGCCACCACTGAGTTTTGACAAGGCTCTCAGAACCAGACAGAACTTTTGAAGGGAGTTCAAGAACCCTTTTACAGCAGGAAAAGAAAAATAAGAGTGAAGGGTGTCTTCTCTGTTCTCAATCAAATGAGAGAAGCACAAGTGGATTGATGATGTCAAAGCTCCCCCTGAGATGTAGAAAGGTTCAGGAAAAGAAGCTTTGCTCTAGGGTGATAGGTCTTCAGAACTTTGATCTCCAGCACAGGATGGTTTCAGCAAGAAGGCTGAAGGTAAGGTGTCTGGAGTGATGAGATTGTGAACACTTTTCAGTCAGCAAGAAGATTTTTGGAGTCACAGTTCTTCTGTTGTTCTTCTGCTATCAGTATTCTCTATTCTGTGTGTTCACTTTTTTTTCTTGTCAATCTCTGTGTCTCTTCTTCTTGTGTATTCTGTAAATCTTAATAACACAGAAGAAAGGAATAAAAGTTTTCTGACGTTTCCTTGTCCAAAAATTAGCCGTTGGGAGTCATAAATGTCTTCCAAAAATAGTCTTGTCTTCTAGAGGAAAGTCCAGCAAACATTCTCTGAATAATTCCTTGAAACTTGCTCTAGAAATAAAGACAAACGGCTGGGAGATCTTCTGACATAAATGCTGATAATATTCAAAAACATTCTAAAGAACAGCAGCATTTGAATTCCTGAAAGCGTCGATCTCTCCAAAGAAAATGTCGATCTGAGCTCTACGATCGTCGAACTGAGCTCAGAGATTAAATGGACAAGCAGACAGAAAATGTCGATCTGAGCTCGAAGATCGTCGAACCGAGCTCAGAGACCTGAGAAATAACTTTAGGGAGGGATCGTCGAACTGAGCTAGAAGATAGTCGAGGGGAGTTCGATGACTCAGCAGAAGCTAGACAAAAGCAGATAGTTGATCTGAGCTCGAAGATCGTCGACCAAAGTTCGACGTTTTATTGAAGATGAGCTCAGAGAGCGTCGAACGGAGTTCGACGATTCGTCGACCTTAGCTCGACGTAAATTGCCTTAGACTAAGCTCTTCAACCTTGATCTTGGAATGATCCTGGGGGCAGCTTCAAACCTAAGTTCTAAGCCCTAGACTCATTCTAATGTTGACCTTTTCAACTATACAACTAGGTCAACTGGGATTCCTAAGACAAGCATAGTGATCCTTACCCAAATTAGTAATAGGGTGTTCCAACAATCTCCCCCTATTTGGATTAGGATTACTATTTACAGACAATCATAGGAAATGAAAAGCATACAACAATACATAAGCTAATACAAAATGCAGAGAAGATATATAGCAGTAAAGCAGATCACAGATAAATATCAGCAGATATCCAAAGGTGGATGAAATGTTTAGCTTACACAGTTCACTTCCTTTCAGATCCCTTTTTAAATAAAATTTCTCTATTTGGATTCTGACTTTCTTTCTTTGACCTTCTGTCATCCTCTGCACCTAGAGAAGTTTGAGATTTGGGCCTTGGAACAACAGCCTCAGGGTGCAGCTTCATATAGTCCTCTGGATTGAAAAATTTCCTTGATGCATATCTTTCCAATTCTTTCTTTCTCTGCTCTGATAAGGTAGTTATGTTTGAAGTATCCTTGCCTTGTTCTCTGGCCTTTTTTATTTGATCAAGGGCAGCCAATTCTTTCATTCTGGCTGTCCAGGATACAGGGTTGTTCTCAGGATCTTCAAAAGGAATAGGAGATTCATATCTGTTGATGATTTCAGAAACAGTAGAAGGAGTCCTGGAAACAATTGTGTCTTTCAGCTTGTAAGGAAAAGGACCTGAAGAAGGGTCAGGGTGACCTTGTCCTTCCCTTTGATAGGATCTTTGTCCTCTTTGATTTCCTCTGTAATTACCCCTTCTGGGTTGATATCCTCTTTGATGCTGTCCCCTTTGATATGATCTTTGATAATACTGGGAAGAACTGTGTCTGGAGACTGGAGCTTGAGGGGCTGAACCTGAGCCAGAATCTGGAGGAGGAGGAGGAGGAGGCTGATATTGAGAAGATCCTTTTTCATATTTGTCAAGCTTCCTCTTCTTCTTCATAGCTTTCAGTTGATTTTTGGAATATTGCATCCAAGGCTCAGAGATGGGGCAGTCATGCAGGATGTAGTATGGAATATCATTGGAGTCTTTGGCTTTGGCAGGAGGGACTGACATCATTGCTTTACTTCTGGCTTTTCTCTTCTTGGCAATAGTTCTAGCAGAATCATCAGAATCAGTCCTGTATTGGTCACTCTCAGAACTTTGATGTTGATCATACAGATCATCAATTCTTCTGATAAGCTCTTCTTGAGCTTTAAGTTTTGCAGAAACAGCAGGAGCAGGAGGAGAGAGAGCAACAGTAGAGCAGGCAGAAACAGGAGCAGACACTGGAGCAGGAGCAACAATTTCATCAGCATCAGTTGCTGGAATCATTTCTATGTCAGCAGTAGCAGCAGTTTCAACAGAAGGAGGCACAGTGGCCTTAGTAGCAGTATTAGAGATATCCACAGCCTTCCAGGACTTGATGTAGGAATCAATATGGCTGGGATCACAGGTAGATACAGGCACAATGGCCTTAGACAAATCTTCAGCAGGAGTTGCAGGCAGATAGCTGAAATGGACTGTATCAAATATAGATAGCAGCCTCTGCAGATTCAGTGCAAAAGCACATCCAAGAGCTGGAGCTGGAGCAGACATAATATCAGCAGCTGGCACATCCACTTCTTCATAAGGCATCTCCCCCTGCCTTGGTTCAGAGAGAGGTGAATCAAGGCACACAGAAGATGTGATAGCCAGGGAGGAGGAAAGGGAGGCAAGCTTGGTAGACAGCTCCTGTACTTGCTTCAGGAATGGAGCCAGGGAAGACTCCAGTAGACATGTCAGCTTGGGAGCTAGCAACTCATACAGCCTGTCTGCCAAGCTAGGAAGATCCACATGCTCAAGTGGGGCTTGAGCAGAGGTAGAGGCAAAGGTGGATGGAGGGATGGTGGCTGAAACTGAAAATGTGGAGAAAGGTGGAGAGGGAATGGTTGGTTCAGAAGATGGAATAATGGAGATAGAGGAGGTTGAGGTGGAGATAGGGGGAAGTAAGAGATGGTGTGAAGGAGGGTTGAGAGAGAATGTCATGGAGCAGTTGTTGAAAGGAGGAAGTTGAGGGTGGCTCAGGAGGAGTAGAGGGTGAATCATCCATGAAGGAATCATCTGTAAGTGAGAAGGATGGTAGGGTGAAGGTTGAATAGGAGAAGAGAGGATGGAATTCCTCTAAGGTGGATAGAGGAGGGGATGGCATAGGTGAGGAAATGGTAATTGGGGATGAGATGATTATGGTGGTGACTGGTGGTGACTGGTGGTGAGGAGGTGACGACTTGGGTGGATATGGCTGGAGGAGGGGAGGAAGCAGGCAGCTCTTCTGCTGAAGGAGTGACTGAAATAGTCCTTGTGCCTGAATAAAGTGTTGCAGCAGCCCTGGAGGGGTTTATGATCTGCCTGTCCCATTTACTGAAGAGGGCACAGGAAAGCCTCTTGGATGCATTGATAAACATGCCAGAGGAGGTTAATAGGTCAGGGCACCTGTTGTGCAGAAAGACCCCTAAGATTCTCCCATAAATAACTGCATTCTTGTTGATCTTCTTCTTAATCAGAGTGAAGAAGATGGAGCCCCAGTCCAGGTGTTTCTTATCTAATAAAGCTCCCATCAGGCAGAACTGATATCTGGAAATGGTGTCATGGGCTGAATGCTTGGCCAACAGCACCTTCTCAACTACATCAGCCAGGAATTGAAATTCGATAGCCAGATTTTTCTTCAGTAGCTTATTAGGGTTTACTGCATTGTGACCCATCCTATCCAGCATGGAGTCAAACTCCTCTCCAGACAGTTCAATGGAGTCTTCTCCAGTACTGAGTTGAAAGACTTCTGTTAAAAGAGCCGGGGATAGAAATACCTGAGTCCCCTTAATGGTGCCGACAACAGAATTCTCAGTCTCATCTGTTGCGGTAAAACACCACTCTTTAATTTCTTCTGAGGCGATCTTCATCCTTGTAGTCATTATTGGAGTCAGCTGTTGTTCTCGGAATAAGTTTAGGATGTCCTTGAAGCGCTGGTCGCTTCTGTCGAAGGAGTTTATGTCGATGTCAAAGCCTGTGTCGAACTTCATCTTAGCAATAGCAGCACTTGATTCAGCCATATTCACCTGCAACAGAAAACCAAAAATGACCAAGCGTAGAGAATTTGGAGGGAAAAGAAAGAGAGTTGCATAGTATGAAAGCGCAAAGGGAGAACGACGGCTGAAAGAAAGATTTTATATTAGGGTTCGACGCGAAAAAGGAAAATCGTGGAGCTCAGTTCGAAGAAGCGTCGAAGTCAGCTCGACGATTTGGGCAACAGAGGGAAATGAAAAGACGCCAATAGCGTCGAACTCCGTTTGACGTTATTGAGAGCGTCGAGCTCCGCTCGACGACCAAGGATCAGACAGAAGGAAAGCCTAGATTCAATGGCGGCGCTGAACTCAGATCGATGCCTCAAGAACCGTCGATCTCCGTTCGACGTTTTCTGGGAAAACGTCGAGCTCAGTTCAGAGCCAGAACTTATTCTACAGACACAAAAAGAGAGGAAATTTTTGACCTAGTCTTGGTCTGTTTTAGCTTTTCAAAATCTTGTAATTTAATTAAGGCTTCCTCCATCTAACATGCCTAACTGATTTAGGAAGAAACTGTGTTTCTTTTCATCCAATGGTTTGGTGAAAATATCTCCCCTTTGCAAATCAGTAGGAATATATTGAAGTTCAATTTTATTTTTCTCTACATTATCTCTTAGAAAATGATGCCTAATTTCTATGTGTTTTGTCCTACTATGGAGGACTGGATTTTGTGCTATAGAGATAGCACTAGTATTGTCACAGAAAATTTTAGACTTCTCTAAGTTGTAGCCATAGTCTAAGAGCTGATTCTGTATCCACAATATTTGTGAACAGCAACTGCCTGCAGCCATATACTCAGCTTCAGCAGTTGAAGTTGACACAGATGTTTGTTTCTTACAGAACCAAGAGACAAGTCTATCACCAAGGAACTGACAAGTTCCACTGGTGCTTTTCCTGTCTATTCTGCATCCAGCATAATCAGCATCTGAGAATCCAGTTAAATCAAATGCTGAATCTTTTTGATACCAGAGACCTAGATTTGGACAACTTTTTACATACCTAAGAATTCTCTTAACTAAGATTAAATGTGACTCTCTAGGGCTAACTTGGAATCTAGCACAAATACATGTGGCAAACATTATATCAGGCCTACTAGCTATAAGGTACTATAAAGAGCCAATTATTGCTCTATATGTTGTCTGATCAACAGGTTTCCCATGTTCATCAGCATCTATTACAGCATTTGAGGGCATGGGTGTTTTCATACATGATGCATCAGACATACCAAATTTCTTAACTAATTCTTTTGCATACTTGGTTTGAGAAATAAATATGCCTTCAGCATGTTGCTTGACTTGCAGTCCTAAGAAGAAGGACAACTCACCCATGCTACTCATTTCAAATTTAGAGTGCATAAGCTTGGAAAACTTTTTGCACAATTTTGAATCAGTAGAACCAAAAATAATGTCATCTACATAAATTTGCACTAGTAGGGTATGGGACTTATGGGTTCTAATAAAAAGAGTTTGGTCTACTCTCCCCCTAACAAAATCATTTTCCAGAAGAAAGCATGCTAGGGTCTCATACCATGCTCTAGGAGCTTGCTTGAGTCCATATAATGCTTTATGCAATTTGAAAACATAATCAGGGTGAGTTAGAGAGATAAAACCTGGAGGTTGTTTAACATAGACTTCCTCTTTGATGTCCCCATTGAGAAATGCACTCTTTACATCCATTTGATACACTTTGAAACCTTTGTGAGCAGCATAGGCTAGGAATATCCTGATGGCTTCCAGCCTTGCAACTGGTGCAAATGTCTGATCATAGTCTATTCCTTCTTGTTGAGAGTACCCTTGAGAAACTAGCCTTGCCTTGTTTCTGACTATAACTCCTTGATCATCCAGCTTGTTCCTGAATACCCACTTTGTTCCAACAATGGGATGATCCTTTGGCTTAGGCACTAGTTCCCAAACCTTGTTCCTTTCAAATTGATGCAACTCCTCTTACATTGCAATGATCCAGTGTGGATCTTGCTCTGCATCTTGAATGGATCGAGGCTCAATTTGAGATAGGAAGCAAGTGTGCATCAGGTTTTGGTTGACCTGACTTCTAGTTTGCACACCAGCTGAGATCTCTCCAATTACTTGGGTGATTGGATGATCTCTTGTTGTTACTAAGTCAACAGGGAGTGTTGATTGTTCACCAGCCTGTGTTGTTGTCTCCTCTAGTGGAGCAGCAACTGGCTCTTCAGGATGATTTTCTTCAAGATGTTGAACTTCTTCTTCATCATCACTGCTCTCATTCTTTTCAGCAACTTGCAGTTTGTTCAAGTCTTCAGCTAGAGAATGTACCTGCAGAGGTTCTATGGTAGAAGCATTCTTCTCCTTGAAAGACATGTTAGCTTCATCAAAAATAATATGAACAGATTCTTCAATTTTACAGGAAGATTTATTATAAACCCTATAGGCCTTGCTGATCATGGAGTATCCCAGAAACACTCCTTCATCAGCTTTAGCTTGGAATTTTGCTAGATATTTCTTGTCATTATTATGAATAAAACAAGTGCAACCAAAAACTTTGAAATAGCCTATTTTAGGTTTCTTCCCTTTGAGCAATTCATAAGGAGTCTTGCCCTTCAGCTTGTGTATCAGGCTTCTATTCAACACATAGTTGGAGGTGTTCACTGCCTCAGCCCAAAAGGACAGAGGTAAGTGAGCATCTGCCAATAATGTAGTTGCAGATTCAATGAGTGTTCTATTTTTCCTTTCAGCTACCCCATTTTGTTGAGGAGTTCTAGGAGCTGAGAAAGTGTGCCTGATCCCTTCACTCTGACAGAACTCTTGCATGAGAAGAGAATCAAACTCTGTCCCATGATCACTTCTGATCAGGGCAATGTGAGTGTTGAACTCAATCTGAATGCATTTGAGAAAATCTGTCAAACACTTGAAGTTATCAGACTTCTTCCTCAGAAAGAATACCCAAGTGAATCTTGAGAAGTCATCTACAACCACTAAAGTATAGGACTTCCCTCCTAGGCTTTGCACAGATATGGGTCCAAAAAGATCCATGTGCAACAGGTACAAAATCCTAGGTGAATCACTCTTATTAATTGATTTAAAACTACTTTTAGTTTGCTTGCCTAATTGACAAGCCTTACAAAGTCCTTCCTTCTTGTAGGGACCAGAAGGTAGTCCTTTAACAAGGTTGTCTTTAGATAGCTTAGCAATGGTTCTAAGGTTAATATGCCCTAGTCTCTTATGCCATAAAACATTAGATTTTGAAATGGAATTAAACAGGCAAATATCTACCACTGGTGAATGAAAATCCACTAAGTAAATGTTACCTCTTCTGTTACCTGTCAACACAGTTGTGTTGTCCACTGACTTGACTTTGCATATGGCTTTGTTGAAGGTCACTTGATATCCTTCATCACACAGTTGACTAATACTTATCAAGTTGTGCTTGAGTCCTTCAACATATGCCACCTTCTTGAATGTGACTGGGCCAATTTTGACTGCACCATATCCTTTTGTAGTTCCAAAGCTTGAGTCTCCAAAAATTACTTTGGGTCCAAGCTTGGCTTTGAAGGAAGTGAAGTTGTCCTTGTCCCCTGTCATGTGCTTTGAGCACCCACTATCCAGATACCATTGATGGTTTGATGCTGGATAGGTCTTCACCTACACAAAAACAGCTTATTTGTTTTTGACCCAGTTAACCTTGGGCCTAGGTTGATATCCCTTGAATTCTAAAATAAAGGACATCCCAGGTTGATCCTTATAACCTTCAGGATGGTATCTCCTAGGAGGTACTATCCATTCAGTATAGGGATTAAAGCCTTGGGATGTGGAGCTTCTAGGATTGAATCTGAATGTGCCATTGAAGGAGTGTTCACAAGCCTGAACTCTATTCGACGATCGTCGAACTGAGGTCGACGATCTTGGGTCAGATCATCGATCTCTGTTCGAAGATCGATTATGCTGAGGCTCAGAGTTTGGATATCGTCGAGCTGAGGTCGACGATCTGTAGTTAGATCGTCGAGCTCTGTTCGACGATCGTCGAGCTCTGCTCGACGCCATCTGTTGAACTGAGTTCTTCTCTGACAGATCTGCATTCTTCCTGGGTACCTCTATTACTCCCTTTCCTTTGTCAGAGACAAACTTGATTGGAGTTGTCAAAATTATAGGTTGGCTGGATGAAGCACCCAAGCCCAGTGTGCTATTAAATCTAGAGTTCACTGTGCTTGTGATGTCCATCAGTCTGATACTTCTCCCATTTAGGGATTCTTCAAACTTTTTGGCCTTTGATAGTTCATTCTTCAGTGAAGCTATCTCCTCCCTACAGCATTCTAACTCCTCAGAGAGTTTGAGGTTCTTTGAGTTTAGGACACTATGCTCAGATAATTGATTCCTGAGAGAGATTATCTCCTTCTCAGATTTTAATAGATCTAGACACAGTGTCTTAAATTCATCTTTGAAGTCTTCAGAATTAAAATCAAAAGAGTTGATTACCTGATCCTCATCTGGTTGACTTTCTGAATCTGAATCTGATTCTTCATCAGAGTTTTGTTGTGATGCATTGATAGCCATCATGCAAAATTCTTTTTCATCTGCATCATCCTCATCATCACTGGAGCTGGATGAGGCTTCAGATTCCTCTTCAGTCTCACTCCATGTCTCAGCAACAAAGCCCTTCCTTGTATGTTTGTTCTTGCCTGAGGAGGCTTTGTCTGAGCTATTCTTCTTGTAATCCTTTTCTTTTCTTCTTTCTCTTCTTTCCCTTTTGTCCTTATTCTTATTTTCTGGACAGTCAGGCACAATGTGGCCTGGTTTCCTGCAACCAAAGCATATGATTTCTTTATTGTTATTTGATTTATCATACCTTGGTTTATCATGACCCTTGTATGGTTTCTTTCTGAAGTCTTTTCTGGCCATCTTGTAGAATCTCTTGGCCAGTAGACTTATGAGCTCATCATTTCCTGTAGATTTATCTTCAGGCTTCTCTTCTACAGCTTTGAAGGCTATGGTCTTTTCTTTCCTTGTAGCTGGAGAGATAGCCTTTTGTTCTTCTTCTCTATTTTTAATGAGCAGCTCATAGGATTTGAGCTTGCCCAGGAGAGCTTCAGTAGTAATCTCATTTAAACTTCTGGCATCCTTAATTGGCCAGATTCTTGAATCCCAAGTGCTGGGGAAGCACATCAGGATTTTGTCATTCAGCTCAGTCAGTGAGATTTCTTTGTCTAGGGTTTTTAGCTCATTGACAATTAGACTTAGTCTATTGTACATGTCAGCCACTGATTCAGCTTCTCCCTTTTTGAAGTTCTCATATTGGCTTATCAGATGAGATCTTCTATCTTTCCTTTCATCAGCAGATCCTGAGATAATTTCAGAGAGTTTGTCCCAGATTTCTTTGGCTGAGTGGCATTCAGCTACCTTCTGAAAGATTTCATCAGACATTGTTTGGGCTAAGATGTTCATAGCCTTAGCATCTGCAGTCTTCCACTTCTTTATATCTGCATCTGTTCCAGAAGGAGGTGGGACAGCATTTGTACTTGAGCTTGCTGGTGGAGTTGGACAAACTGTCAAGACAGAATTGAAAATGTCTTCATCAATAGAATTCATGTATAATCCTTGCCTTCCAGAGTGCAAACTTAGAAAGGTTGCACACTGGTGGTCTGGTGCTTGCATAATCTTTGTTCTGTGCCATGTCTTTAAATAAAAAGGAAGATGTAGAGAAAATAATCCCCTTAAGAGATTGGTCTTATCAAGGATCTTTTGGTTCAGGTGTTAGCCTGTATGAGCAACCAACCTCCCTCTGATACCAATTGAAAGTGAGGCTAAGATCAATCTCAACTCTAGAGGGGGGGTGAATAGAGTATTTTAAAATAATTTTTCACAGTTGAAATAAACAGCACATATAAAATTCAATTTATGATATAGTGTAGAGTGCTAGTAAGAAGTTAAAAACTAAGAAGTAAAAAGCACAGCACACAGCAAACAAATCACACAAACAAACCAGAAGACACAAGGAATTATAGTGGTTCCCCAAAAACCTGGGTACATCCACTCTTCTACCACCCTTGGTAGGAATCCACTCAGGATGAGTTGATCAGGTGTCCTGACACCAATGAGCTTTTGATAAGGTGCCCAAAAACCAAAACTAGATTTTTTGATAAGGTGTCTTGCCACCACTGAGTTTTGACAAGGCTCTCAGAACCAGACAGAACTTTTGAAGGGAGTTCAAGAACCCTTTTACAGCAGGAAAAGAAAAATAAGAGTGAAGGGTGTCTTCTCTGTTCTCAATCAAATGAGAGAAGCACAAGTGGATTGATGATGTCAAAGCTCCCCCTGAGATGTAGAAAGGTTCAGGAAAAGAAGCTTTGCTCTAGGGTGATAGGTCTTCAGAACTTTGATCTCCAGCACAGGATGGTTTCAGCAAGAAGGCTGAAGGTAAGGTGTCTGGAGTGATGAGATTGTGAACACTTTTCAGTCAGCAAGAAGATTTTTGGAGTCACAGTTCTTCTGTTGTTCTTCTGCTATCAGTATTCTCTATTCTGTGTGTTCACTTTTTTTTTCTTGTCAATCTCTGTGTCTCTTCTTCTTGTGTATTCTGTAAATCTTAATAACACAGAAGAAAGGAATAAAAGTTTTCTGATGTTTCCTTGTCCAAAAATTAGCCGTTGGGAGTCATAAATGTCTTCCAAAAATAGTCTTGTCTTCTAGAGGAAAGTCCAGCAAACATTCTCTGAATAATTCCTTGAAACTTGCTCCAGAAATAAAGACAAACGGCTGGGAGATCTTCTGACATAAATGCTGATAATATTCAAAAACATTCCAAAGAACAGCAGCATTTGAATTCCTGAAAGCGTCGATCTCTCCAAAGAAAACGTCGATCTGAGCTCTACGATCGTCGAACTGAGCTCAGAGATTAAATGGACAAGCAGACAGAAAATGTCGATCTGAGCTCGAAGATCGTCGAACCGAGCTCAGAGACCTGAGAAATAACTTTAGGGAGGGATCGTCGAACTGAGCTAGAAGATTGTCGAGGGGAGTTCGACGACTCAGCAGAAGCTAGACAAAAGCAGATAGTCAATCTGAGCTCGAAGATCGTCGACCGGAGTTCGACGTTTTATTGAAGATGAGCTCAGAGAGCGTCGAACGGAGTTCGACGATTCGTCGACCTTAGCTCGACGTAAATTGCCTTAGACTAAGCTCTTCAACCTTGATCTTGGAATGATCCTGGGGGCAGATTCAAACCTAAGTTCTAAGCCCTAGACTCATTCTAATGTTGACCTTTTCAACTATACAACTAGGTCAACTGGGATTCCTAAGACAAGCATAGTGATCCTTACCCAAATTAGTAATAGGGTGTTCCAACAAAGAGGAAGAATAAGGCTGCCAAGAAAGCCTCTACTGCTGAGAAAGGAAAGGCCCCACTCAGCCCTGTTGAGTTCAGAAAGCCTAGCATTCCCTGTAACCAACATGACTTTGAGTCAACATATGGCCATCACTTCAGGCCCTCGGTTGCAAAGCCGAAGAGCCGGTGTGATGGGTGAACCTTTCCCCGTAACTTCAGTGAGAGTGTCTTCAAGGCACCTTATGAGGAAATCCACTTGGGAAATTATGGTCAATTCTCTAGCGGCCATAATAGGAAGCAGGCACCTAAGGCCAAGCCTGTTACACTGAAAAGCCAAGAGGTGAAGAAGTCATGTGACTGTGGTCATCATGATGCCTCCACCTCCAGGTCTTCAGCCCCGGCTGAACCCCACGTTTCAAGGGTGAAGCAGGCGCCCAAGAGGAGGTATAACAGGTTTGACTGCTGGTGTTGTGGCAAAATTGGTCACTTTGCCATGGATTGTTGGTTTAATCCGAGGAATATCGAGACTCCTCATGTTGGCAATGCGAGGCCGACCTCTCGTAGGGCTAACCAACCGAGGGGGAGTTTGCTAACAAAAAATCTAGGACCCAAGTACGATTGGGTTCCTAAGGCAAATTAATTTTGTTTTGAAGGAATGTCCAAAGGCCAACAAAACTCCTATTTGGTATTTGGATAGTGGATGCTCCCGTCACATGACCGGTACAAGAAGCCTGCTGCGGGAGTACTCTCCAGTCGAGAATGGACCCAAAGTCATATTTGGGGGATCTGATCGGGGAGTCACCAGAGGTTACGGTACAATTTCCAACGGTATACTCTCTATCACTAACGTAGCTTATGTTGAAGGGATAAATCATAACCTGATCAGCGTAAGCCAGTTATGTGATAAAGGGTATAACGTTAAGTTCTGTAAGGATAAATGCCTGATAATATCATGTGATTCTTCGGAGACTGTATTAACTGGCATTAGGAGCAGAAATATTTTCTGTTTAGATTTTCTTAGTTTAGATTATTCTACCTCAGTATGCCTCGTTGCAAAAGGCAGTGCATCTCTTTGTGAACAATGGCACAAGAGATTGGCACACATTAATTACAAGACAATTAATATGCTATTTTCCAAAGACTTAGTAAGGGATGCTCCCATTATTAAGTGCATTAAAGATAGTCCATGTCCTGCATGTCAGATGGGCAAGCAGACTCGGGCTAACTTTAAGGGCATCCCAGACAAAGACTCCTCCAGATGTCTTTATCTTCTGCATATGGACCTGTTTGGTCCAATTGCAAGTTCATAGCTTATGAGGGAAGTCGTATACGCTAGTAATTGTAGATGATCACTCTCGGTTTTCGTGGGTGTTCTTTTTAAAGCGCAAGTCTGATACGTTTGACATCTTCACCAATTTTGTCAAGCAGATACAGAACGAACTTAACTACTCAGTGGTCAAAATCAGAAGTGACCACGGAACAGAGTTTGAGTCTGGGGCTATGACAGAGTTCTGTGAAGAACTTGGTATCTTTCATGAGTTCTCCTCCCCCCGCACTCCTCAACAAAATGGAGTGGCGGAGAGGAGGAATAGAACACTCATTGAGGCGTGCACGACAATGTTGAATGACGCTTCTCTCCCAGAATACTTCTGGGCCGAGGCTATCAATACGGCTTGTCATGTACAAAATCGGGCGTTGATCAACAAGAGCCATCGTAAGACTCCTTATGAGCTACTGAAAGGCAAGAAACCAACCATGTCCTATCTGAGGATCTTTGGCTGCAAATTTTATGTACTGAATAATGGGAAGTACCCTCGTACTAAGTTTGGTGAAAAATGCTTCGAAGGCATATTCATGGGCTATAGTAGCCATAGCCGGGCTTATAGAGTTTTCAACAAGAAAACCCTAGTGGTAGAGGAATCAATAAATGTTGTATTTGATGAAGGAAGTTTGCTTAATTGCAAGACTTCTAGTTGTCTTCCTGAAGATGCAGGTGCCAGACTCGAAAAGTTACAACTGGATGAGCCCGAGAAAGATGCAACTCCAAAATACGTCAAGGTCTCCACATCAACGCCGATCGGAGAAGTTGAAGATCAAAATGGAGCAAATCCTTTAGAAGAAGGAGATGCCCAAGAAGTAGTTGAAGCTCCTGACGCCAGACTTCTTGAGCTCAGACACGTGAGGGATCATCCTAGAGATCAAATCATCGGAGATCCTCGGGACGGGGTCAGAACTCGAAGAGGTACCATTAACGAGATTTTGCATCTTAGCTTTCTGTCGCAGGTTGAGCCAAAGAAGTTCGACGAAGCGAACAAAGACGCATCATGGATTTTGGCCATGCAAGATGAGCTACATCAATTCGAAAGATGCAAAGTCTGGACGCTGGTTCCCAGACCGAAGACGCAAAATGTGATTGGCACCAAGTGGATCTTCAGAAACAAGTTGGATGAACATGAATTCATCATCAAGAACAAAGCCAGACTGGTGGCTCAAGGATACAGACAGGAGGAGGGGATTGACTTTGACCAGACGTTTGCACCAGTTGCACGGCTCGAGGCAATCCGGCTATTCCTAGCCTATGCCTCTCACAAAGGATTCACAGTCTATCAGATGGACGTGAAATTGGATTTCTTGAATGGAGATTTGAAAGAGGAAGTATACGTTGCTCAACCTCCAGGTTTTGTCAATCCTACTTATCCTAATCATGTAAATTTTCTTAATAAAGCGCTATATGGCCTAAAACAAGCTCCTGGAGCATGGTATGAGACATTGTCTAGTTTTCTTCTTGAGAACAAGTTCTCTAGAGGAAAAATAGATAAGACATTGTTTCTCAGGGAAGTCAAAGGCAAGATTTTGCTGGTGCAAATCTATGTTGATGACATTATATTCGGCTCAACGGACAACAATCTTTGCAAAAAGTTTTCCAAACTTATGCAAGGAAAGTTTGAAATGAGCAGTATGGGACAGCTGAAGTATTTCTTAGGACTTCAAGTGAAACAGTCTGAGGAAGGAATCTTCATTTCTCAGACGAAGTTCACAAATGAACTCCTTAAGAAATTTGGAATGGAGAATGCAACCTCTATGAGGACTCCAATGGGATCCACCATGTCTCTGGATAAGGATGAGAAAGGGAAACCTTTTGATGAAACCAAATACAGAAGCATCATTGGATCTCTGCTCTATCTTACTGCGAGTAGACCGGATATCATGTTCTCCACATGTGTTTGTGCCAGATATCAGGTGAACACTAAGGAATCTCATTATGTCACTGCAAAGCGAAATCTTAGATACCTTAAAGGTACCCCTAATCTTGGCTTATGGTACCCGAGAAGCAATGATGTCGAGCTAATAGGGTTTTCAGATGCTGATTTTGCAGGAAGTAGGGATGATAGGAAAAGCACCTCTGGGACGTGTCAATTCCTCGGAAGAAGGCTTATTTCATGGAATAGCAAGAAGCAGAATTGTGTAGCAACCTCCACTGCAGAGTCTGAGTACATCTCGGCTGACAGCTGTTGCGCACAACTCCTATGGATAAGAAACCAGTTAGCCGACTATGACCTCCAGTTCAAGGAAGTACCAATGTACTGCGACTCCTCAAGTGCAATTGTTATTGCCAACAATCCGGTATCGCACAGCAGAACGAAGCATATTGAAGTGCGCTACCACTTCATTCGGGAGCACGTGGAGAACAAGGACATCTCTCTCTGCTATGTCCCCACGGACAAGCAGATTGCAGATATTTTCACAAAGCCCTTAGACGAGGCCAAGTTCAGTCTCTTCAAAACTGAATTGGGAATGCTCAACTATGAGGAATGAAGACACCAGAAGCTCCTGGGTCGTGCATCTAGGGGGAGCATCTGCCAGGAACTCAAGTGTAAGCATAGGTGCACGAACTGAGGGGGAGCATGGTGTCAAATGCATCAGACCCAGATTTGCAGAAGCTGAAAAGGGGGAGATTACCCTCTCGGCTAAGGCTAAGGTGGCTCCAAGTTTGCTCCCAAGTAATTGGTAATGAATATCTCTCAACTCAATTTTAAGTTTATGATTTTCATTCCTATATGCTCTATTCACCTTAGCTTGTAGGGTTTAGGTTTTTCAAATAGGGGGAGATTGTTGGGTATTGTATCCACAATGTACCTGATTTGAAGAAGCCCCTGGGCAAGCCAAGGTAAATAGACAGTGTGTTTGATGAAATCTTTTAAGTTGTGCTTGCAGTTATTCCACGCTAAGTACACACCAATGTCAGGGTGCAGTGGGTCAATATACACGGGTCTGCGCGACGTAATCCCTCGTTTAGCAGATCAGTGTGTTGGCCTACGTATACCCTCTCTATTGGGGTGTACTTAATTTCAAGTATAGGGCTATGATAAAGCAAGAGCAGACAAGGAGCAAGGATGGGCCAAAGACCAGCTCACGGGTTGAAAGACGAGAATCGTCTAAGTGTAAATCATCGAGAATCACTAAGTGATTCTCGCCGATTCGTCGAGAATCACTAAGTGATTCTCGCCGATTCGTCGAGAATCACTTGTGATTCTCGACGAGTCGTCGAGAATCACTTGTGATTCTCGACGAGTCGTCGAGAATCACTAGATGATTCTCGCCAGGTTGGGCCGGCTGTCTCGATGCAGTCAAAAAATCCTCTTAAGGCAGAATCGTCGAGAATCACTAAGTGATTCTCGCCGATTCGTCGAGAATGACTTTGCATTCTCGACGATTCGGCGAGAATCAAATGTGATTCCCGCCGATTCTCCCCGGCCTGTATAACCTGTGATGCCAGAATTCGCCAAGTAGAATTCGGCGAGTATCGTAAGTGATTCTCGCCGATTCGTCGAGAATCACATACGATTCTCGCCGAATTTGACCTGGGCAAATTTCTGACATTTCCTGGACCAGTCCAGGTTTCCAGCGGTATTTCGAACCGGACTTAGGTCTTTGCTTTGGTGGGGCCCACAACGGTCATCTTTATGACCTAGTGTATAAATACACAAGTATTGGTGTACAGTGTCGAGACACGGATACAAAATACGAAAGCCAGCGGCCGTCAAACCCTAAATTCGCGAACCTGCTCCGTCTACGTCGCCGCCGCTCATACAGTGATCACCGTTGCTGATCTCGATCTCCTCCAGATCCCCAGTGATAGAAGCCAAGTCTTGCACAGCGTCTAACGCGTCAAACCAGAGATCTTTTGTCTCTTGATTTGAGATAGGGAAATCCATCCCCGTCCGAATCGATCGAGACGATCGATCCTACTGTGACCTTTGGAAGACCTTGCCGACTTCGCTAAGAAGATTGAATCTCCAGTGCTTTGCTGCTGTTTTTAGTTGCCGCCGCCAACACCGAGAGCCTTGCCGCCGCTCGTCGCCGCCGCCGGTCTCGGGGAGATTCTCTCCAAGAAAGATCTAGGGTTGTGGACTTTTCGTTGCCTACAAGAACAAGTAGTCTAACGAAAAGGGACACCTAGATCTTCAAGTTATTTGTATTTTCTTATACACTCTAATTTTGTTTTCATTGTAAAGGAACATTTGGTTCCTAGTTGTAGGGTTGGGTGCAACCCGTGTTGTGGGAGTGTTGACTCCTACGTGTGGAAGGGTTCCTTCCGATAGTGCTAGGATTGGATTTCAATCCTGTTGGTGAAGTGACCGAGTCGTCCCTGGATTGGGAGATAGGTCGAAGGGGGAAAGTGGACGTACCCAAATCGGGGAACCACTATATATTGCCTGTGTTATTTTCTGTGCTGTGTGTTTTGTTTTGATTCTGCAGGTACACTTTTAATTCCGCAAATACGCTGCAAGTCACCTATCCCCCCCCCCCATAGGTGAAGGTAGTTGACACTAGGTGGACTTTCAGTTATGACATGCAAATATGCTATGATGTGATCATGCAAGTGCAACTCACCCACCCGACTCTGTGCATACAGACCTTTAGTTCCCCCTTTCTGGAGCCTAACCTCCCAGGATACCTCCGTAGTGGCAAACGGAAGCGGTGGGTTGGGCGTCGCCCACCTCTAAACCTGTATCCGCTCTACCAGTCAGACCTATCATATGCCTCAACGCTGGTGCATTAAGCGGAGCTCCTGCGTACTCTTTGGCAGCTGGTCCACCGGACTTAGTTTGGCTAAGTGTAAAACCACACCCACCGAGTCAACGTATTGGTGTCGGTGCGACGACCCTCCAATACCAAATACCCACCACCTTATACCTTATGCACATACACATTAATGTATTATCCACCGAGCCAAAGCTCCCCGGACCATTCCATCCGTTACAATCAACAACCGAGCAAAAGCTCACCAGGCTAACCTGCCCATCACCAAAACCCCTGGGCCTACATCCCGTGTGAACAAACCTAACATCCCGAGACATCAAGGTGAGTGGAAGTGAATCCCTAATTATGCTAGTTACACTTGCAAGTTAGTTTGCCTATAGTTTAGGTTAGCCTAGGACTGCCCCCGGTATACCCGGTGAAGGGTTCTCAAAGGGCACTAGGAACTATGATGGTAGCTGAAGCTCATCGTTCCCTTTTGCAAGGCACTTATTATAACGTCCCAATTCGTGCTAGGCCCCTCGCACGAGTTTTGAGTCAAGAGACTTGACTCGGGCTCGGGAATCACTGGCAAAAGGTGTCAAGTGCGTTGAATTGAGTGTAGGGTTGAGTGACATCCAATGGATCGGAAGGAAATGGCCTAAGGGAAAATCGAAGAGAATGGGAGTTGATACTCGCCGATCGACGGGTATCGGGAATGATACTCTCCGATTCGACGGTTATCGATGGTCGATACCCGCCGGATCCAAAACTACAGATTGGGAATTAGGTTAAGCAAAAGTCGACGAGAATGCCCGGCAATTCTCGCCGATCGACGAGAATGCCCAGCGATTCTCGCCGATCGTCGAGAATGCCCGGTGATACCCACCGATCGTCGAGTATCGCTGAGAATACTCAACGCACTCAACGCCAAGATTTCCTGATAAGTTGGCTAAGTGAAATTCGCCGGGTATCATTGTTGATACCCGACGAATTCATCGAGAATGCCCGATGATTCTCGCCGATCGTCGAGAATGATGGTTGATTCCCGTCGAATATTACTTGTGCGTTTTCTTTGCCCAGGAGGATTCGCCGGCTTGAACAGACGGACCGAACCGTACTTCGGGATTCATGCTGGATGATTCCTTGGATCGGGTCACTTCAATATGACACATTATGGGCGGTCCAACAAGGCGTTGACACGTGGAAGAAGATGTAACCTAATACATCGGTTTATAAAGGGAAGTTTAAGCCGAACCCTAGCCTTTGTACCGATCGACCTTGTCGTCATCGCAGACCTCGCGAACGACAGAGCCGAGGGAAGTCGGAGCTCTTGGAGGCGGCCTTCTCTAGCTCTCTCTCTCTCCTTCCTTTGCTGTGAAGAACAACCGCACCAAGCAAAAGATGTCACAAAGAAGAACAACTAGATCCATGGCCGGGAACGATGGCACGGCTGGAAACGAGGTGAGCTTCCTCCCCTCTCCCTTGGTGCTAGATCTGTAGTTAATATTCTAGGAGAGATATCGACTCCTTAGAGTCTTGATGGTGAGGAGGAGATTTCTTAGGGAAAAGCCATGCCTAGGCCGTCTTCTAGGCGTAGTCCCCTCCAACCTCTTCATTCTTCAAAGTGAAGATGAGAGAGTGATTCGTGGAGAAATATGGCTTCGTGAGGGTGAATAAGGGTGGACGATTTTCTGGAGGAGATTTTGGGAGTTTTGCGCAAGGAGGAAGATGAACGGATGCCATTCATCTCGCCTTAAGATGCGTGCAGAAATCTATTTTTTGCACGCAGAGACCTTCGTGGCCAATTTCGGGGGTTTTCTGGTCATATCTGGGTTTTCGACTAGACATGAAAGTCGTAGCCCTCAAAATTATCTTTCCAACGAGTAGTTGCACGTTTCTAGGAGATACTTGTAGCCACAGGAAAGTCTGTTCGAATTGCTGCAATTGGGGGAAATTCCACCCAGGAAATTTGTATCCTGTACGCAGCAGGCTTCGAGTTAATTTATGGTGTGATGCGAACAAATCTGGGCTTTTGACTAAACATGAAAGTTGTATCCCTTTAAATTATCTTTCCAACGAGTGGTTACACGCACTCGTCGGATTTTTGTAGCCTCGGGAACCCTTGGTCAAAGTTGCTGTCCAGATTAAGGCTGCACCTAAATTCTGGGCTGTGTAACGTGGAATGCGATGTGGTGGAATTTAATGTTGCGATCCAACTCGAGGCTTCGGTGGAATATTTGGCATAATCGTCATAGTGACATGATAAGTTGAGGTTATAAATCTAAATTCATATAACGAGTTGTGGACAAGTTTAATTGATGGAAAGAACCTGATATAATTGGGTAGATATAATTTGATAAATGTATAAATGATTTAACTATGGCCGTGATATATGTTGGATGGATAAAAGGGAATTAGTAATCCAATGCTTAGAGTGTCATCTCCCTACGGGTAGCATTATGGAAGTAACAAGTGCGGTGTTGACTGTCACTAGTTGGAATGAGATTGAGATGAGTAAAGTTGGATGGTTTGGCTTGGCCCTCAGTGTTCATGTCCCAAGGCTCCTTCCGCATTTGATGGATGGTTGGTCTTGGTCCTCAGTGTTCGCGTCCCGAGGCTCCTTCCATGCCACGATATTGTGAAAGTGCATGTGGTGTGAGTCGACACGTGGTGTCGTAATCCCGGGTTAAGGATAGTGTGGCAGGTCTACGGACTCGTCAATCGTCACACCGATGGGAGTCGACAGCTAGACCTTGGACGGTTGGGCTTGGTCCTCGGTGTTCATGTCACGAGGCTCCTTCCGTGCCAAGTGAACGGTTGGGCTTGGTCCTCGTGTTCATTTCTGAGGCTCCTTCCGTGTCACGCATAGGCCAGTTCGGGGCTAGGATCTTGGTGCTCATTTACCCAAGAGAACCCGCTGAGCCATAGTACGCATGTGAGCTTCGCTGTTATGTTCTTAGCATTGAGGCGTACGGAGGCCTAGGCCAGGTAGTGTGCAGACCAGCCTAGTAGTCGAGATGCCCGCTCTACTATCACCGTTTGGCCACGATGGTTGACGCCTGAGAGGTTAGCTACCTGCTCGAATAGTGGGAACTATAAGTATGTGTCGACATAGCGATTGCATGTGCTTGATCATGGGTGTGTCATTGCATTGCATTCATAGCATTGCACTTCATTTCATACACAAGACCCTCATCGTATAAGTTTGTATGGGCACTCCTATACGATGAGTTACTTATTGCTGAACGACCCTCAACTTATATGCTTGTATGGGCATCCATATAAGTTGAGTTACTTACTGTTATAACATTATACTCTCTTGCTGCTGTAGATGGTAGAATTGTAGAATAAGAGCTTGTTCATTTATACACTACTTGTATTGCTACATATGTTCTGTATACTTACTTCACCTACTTGTACCACTGTTTTATATATATTGTACCACTGTTTTATATATATTATTATTTGTTTCCTCCCTTTACCCATTCCCTTTTTGTATTACGTTGGACTAAACCTAGTGTGATTTCACTCTTTCTCCCTTCGGGAAAGACGATCCTTCGCCGATCTCGAACGCCACCTAACACTAGTCAACTCCACACTTTACTCAACCTGTCTTCCAGAGATGCCCATAATTGTTTATCTAATTTAGCAGACTATTAGAATCCCAAACCATATGCCACACTCACACACCAACATAGGTCATGCACTTCTGCTAACTGTAGACCATCCTTAGCAATATGAAGTACATAGTCGGTAGCACAATAATTCTTCATCCAAATGCCTCAAGATAAATAATGGGGGTCTATCATGACCTAACTAGGCTAAATACAGTAAATTATACTTTTCCTAAATAATCTGGCATTTATTTATTTTTCCCAAAAGATCCAGGTGCAACCAGTTTGAACATGAAGTACCCTATATAGTCATGCAAGATGCCTAAAATAATTATGATAAATACTAGTCTTAATCAATACTATAAATTCAAGATATAACAATTTTTCCAGTATCTTAATGACCTTAAAATTATTTTGGTAATATGCTCTATTTTCCTATATTAATGAAGTAAGTACAGAAAATAATCATCCAAAAATTGAGAATTAATTTCCTTATGCAACTACTGTCCTACCAACACCATTGACCAAGATTCCTAATTTTTCAATAGGAAATAAGCTCTGAATAAATTATACATCAAATTCCCAAAATTTATGGGTTTGTAAAGTATGTACTGCAAATATTCATCTAAAAATCATGAATTAATTTCTCCAAGTGGTTATTGACCTAAAATTATCAGAGACCAAATTTCACAATTTTTGTAACAAGTAAATAGCTCTAAATTATTTATTGACCATAATTGCACCTTTTTAAACTTGTGAAGAAAGTACTAAAGCTATTCAACTAAAATTTATAATAAAATTCAGGAATAATCATTTTGACTTAAAACATCTTCTGCCCAAATTTCATGAGTTTATATTGTACAATGTGATTATAATAAATAAAATACCATTTAGGGTCATATCATGTATAACAAAGGAGGTTCAAATAATATTACTCATAAAATTACAATAAATTCACCAGAGGTCCTATCTAACTTAGAGTCCATGCTACTTAAGTTTCACACCCTTTTTAGTAAGTTTTGGTGGCTTATTCTTCACAAAAAGTTATTATGCCCTAAGCTAGGGTTTGGGTTTTGAGATGACCATCAATCTCCAAATCCTCTAAGATTCATACCAGAAGACTTGGGCTACCCTAGAATATATTCTACCAAGTTGCAAGTTCACACAAGGGCATTTGACCTTATGCCCTTCACAACACTCAAAAGCCCCTCCTTAGGGTTTGAGTTTGGATCCTAGGGCAAAACTAGCCCAACCCACCCCATAATCCATGGGAGGGTGTATAAAGTCATATAAAACAAGTGGTCAAAGTCCCAGCCTCTGTTGAGGTGACTTGACCACTTAAACCCTCAAGGAGTACTATGACCTAATTACCCTTCTTAAGGCAAGGCTAGGGTTTGTTAAAAACCAAACCATCACCTAATGGGATGAAAATTTATACAAAGTCCCATAATGACACCAAGAACCTCTCACCAAATTTTGGGAGCAATAAGAGGTCATTCGGTTCCTTAATTAATTTAATCATGGTTTATGAAATAATTACAAAAACTATAGAAAAATGTTATCCAAAAATTCCAATTTTTTGATATGTTCTATTTATAAATAATAGTGACCCCTATCCAAAATTTCAAGTCATTTGGATTGCTGGATTGATGGGGGCACTCAAAATAATCTCTAGTCTAGCCTAGGTATAAACCTCACCAAAATGAGTACTGTGGTCAAACCACTTACCCAAATTAGTTGAAATAATTTTAAATTAAACTAGACTTCACGGGCTACAATTTTTATGTTGTCCACTTTTTCTTTCAGTGACCCTAGGTATTTTTAATATTTATTTTAATACAGCCTAGTAAACAGGATAGAAAATACAAAAAATCAAAACTAAATATAAAATGATGCAGCACGAATCTTAATGCAGATCAGAGCAATCCTTGTCATCTTCTTCCTCCAGCCAAGGGATGGGATTGTCCGAACCTAGAGCTATTTCCAGCCATGTTTCCCGGCCACCCATCCACCTCCCTGGCCGGCCACCACCGCCACCACCTTCATTGAGGTGGGGGCTATAGCCGGGAGACGGGCACGGCTGCCGGAGGGGCGGTTTCCGGCGATCCCGTAAGATTGAAAATCCAAGAAAATTTTAGAAAATCTCTTCTCCAATCAGGCTCAATTGAGCCAATTGAGCCTGATTTCTCTCCTAAAATATCTAAGGATCTAGCCCACGAAGAGAGGAGTAGAGGAGGACCTTTAGCCGTGCTTGTCGACGGGTTTGGTGGTGGTGCGCCGTGGCCAGATTTTGGAGCTTTGGGTATGTTACAACCATGCAGTGGGATGGCTCGATTCCTTCAGGAAAAATGTGGAAACTCCTCCCCTCTGCCTAGTGAAGCTTTTAAAGTCATCAAATGGGGGAGGGGAAGGTCCTAGGCTGAAAAGCCATTTATGGTCATGAAAGGTGAAATTTGGCCATGGCATATCCCTTGTATTCAGCAACCTAGAGGCTGGGGAAAACCCCTGGTCTCCTCTAACTAATGAGGGTAAGATGAATCAAGGCTTTAGAATTAATTGGAGAGGAACTCTTGCTCACTCATGGCCATTAATGGCTTTCTCTCCCCTCTTTCTCTCTCTTCCTTTTGGGAGAAATTAAATTCAGCAACTTTTATGGCTGGTTATGATTATTAAACTCCTCAAAACTAATGAGGGATAATATATTCAGCCCTTGGTATCAATTGGAGAGGCCCTTGGTCTCCCTTGGCCATGAATGACCCCTTTAAACCACTTTCTCTCTCCTCCATTGAAGGGTAAAATTGAGTTTTATTTCCCCTAGTCATCAAGGCCGAATTTGTTCATCTCCCTAGCTTATTGGCAGCCAATAACCCATATTAATAATAATAATGAGGTTAGCCCAAGTGGGAGAAATGGGTTCTTGGGTTAGCCCATTTAGGCTAATTTGACCTATTTGAAGGATTGAGTTGACCTTGGTAAAATTGACAATTTTTGTTGACCCTAATGTGTCCTTGGTGACCCATTGGCCTCCCCTAAGGTCTAGGTAGTGTTGGATAGGGTTGACTTGGCACCTTGGAGGTCACTTGACCCTTAGTAAGGGCACTTTGACCACTTTCGGGCTAGAGTTGACTTGGGAACTTAGCCTCTAAGGTTGACCCCAATGGGTCCTTGGTGACCCATTGACCCCACTTTAGGTCTTGAGAGACCTTGGTAGGGTTGGTTGAGCTTACTAAGGGCACCCTGTCCTTATTTAGGCCCCTTGCCCAATGTAGGCCTAGGATGGTCCTAAGTCAATTTTGCCATCTAGAGTTGACTCCAATGAGCCCTTAGTACTTTGTTAGACCTTCCCAAGAGTTGGTGAAGTTTTAGAGTAAGGGTGAAACCACTTGGTCCTCCTAACCTAGGGTTTAGAAATCTTCTATTTGCAGACACGGTAATCTCCACCTTCATGCCTAAGCTCACTTGGTCTTCTTGGGCTTCCTAGGGTTTTGTCATGACCTAGTCATGGAAAAACCACTCTTAGCGGTCTAGTTGGAAATGGGATGTTACAGTTTCTGGCCCGATCCTATAAATAGGCCTGCATACCTCTAATTCAGCAAGCACGGTGGAGTGGGACAACTAGCATATCAAATTCTGCGGACTCCAACTCTCAGTCCGCGCGACCTCACCTGTCTTCTCGTCCTGATCATACAGTCCGCTCGGCTTAGTGTAGCGAGTTGCAGGATCAGCTAACCGTGCGGCCAGCTGACCTCTCTGGTCAAATCGCGCGGCCTCTTGCATCTTCTTTCCTTAGCCGTCAGCTTCCCCTTGTGCCATTTATTTTCTCATGTAAAGGACTCGACTCAAGCTGTAATACTGATTCATAATCAAAGGAAAGCCCGGGGCAAGAGTGGAATTTAAGGCGCGGCGGGCGAACTCTATTGTTTTGGCTGCAAGTGACCCCCTCTCTTTCTCTTTTCCCCTCTCTCAAACTCAACCATCAGAGCTAACCGTCAAATTAACCGTCAGCTCGACAGTTCCTCATCAACATCCCATTATCCCCGCAACCCTTGATAAAGTGTGTGTTCCACTCTCGAGTGTATAGAAGCATTCACCGCATCCCCATCAACATCTCCACCTCATCCTAGTGAGACCGAACACCCGTTATCTGCTAGTTCCCGTGGCCCTTCCATTTTCGCTTATTAACTGTTAACACGCGGCCTTCAGATCTCGAACAGACAGTGAAAATAAGCGGTTACTCATGTCAGACCTCCAACCCCCTCAAAACATTCCTCGTACCAGTGAAGATGCTCTCTGGGAAGCTCTCATGCTAACACATTGGGAAACTACCCAACAAATCGCAGCGATTAACGACACCCTAGATGCTATAATTCAGCGACTAGACTCACAACCTGCAGCAATGCCGGTTACTGCAGTCAACCCAACAGTGGAGAATCTGCATTCTTACTCGCCAACTTTTCGGCCAGATGATCTTCATTCCTATCCGGCAAGTTACCCACCTAGGCAGGCCACAGTCCTTTTATAGTTTCCAATTGCTTGGCAAGGCGAGTGTTTCTACAAAATCAGTCCTCGAACCATCACTTATTCTGCCAATCACCCGAGAAAACTGCCCAAGTTTTCCACTAAGAGGAAAAGAGGCCTAGAAGCTTTATTCCACATCAAGCAATGTGAGAACCAGACTTTGGCCCACTTTGTCAAACGCTTCCAAAGAGAGATCTCAGAAGTGAAGAATGTCGATCTAGAATTCTACAAAGCCACGTTGATGGTTAGTTTACTAGAAGGACCACTCAAGTTCGAAGCCTGCCTCCGACAGCAAAGACGTATCAGGAATTGATTAGTCTCGCCAATGAATATATTGGCATTGAAGAGAGTAATCCCAGTTTCATCTCCAGGCTTGTAGCAGAGAAAGATTCTTCTTCTTCTTACAAGCAGCCTCCAAAGTCTTCTCGGAAGGATTTTCAACCGCAAGCAAGGAAGGGAAGAATTTTCCAACGTCATCAACACTTCTTCCCAAGCAAGGATCACTTCCAAAGTAAAAAAACTGTGATTGCTAGTCCCTTCTGCTTATCCATCACAAGCTTCGCAAGCAGCTTCAGTTTACCGGCAGCAGGGAATAACTCACCAAAACCTGAACTAAGCAGGGCCATGCAGGAAGTAATCCTAGTCCAGAAAGGCGAGGCTAATTACCAGCCAACAGACCAAAGATCCAAAGACTCTGACCAGTACTGTGAACATCACAAAGGAAAGGTTTGTGCGACGGAAGATTGCAGAGCCCTTCAATAACTGGTGGAAAAAATTCTGAAGCAGGTCAAATGTCAACATTTGCTTAAGAAGGATACCCCCATCTCATCCATAAATCTCAAAAGGCAAAAGGAGGCAGGCTATTTTCTTGCCTCAAAGTCCCTCGCAACCATGGCTGGTTATCTTTGTTTTACATTCTTCAAACATTTTTCTTTCTAAAATCACTTCTAAGTGTTCTTTTATTTCTTTTCAATAAATCTTATGGCTGAGATCCCATACTAACACATTTACCTTTTTAGAATGCTTCCTCCTCTATTTTCTCTTTGCCAAAGAGATCACTGAACCACTGAGATATCGTCGAGTCATGTTATTCCCTCCATAGATTTTTCTCAGGCATAAAATCATGATGATCACATATAGTGGGGAGTGTTCGCGTATGTGTAGTGGGTGCCGCTTAATCTATCATGGTGGACTTCAGGCTTCGGATCCAACCATTATCTAACACACAGTGTGTATCAAGTGAGGTCCCAGTGTGTTAGCTCAGCTGTGCTTCGCTAAGGATACGTTATAGTTACGATGATCTTTGCTTGACAAGCAATGACGAACAAGTGTAGCCTTGTCTCTTCGATCATCTCATGACTATAATGGACAAATACTCTATGTTACTCTCAATTCGTGCCTTAGCGGTGCCCACAACTCCGTTGATCACTCCATAGACAAGCAATATGCCACTTGGTGCATCTAATCTAATTGATCAACGATGATTGTAACCCGAGGCATGAGAGAAGTGTATCTATAATTTCCTTCTAAGGATTTTGTGTATGTCTCCCTTTTGTGCCCTTTCAAGGGAATGCGGCTAGTCCGCTCTAGGTAGGACTACACCTTAGATGATTTTTCTTAGGCAAGCGATGCTTAAGGCCCCTGGGGAATACCTGTGGAATCATCCAGTCTTTTTTGGGTCATCTTCGGGTGTAGCCTCCTTTTTCATTCTACCTTCTTTCAGGCTAACAGGTTAAATCCGACCTATCAAAAGGATTAGCAATGTCTTTTTGCTTATACTCGCTTTATATACTCGGCTTGCATGAAGCTCTATTAGATGATGGTCGACAAGCTCTCTGTTGCTTTAATTGGATTTTTTTTGCACTAATTGATAGTCAGAGAATCTGATTCTCTTCGATTGGCAAAACATTCAGTTGAAGTCTAGTCAGTGTTTTCATCTGAATGATCTGGATTTCACATTGAGATATCATATCTGATCTTGCAAAAAGATCATTATAGCAGTTTGATATTTATTCGGTTAATAGCAGAGTTTGTCGGGCATTTCCTCTGATATCCAATTATATCTTCCTTATCATATCAACAATCAACATTAGCAAGTTCTATTCAGGTACTTGCAGCTTACTTTTCCATCATATCTGCTTTTAACTCTTCTTCTTGTAGAGGTTAGCAGATATTAGCAAGTTCTATTCAGGTACTTGCATCTAACTTTTCAATCATATCTGCTTCTAACTCTTCTTCTTGCAGAGGTTAGCAGATATTAGCAAGTTCCCTTCAGGTACTTGCAGCTTGCTTTTCCATCATATCTGCTTATAACACTTCTTTTTGCAGAGGTTAGTAGATATTAGCAAGTACCATTTATGTACCTGCAGCTTACTTTTCTATCATATCTGCTTCTAACTCTTCTTCTTGCAGAGGTTAGCAGATATTAACAAGTACCCTTCAGGTACCTGCAGCTTACTTTTCTATCATATCTGCTTCTAACTCTTCTTCTTGCAGAGTTTAGCATATATTAACAAGTTCCATTCAGGTACTTGCAGCTTACTTTTCTATCATATCTACGTCTAACTCTTCTTTTGCAGAGATTAGCAGATATTTGCAAGTTCCCTTCAGGTACTTTAAAACTTAGTTTTCCTTCATATCTACTGCTTACTCTTTCTTCTGCAGAGACTACCAGATAATTGCAAGTTCCCCTTAGGTACTTGCTACTTACTTTGTTTTCATATCTACTGCTTACTCTTCTTTTTGTATAGGTTAACAGGTGCTTGCAAGTTTCCATCAGGTACTTGAAAGTTATTATTCTTCTATGCCTTCCTCTCATTTCTGTTTTGCAGAGCTCGATGGAAGACATTCACAAGCCTTCTTCATTTTGCAAAAGTAACTCAGGTGCACACAAGATGTACATCTTTTCTCTTGCATTAACTTTTCCTTTGCTTGAAAGATATAGACATTGGCAAACCTTTCCTGAGGAGAGACATCAGGTTCTATCTCTCCCTGACTCTTGTTTTTTTGAGAGATGGATCACGATTTTCGTGTGTCGCCTACTTTTTCGAAGTTCCCTTCAGGACTTAAAAAAGTGCAGGGATTATGTTAACCCAGAAATCGGTGATCCCTCCCAAGGTAGCTAACTTGCAAGTCGCGGCCTGCTCCAGGTTCCCCCTGGAGGTCGCAGCCTGTCAGCCCCTTTTTTCTAAGGATGGGTTGACAGACTTCTCTGTCCGCTCAGGCCGCGCAGCTAAGTTGGTCTTTTCATCCTGACCACCCAGGTCGCGCAGCAGTCGCTTGTTTTGCAGGGGCTGCGGACTACTTCCTCAGTCCGCCCCTACAAGTCCTGCGGTTAGTTCAGTGAACTGTGTGATGGTTTATTCTTCTCCAACAAGCGAACTACCGAACTAAGTGGCGGAGTTGCATTGCAATCTGCCCAGGCCGCCAAGTAGACGCATGCCTGGCAGGAGTTGCAAGTTTCTTCAACCCACTCCTGCAGGTCGCACAGCAAGCAAGGCAAACTATTTCATCGCCATGTTACCTGCCTCCAAGTCGCCTAACACAACGCGGACTCAACCTCTGTCTGCCAAAGGGAGGTGGACACTCTACTCACCAGTTGACGAACTCGCCTAATCCGGCGGCATGCGTGACCTTCTCTATTCAGTTTTCCAGGTCGTCAAGCCCTTGTCGCCTAGCAGGGGGGACAAGCCTCCAGTCAGCAGTGGCGACCTGACTCTAGGCCGTCCACTATCACCAGCAGCGATAAGCCTCCAGCTCGCCATATAATAGCAATGGCGACCTGCCTCCATGTCGTCAGTCAGCAACGGATACCTGCTCCACCTCGCAAGCATGTGCAACCTTCCTCCTCAGTTTGCCAGGTCGCCAAGCCCTTGTCACCCAGCACAAATGACAAGCCTCCAGCAGTAGAGAAGAACTCCTCCAGTCCATCGTGAGCTAGGCGGGCACCTCGTGCAGTCCGCTAGGAGAACTTCCCTAGCGTCGGCTTCTCAGCAGTCGGCGACCTGCCTCATCCTGTCCGCAGCGAGCTAGGAGGACTCATTCTGCAGTCCGCTAGCTAGTCCTCCTGTTTCCCGACGCCCGCTTCCTCCCTACAGCGGGCGGACTATTCCTCAGCTCACATAACATGGTGCGGACTCGGCGTACTTCTCCTCAGCTCGCACAACTTACCGCTCTACCGGGGGTAACGTTACCAGGACCGTCTCTGACCCGAGCCTATAAATAGGTCCCCATACCTCTCATTCAGCAAGTACGGTGGAGTGGGACAACCAGCACATCAAATCCTACGGACTCCAACTCTCAGTCTGCGCGACCTCACCTGTCTTCTCGGCTTGATCGCATAGTCCACCCATCTTAGTATAGTGAGTTATTGGATCAGCTAACTGCGCGGCCTGCCGACCTCTCTGGTCAAACCGCGCGTCCTCTAGCATCTTCTTTCCTTAGCCGCCAGCTTCCCCTTATACCCTTTATTTGCTCATGTAAAGGACTCGATTCAAGCTGTAATACTGATTCATAATCAAAGGAAAGCTCGTCGCCAGAGTGGCATTTAATCCATGGCGGGTGAACTCTGTTGTTGTCGCTGCAAGCGGCCCCTCTCTTTTTCTTTTTCCCTCTCTTGGTCTCAACCATCAGAGATAACTGTCAAAGTAACCGTCTTCTCGACAGATCCTCATCAACCTCCCATTATCCCCGCAACCCTTGATCAAGCACGTGATCCACTCTCGAGCATGCAGAATCATTTACTACATCCCCATCAACCTTTCCACCTCATCCTAGTGAGACTGAACACCCGTTATCTGTTGGTGCTCGAGGCCCTTCCATTTCCGCGCATCAATAGTTCAATGTTCAGGCAGTTTTATATTCTGAAGACAAAATGATTTTGAAAGTTTTAATTTCAGTCAGTTACCCTCTGATATTTACTGCTAAATATTCTTAATGAATATAGCCTTTTCAGGTAGCATTAAATATGGATATATCATAGAGTTTAATTCTAATTTATTTCCCTGAGCAGTTACAATTCTCAGAGATTCTCCAGGCGTTTCAGATTGGTTTTAATTCAATTGTTTGAATTTTTCTCAGAGATTATATATTAAGATTATTGTTGCTTCAAAGGGTTACACTCTTACAGATCTCATAAGTTTACAGAGTTAGACTTTCAAGGTGACACACTGTTACTGATTTAGAGACTTACAGATCAACATTTTTTAACAGATTTTTGTTTATGTATCTGCAAGTGAAAAGTCTTCAACTAGTCAAATAGAAGAAGGACTATATGTAACGCCCCGTCTTTTCAGCGATTATTTTTATTCTCGTTTGGCGTTACGATGACGCGATTCCGTGGCTTGTGCCATGTGTGGAGTATGGTTTAGCTCCTTAGAACTGAGTGCCCTGTTTGGTAGCCTGTTGGCAAGATCTCCCTAGCAAACCGAGTCGTTTTGGTGACCCGGTGTGGCCTCTCGGGGGGATGTTTGTGTTTGGCTTTGTTTGGGCATAACTCGAGTTCTGTTCGTCGAAAGTTAATTTCGACTTCGCCGTTGTGTTCGTAGCGTGGATATTTAGCTACGGTGCGAATTTCGTCGAATTCCGAGGTGAATCGGTTTTCGCGTCAATTTGGTGCTTTATGTAATTTTGTAATTAATTATATAATTATATAATTATATATATATAAACATAATAAGATGAAATGAAAAGCCCCATCATCTTCTTCACGTAAGAAACCGCCGCCCTTGTACGAGAGAATCGAGTAACCGCCGAGCCTTCCCTTCGGACGCCGATTCCCGGAGCGTTTGTGGACGGAATTCGATTCCGAGAGTGGATACGGATTGCTCTCGACGAGACCTTCATTCCTGCGGTAAGAAATTCGATTTTCGTGGAGTTTTGGAAGGATTGGAATTTTCAGTTTTGGAAGTTTTCCGCCATTAATGGTCGAGTCTTTGTTCTAGGTGTTGCGGCCGTCTTGATCCGTGCGAAGAGGAGGAAAGCAGTCCAAAGCTTCGCTGAGATTTGAGGCAAGTGGTATTCTTGCCCTTGCCAAGTGTTTTCTTTTATTTTATTTGATGAAATTGAAATCCCGGTTAGCCCAGGTTAGAGGCCTTGTTGTTCTCGTTTTCTTGCTAACTATAGGGCTTAGTTCTTCCTACTGAAACCCCCCCTATGTTGTGATGTGTGGAATCCAAATTGTCGGCGTGAAGCCGTTGTTTTCCTTTAATTTTGATTGATGCTCTGGTTCGGGCGTAGCCGAGAGGGAGAGTTAGGAGGGGGGTGTGGTTGCCAATTTCCTTCGTTATGGTATTATTCGAATGGTTAGGCATAGTTTATATGGTAGTAGCGTGAGACGTGATAGTTGTCTACTGCTACTGCAGTGGCGTGAGTCGTGTGCGCGTTCCGGTGTCGTTCGGGAAATTCCAAACGGTACAGGTTTGCCGCGCACGGTCATCAACCTTTAGGGCGCACGACCACTGGTCGTGTGCCTCTGTTCGTGCGCGTATAAATTTCAGTTTCCAAAGTTCTGTCTCGGGCAATCGCACGAGCGCTGACATCAGTGCGCACGACCACTGATCGTGCGACACTGATCGTGCGCAGTTGCTAGGTTTTCTGTCAGGTTTCCAGGTTCGTTTCGCACGATCATCAGCCGATGAGTGCGCACGACCACTGATCGTGCGTCACTGATCGTGCGCTTTGTATAATTCCTTTTGCCAGGCGAATTTAGATGGTTTCGAGTGCGGGAGTTTAGATACTCAAGTGGCAGGCAATTACTTGAGTTCTGGATCTTCTGCCTTGGTCGTTCGACTGTCGTCGAGCTCCGTTTTCTTTAGCGGGCTTGTGGGTAGTAACTTAATTTTGGCGGCGAGTGAGGCTAGCTCACTCAAGGCCAAAGTTTAGGTAGGCACTGAGTGGGTTTCACTCAACGCCTAGTCGTGTTGGTTTATTTCAACACTCTTCCTTTACCTTGTATTTCGTTTCCGAGTGGATTTTTTTTCCAGTTGTATTTCTGGGTTTTTCTTGTCGGCCGTTTTCTTTATTTTTCCTAAAGGCCGAATCGTGGGTCGTGGATAGTAGTGGTGGTTGTAGCTCTTTATGGGGGTGGAGTTGTGTGATATAGCCAAGGCCACCCATGGATTTCTTGCTCCAGGTACGGGCTGGGCATGTCGGGTGGAAGGTCCCTTGTGTTTTCACGTGTTGACCCTCGAGCTTTTGACTTGGACATGGTGGATTGGGGGACTGCGTTTGTCTTCGATCCGGTTCCTCGTTGTTGTTTTTGCTACTATCACTTCCCGCAGTTTAGGGTGTTAGAAGTTTCTTCTTTGGTAGTGTTGCAGCATTCTGGCTCTTGGTAGTCTAGTAGGCCCTGCAGGATGTTGTTCCTGGGCTGGGTCGTTGCTATTTCTTTGCACGTTGTGCAGTTCTTGTTGTCCTGTTTTGGACAGTTGTGACTCTTTCTACTGCATGTTTTCTGTTATTTTGTCCTTTTGGTTGACTCTTTCATGCAGTTTTACCTTGATTTTTGCTTGCTGAGGTATTCTGTTTTCTTTTGGAATACCCCAGGTTCTGAGCTGTAGCCAGTTTGGTGGCTAGTTGGAGGTGTTGTTGTTGGTGGACTCCCGGACTTTGGAGTTTTGTTTACCTTGTTTGTGAGGTTGTTTTTAGTACTTTCTTACAGACATATATGTGTGCTGGTGAGTTCGTGTCAGGTTGTTGGCGCCCACTAGTAGTTTTTACCTTGTACTAGATATATACTATTGCTGCTACCATTTATTTTCTGGAGATAGTCTACTTGCTTTGAGAAGGTTTTATGCTAGGTTGCTAGTTATTTTTAAACTATAATTACTATTATAAATGAAGCTCATGATCAGCATGTTTTGTAAACTTAATCACTACTTTCCAAATCACGTACGAAAACCGTTTTCTTATATATATTATATAAACTAAGTGTAGTGTCTTGCATAGTATGAGTGGTTCTCTTGGGACCCTTATGCGCTCTTTAGGGTGTAAAACCTAATCAAAGTATTTTTCCGCAGCGTTTAAATATAGTTTTCTTTTGTGGACTAGATGATCCACTGAGCCGAGGGATACGGACTCTAAACATAACTGATTTTCTATTCATTAAGCACATGATTTTCTTGCATAAAGATTGTAGTTGGATTTGCCTGAGCGTCAGCAGTTATCCCCTGCTTGACGTGGCATCATGACGCGTGTTTTCTCTTACTCTGATAATTCTTAATTCGGAGAAAATGCGGGTTGTGACAGTTGGTATCAGAGGGAGGTTGCTTGACAAGTTAGTTGGGCAACCTTCCTTAGATGTTGTTAGTAGTTCAGCATCATGTCATTCACACACCGATATGTCATCAGCACGTCTTGGCAAAGGCACGAACACTACACTCATAGCATAACATGAAGTATACGGGGCATATTATGTAGTATGGGATGCATAATATGTGTTCGTATATGGATCCACCATAGGGGCTACATGTGAGGGTTATGTAGTATGGGATGCATAACCTCACCACATGACTGCGACTAGCACGTTTCTTTTTCGTTGCATGGAAATGTTATGTAGTATGGGATGCATAACATTTTCATGTGTACGCCGCTCATATCATGCATTAGGGCCTTCTTTTTAGAATGCATAGCACAATCATGCATATCATATCATTGCATAAGCACAACGCGCCGAGCTAAAGATTTGCAGGATGACATATGTACACACATAAGTTTTCAAACTAACATAAGTTCATGCATCCGATCTAGGCACAAGAGTTAGTGAGGTGGTGGTTAACCATCCTAGGATAGGGCATATCATCTAATTATTGTGAAGAAGATAAACTCTCAGAGCAAGTTTAGCAGCTTTAAGTCTATATCTACATATGTATTGTCTGTACTGGTAGTCGGTTCTAGTCGTGGGATTTGGTTCTGATTTGCGTTGTATTGATTTTTTTTTTAGGATGGCTAGGCGTCCTGCGACCCGATCGACTCCCCTGTCTGAGGGTGAATCTTCTGGAGCTCAGAACGATGCGGTGATCGAGGGTCTGCGCCAGAGTAGCGTAGCTATGGGGAGGCAGTTGGAGGAAGTGCAAGCCCAGATTCAGACTTTGGTGGCAGTTGTGGCAGGGCAGGCTCAGGGTGCGCAAGTTCCTGCAGGGGGGTTAGCTGTTCCTCCTCCTCCTGCACCCTTGAGACCTCAAGTGGTGGTGCCAGCAGAGATGGCCTTCATCTCGCAGTTTCAGAGGCTGAGCCCTCCCACTTATGATGGGAAGGCAGATTTCATGGTGATAGACGACTGGCTGATCTCCATGGAGGAGATGTTCTCGTACTCAGGGATTGCAGATGATCAGAGGGTGATGATAGCCGCCTATCAGCTTAAAGGATTGGCTAAGAGTTGGTGGCTGAGAGAGAAGGAGAGCTTAGTGGCTGGATGCTCTTGGGAAGTGTTCAAGGAGATGCTGTTGAGGAAGTTCTTACCCTCGGTCGAGCGTGACCGCCTCATGAATGATTTCCTCTATCTGAAGCAAAGGCAGCTCACGGTGGGTGAGTATGAGATAGAGTTTAGTAAGTTGAGCCGTTTTGCCCCTGGATTGGTCAGCGTGGAGGCTGATCGAGTTAAGCGATTCCTCGGTGGTTTGAGGAGTGAGGTGCAGCAGTTGGCCAGTGCTTATGGGTCAGTGACTTATGCTGGAGTTGTAGAGGCTGCTCTTAAGGTTGAGGCCATTGAGACGGCGAAGAGCAGAGGCCAGCAGCTGAGGAAGGATAAGAGGAAGTTGGTAGAGGAGAAGAAACCCCTCGTACCCGATGCTGTTCCGGGAAAGAGGAGCAGGGTGGTGTGCAGTTTTTGTGGCCGGTCAGGCCATCCTGTTGAGAGGTGTTTCAAGAAGGCGGCAGCTCAGAAGAAGGAGCAGGTTCATGCTATTCAGGGTGCTCCTGGGAGAGATGTCTCCTGTTCAGTTTGCAAGCGATCCGGGCATGATGCAGCCCAGTGTTGGTCCAGGGTTAGAGTCTGCTATCAGTGTGGGCAGAAGGGTCACGTTAAGTCGAGGTGTCCTCAGGCCCAGTCAGCTCTTCCTGCAGTTCCATTGCAGGCATTACCTCCACCTCAGCATGTGGACAAGGGAAAAGGGAAGCTGAACGTGATTTCTTCCGAGGAGGCTCAGACTTCGACCCAGGTGATCTCAGGTTAGTAGTTAGTTGTTTGTTGTTTTTTTTTTCTAGCCTGGTAGTTTAGTTGCTAGATTAATTGCGGTACTGTTGTGCTAGTTCCTTAGCTTTGTGCGTTCCTATAGGGAAATTTAAGGTGAAGAACCGCTGGGCGCGTGTCCTGTTTGACTCCGGGGCTACCCACTCGTTCGTGGCTAGAGCCTTTGTGGAGCGTCATCGGTTGTCTCTAGATCGTGTTCGGGATTCCTTCCGTGTCAAGTTTCCCTCTGGTGAATCTGTGTTGTCAGATTTGGGTATTTTGGATTGCCCGGTTTTGTTGGGGGATTTTCTTGCGAAGGCGGATCTGAAGATGATTGATCTAGAGGACTTCGATGTCATTTTGGGCATGGACTGGCTCTCTCGGTATGATGCGGTCATTCAGTGCAAGGGAAAGCGCTTGGACTTCATCAGGGACGACGGTCAGCCCGGCAGCGTGTATGCTGATCCGTGTCAGGATTCTCCGGTTCTCTCTGCGGTATGTGTTCAGAGATTGTTTCTTTCTGATTGTTGTGTTTGTTTAGTCTCGGTGGTTGGAACCGTTGTTAGCGTGCCACGCTTGGAGGAGATTCCTATTGTTCGTGGTTTCGCCGATGTTTTTCCTGATGATCTTCCTGGTATCCCTCCTGAGCGGGATGTGGAGTTTGTTATTGATTTGGAGCCGGGTACGCGTCCTATTGCTAAGGCGCCGTACCGGATGGCCCCTCGTGAGTTAGAGGAGTTGCGAATTCAGTTAGATGAGTTGTTGGCTAAAGGTTTTATCAGGCAGAGTTCGTCGCCTTGGGGTGCTCCTGTTTTGTTCGTAAAGAAGAAAGATGGGTCGATGCGGCTTTGCATCGACTATAGAGAGTTGAACAAGGTCACTATCAAGAACAGGTACCCTCTGCCGAGGATCGATGATTTATTTGACTAGTTGCGTGGTAGCTCGGTGTTCTCCAAGATCGATCTTCGTTCGGGCTATCATCAGCTCAGGATCCGTGAGGCAGATATTCCACGGACTGCGTTTAGGTCGAGGCATGGGCACTTTGAGTTTTTGGTGATGTCGTTTGGTTTGACCAACGCACCATCAGCCTTCATGGATATGATGAACAGGGTGTTCAAGGATTTCCTAGACAAGTTCGTTGTGGTCTTCATTGATGACGTGTTGGTTTATTCTCGCAGTGCTGAGGAGCACGAGCAGCATTTGCATTTGGTCCTATCAGAGTTGAGGAACCACAAGTTATTCGCCAAGTTGAGCAAGTGCGAATTTTGGTTGCCTCAGGTTTCTTTTCTAGGCCACGTGGTGAACAAGGATGGGATCTCGGTTGACCCAGAAAAGATTGCAGCAGTGATGGATTGGAGTAGGCCGAATACTCCTAAGGAGATCAGAAGTTTCTTAGGGTTGGCTGGCTATTACAGGAGATTCGTGGAGGGTTTCTCTTCTCTAGCCGCACCATTGACCAAGCTGACTCAGAAGAATGTGGCTTTTGTTTGGAGCGAGAAGTGCGAAGAAGCTTTTCAGGAGTTAAAGAGGAGATTGTGTACTGCTCCCGTTCTAACCCTACCTACTGAGGGCGTGGATTATGATGTATATGTGGATGCTTCGCATATAGGTCTGGGATGCGTATTAATGCAGGATGGAAAAGTAATTGCTTATGGGTCAAGGCAGCTGAAAACTCATGAGCGGAATTATCCTACGCATGACCTTGAGTTTGCAGCGGTTATCTATGCGTTGAAGTTGTGGAGGCACTTACTTTATGGGGCTCAGTGCAAGATTTTTACTGACCATAAGAGCCTGAAGTACGTGTTCACGCAGAAGGAGTTGAATCTGCGTCAGCGGCGGTGGCTTGAGTATGTGGCGGATTATGATGTGGAAATCCAGTATCATCCGGGCAAGGCCAATGTGGTGGCCGACGCCCTGAGCCGAAAGACGGGAAAGATCTTTAACCTCTCCGCCGATCGATTAGTCGAGGAGTTCCTCCTTATGGATATTTCAGTGGGATGCTATAGTTTACAGAGTAGCTTATCAGTAGAAGAGCCGTCCTGGATTTCTTTGACTAGATTGCATCAGAAGGACGATCCGGATCTGTTGCACCTTTTTACCAGGACAGAGAAGGGAGAGTTGCCAGATTTTTCTATTGATGATGCGGGTACTTTGAAGTACCGCGGCAGGTTTTGCGTTCCCGCTGTTGGGGACATTAAGAGTATGATTTGCAGTGAGGCTCATGGTTCCAGCGTTGCCTACCATCCAGGATCTACGAAGATGTACCGTGACTTAAAGCAAATTGCTTGGTGGTATGGTATGAAAGGAGATATAGCCCGATATGTTGCTGAGTGTCACACTTGCAAGCGTGTGAAGGCCGATCATGGAAGGCCTGGTGGTAAGTTGACTCCGCTAGATATCCCGACTTGGAAGTGGGAGAGTATATCTATGGACTTCATTACGGGTTTGCCAAAATCCCCGAGGGGATTTGATTCTGTTTGGGTTATAGTGGATAGATTGACGAAGTGTGCTCACTTCGTGCCTTATAAGATTGATTACCCGATGAAGAAGATAGCGGAGTTGTACTTGTCTGAAGTCATCCGACTCCACGGTGTGCCGGTTAGCATCATTTCTGATCGAGACTCCCGGTTTACTTCTCGTTTTTGGCAGAGTCTGCAGGAGGGTTTGGGTACGGATCTGAGGTATTCTACTGCGTACCACCCTCAGACCAATGGGCAGACGGAGCGGGTCAATCAGATTGTTGAGGATATGATCCGGTGCTATATTTTAGACCACGGTGGAGCGTGGGATGAGCGTCTGCGACTCATGGAATTTGCTTACAATAACAGTTATCAGGAAAGCTTGCAGATGGCTCCGTTCGAAGCCTTGTATGGGAGGCGCTGTAGGACTCCGTTGTTTTGGGCTGAGGCTGGTGAGAAGCCTTTGTTGGGTCCTGATGCTCTAGAAGAGATGGAAGTCGCCGTGAAGCTTATTCGGGAGAAGCTTCGTTTAGCCCAGGAGAGGTATGAAAAGAACGCCAATCGGCGTAGGTCTGCTTTGGAATTTTCAGTAGGGGATCTTGTATACCTCAAGGTTTCTCCAATGGTTGGTGTGAAGAGATTTGGTAAAAATCGGAAATTGGACCCAAGGTATGTGGGCCCGTTTGAGGTCTTGGAGCGGATTGGCGTGTCTGCATATAGATTGGATTTGCCAGCAAACTTCCCTGGTGTTCATAATGTTTTTCATGTTAGCCAATTGCGGAAGTGTGTGCGCAGCAGTGGGCAACTCTTGGATGTTGTGCCCCAGTTAGAGCCCAACCTCTCTTTTGTTGAGGTGCCAGTTCGTATTTTGGATACTCAGGAGCGTGTGCTGCGAAAGAAGTCCATACCGATGGTGAAAATTCTATGGAAAAATCAGGATTTGGAGAGCGCGACTTGGGAGCTAGAGTCGGCCATGAGGAGGGCGTACCCTCACCTGTTTCGCTGATTTGATCGGTATGTTTCCCTTTGTATCTTCTGTTTGTTACTTTTCCTTCTTTTGTAGGAGGGTTGTGCGTAAAGTTTCGGGACGAAACTTTCTTTTAGGGGGAGTGACTAAAACGCCCCGTCTTTTCAGCGATTATTTTTATTCTCGTTTGGCGTTACGATGACGCGATTCCGTGGCTTGTGCCATGTGTGGAGTATGGTTTAGCTCCTTAGAACTGAGTGCCCTGTTTGGTAGCCTGTTGGCAAGATCTCCCTAGCAAACCGAGTCGTTTTGGTGACCCGGTGTGGCCTCTCGGGGGGATATTTGTGTTTGGCTTTGTTTGGGCATAACTCGAGTTCTGTTCGTCGAAAGTTAATTTCGACTTCGCCGTTGTGTTCGTAGCGTGGATATTTATCTACGGTGCGAATTTCGTCGAATTCCGAGGTGAATCGGTTTTCGCGTCAATTTGGTGCTTTATGTAATTTTGTAATTAATTATATAATTATATAATTATATATATATAAACATAATAAGATGAAATGAAAAGCCCCATCATCTTCTTCACGTAAGAAACCGCCGCCCTTGTACGAGAGAATCGAGTAACCGCCGAGCCTTCCCTTCGGACGCCGATACCCGGAGCGTTTGTGGACGGAATTCGATTCCGAGAGTGGATACGGATTGCTCTCGACGAGACCTTCATTCCTGCGGTAAGAAATTCGATTTTCGTGGAGTTTTGGAAGGATTGGAATTTTCAGTTTTGGAAGTTTTCCGCCATTAATGGCCGAGTCTTTGTTCTAGGTGTTGCGCCCGTCTTGATCCGTGCGAAGAGGAGGAAAGCAGTCCAAAGCTTCGCTGAGATTTGAGGCAAGTGGTATTCTTGCCCTTGCCAAGTGTTTTCTTTTATTTTATTTGATGAAATTGAAATCCCGGTTAGCCCAGGTTAGAGGCCTTGTTGTTCTCGTTTTCTTGCTAACTATAGGGCTTAGTTCTTCCTACTGAAACCCCCCCTATGTTGTGATGTGTGGAATCCAAATTGTCGGCGTGAAGCCGTTGTTTTCCTTTAATTTTGATTGATGCTCTGGTTCGGGCGTAGCCGAGAGGGAGAGTTAGGAGGGGGGTGTGGTTGCCAATTTCCTTCGTTATGGTATTATTCGAATGGTTAGGCATAGTTTATATGGTAGTAGCGTGAGACGTGATAGTTGTCTACTGCTACTGCAGTGGCGTGAGTCGTGTGCGCGTTCCGGTGTCGATCGGGAAATTCCAAACGGTACAGGTTTGCCGCGCACGGTCATCAACCTTTAGGGCGCACGACCACTGGTCGTGTGCCTCTGTTCGTGCGCGTATAAATTTCAGTTTCCAAAGTTCTGTCTCGGGCAATCGCACGAGCGCTGACATCAGTGCGCACGACCACTGATCGTGCGACACTGATCGTGCGCAGTTGCTAGGTTTTCTGTCAGGTTTCCAGGTTCGTTTCGCACGATCATCAGCCGATGAGTGCGCACGACCACTGATCGTGCGTCACTGATCGTGCGCTTTGTATAATTCCTTTTGCCAGGCGAATTTAGATGGTTTCGAGTGCGGGAGTTTAGATACTCAAGTGGCAGGCAATTACTTGAGTTCTGGATCTTCTGCCTTGGTCGTTCGACTGTCGTCGAGCTCCGTTTTCTTTAGCGGGCTTGTGGGTAGTAACTTAATTTTGGCGGCGAGTGAGGCTAGCTCACTCAAGGCCAAAGTTTAGGTAGGCACTGAGTGGGTTTCACTCAACGCCTAGTCGTGTTGGTTTATTTCAACACTCTTCCTTTACCTTGTATTTCGTTTCCGAGTGGATTTTTTTTCCAGTTGTATTTCTGGGTTTTTCTTGTCGGCCGTTTTCTTTATTTTTCCTAAAGGCCGAATCGTGGGTCGTGGATAGTAGTGGTGGTTGTAGCTCTTTATGGGGGTGGAGTTGTGTGATATAGCCAAGGCCACCCATGGATTTCTTGCTCCAGGTACGGGCTGGGCATGTCGGGTGGAAGGTCCCTTGTGTTTTCACGTGTTGACCCTCGAGCTTTTGACTTGGACATGGTGGATTGGGGGACTGCGTTTGTCTTCGATCCGGTTCCTCGTTGTTGTTTTTGCTACTATCACTTCCCGCAGTTTAGGGTGTTAGAAGTTTCTTCTTTGGTAGTGTTGCAGCATTCTGGCTCTTGGTAGTCTAGTAGGCCCTGCAGGATGTTGTTTCTGGGCTGGGTCGTTACTGTTTCTTTGCACGTTGTGCAGTTCTTGTTGTCCTATTTTGGACAGTTGTGACTCTTTCTACTGCATGTTTTCTGTTATTTTGTCCTTTTGGTTGACTCTTTCATGCAGTTTTACCTTGATTTTTGCTTGCTGAGGTATTCTGTTTTCTTTTGGAATACCCCAGGTTCTGAGCTGTAGCCAGTTTGGTGGCTAGTTGGAGGTATTGTTGTTGGTGGACTCCCGGACTTTGGAGTTTTGTTTACCTTATTTGTGAGGTTGTTTTCAGTACTTTCTTACAGACATATATGTGTGCTGGTGGGTTCGTGTCAGGTTGTTGGCGCCCACTAGTAGTTTTTACCTTGTACTAGATATATACTATTGCTGCTACCATTTATTTTCTGGAGATAGTCTACTTGCTTTGAGAAGGTTTTATGCTAGGTTGCTAGTTATTTTTAAACTATAATTACTATTATAAATGAAGCTCATGATCAGCATGTTTTGTAAACTTAATCACTACTTTCCAAATCACGTACGAAAACCGTTTTCTTATATATATTATATAAACTAAGTGTAGTGTCTTGCATAGTATGAGTGGTTCTCTTGGGACCCTTATGCGCTCTTTAGGGTGTAAAACCTAATCAAAGTATTTTTCCGCAGCGTTTAAATATAGTTTTCTTTTGTGGACTAGATGATCCACTGAGCCGAGGGATACGGACTCTAAACATAACTGATTTTCTATTCATTAAGCACATGATTTTCTTGCATAAAGATTGTAGTTGGATTTGCCTGAGCGTCAGCAGTTATCCCCTGCTTGACGTGGCATCATGACGCGTGTTTTCTCTTACTCTGATAATTCTTAATTCGGAGAAAATGCGGGTTGTGACACTATACCCTGAAGAGAAGCGTCCCCTCCTGATCTCAAATCTCTACTCAAATCAGGGGGAACTTTTTTCATCTTCATCCACTAAAGTCTTCTCATAAACATTTGATATAGAAGACATCATCAACTCTCTTAGTTTATTTCTTAAACTGTGTATAGGGTTTTTAACTCCCTTCAAAAGTTATCTCTTGGTTCATAAGTCACCTGATCAAAAGACTTAAGCTTGGTTTTTGGGCACCTGATCAAAAGCTCAAAGGGTTGCAAGATCTCCCTTAGAAAATAGATCTTCTAGTTGCAGGGCACCTGATCAAAAACCTATAGTGGATTCCTACTAGGGTGGTAGAAGAGTAGACGTACCCAGGTTTATTGGGGAACTACTATAAATCTTTGTGTCGTCTGTGATTAATTGCTTTCTTTATTTGTGTGCTGTGATTTTTCTTTCTATATATTTATTTATCACTTAATTTAAAATCCGTTATAAAAATAAAAGTTTTAAAATACTATATTCACCCCCTCACTTTCACTTCGTAATCACATGTGATTAGTAACATGGAAGTATATGTTGTTGCATTTGAATTTTGCTCGGGCAAGTTGGAGCATGTGAGAGTTTCTCGTGAGTCTCCAACCATCATGACCATGACTAAGGGACTAGCCTACATCAATTTGGTATCAAAGGGAGGTTGGCCAATTTCTTAACTTGGCCCGGTCCGCCCTAATTCACCTAGGCGTTACGTGTGCACACAATTATTTTTTTATAAAAAATATTCTTATACTTTGCGTGCCCACTAGATCCAGTCACGATTATCACACATCCTCGTCAAGTATGGCCGATAAATGACACCCAAATCAAAACCCCTATTCTATAATACCCCAAGATTCTATAGTCAGGAAAAGAGGTTACCGTGCGGCGGTAAGATGATATCGCGTGGCGGTAGCATCAGGCATCGAGAGCACTGAGTGAGGCGAGGTGACTTAATGCCTAGTCTATCGCGCGGCGGTAGAGTTACCGCAGGTGGTAGCTTGTCAATTAATTTGTCAAAGCGCTCGAGTTTCAGCAGCACGGCGGTAGTAGCTATCGCGTCACAGTAGTAGGAGCGCTCGTGTCATAACTATCGCTAACTATTGCGAGGCGCTAGCATCCTAATGCCCGATAATAGCGAAGCTGTAAAGGCATGGCCATGTGTCGGCCTGTGATTTGAGGGCCTGGGCAGTTGCACTCGAATCGAGGCGTTGATTAATAGTACCGCGCTACGGTAGTTACGTATAGTGCGGCGGTAGCTTTATTTATAGTGTTGTTTCGGCCATTTCACTTTATTTTCCTTTGGAGTTGAGAACTTAGCCGGATATTTTGGAGGAGCAGCGCCGGAAAGGAGATCTCGTCACTGTTTGAGATTCGGAACTCAAATTTGCGAAGCGAGTTCAGATCTACGGAGGCAAAGCCGCAATGATCGTGTTCGTCCGTCTAGAATTTCTCCTATAGCACGGAAGAGGACTTCTAAGGTAATGATCCTCTTCCTTGGACATGTTAAGTCCTTCTTTTTGGAATTAGAGGGTAGACACTCCACGAACACGTGGAAGTGGTTCTCCCAATGGGTAGATCTGTGTATTTCTGTTAGTTTTGCATTTAGTTCCGAAATCTAAGTACGGAATAGGCATGTTGTGTGAAGCCCATCCGGATAGGTTGGTCTTGATTGGTGATGTTTGTATGTTTTGTATGCCAGAGAAGACTCTGTGGTTATCGCATAGATTTCAGAGTCGTGGGGTGTGAAATTGAGAGCGTTGAGAGTATCGGATGTAGACTCCAAGAAAACACCCGATTTGGGGGAAGAATCTATAGTCTGTCCCCTACTAGCGCTACTACTGGCGGTAGTTCCCAGTGAGTGTTTTGTTGTTTATTGAGGCCTGTTCCTTGGAAACCTTGTAGTTGTTTGCTGAAGCCTATCTCTGGGAGACCTGTGGGATATTTTGTGAGGCATGTCTTTTGAGACCTGGGGGTCATGATGGACTTTCTCTCGAAGACCTTGGGCAAGTTTTGTGGAGCGTGAGATTGAATTACTCAGCCTTGGTAGCCATGAGTGCTAGCCTAGGATCCTTACAGAGTTATAGATCATGCGGAAAAGGGAAAAGGGATGTTGACCCGCATCAGGCCTGCGAGGCAGACATTTTGAGCACGGGATATGGCTGAACTGTACCCTCCCCTATACCGGTCGACTTGGAGTGGTCAATGTGTAAAGCACATGACTTTTCGTAGCACTGGGGAGTTATCTCTGGCAATGGCCCTTGTGAGACTAAAGGCTCAAACGTTGTTGACAGTCACATAGAATGGTGGTGTCACCCTTGTGGTCCTGTGCACCGAGAATGTGCCCTGAGAGCACGGAGCATTGGACATTTGCGCCAACGTCTGTGGCGAATGGTGCTTAAGTTGCACGATTTTATTGCCATTATATGATTATACTAATGCATGCAGGGAAGGAGCACCGCCACCCCAGGTGTGGGGTGGGGTCATTCTAATTTGGTCAGCTAATGCTAACCATTGCTATTGTTTGCCACCGTGCGGTGGAATATTTCGTGCAGGTGCAGCCGTGCCAAGCGAGATATAGCGGGATAGAGCCCAGGATTGCTAAGCTGGCCCATGAAGGCCAAAGAGAATTACCTGCTTATTTTATTGTTCATGTGTGGCCGGCCTGCGTGCCGATGTATGCAAGATATTTTAATTTGAGTTGAACAATGTAAGGACTTAAGGCTAAGTCCTTATTTGTATTTGTTTTATATTCCAAGTTGTGGTAGTGGACATTCATGTTGTTGTTGGGTTTTATTTTTAACCTTTAAATTACTTCGGCTAGAATGCACTCCGTGTTAGGATGCGTGTACATAGTTTATCATTTCAATTAGTAACTCCTTTGACTGTTCGTTGTATATGGCATCGGGCCCCGGCTGGACCTTCAGTTATATGTTATGTGACGGATGGGGATGTTACATTTTTTGTTGAAGATCTTCGCTTTGAGATGAATCAACAATTTGGGGAACTCCGAGGAATGATGGCCCAACTCTTGGCCAACCAAACACCCTCACCACCTAGAGGTCATAGGCAACCCAACCATCACCCCCACCCCATGGACGACGACCACGGTGATTTTTATCCACATGCTAACCCTCAACATCATCGCTCGGAATGAGACGTCGATCTTACCCGCTCCATTAAAATTTATTCCCCACCTATGACGGCTTAGGAGAACCGCAATTTTTTATAAATTGGGTTATGGATATGGAGTGTTATTTTGAGTGGAATCACCTAGTGGGCCTGCAGAAGGTTCAAGTTGCTAGGATGAAGCTAATGGATCAAGCCAAAGTTCTTTGGTTAAAACAGGCGCGATGATTTGGAGTCGAGACTGGTACCCCTTGTCGGTTGGGAAGTAATGAAAAACCTCTTAAAAGATCAATATGTTCCCGCTTATCATCGTACCTAAATGTTCGATGAGCGAACCACCCTTCGCCAAGGCGATAAGTCCGTAGCCGATTACATGGGGTAACTAAAAGATAAAATGGTTTGATGTGAAGTACAAGAGATGCCGGAGGTTACACTTTCTAGATTTCGTAAGGGCCTTAGCTACGACATCCAAAAGAAGCTCTTACGTTATGGTCATACCGATTTGAACACTATGTTTAGCGCTGCCTTGGACATTGAAAAACACCTTGCCTCCAAGCCCAAGACTCGTTATTTGTAGAAGGGAAAGTCCATCTTAGGACCACAACCTCCCGCCACATTGTGGGATAAGGGTAACTTCTGGTCCGCTGACCCGAACTCGGTTGTCATCACGGCTAGGAATATGAGAAACCCGACCGATGGAGAATGTCTGCGGGTAGGATTAGCAAGACAAATGCCACATGTTTTGCTTGCGACATTCAGGGCCACTACGCGAGTGATTGTCCGACCAAGCCTAAACCCTTAGCACTTTTGGATGCCTCCTCGAATCCCACAGAAATTATGTATGAAGTAGGTGAAGAGTCTGACCCCGAGGGAATCCCTGGTGATTTAGAGGATGACTATAACATGATGGTCATGAGATGTATTTTGGCTACCCCCCATGCTTTCGAGGATTGGAATAGGAATAACATTTTTTTCTCTTATCTTAAAGAGTGGAGAAAAATTATGTAAGCTTATTACAGATAGTGGGAGTTGCATGAATGTCATATTAGAGAATGCCGTAACCTGTATGTCTTTGACCCCCGAGCCTCACCCACATCCATACAAGGTTGTGTGGGTAAATAAGACTACCCTTCCGGTCACAAAGCGATGTTTGGTTCCTCTCACCATCAAAGCTTATTCGGAACAGATCTGGTGTGGCGTCATCCCCATGGATGATTGTCACATCTTATTGGGACGCCCGTGGCTATATGACCACTATGTTACTCACTTTGGGCGCGCGAACACTTATGATTTTAAGTTTAATGGAAAGAATATTATCTTGAAGCCCACCCCGCCTATGGACCCTTATGTCCCCTCTAAGGACACGATTATCCCGGTAGAGAAGAAAATGATAAATCTGATAGGAAAGAAGGAGTTTGTGTGTGATTCCTTTATGAATGGGGTCATGTATGCTTTTGTTTGTTTACAAGTGAAGTAAGATGTGTCTGTTTTTATGATTTTACAATTTCCTTAAGGAGACTCCTAGAAGAGTTTAAGGATGTATACCCAGATGATCTACTGCCCAAGTTACCCCCCATGCAGGAAATCCAACATGCGATAGACTTTATTCCGGGTTCCTCTCTTCCCAACCTTTCTCATTATCGGTTTAACGTCTTTGTACACCTTGAACTGCAAACTCAAATTTCAGAACTGCTAAGCAAAGGGTTTATCCGTCATTATAAGATTATGTGTGTCGTACCCGCTTTACTAGCCCCTAAGAAAGTTGGTTCTTGGAGGATGTGTGTTGACAGTCGGGCTATTAATAAAATCACTATCAAATATAGGTTTCTCATTCCTCGCTTGGATGACTTGTTGGATATGTTAGTTGGGGCCACAATCTTTTCTAAGTTGGATCTTAGGAGTGGCTACCATCAAATAAGGATTAGGGAGGGAGACGAATGGAAGACGACTTTTAAATCGAAGGACGGGCTTTATGAGTGGTTGGTGATGTCGTTTGGACTTTCTAATACCCTGAGCACTTTCTATCGGATGATGACTCACGTGTTCCAACCCTTTATGGGAAAGTTCATAGTGGTATATTTTAATGATATCTTAGTCTTTAGCACCTCTCTAACCGATCACGAATCGCACTTGAGGATTATCCTTACCTTGTTACGAGCGAAAGAGCTATTTGTCAATCTAAAAAAATGTATATTTTATGTTACATTCATTAAGTTTCTTAGGTATATTGTGAGTTCGGAAGGCATACATGTTGATCCTAAGAAAGTCCAAGCTATTAAGTTTTGGTCGGAGCCCACAACCATACGGGACGTTAGGAATTTTTACAAACAAGCTGTAACATTCCAACTTTTATTGGGCCACAAGACCCTAGTGAGCCCAATAAAAGTAACCTGAACCTCTACCCATGGCCCACGGTCTGGTAGGAGGCAACCCTAAGCAGGGTATATCGAGCTAGAGAATTCCAATTTGAGTTCTGTCAGTTCCTGTGGGCTTGTATAGTCAATACAAGTGTGTTGGAACTCATTCCGTCGAATTACAAAGATATATGGTGAATATGGCCATTCCTAGTAGAACATCTCAAAAACGAGATTTTTGGATATGACCTAAAGAGCTTCGATTTGAGTTGTGTCAGTTCATATGGTTTCTTGTAGTCAATTCGAACCCACGAGAACTTGTTGCGTCGCAATTCGAAGTCTAACGACGAATATCAGCAATTTGACTGTTTTAGCACGCCGCGACGCGCAGATTTTTAATAATTAGCAAACAAACTCTAATTCATCCCCGGTCAGTGGCAATGGACTTGTATGGTTAATATGAAGTCAACTGAGTTCGCCCTGGACAATTTCAAATACAAGTTGTCAACCCGTAGTAAAATCAAGCATAATTGTGCACCGAAAATAATGCACACACAAATATTGACTCGACGCCGCAACTTTGACCCAACTCCCGATGTCTTGGACCTACTTTGACTTTGACCAGCATGGGGGACCCACCCTAGGGTTGACTTTGGTCAACCACCCACCCCCCCCCCCCCCCTAAAGCCAATTTTTGGAAATTTTCTTAAGGAGGTGTACACCTCCTCTTCATGGATGGTTAAGGCCCAACCCCCCTTTACCCTTGGGCCACCAAAATCTGTCAACACAAGGAGGCTAGGTGGGCCATGGGTCAAGGTAGGCCAAACACCTAACTCCCCTCTTTCCTTCCCCTCTTCCTGACTATCAAGCCCAAGCCCAAGGCTCTTTAGGCCTTTGCTCCATCCCTCTTCCCTATACAGAAAAAGGGATCGACCTCCAGCTATCCATGGACAGCTGGATGGTGGTGATTAATCCCTCCCTAAGAGGGATTAATCCCACATCGTTAAGGGAGGGGAGGAGACCCCCTCCCTTGGCTATTTATAGCCTTCTCCCCCTCCCCAACTCCTCATAGCCCTTATGAGTCTTCTCCCCCCCCCCCCACCGGAGCTATCCCCGCCGAAAAATATCCCCCCCCAGAGCTCCACCACAACCTCTAATGGCGGATCAGTCAAGACCCTCCCAAGCCCCCTCTGCGTAGGTGGAACCTTCTCCCCTTCCCCTTTCTAAATTTTTGGATGTCCTGCATGGGCCTTCCGGCGACCGGAGTGCCGTCGGCACCACCCAAACCATGCTCCAGGTCGGGTGGTAACCGCAGGAAGCTAGCCCCTCCCAGCGCTGGTGGAGGCATTAAGGAAGGCCTAGTCCACCGGGAATGCTTTTTCCCGATGGTGGAAGGCCAGGGTGCCGCCGGAAAATGCCGCTCCGGCGGCACTCGAGAGACAGAGGTTTGCTCTATTTTGCTCTGGAGGCGGTCGGCGACAACTAGTCGTCGGGCCACCACCGGAGAGGATCTTTTCCCCCGGCGCATCGGTGGAGGGTGGTTTTGTGGCCGGGATAGTCACCGGAGAGGCAGGGTGGCGCGGTAGAGCTGGGAGCATAGTTGTCGCCACTCTGCTCTCTTTTTCACAAATTTCGGCGGTGGACGGTGGCGGCGGGCCGCCGGACCACCACCCATAGACTCGTCGGCCCCCGATGAGTCTATCGGGGGCAGCGCCTACATCCGGCAGAGGCCGACCAGTGGAGGTAGAGGACCATCGCCTTCTTCTCCGGCGGGAGAAATCACTCTCGTTCATCTCACTAATTGAGATGAATGGTTATGATAGCCTTCCACACCCCCCCCCCTCCCCCCCCCCCCCCCCCGCCTCATCTTCTGTGCCCCCTACAGCAGATCTGTGGTCGATCCACTGTGGGGAACTGTTTGAGGTATCTCCTGTCTGGCGCGATCCTGGCCGCAGGTTCGTGCTTTGATCTGTTATATGCAGACCATATTTTAATCAGAACCTTGGGAAATATTTATAAAAAAATATAGGCTCCTAGGAAAAATGTTTTGAACATAAAAGTTGTTCCCCTTAATGAGGGAAATCAGCACAAAATTTTTGGGAATTTTTGGAGTTAATTTGGTATTTTTAAAAGCCTAAATAAAAATTATTTAGCTAATTTAGAGGCTTATTGCTCGAAATTTTTTGGAAAAATTACTAGGCTCTTTTTAGACCCTCTTAAAAGTTGTATTAAAATTTGGGAACCTTGGGTTAAAAATTGAAGATTTTCCAATTTCTAGGAGCCTAGGGTCGCGCTCAGAAATTTAAGCGCTCAAATTCTTCGAAAATGGAAATCAAATGGCGCGACCACTTTGTATATTGATATTAAGTTCAATTGAGTAATCGACGAGAGTTATCGAGGCAAGATTATTATCTCTGAGTATTTTGGGGTTTTTGCAATACCACTGAGCGCCTCATTTTCAAATAACTCTCGAGCATTTTGGGTAGACTCGGAAGATGAAAGTATGAGCTTTGAGAAAAAAATCCACAACCTCGTTCTGGGTGAAGAATTTCCCTCATGAGTTAAAAATCATTTTCAAGGTTGAAATTCGTGGAAAAATGTGTCCTCTAATGAGATTCTCGGATTCGATCCGACGCAAGCAATCGAATTGCTATTTATTCTGAGATTAATAATGAAGGTGAAATTCATAATAAGCCTCCTAATCCAAGTAAGTCGTGATCGAAAGGCACAACTGGATTATTATCGGATCTTTATAATTTGTGAAACTCGAAGAAGCCTCCTAAAACTGAAATAGAACTGAACATACCTCCTGAGAATGGAGAAAGAACTGAACTGGCCTCCTGAGAACGGAGATGGAACTGAACATGCCTCCTGAGAATGGAGATGGAATTGAACTTGCCTCATATGAACGATGATGGAACTGAAGCCTCCTAAATGGAGTGATTGGACTAATAACAATTTTCTTTATGTTTTATACCAGTCTCGTACTGGTTCAGTTCATTTATTCATTTCAGTTCATTACATTCTTTTCAGTACTCCAGTCTCGTACTGGTCCAATTCATTTATTCATTTCAGTTCAGTACTTTTGTTTCAGTACTCCAGTCTCATACTGGTCCTGTCTATTTACTTTCAGTTCAGTTCATTTCTTTTAAGTACTATTCCAGTCTTGTACTGGTCTAGTTCTTTTCAGTACTTACTTTCAGTTCAGTACTACTCCAGTGTCTTACTGGTCATATTTCTTTATAGAATTTCAATTATGCAGCTTATACCAACATCATCTTTTATTTTCGCACTTTTGTTTCTACAATTTACTATTTCTAGCACGGGTCCTACCTTGACGGGCAGTGATTTGATAGGTTGAGCCTTAGTTTGGGATAACAGGAGTTGAGATGTTCCTCCTAAGTTAGTCCCAAATAAAGTGCTCCCACTCTCCTTGTTGAAAGTTGAGCTCAGTTTCGTTTTCCCAAATTATTAAAGCATAGTAGGGCAAGCCGTTGTAGACTTGATGCATGCTAACAAAATTATTTTTACTTGTTTGCTTGTAAATTGCTTGTGGTAAATCGTGGCGGGTCAATCACTTCCGCAGACCATTCGTACCGGTGTGGGAAGTTCAGTGACTCAAGGCAATAGGGAGATGTGTACCACGGGTGGTCGGCCGTTATGTTTTTCCCCGTTAGGTTTCCTCTGCTAGTCGACCAAAATGTTGAATCGCTGGATGTCGCTCACATCCAAGAGTACACAGGGTTGTATGTTAGGGCATGGTTTGTGCAGTACGACGGCCCCTAGAAGTGGCAGGACTGGCCACTGTCATATAAGGTGAGGCCCACGGGGCTCGCTTCCCTGCTTGAAAAGAAGCGGTCCATACTATGTCGATATATGGTGTTATGAGCGGCTGTGAATGCATGTGATGTGTACGCAGATGTGAATGTATTTGATGTGTACACAACTATGAATGCATGCGATGAGTATGCGGTTGTGAATGACTGCGATGTGTATGCGGCTGTGAATTCCTGCGATGTGTAAGCAGCTGTGAATGCATGCGATGTTGTGAATACATGCTGTGTTATTGTGCTAGTGGAGCCTAAATTATAACTGACGTATATTGTTATTGATAGTCCAGTTATACCATGTTGCGCCTCTTTTTGGTTGCTCCTAGCTTATTCATGAAATTTTTGTACTAACCCTCTCATGCTTCGGGTATCTACATTTGTTGGGTGCGTGAGCTCGTCCCCACGATATAGATTCGGGGAGGAGATTTGTTTCCACTTATCTCTATGAATAACGGTTATTTTAATAACCATTCACAGGAGATGGATCACCGTAGTGACCAGCTGTTGCAGGACAATACATCATCTGATAGGACTACCCGAGAAGAGGCACCCCAGTCGTCTCAAGGGTTTCAAGACGTGGGTACTTGTGAGCAGAGTTGAGAGAGAGAGGTGTTGCTAGTTGTAGTTCTATTATAGCCTACGGTCTTCATGTATGAACAATGGCTACAGCCTTTTGCATTTCCTTTTAACTATATATTGTTATATATATTTGTTGTGGTTTCCTGTTAATACTTCCGCTAAACTCTGTGATGAGATGTAAATGTTGTGATTCAATCTGAACAAGATGGCCCACTAGTGTTTAGCAGAGTGGGTCGTTACCCCTTACGGAGCACTAGGTAGACATCTTGGGCAAGTAAGATCCCCTCCGGCCCAACCTGGGCAAAGGTTGTGGTGGTCTTATAAATGGATCAGAGCGTTCACGATCCATCCTTGTGGAGCAGTCTTAGGATCCTTACGTACCTTGCTTCATTCTTTGGTTCGAGACGAACCATATAGCGGAAGCCTGGTAGACCCTAGTGTAGAGGCTTAGGAATTCTATACTGTGTGATAGTATGCACGCACACCTCTGTTTTCGCTTTGTCAGTCCTTTTCAAATTTCCCCTACTTTTGCAAAATACTGACACGTGTTCCCTATTACTTCTCCAGATAATGGAGTCCAGTAACGGAAGATCCTCCTCCAAAGGATATGTCCCCACCACCCCACCTAGTTACCCCTGCAGCTGTACCGTTCGCCAAGACAGACTCGGGGCAAACATTGACAGCTATTTTGGCAACGTTACGGAGAGCTATGGCATAGCCACCACAGTAGTTGGTGGTACCCACTGACTTTTTGACGACCTTCCGGGGGCTAAGACCTCCTACCTTCAAAGGCACAGAGATTACCATACAGGCATAGGAGTGGGTCAAGAGTATAGAAGAGTTGTTGGTAGGAATGATGTGCTCTGTAGTAGCTGCAGTGTCACTAGTAGTGACTTTGTTAGAGGGATATGATAGAAACTGGTGGATAGTGGTCAGCCGCTCGACATTCAGAGGATGACCGTTGAGCACGATCCTATAGGGGGAGTTCTCAAAAGCTTTTTTAGAGCACTTCATCTCAGACGTCGACCGAGTTAAGCTGTAGGAGAGGTTCTTGCACATCTGATAGGGTGACCGAACGGTGCCAAATTACGAGAGAGAGTTCATCCACCTGGCACGTTTTGCTGGGAACTTAGCGGTCATGCACGGACAGAGATAGAGCTGCTCGCTTCTATCGAGGCTTGCGAGACTACCTGAGGCAAGCCTTGATTATGATCTCTCAGTCCACCTTCCACACCATAGTGACTCATGTTGTGGCGTTAGAGTTAGATCAGAGGATGGTAGCCCAGCAGTGCCAAGGATAGGTTGAGGTCCCCAAAGGTTAGGGACGAGATAGAGGAGATGCTCCCTGCCGACAAGAGAGAGTCTGCATATAAAGATAGCGCAGATAGCTATATAGGCGCCCACCAACACCACCAGCACCCCCAGCACCACAGTAGGAGCCTAGGAAAGCTCCAGTACTACAGCTCGTGCCAGTAGCTCAACGATATGTTCCCCTTGTAGAGAACTGCTTTTAGTGCTAGTAGTCGGGACACATGAGAGCTTTTTGCCCACAGGCGGTAGGAAGGCCAGGATTAGGAGCAGTTCAAGGAGTACAGGTAGCGCGTGGACAGGGCCAAAGAGACTGAAGGGGTAGAGCTGGCAGGAAAGGTCTGTAATGCCGAGCAGCGCCCTTGGTGGCTTACGCATTAGACCTTCATCATGGACCAACCCCGATATAGTGATAGGTATATATCTTAGATGCTAGAGATACGTCAGATATTACTACCTATGTATTAGCCTTGGTGCATGGATATACTTATATCGCATGTATGTTTTGTTAAATGATAAGTATATACTCCTTACTTCTTCAGGATTACTTTTGATAGGACACTCTGCAAAAAAAACTCTCTTCGACACTAGAGCGTCACACTCCTTTGCATCCCAAGATTTCATTGCGACTAAGGAGAATGTTGCCCGCTTGTCCAGGTTGTCTATACGAATTTGTCTACCAGATTGTTTTGATATGACATCTATAGAGAAATGCCCGTTCTTGGTTATACTAGGGGGCGTAGAATTTGAAATTTACGCGATAATCCTAGCAATAACCGGATTTGACACCATCCTGTGAATGGATTGGCTGGTCGAGCATAATGCCCAAATAAAATGTTCAACCAGAGAGGTCAAGCTTCAGAACCCACACAGACAGGTCGTTACGCTGACAGGTATACCCTCTGTCTCTCGTATTGTCTTGAATTCCCCTCAGACTGTGAGATCAGTCCGGTAGAAAGACGGAGTATTTCTTATCTACATCAAAATGGATAATAAGAAGCAAGTACTCGCTGAGGTACCGGTAGTATGAGATTTTTTATATGTATTCCCAAAATCCCTCCCAGGATTTCCACTACAGCGAGAAGTCGATTTCCATATCGAGCTCGTGTTAGGAGCTCGACCAGTGTCCCGAGCACCTTACCGAATGGCCCCCAAGGAATTGGTTGGGTTGAAGATCCAGCTTCAAGAATTGATAGATGCTGGATTTGTCTGCCCAAGTTCCTCACCTTGGGGAGCCCCTCGTGCTATTTATAAACAAAAAGGACAGGACACTACTGTACAACCCCATATCCAGCGAGTGAGATCAGCAGGAGCAAGACCGGCCAAGTACAGCCCAATACCCAGGCGAGCCGGGCCCCTGGAGTCGAGTCCACTAGGTGCCCTCGGCCTCGGCGTCAGGTGAGGCGAGTCCACTCGGCGCCCTCAGCCTCGGCGTCGAGTAAGGCGAGCTAAGTTAACGCCTTTCACCTCAGCATTGAGTGATATGAGCTCTGTCAACGCTTTTCATTCTTGACGTTGAGTGACATCTCGACATCCGTTGGCTCGCCCAGGTGAGATGGAGTAAAGCAGTCGGCAACTGGGACAGCATTTCGACCAGGGTTTGGGAGTCAGGCTTGCTCGTGGGGGTGGGCCATTTGAGGGGCGAGTGGAGCGGGACGACTTGCACTTGCCCTAGGGAGCTCGGCAAGTAGCAGGCGAGTAGGGCGAGTCGGGCCTGTATTCGCCAAAGGTAGGAGGGAGGAGGCGAGTGCCAGTTCCATCGAGCACTCGTCGCCCCAGGCGAGTGGAGGCTTCAGAGGGCCACTCTCCTAGTTCTATAGTGTATTTTTTACCATTTTGCCCCCACTGTCCTGCCCATAGCTAGTTATAACAGCAGAGTTACGATGTTGGCAAACCCATTTGGGTTGCACATAGCTGTTTAGAACATCGGAGGTTGGCTATTTGCAGGCCGTTTTCAGAAATCTATAAATAGGACCCAAGGGGTACCTCAGAAGGCATTCTCACTTGTCTCCCAGTCTTCTAGCTCTTTCTGAGGTAACCTTAGCTCCACTTTTGGCTAAGGAGGGGAAGCGCTCTAATATCTTTCAGGTTTGTGGTGGGACCTCCATGTCGAGCCCTTGGGTCAGTTCCCTTTTCTTTTCCTTTGTTATTTTTCTTGCAAGAGAGAAGTAGGTGTGCGATCACCCCTTACCCAAGGGTAAACTCCACAGAGACCGAGTTTTCGTTTTCAACATTTTGGTGCGGTGAGCATGGAGCGTGGTCAGCACAGAAAATTTTCAGCATGCTCGATAACGGGAGGATCAGGGCAAGGCTCGGACAGGTCTGACTCACCACTCCCTCCCCCTCTCGCCATGGTGTGGATGTTTGAAGAATTCAAGCAAGAGGTGCTCGGCCTCATCAGGTTCACACTCAATGTATGCGTCGAGTGCTCGACTCCAGTAGTACCTGGGCTCGCAGTCCCGCCCTTGACGAGGACGCTCCCGACAGGCGAGCTGGGAAGGAAGTTGCGAAGGAAGGGAAAGGATGCAAGCTCCCCGGACGAGTGCTCTTCCCGGGATCGGTGAGCGGCGGCCACTTCAGTGAGATTGGGGTGTGAGACCCCCCGGCTCTCCCAGTAGGGGGAGGCATTCAGCGAGTTGGTTCCGTCTGCTCCAGTTCCTGAGGGGTTCAGGGAGTTGGAGATGTCTTACTACACCAGGAAGGGGGACCCAGTCCAACACGTCTAGTAGTTTGAGGACGTGGTCTCGATCCGACAAATGTCGGATAGGTTCAAGTGCAGGCTCTTCGCCATCACTCTTAAGGAGAATGCGAGAGAGTGGTTCCACCAGCTGCCGGCCAACTCCATCTACTGCTTCGAGGACCTGCGGAGGGAGTTTGTGTTGAGGTTCACCACCTCCAAGAGGAGGAAGAAAGAGTTAGATTCTCTGTTCCACATCAAGAAGGGGGTGAACAAGACCCAGGGGAGCTACATTGATCGGTTCCAGGAAGAGGTGACCCAGGTCCAAGAGATGTAAGGGCACACCCTGATGATGGCCTTCACCCTGGGGCTACAGCAGGGTTTCTTTAGAATGGAGCTGGAGATGGTGTCGCCCCTCTCCTATGAGGAACTGATGGAGAGGGTGCTGCGTTTGAACGGCGAGTGTACCGGTCGCACAAGTAATATAAAATTGGTAGCTTTCCCAAGTATCGATCTCTTCAAGGAACACAGTAAGGGCGGAGTTAATATCGAGGAGGACTTGAGATTGAAGTCCTTAGGTCGGAACTAACTATGGAGGTTTAGATTGTTACGGAAGAAGAAAATAAAATGCTAACAACTACTCCTATGTAATGCAGTTATGCATCGCTTCGCCAGGCAGGATGGAAGACTACACGGGCCACTATGCACCGATTCGCTGGGCGGATGGACGAGTAGGAAAGCGTAAGAACCAAAAGAACAAAGGAATTTGAGGGTCGTAAGCACCTCTTCGCTACGCACGCCACTAGCAATTGCAGTGCAGAAAATGGAATGTGGTGGAGGATGGATGGATAATGGCGCACCTAAAGCAACTTAAGCAGTAAAGCAATACAGAATCACATAGACATGAATCTAATAATGTTTACAACTAAGAGCACATCATCTATAAATAAAGTTTTAACACCAATATAAAAAGAGAAAGCAAGTACAAGTCAAGAGATCACCAAATCTGAAGTCTTGTTGAGGGTTTACGGAAGGAATCGCCGGGGTGTCAATCCGCGTCCTAGCTCGGTCCTCAACTGCGTCCGGGGTAGAGAAGGGTTGTCACTACCTTCCAATTGACCCGTCTTCTTCATGTCATGATTGCGGAAGAAAGTTGCAAGCTTCCCTTTGCTTGATGATACGGTGCCAAAACCTTGAAATGGAGCTCAAGAGATGATGGAGGAGGCCGAGAGGAAGCTCCGGCTTAGATTTTGCGGTGAAAGCTTGCCCGGGGCACCTCCCTATGGTGGAAGATGAAGGAGGATGGCGGAATCCCACTTCGGAGACGAAAAATGGCAGAAAAATGTGCGGATCTTGAAATTAGGGCGGAACCTGCATATTTATAGACAGCTGAAAATAAAAATGTGCATGATCACGGGCGCACAACCAGTGGTCGTGCGCACTATGTCCAGTGATCGTGCGCACTGGCATGGCAAAACAAGAAGATGAACTGGGATAACGCGCACGAGCAGTGGAGCACGACCGGTGGTCGTGCGCACTATGTCCAGTGGTCGTGCGATTACCCGAGACAGAACTCCAGAAAAATGGAATCAATACACACGATCAGTGACACACGACCTGTGGTCATGCGCATTGTGTCCAGTGGTCGTGCGTTGGCCCCAGACAGAACTTGGAAAAACGGAGAATAGTGCGCACGATCATGGGCGCACGACCAGTGGTCATGCGCACGAGATTCGATGATCGTGCGCAGTATACCTGTTTCCAAATAGTCCCCTAACACGCACACGGTCCCTATTCCAACACTGATATGTACAGACATTCCAGGCAATCACAAAAAAGGAGTACAATCAATAAAAGTACAAAAATGCACAACCACGGGCCAAAAGTGCACTTCCTATGGAAATGAAGATAAGATGAAATATAAATGATAACGAACTAAAAGTGAAGTGCTTGCGTAAGAAAACTAGCCCAGATGAGTCCGAAAAATCACTATATAAAGAGGACTCATCACACCCCCAGACTTACCTGTTTGCGCGTCCCGAGCAAACAAAATCTATGCAGACAGAAAAAATTACTTAGCAGACATAGAAATTGTGATATGGAGTACCATGCGAAGTTTCATGCTCGCGCACATAAAAATATAATAGAAGAAATTTTTAAGTATACAAAATAGTTTATACTTTTCACAAGGCGTATCAAAATTTTATTACTACTCAAAAATGAATCACGTTAAATCTTCCGGTAACGTGTAGGAAGAAAGTAGGTAGGCCACTAAGGTGAGCTTTGCCAAAGACCAGGGCTCAGGATCACCGCCAAAGGAATCCACCAATGTCGGGGATAATATGCTTGCTCGTTCACACTCTCTCCACGGCACTAGTTTGACTTAAGCATGAATCCGTAGGAATTTAGGATAATCATGGGGCTTGGGTTACGGTGAGTTAAACAAAGATAAGCAGGAAGGTTATGCACCTAACCCAAATGAGCTATCATAACAAGAAATCCAACCGATAATCCAAAATACAAACGAGTACACCACACCCCCAGACTTAACTTTTAACATATGGGTGTGTGCACCGCCTACTCTAAATGAAATCACATAACTAAAAGGATTTTCAATCAAACTTTTTCTTTTCACTTTTATTTTTACTTTTCATTTTCACATATATTTTTTTTAAATCATTTTTTTTATTTCCACAATTTCAGCAAATAGAAGCTTTGGAGCACATCCACATATTCACATGAATACCACCACATCACATCCCAAAATGCAAATATAAAACACTAAAGCTCGACTTGGGTGTGCGACTAGGATAGGCTATGAGGCTTTGGTGAAATAATGGTGGAGCTGAATCAAAAGAAGGGTTAGGCACAACGGGGCTAGCGAGGATATTACGTTAGGAACAGTACAAAGCTCAATCGGGCCAAAATGATCGCCTACATCACACTCACGCTTGTCTAACCATGCACCAATGCTTCGAGAGTAGCTTGGGGCAAGTTCTTAGCCACCGAGAAAGATGATCCTCCCTCCCAACTCAAGCAAAACGAGTCTAGTGACGGCTACACATATCCCTAAACTACCGTTCGATTCACACCGGATTCACCAATTTTTGAGTAGAATAAAACATATTTACGCAAATAGAAAAATATAAAACTATAAGCATACAGAAAAATTAAATCTACTTGAATTTCTACACGAGACGAGAGCACTCGACTAGGGGCACTACAGGAGTCAACATTTTACTCCATCTCACAATCCTATGCAGCACAAAAATTTTCCCAAATCATACAAAAGAAACGAGTTTAACTCGCAGCACGCTAACAGTTTAGCACGCGCTCATGTGGGTGTAGTGGTGTGTGATGCAATGAACTAATCAAAATTAAATAATAAAAGCCTCTAGTATGCACATGAAATGTGCGCGTGCAAAAGTTAATTAATAATGACTCTCCCACAGACTTAAACTAATCTACACAGCATAAGATATAGAAATTAAAATCATATAGAGCTAAGGGAAGAGGTTACCCAATACTCAGCTAGTGAGCATACCAGAAGACAGATTAAAAACTGAGGTAGGCTCGTCATACGAAGAATCACAACCCTGCCAACACGAAGTTGTCATGAATACCTGCAGGGGTGAGCTCCGCAAAAACAAAAGAAAAATATACAAAATACAAAGTAATACTAAAACTAAGATAGACATGAAAAATAAAAAATGCAGGAAATGAAAGATAAGTATTAGGGTTACTGTCATCCCAGCACGACTTATTAAATTCTGTACATTTCTAGCTAATGGGTCTATGAAAAGAAAAGTGCACAAGTAATTGTTCCATTATCCATTGCGGTAGCGGGTACCAATACAGAGAAAGAGCAGTTGCCCATCTGCCTAAGTAATCATACATTCTCCTCGCAGGCAGAGGAAATAAGAAGTAAGAAGAGGAGGAGCACTGCTCCTCACTCATCTCACCACAAAATATATCCTTGCCCAGCAAGGTATCGTCTACTACAGGGAGACGGCAGGAGGAAAAAGCAATCAATGGAGCTTCCTCAACAGAGGAGTAATAAACCTCCTCGTGAAAGAGGATGCTATCATCGATGACTCGAGCTGAAAGCTCCAAGTCCTCCTGAAGCACCTGCGAAGACTCAACCCGCACGGGCTCAGATATAGAAGGGGGATCAGAAATAAACGAGAGGAAGAACTAAAATAATAAAAAATAGGGGGAGTGGTCCCGGTCTCACTCCCAGCAAGATCCAAGCATGGATCACCGTCGGTGTCATATGATTCATAGCACGGGGAATCCGAGAGCTTGAGGTCCTCGGTGGTGGTTTGGACCTCCTCACCCAACAAGTGAAAACTTCCTCACGAGAAAAGATTGTTGGGTTTTCTACAGGGTGACACAACAGTTGTGCATGCAGAGGAAACAATAAAATCAAGAACAACCCAAAAGAGATTTGGGATCGGGCCATGAAAATTGAATCAAGAAGTTAAGAAATAACTAGGTAAAATTACCTTTGCGGTGTTGAGTCACAACTCAACAAAGATGCTCCAATGTATGAGTTCTTGTCGGCGGCGAATCCCACGTAGAATAGCGTCTACGTCTCTGCAGAAATCCACACGAGCGGGAGATCGTCGATCTTCGTCGCACGAAAAATGGGAAGGGAGATCGACTGCACCTTGCACTTCCACGGGCTACTAGGTCCGCTCTAAGAAGACAAGCACCGGCGACTATCGTCGGAGAGGAGGTCGGCGGAGCGAGCGAATCGGCGGAACACTTCCGTCGGGCTGGGGGGTACACTGACCCTAAAACCTAAGTTTTAATTTATACCCGAAGCATAAACAGACCTAGAAATATCGCTATCCACAGACCACAGAGAATTAGGGTTTCTGGAATAATTCGTCGGGTATCAGCATTCGTCGATTATCGAACAGTTCGATAGTCGACGAATTGCCTTTGTCGACGAGCCATAGTCGACGATACTCGACGAGCCATAGTCGATGATACTCGACAAACCATAGTCGACGACTCGACGAACCATAGTCGACCATACTCGACGAACCATAGTCGACCATACTCGACAAACCATAGTCGACGATACTCGACGAACCATAGTCGACGATACTCGACGAACCATAGTCGACGATACTCGACGAACCATAGTCGACGATACTCGACGAACCATAGTCGATGATACTTGATGAACAATAGTCGACGATACTCGACGAACCATAGTCGACGATACTCGACGAACCATAGTCGACGATACTCGACGAACCATAGTCGACGATACTCGACGAACCATAGTCGACGATACTCCTTGGCAACATTTGCCGGACCCCATTCTGTATGGTGAATTGTAACCTTTACCAACACAGTCAATCTTCCAACTTCTCCATATGCTATTTTGTGCGACCCTGCAGGCTTATATCGCGTTGGCAGTGAGATTACATGTTTGACCACTTCTAGATCACCATGGTAACTCAAACAAAGATCTCCTCATCAACCCACCGGGGTGCGTCATCATGTTCCAAGATGTAATACTCTCCATTGAAGAGAATCACGTCCTCGTCACACATGGGCGCAACCTGAGGCTCTGAATCACAATCCGGCATAACATCATCAACCGACTCACTAAAAATAGGGATAGATAATTCTTGCAAAGAAGGCGGAGGAACAACAACATCAGTGAAAATATGTGCGGATTCCTCCGGGGGTAAATCTAAAAGAGGGGAAGAATGCACAGGGATAGACGGCACAACAATGTCATCACACCGATCAGTAGAAAGTCTGATGGGTATATCCGCAGCATTCCCCCATAGACAAGGTGGTACTGCGAATATATCATCAGAATCAAAAGGGGCAGCCAATCGATAGGTGGATGGAATGAGTCGGATATCCAGCTCATCATCCTCCTCCAACTGGCGCTGAAATTTTGCGCAATCTTTCAACACGTGCTCGGTGCTACGACAACACAAACATCATTTTCCATTACTCCTTGGTCTAGGTGGGACTAGAGAGGAATAAGAAAAAGGTGAAGGTGCAGAAGAGAAGTGACCATAAGACTGGGGTACGGTGTATGAAGTACCATAAGAGGACGGTGCTCCATACACTGAACCACGAGAATTATGCTCCCAATCTTCATTAGGGCACTCATTACTACCATGCATATAATCCCCGTACCATCTACAACGGATATTCATATAAGAAAACATTGTGCAGCAAGAAAGAATTCACCAACAGAAAAATTCTAAGGAAAAATTAACTACACACCAGCAAATAAAAGAAAATGAATTTCTGCTGCTGAAAAATTAATACTAGAGAAGGAATAAAGAAAAATAAGAACCAAATTCTAAAAACTAAAACAAAGAAGAAACATGATATGAACAAACGGAAAAGGGCTTCTATCTCCTATCTTCCTCTCCAAAAACTCACACGACTGTGTTCCCCGGCAACGGCGCCAAAAACTTGATGCATTTGAAAGGCAAGTGTACCGGTCGCACAAGTAATATAAAATGGGTGCTTTCCCAAGTATCGATCTCTTCAAGGAACACAGTAAGGGGGGAGTTAATATCGAGGAGTACTTGAGATTGAAGTCCATAGGTCGGAGCTAACTATGGGTGTTTAGATTGTTGCGGAAGAAGAAAATAAAATGCTAACAACTACTCCTGTACAATGTCGTTATGCATCGCTTCGCCAGGCGGGATGGAAGACTACACGGGCCGCTATGCACTGATTCGTTGGGCGGATGGACGAGTAGGCAAGCGTAAGAACCAAAAGAACAAAGGAATTTGAGGGACGTAAGTACCTCTTTGCTACGCATGCCACTAGCAATTGCTAGTGCGGAAAATGGAATGTGGTGGAGAATGGATGGATAATGGCCCACCTCAAGCAACTTAAGCAGTAAAGCAATATAGAATCACATAGACAAGAATCTAATAATGTTTATAACTAAGAGCACATCATCTATAAATAAAGTTTTAACACAAATATATAACAAGAAAGCAAGTACAAGTCAAGAGATCGACCGAATCTGAAGTCTTGCTGAGGGTTCACGGAAGGAATCGTCGGGTTGTCAATCTGCGTCCTAGCTCGGTCCTCAACTGTGTCCGGGGTAGAGAAGGGTTGTCACTACCTTCCAATTGACCTGTCTTCTTCGTGTCATGATTGCGGAAGAAAGTTTAAAGCTTCCCTTTGCTTGATGATACGGTGCCAAAACCTTGAAATGGAGCTCAAGAGATGATGGAGGAGGCCGAAAGGAAGCTCCGGCTTAGATTTGGCGATGAAAGCTTGCCCGGAGCACCTCCCTACAGTGGAAGATGAAGGAGGACGGCGGAATCCCTCCTCAGAGATGAAAAACGGCGGAAAAATGTGTTGATCTTGAAATTAGAGCGGAACCTGCATATTTATAGACAACAGAAAAGACCAATGCACACGATCACGGGTGCACGACCAGTGGTTGTGTGCACTATGTCCAGTGATCGTGCGCACTGGCATGGCCAAACACGAAGATGAACTGGGATAATGTGCACGAGCAGTGGCGCACGACCGGTGGTCGTGCGCACTATGTCCAGTGTTCGTTCGATTACCCCAGACAGAACTCCAGAAAAAATGGAATCAATGCACACGATCAGTGGCGCACGACTGGTGGTCGTGCGCACTGTGTCCATTGGTCGTGCGTTGGCCCCGGAAAAAACTTGGAAAAATGGAGAATAGTGTGCACGATCATTGGAGCACGACCAGAGGTCGTGTGCAGTAGATCCTATGATCGTGTACGGTATACCTGTTTCCAAATAGTCCCGGAACATGCACACGGCCCCTGTACCAACACTGATATGTGCAGACATTTCAGGCAATCCTAAAAAAGGAGTATGTCACAACCCGCATTTTCTCCAAGAAAAACGGATTATCAGAGTAGGAGAAAACACGCGTTATGATGCCACGTCGAGTAGGGGATAACTGCCGACGCTCAGGCAAACAACTATCAACTATACTTTATGAAAATTCATAAGTTATATGATTAGAAAATTAGTTATATTTTTAAAGGCCGTATCCCTCGGCTCGGTGGATCACCTAGTCCACAATTTAAAAATTATACTTATACACTGCGGAAAATACTTTATTTAGGTTCGACATCCTAAAAGAGTGCATAAGTGTCCCCAGAGGACAACTTATAATATGCAGGACCCTACTTTTGATTTATACTATATATATAGGAAAATGATCTTTTTACGTTATTTGGAAAATAGTTTTGAGTTTTATAAAACATGATGATCATGAGGTATACTTATAATAGTGTTTTTAGGTTTAAAAGTAACTAGCAAACTAGCATAAATCATCCCAAGAGCAAGTAGACTAACTCCATAAAGGTAGCAGCAAAAAGTAACACATCTAGTATCAAGGTAAAACTACAAGTGGATGCCAACAAACTGACACGAACCTACTGGCAAATATGTATATCTGTAATAAAAACAGAAAAACTACCTCACAAGACCAAGGAACTAATCTCCACAGAACGAGAGACCACCAGCAACAGCACAGTACAGCTAGCCACTTAATCGGCTACTAACCAGAACCTGAGGCATTCAAAGAAGAAAAGAATACCTCAGCAAGCTGAACAAGTAAGATGTACGGAAATGTTAGGTTATAAGGTAAGAAAGAAGAGTAAGTAAACCGAAAACAAGCACCACTGTCCAAGGCAAGACAAAAGAAAAGCACTAAGTGCGAGGAAACAGCAACAACCCTGCCAAAAAAAATCCTGTAGAGTTTACAAGGCTACCATGAGCCCAAACGTTGCAAATTTACAAAGGAAAAAACGTCTAACACCCTAAGCTATGAGAGATAGTAGTAGCAAAAACAACGCGGATCCGGGTTGCAGGCAAACTCGGCCCCCCAACCACTATTTCTAAGAAACAAAGCTCAGGGGTCTACATGTGAAAGCACTAGGGACCTCCCACCCCCTTGCCCAACCCGTACTTGGAGCAAGATAAAAAGAAAAAGGGAGGCCTCGGCTAAATTACACAACACCTCCCCCATTAAGAGCTTCAAACCACCACTACTAACCACGACCCACGATTCGGCCTTTTTGGAAAAAAAAAACTAGCCGACAAGGAACCTCAAAATCAAGGAATTCACTCGGGGGAGAATATCAAGGTAAGGGAAAAGCGTTGAGATGACTCAACACGGCATGGCGTTGAGTGAGCCCCACTCACTCAATGCCTAAACAGACGGTGGCGTTGAGTGAGCTAGCCTCACTCAACGCCAAAACAGCAATGGCGTTGAGTGAGGTCAAATCCCTCAAAGCCTTCAGCAAAGAAGGTTGTGGCGTTGAGTGAGCTAACCTCACTCAATGCCAAAATAGCTACGGCGTTGAGTGAGGTCCACTCACTCAACGCCTTAGCACTTAGCCGCATAACCCAACTGTGGCGTTGAGTGAGTCCACCTCTCTCAACGCCAAAACAGCTTTGGCGTTGAGTGAGGTTGACTCACTCAATGCTAAAGCACTTAGCCGCGAAAACAAACTGCGGCGTTGAGTGCGTCCACCATTCTCAACGATAGAACAGCTTTGGCGTTGAGTGAGGTCAACTCACTCAATGCCAAAGTACTTACTCGCAGGAAAACGATGCGGCGTTGAGTGAGCCCGCCTCACTCAGCGCCTAAACCACCATGGCGTTGAGTGAGGTCCACTCACTCAACGTCATCCGGAAGAGGTCGGCGGGAATGCAAATTGATTCTCGCCGAATCGGCGGGAATCACTGACGATTCTCGTCGAAGTCGGCGAGAATCACTTAGTGATTCCCGTCGATTTTGACTTAGAAGAATTTTCTCATTCAACGCCACACTACTTAGCCGCAAAAGAATAGATCAAGGGGCAATGGCGTTGAGTGTGTGCACCACACTCAATGCCAAGTCCCAGCAGACCCGGCGTTGAGTGTGTGCACCACACTCAACGCCAAGTCCAAGCAGACCCGGCGTTGAGTGTGTGCACCACACTGAACGCCAAGCCCTGAATCCTCCATCGCTAACTCCAGCAAGTCTATTCCTGTAGTAATATTAATCTAACAGCCAAACACGTTTCTAGGGTTATAATGAGGACTAGCACAATTTTCGAGTTAAAGCTTCTATCTCCTACCCAGCTACAGCTACGGCACAGGAAAATGCTAACCGAAGCCTTACTTCCTTCCTCGGCCCGAGAACAAACAAGCTACAGCGAGGGAAAAAGAACAGAGAACATAAACGGCTTCTTTGGGCAAGGTTCTGTACAGGGAATTTTCTAACAGCAAGATTAGGCATCATCACCGGTTCTTGCACGGGAAGAGAAAGCATCTATTGTACAGGAAAGGAAACTGACTATGGCTAAAGCAATGCTCGGTTGTATCAAATAGGCTAACTGGGCATATAAGAAAACAGGAAAACTAAATAGCAAGGGCAAGAGTATCACTTGACTTGATTTCCAGCGGAGCTTGGTCGGCCTCCCTTATCCTCACTCGGTACCAACAGCAGCAACACTTAAAGCAGAAATATGGAGCTTTAATGGCGGAAACGGAAAATCCTAGAAAAATCGAGACCCCTAGAAACACCACGAAAACTTAATTTCTTACCGTAGGAATGAAGGTCTAGGCAAGAGCAATCTAAATCTGCTTTCGGAATCGAATTCCGTCCACAAATGCTCCCGGAATCGGCGTCCGAAGGGGAGCAGTTCCGGCAGTTTCTCTGCTTTCCGCGAACAGGCGCAGACTGGTTCGGTCTTTCGGGAAGATGAACAGGAGCGGTTTCCTCTTAAGTCTTATCTATCCTATATATAGCATCCTCTTAATCTTAATTAACTAATCAATTAATTAAGGCTTTAAATGACAAGGCAAAACCACCAAGCATCCGCACCCTTTCAAATAATTATTAATATAATATTTATTAAATAGTTTTATTATTCATAAAATACCAAAACGATGCGAAAACCGAACGTCCTCGGAATTCGGCGAAATTCGCACCGTAGCTAAATATCCACGCTACAAACACAACGGCGAAGTCGAAATTAATTTTCGATGAACAGAACTCGAGTTATACCCACCCGAAGTCAAAACACCAGCATCCCCCGAGAAGCCACACCGGGTCACCCAAAACGACCCGGCTTGCTAGGGAGATCTTGCCAATAGACTACAAAATGGGCCACTCAGTTCTAAGGAGTTAAGACCACACCCCACAGATGACACAAGCCAAGAAAACGCGTCGACGTAACGCCAAGCAAGAATTAAATAATCGCAGAAAAAATCGGGGGCGTTACAGTCAATCCCCCTAAAAGAAAGTTTCATCCCGAAACTTTACGCACAATGCCTCAACTATAGAAGGAAATGTAACAAGCCAAACATTACAATAAGAAAACAAACCAATCTAATCAGGGAAACAGTTGAGGGTGAGCCTCCCTCATAGCTGACTCTTACTCTCAAGTCGCGCTTTCCAAACCCTGATTTTTCCTTAGAACTTTGACCATCGGGATGGACTTCCTTCGCAGCACCCGTTCTTGAGTATCCAAAATGCGGACTGGCACTTCAATAAAAGAGAGATTAGGCTCAAACTGGGGCACAACATCCAAGACTTTCCCACTACTGCGCACACACTTCCGCAATTGGCTTACATGAAATACAGTATGAACACTTGCGAAGTTTGCTAGCAATTCCAACCTATAAGCTGACACTCCAATCTGTTCAACAATCTTAAACGGACCAACATACCTCGGGTCCAATTTCTCGTTCTTACCGATCCTCTTAACACCAACCATCGGGGAAACCTTAAGAAACACAAGGTCCCCTACAGAAAACTCCAAGTCCGACCTACGCCGATTGGCGTACTTTTCATATCTCTCCTGAGCTATACGAAGCTTTTCTCGAACAAGCTTCACCGCGACTTCCATCTCCTCGAGTGCATCCGGACCCAACAAGGGTCTCTCACCTGTCTCAGCCCAAAATAGCGGGGTTCTGCAGCGCCTCCCATACAAAGCTTCAAACTGATCCATTTGCAAACTTTCTTGATAACTGTTATTGTATGCAAACTCCATAAGTCGCAATCGCTCATCCCACGCTCCACCGTGGTCTAGAATGTAGCATCTGATCATATCCTCAACTATCTGGTTCACCCACTCCGTTTGTCCATTAGTCTATGGTTGGTAAGCAGTAGAATACCTAAGATCTGTACCCAAACCCACCTGCAGACTCTGCCAAAAACGAAAAGTAAATCGGGAGTCTCAATCAGAAATGATGCTAATAGGCACACCGTGCAATCTGATGACCTCATTCAAGTACAACTCTTCTATCTTCTTCATCGGATACTCAATCTTATACAGCACGAAGTGAGCACACTTCGTCAGTCTATCCACTATGACCCAAATAGAATCAAATCCCCTTAGAGATTTCGATAAGCCCATAATGAAGTCCATAGAAATACTTTCCCACTTCCAAGTCGGGATCTCTAGTGGAGTCAACTTGCCACCAGGCCTTCCGTGATCGGCATTCACACAGTTGCAAGTGTGGCACTCAGCAACAAATCGGGCTATATCACTCTTCATCCCATACCACCAGGCAATTTTCTTCAAATCACGATACATCTTTATAGATCCCGGATGGTAGGCAACACTGGATCCATGGGCCTCTCTGCAAACCATACCCCTGATGTCTCTAATAGTAGGGATTCAAAATTTGTCGCTGTACTTCAAAGTACCTGCATCATCGATGGAAAAATACGGTAACTCCCCTCTCTTAGTCCTGAGGTATAAGTGCAGAAGGTCCGGATCATCCTTCTGGTGCAACCTAGTAAGGGAAATCCAAGATGGCTCTGCCACTGCCAAACTACTATGCATACCACAGCATCCCACCGAGATATCCATAAGGAGGAACTCTTCCACTAAACGATCGGCAGAGAGATTAAAGATCTTCCCCGTCTTCCAGCTCAGGGCGTCGGCCACTACATTGGCCTTGCCTGGATGGTACTGGATCTCTACATAATAATCGGCCACATACTCTAGCCACCGCCACTGGCGCAGATTCAACTCCTTTTGTGTGAACACGTACTTCAAGCTCTTGTGATCAGTGAAGATCTTGTACTGAGCCCCATAAAGTAGATGCCTCCACAGCTTTAACGCATAAATTACTGCTGTAAACTCAAGGTCATGCGTAGGGTAATTTCTCTCATGAGTCTTTAATTGCCTTAACCCATACGCAATCACTTTTCCAACCTGCATCAACACACAACCCAGATAAACATGCGAAGCATACACGTACACATCATACTCCACACCCTCAGTAGGTAGGGTAAGGACGGGAGCAGAGCACAATCTGTTCTTTAGCTCAAGGAAGGCTTCTTCGCACTTCTCACTCAAAACAAAGGCCGCGTTCTTCTGAGTCAACCTGGTCAAAGGTGCAGCCAGGGTAGAGAAACCCTCCACGAACCTCCTGTAGTAGCCGGCCAACCCTAGGAAGCTTCTGATCTCCTTGGGCGTGCCCGGCCTGCTCCAATCCATCACTGCTGCGATCTTTTCTGGGTCGACCGAGATCCCATCCTTGTTCACCGCGTGGCCCAGAAACGAGACCTGAGGCAACCAAAATTCGCACTTTCTCAACTTGGCGAATAACTTGTGATTCCTCAACTTCGATAGAACCAAGCGCAAATGTTGCTCATGCTCCTCAGCGTTGCGGGAATAGACCAACACGTCATCGATGAAAACCACAACGAACTTGTCTAGGAAATCCTTGAACACCCGGTTCATCATATCCATGAAAGTTGATGGTGCATTGGTCAGACCAAACGACATCGCCAAGAACTCAAAATGTCCATGCCTTGATCTAAACGCAGTCCGTGGAATATCTTCCTCACGGATCCTTAGTTGATGATAGCCAGAACGAAGATCGATCTTGGAGAACACTGTGCTATCGCGCAACTGATCAAATAAGTCATCGATCCTCGGCAGAGGGTACCTGTTCTTAATAGTGACTTTTTTCAACTCCCTATAGTCGATGCAAAGCCGCATCGACCCATCCTTCTTCTTTACAAATAAAACAGGAGCACCCCAAGGCGACGAACTCTGCCTAATAAACCCTTATGCCAACAACTCATCTAACTGGACTCGCAACTCCTCTAGCTCACGAGGGGCCATCCGGTACGGCGCCTTAGCAATAGGACGCATACCCGGTTCCAAATCAATCACAAATTCGACATCCTGATCGGGAGGAAGACCAGGAAGGTCATCAGGAAACACATCATTGAAACCACGAACAACGGGAATCTCCTCTAAGCGCGGTATACTAACAGCGGTCACAACCATCGAGACTAAACAAGCAAAACAACCAGAAAGAAACAACTTCTGAGCACATACTGCAGAAAAGATAGGAGAATCTTGGCACGGATCAGCATACACGCTTCCCGACTGACCATTACCCTTGATGAAGTCCAAGTGCTTCCCTTTGCACTGAATGACCGCTTCATACTTAGATAGCCAGTCCATGCCTAGAATAAAATCGAAGTCCTCCAGATCAATAATCTTCAAGTCTGCCTTCGCAAGAAAATCCCCTAACAAAACAAGGCAATCTAGAATGCCCAAATCTGATAACACAGATTCACCAGAAGGGAACTTGACGCGGAAGGTATCATGAACTCGATCTAGAGTTAACTGATGTCGCTCCACAAAGGCTCTAGCCACAAATGAGTGGGTAGCGCCGGAGTCGAACAGAACGCGCGCCCAGCGGTTCTTCACCTTAAATTTCCCCATAGGAGTATATACAACAAAGGATCTACCAAAACCCAACTATAACCATTCTAACAAATAAAACTTTCAAGCTGGAAAAATAAACAACTAACCTGAGATGACCTGAGTCGAAGCTTGATCCTCCTCGGAAGAGATCACATTCAGCTTTCCTTTACCCTTGTCCACACGCTGAGGCGGAGGTAGTGCCTAAAGTGGAATTGCATGAAGAGCAGGCTGGACCTGAGGACACCTAGACTTGATGTGACCCTTCTGCACGCACTGATAGCAGACTTTATCCTTGGACCAGCACTGGGCAGCATCATGCCCGGGTCGCTTGCAATTAGAACAGGAAACATCCCTCCTAGAGCACCCTGAATAGCATGAACTTGCTCCTTCTTCTGAGCTGCTGCCTTTTTGAAACACCTCTCAACAGGTTGGCCTGACCGACCGCAGAAGCTATACACCACCTTGCTCTTATTTCCTAAAGCAGCACCGGGTACCTGGGGTTTCTTCTCCTTAACAGACTTCCGCTTGTCCTTCCTCATTTGCTGGCCTCTTCTCTTTGCTGTCTCAATAGCCTCCACCTTTAGAGCAGCCTCCACTACCCCTGCATAAGTCTTTGATCCATAAGCGCTGGTCAACTGCTGCACCTCGCTCCTCAAGCCACCAAGTAATCGCTTGACTCGATCAGCCTCAACACTTACCAACCCAGGAGTAAACCGGCTCAACTTGCTGAACTCTACTTCATACTCACCGACCGTGAGTTGCCTTTCCTTAAGGTGGAGGAAGTCGTTCATAAGACGGTCACGCTCGACCGAAGGTAAGAATTTCCTCAGCAGCATTTCCTTGAACACTTCCTAAGAGCAACCAGCTACCAAGCTCTCCTTTTATCTAAGCCACCAACTCTTAGCCAAACCCTTGAGCTGATAGGTGGTTATCATCACTCTCTGATCATCTGAAATACCAGAGTATGAGAACATCTCCTCTATGGAGATCAGCCAATCGTCTATGACCATGAAATCTGCCTTCCCATCATAAGTAAGGGGGCTAAGTCTCTGAATCTGTGAGATAAATGCCATCTCCGCTAGCACCACCACTAGAGGTCTCAGGGGTGCAGGAGGAGGAGAAACAGCTAACCCCCCTGCAGGGCCTTGCACTCTCTGAGTCTGTCCTGCCACAACTGCCACCAAAGATTGGATCTGGGCTCGCACCTCCACCATCTGCCTGCTCAAGGAATCGCTACTCTGTCACAGGCTCTCGATCACCGCATCATTCTGCGCTCCTGATGAGTCACCCTCAGATAGGGGGGTCGATCTAGTCGAAGGTCGTCTCGCCATCCTTAAATCATAGCAACATTAGTCAGATCCTAGTACGACAGCTGTAACTAACTACAAGTACAGACAATACATACATAAATATGAACTTAAAGCTGCTAAACTTGCTCTGGGAGTTTATTTTTTTTACAAGAATTGATATTATGCCTTAACCTAGGATGGTTAACCACCACCATACTAACTCTTGTGCCTAAATCGGGAATGCATGACTTATATTATTTTTGACTCGAAAACTTATGTGTGTATATATGTCATCCTGTCAGTCTTTAGCTTGGCACGCTGTGCTCATGCAATGTTATGTTATGCATGTTTATGCTATGCATTCTAAAAAGGCCCTAATGCATGTTATGACCGGCGTACACATGATAATGTTATGCATCTCATACTACATAACATCCTCATGCAATGAAAAAGAAAACGAGCTAGTCGCAGCCACGTGGTGAGGTTATGTATCCCATACTACATAACCCTCACATGTTGCCCCCATGGTGGATCCATATACGAACACATATTATACATCTCATACTACATAATATTCCCTGTATACTTCATGTTATGCTATAAGTGTAGTGTTCTTGCTTTTGCCAAGACGTGATGATGACATATCAGTGTGTGAATGACGTGATGCTAAACTGCTAATGCAATCAAAAGGGACGGTTGCCCGACAAACTTGTTAAGCAACCTCCCTCTGATACCAACTGTCACAACCCTCATTTTCTCCGAGGAAAATGGATTATCAGAGTAGGAGAAAACACGCGTCATGATGCCACGTCGAGCAGGGGATAACTGCCGACGCTCAGGCAAACCACTATCAACTATACTTTATGAAAATTCATAAGTTATATGATTAGAAAATCAGTTATATTTTTAAAGGCCGTATCCCTCGGCTCGGTGGATCACCTAGTCCACAATTTAAAAATTATACTTAAATGCTGCGGAAAATACTTTATTCAGGTTTGACATCCTAAAAGAGTGCATAAGTGTCCCCAGAGGACAACTTATACTATGCAGGACACTACTTTTGATTTATACTATATATATACGAAAATGATCTTTTTATGTTATTTGGAAAATAGTGATGAGTTTTATAAAACATGCTGATCATGAGGTATACTTATAATAGTGTTTTTAGGTTTAAAAGAAACTAGCAACCTAGCATAAATCATCCCAAGAGCAAGTAGACTAACTTCAGAAAGGTAGCAGCAAAAAGTAACACATCTAGTATTAAGGTAAAACTACCAGTGGGCGCCAACAAACTGACACGAACCCACTGGCAAATATGTATGTCTGTAAGAAAAACAGTAAAACTACCTCACAAGACCAAGGAACTAATCTCCACAGAACGAGAGACCACCAGCAACAGCACAGCATAACTAGCCGCCAAATCGGCTAATAACCAGAACCTGAGGCATTCAAAGAAGAAAAGAATACCTCAGCAAGCTAAACAAGTAAGTTGTACGGAAATGTTAGGTTATAAGGTAAGCAAGAAGAGTAAGTAAACCGAAAACAAGCACCACTGTCCAAGGCAAGACAAAAGAAAAGCACTAAGTGCGAGGAAACAGCAACAACCCTGCCCAAAAAATAAATCCTGCAGAGTTTACCAGGCTACCATGAGCCCAAACGTTGCAAATTTACAAAGGAAGAAACGTATAACACCCTAAGCTGTGATAGATGGTAGTAGCAAAACAACGCGGATCCGGGTTGGAGGCAAACTCGGCCCCCCAACCACCATTTCCAAGAAACAAAGCTTAGGGGTCTACATGTGAAAGCACTAGTGACCTCCCACCCCCTTGCCCAACCCGTACCTGGAGCAAGATAAAAGAAAAAGGGTGGCCTCGGCTAAATTACACAAAACCTCCCACCATTAAGAGCTTCAAAGCACCACTACTAACCACGACCCACGATTCGGCCTTTTTGGAAAAAAAGAAAATAGCCAACAAGGAACCTCAAAATCAAGGAATTCACTCGGGGGAGAAAATCAAGGTAAGGGAAAAGCATTCAACACGGCATGGCGTTGAGTGAGCCCCACTCACTCAATGCCTAAACAGGCGGTGGCGTTGAGTGAGCTAGCCTCACTCAACGCCAAAACAGTAATGGCGTTTAGTGAGGTCCACTCCCTCAATGCCTTCAGCAAAGCAGGCTATGGCGTTGAGTGAGCTAACCTCAATCAACGCCAAAACAGCTACGGCGTTGAGTGAGGTCAACTCACTCAACGCCTTAGCACTTAGCCGCAGAACCCAACTGTGACGTTTAGTGAGTCCACCTCTCTCAATGCCAAAATAGCTTTGGCGTTGAGTGAGGTTGACTCACTCAACGCCAAAGTACTTAGCCGTGCAAACAAACTGCGGCGTTGAGTGCGTCCACCATTCTCAACGATAGAATTCCTTTGGCGTTGAGTGAGGTCAACTCACTCAACGCCAAAGTACTTACCCGCAGGAAAAGGCTGCGGCGTTGAGTGAGCCCGCCTCACTCAGCGCCTAAACCGCCATGGCATTGAGTGAGGCCCACTCACTCAATGCCATCCGGAAGAGGACGGCGGGAATGCAGATGGATTCTCGCCAAATCGGCGGGAATCACTAATGATTCTCGTTGAAGTCGGCGAGAATCACTTAGTGATTCCCGTCGATTTTTTCTTAGAAGAATTTTCTCACTAAACGCCACACTACTTAGCCGCAAAAGAACAGATCAAGGGGAAATGGCGTTGAGTGTGTGCACCACACTCAACGCCAAGTCCCAGCAGACCCAGCGTTGAGTGTGTGCACCACACTCAATGCCAAGTCCAAGCAGACCTGGCATTGAGTGTGTGCACCACACTCAACGCCAAGCCCTGAATCCTCCATCGCTAACTCCAGCAAGTATATTCCTGTAGTAATATTAATCTAACAGCCAAACACGTTTCTAGGGTTATAATGAGGACTAGCACAATTTTTGAGTTAAAGCTTCTAACTCCTACCCGGCTATAGCTATGGCACAGGAAAATGCTAACCTAACCCTTACTTCCTTCCCCGGCTCGAGAACAAACAAGCTACAGCGAGGGAAAAAGAACAGAGAACATACACAGTTATTTTGGGCAAGGTTCTGTACAGGGAATTTTCTAACAGCAATCTTAGGCATCATCACCGGTTCTTGTACAGGAAGAGAAAGCATCTATTATACAGGAAAGGGAACTGACTATGGCTAAAGCAATGCTCGGTTGTATTAAATAGGCAAACTGGGCATATAAGAAAACAGGAAAACTAAATGGCAAGGGCAAGAGTACCACTTGCCTCGATTTCCAGCGGAGCTTGGTCGGCCTCCCTTATCCTCACTCGGTACCAACAGCAGCAACACCTAAAGCAGAAATCTTGAGCTTTAATGGCAGAAACGGACAACCCTAGAAAAATCGAGACCCCTAGAAACACCACAAAATCTGAATTTCTTACCGTAGGAATGAAGGTCTAGGCGAGAGCAATCCAAATTTGCTTTCGGAATCGAATTCCGTCCACAAATGCTCCTGGAATCGGCGTCCGAAGGGGAGCAGTTCCGGCGGTTTCTCTACTTTCCGCGAACAGGCGCGGACTTGTTCGGTCTTTCAGGAAGATTAACAGGAGCAATTTCCTCTTAAATCTAAACTATCCTATATATAGCATCCTCTTAAGCTTAATTAACTAATCAATTAATTAAGGCTTAAAATTACAAGGCAAAACCGCCAAGCATCCACACCCTTTCAAAATAATTATTAATATAATATTTATTAAATAGTTTTATTATTCATAAAATACCAAAACGATGTGAAAACCAAACGTCCTCGGAATTCGGCGAAATTCGCACCGTAGCTAAATATCCACGCTACGAACACAATGGCGAAGTCGAAATTAATTTCGACGAACAGAACTCGAGTTATACCAACCCGAAGTCAAAACACCAGCATCCCCCGAGAGGCCACACCGGGTCACCCAAAACGACCCGGCTTGCTAGGGAGATCTTGCCAATAGACTACAAAATGGGCCACTCAGTTCTAAGGAGTTAAGACCACACCCCACAGATGACACAAGCCAAGAAAACGCATCGACGTAACGCCAAGCAAGAATTAAATAATCGCAGAAAAAATCGGGGGCGTTACAGAGTATAATCAATAAAAGTACAAAAATGCATAACCACGGGCCAAAAGTGCACTTTCTATGGAAATGAAGATAATATGAAATATAAACGATAATGAACTAAAAGTGAAGTGCTTGTGTAAGAAAACTAGCCCAGATGAGTCCGAAAATCACTATATAAAGAGGACTCGTCAGAGGGTAGTAAGGGAAGTCATCGGGGAGGCATCGAACCCAGAGTTTGCCCGGAAGTTGGTCAGGTGGGCCACGGAGGAGGAGAAGGAGCCAAGTGGTGGAAGAGGTCGGGAGGAGAGGAGAGTTGAGCCCCGGTAAAGGGAATAGTGGCAACTACAGCAACAGCGACAGCCCAGGTGGGGGAGTTAAGAGCTGAATCGTCGGCTAGATTGGAGGCTGGAGTGGAAGGACAAGGGGCCACGGAGAGGTTTCCATGGAGGAGACAACTGCCAGGGGGGTTAGGGTCAGTTCTACCCCCCCCCCCCCCAGGTGGAAGGCAAGGCCAGAGAGCACCTCTCCTTGGTCATATCCCTAGGGGAGAGGAGAAGAGCTGTGCGGAGAAAGAGAAGAGAAGTTAGGGTGGAGTTGCCCTACTGTGACTTCTACCAAGAGTAGGGGCACGCTACCACCACGTGCTCTGAGTTCCTCGAGATAAGAGGAAATAGGGAGCAACAGCAGCAAGACCTTTAGGGAGTACGGATCGAAGAAGTCTTACCTCGGGTAAAGGAGGACAAGTGTGAGGACCGGGCTGATGTGGGGGCCCGGGGAGGGATCGGAGTGATCCATGGGGGGAGTCGAGGCTTCCCGGAAGGCAAGTCTCCACACCATGTACCGCTAGAGTGTTGGCTCCACATCCCAGGCCCCACCCTTGGAGGAGAAGATCACCTTCTCACGGAAGGACATCCCTTTTGCGATGCGCTAGTCATCCAGACAGCGGTCGAGAACTTCATTGTCTCTCGGATCCTCATCGACAACGGGAGTTTGGTCAACGTCACTTTAAGAAGGCGTTTGAGGCAATGAAGGTAGAGTCCAAGAGGGTGTTGGCCTCGGATGGACCTTTGTTTCGATTCTCAGGGGAGAGGAAGGAGGTTGAAGGAGGAGTGGGACTCCATGTTACTCTGGGGGGGCAGTTTCGCACTTGCAAGTTCGTCATCATGGATGCCCACAGTAGCTACAACGCCATCTTCGGGCGACCCCTCATCAGCGCCTTCTACTGCATCCCCTCATCCTTCCATTAATGCCTGAAGTTTAGCGCTGAGGGGATCCAGGTTCGAGTCCGGGGGGCCCAAGGTGGCAATGGAATGCTACATCACCGCCGTGAACTCCATCTTGTGGCAGGATGAGCCGAGGAGATGGAGCAGAGGATGGAGGTGGCGGAGCAGGAGGCCGGGGGAGAAGAGATGGAGGGAGAGGAGAGCGGTATCTGGGAGGAGGCGGCAAGAGTCCAGGATGAGTTGGATGAGGTGATGGCCGCAGAGGAGGTGGTAGATGCTGAGGAGGTCCTTGTCCCGGAGGAAGGGGACATTGAAGAATAGGGGGAGCAGTCCAGGCTGAAGGTTGCGAAAAAGATATTGGAGATGGAGGTTCTCACCCTTGCAGGCAGGGTGAGAAGGTTCGCATCAGCGGGGGCTGACCCCTGTAGTGTAAGACCCCCCCCCCCCCCCTCCAAGAACACAAGACACGAACGAGGGGAGTGGTTTTCCCAGAACAGCCGTCTTGCGAGAGCGTCAGCACACAGGCTAACCTATACCACAAGACACCTATTCTGCCGGCTATTCTCAAATATCATACTACCAACCCATCAATTAAAGAATAAACACAGAAGTCATGATCCACATTAAGTAAAAATTCCAAAAAAATAGGAAGCTACATAAAGACTCTTGAAAATATTAGAGTATATAAAAAAACTTTGCCCAAAGGGGCTACATCATGAGTCTCTCAAAACTCACATCGGTCACCGACGGCAACGACGGTATTATCACATCAGGCCTTGTCGTCCTGGCCTAGCTGCCCTCCTACAGAACCTGATGCTGCTTTTTCTGTGGGGTTTCCTCCTAAAAAGGAAAACGTAGCAACTGTTAGTCATAAAGACTAAGTAGCTATCACATTTGTTCCCCCCGACGACTCTTTTGCACCGGGCGGAGAAAGGAACAAGGGTACAATATATATATATAAACAGTAGTACAAACAAGTGGTAAAGGATTAATCACTAACAGTGTATATCAAGGAACTACAATAATTAAGTATATCAATCTACTTTAGCTGTTCTACTATCAACAACAGTATATAAGTATAAATCTACAATAGTAAGTAACTTAACTTATATGAATGCCCATACAGACATATAAGTTAAGGATCGCTCAACAGTAAAGTAACTCATCATATAGGAGTGTCCATACAAACTTATACGATGAGCATCTTGTGTATGTAAAGTATGTAATGATATAAATGCAATGCAATGAATCCCCATGATCATGCACAAGCAATTGCTATGTCGACACATACTTGTAGTTCTCACTTTTCGAGCAAGTAGCTAACATCTCAGGCGTTATCCGTCATTGTCAGACGGTGATAGTAGAGCGGCCTTCTCCACTACTAGGCTGGCATCCACACTACCTGGCCTAGGCCTCTGTACGCCTCAATGCTAAGAACACAACAACAGAGCTCATATACGTACTATGGCTCAGAGGTGTCTTGGGTAGATGTGCACCAAGAACACAGCCCAGACTGGCCTATCATCGTGGCACAGAAGGTGCTTCTGTGAACATATCACCAAAGAACCAAGGTCAACCGTCCACTAGCACGGAGGGTGCCTCGGGAAGTAAACATCGAGTACCAAGGCCCAACTGTGCAAGTCTATTTGTTAGCTCCCGTCAGTGTGATGACTAACGAGCCCGTAGACCTGTCACACTATCCTTAACCCAGGATTATGACACCGCGTGTCAACTCACACCACATGCAATTTCACATTAAGGGCTTTACTTCGAGTCCTTTTTATTTAATCACATCTCATGCTCAACAGCACACAAGGGCTCCACACCGAGTGCCTTATCACATGTCATTTTAATGCGGCAACACCCTCGCACTTCGAACCTTTCCACATGTCCTTACCACACAAAGGTTCATCATTTACACAGGTGGCAAGCAACCATATACAACACACTAATCCCACACTACTACCTGTAGGGAGACAACTCTAAGCAGTGGACTACTATACTGATTCCATTTACCATCATACTATATGGTCAGACATTAACCTCACCTAGTTCCTCTCTTAACAACCAAGCATTCTCAGCAATTGTACTTCCATATGACCTTCACAACAATATAACGGTACTTCACATATTCATCAACCATTTGATTATCATAATTACATTTAGACTATGGTCACCTAACTTTAACATCAATTGGATACAATCTCTTTACCAAGTTCAAATGATTCGTGCACATATGGATCTATCAACTAAATGCCAACAACCAGTTATTCATCACAACCACTACAACCAATGTACAACAAACTTCAAGCCAGCCTCATCATTATTCATCGTATTACCATTATCAAGTACATCATTATCGTTTCACATATTTAAATCATTCCTACCATTCCAACTTGTCAACCCATTCGTTCACCAACCTCCACCAAATCATCTCGTTCAAGTACACATCACTACATCATTTGTTCATTAAGGATCTATCCAATAAATGCCATTAACCATATTTTATCACAATTGTTTATAGACTAAATTCACCAAAACATTAACGTTATTGTACAACAACTTCTCTACCAAATCCAAAGACGATTCAACACAAACCTGAGAACTATATGTGCAGGAAAGATTACTGTACATAAACTTCAATCGGGGATTCCCGAGGCTATAGGAATCCGATGGAGGCGTGTAACCTCTCGTTGTAAAGGTATTTCTGTAAGCTACAACTTTTATGTTCAGCTCATAATCCAGGTCCAGCCGCATCATGTCCAAAAATGGCCTCGAAGATCACTGCGCGCAGAAAATAGATTTTTGCGCGCATCTTAAAGCGAGAAGAACGGCATTGGCTCGTCTTCTTACTCTAACTATTTATTTTAACACTTCTCACAGATTTTCCTCCACACTTATTCACCCTCATGAGGCCATTTATCTTCACAATCTCAGTCCACAAACTTCATTTGAAGTGAGGAAAAGTTGAAGACTCTACAATAGGACACAAGTCCTTGCCGGCCTCCTCCTAGGAGATCTTTGCCTCGCAAGTCCGACTCCGTTGAGTCTACATATCTCCTAGAAATAACTATAGATCTATCACCAAGGGATAGGGTAGGAAGCTCACCAGATATCCATGCATGTTACCCAATAGTCGCGTGTGCGAAACTTGCGCGTTGCTTCATCCATGACCGGATCTCACCGATCGGGATCTCGTCGGACATTGTCGTAGAGGCGTTGGCCTTGGATCTTGAAGTGATCTGAAATGGATTCATTGGCATCATTTTCAGTCTTGGAGGTATCAGCCTTTGCATTCTTAATTATGAAGAGCTCCTTGAAAATCTCATCAAGGGTCCCATAAGCCTCCATGACCACTACTTATCTTGGCTTAACTTTACTTTATATCTTGAAATTCTTAGAGACAGGTCTCATTTCAACATGATCTTGCACTCTCAACCCTAAATATGAGTCTAGTTAAGTTCCCTCACTAAATCCATAATCACTATGTTGTGTACGCACCCTATTTTCATCTTTTTTCAGTAGCACTTCCAAGTTGGAATCATTGACAACAAGAGTTTCATCATCATAATGTGCATGTAATAATTTGATGGCCATTACTGGGCTACTATCAATTAATAAAGTATTTGCAAATAAAGCCTCTGTCGTATTCTCAAACTTAGGAAAAACTTCCACATGTCTACTTGATTCACATATAGTAAACTCCTTCCATAAATATGTTACCTCGGTTTACCGTCATCTGCCACCATGCAGATGGCATAACCTGTTGGGGTCTCAAAGTACCCCAACATCAATAACAAATACCCTAGATTCCCCAACTTTAGGCAAACAACAACCACATGTAAGGAGTTATGAGTTGGCGTCGGAGGACCGCCAAAAAACAACGAGGGAAGGGAAGTGGGGAAAAAAAGAGGATGATTAGAGAGAGAGAGAGATAGAGTAGAAAGAGAAAGAGGGGGAGAGAGTAAAGAGAGAGAGATAGAAACAGAAACCAAAAACTCTTATTAAATCCAGCATAAACCATATTACAAAAGCAGGGATATATTTATAGCCCGGTCAATCCCTGGATGACCGTTACACCTAACATGAAACTAGTAAATACAAAAAAGCTGCCTCGGATGTTGCCAAGTGTCCGCTTATCTGTTGTTGATTGATTCACCGCCATAATTAGATCTCTCCAAGTGTGAGTATCAGCGTCGTTGGATGCAAAAAACACAGGTGAGCTATCGGGATCACAACAATTACTCCTCTTCTATAAGAATGATGCCCTCATCATTCCGCTTCATTCTCATTGCCTCTCTTCCTCCTTTTCTTAGGGTTTTCCTACAGTGCCATGGTCGTGCTGGAAGCAAGGCAAAGATTCTGGGGCTTTGAGAAGTTGTCTCCAGGTGTGGAACTTGCCAGATCTGTTACTTTGAGTAATGCGAGGTAACTTTCTTCTGCTCTAGTCGCTGGTGCTTGAGCTCGAGCAGAACTTCTCCTGTTTCTGACCTGGTGGATGTCGATCAGAGAGGTGTTCTTCATTTTCTTCTTGACTCGTTGAGTGCATTTATTTTTTTGTAGCCACCCGGTAGTGAGTACGTCGGTAAGGTCATCCCCGGAAGGAAATGAGCCTTCCTGGGTCATTTTTTGTAGATCTGCTGGTAGAGAGTCTAGGTCTTCCCATGTGATATCTTCGGGTAGAAGATCATTCCACTAGACCAGCCCTTGAGGTATTTTCTTGTTGTCCCTAACAACATGTCTCAAGCTGACGATGGCTAACGGCATCTGTATGGGCATATTGTTTTAGCTGCTCACCGGAAGGGGCGTAATGTGTATGTCCTCTTTTTGTTGGTAGATTTTGAGTAGGGAAACGTTAAATGCGGGATGTATTTTGCATCCCTCTAGTAACTATAATCTGTATGCGGCTTCTCCAACGACTTCCACCACCCGGAAGGGTCCGTAATAGCGGAGAGCCAGTTTCCTGCACTGCATTCTGTCGAGTGTAAGTTACCGGTACAGATGCAACTTCAATAGTACCCAGTCATTTTCCTGGAACTTTTTGTTTGTTCATTTGCGGTCTGCATACATCTTCATTCGTTGCTGAGAGCGTTGCAAATTTACCCTAAGCTATTGTAATATTTCCTCCCTGGTGCGCAAAGTGAGCTCCACCGCTTCTATCCTTGTACTTCCTTCACAGTAAGTCAAAAGACCAGGGTGTGGTCGACTGTACATGGCCTCAAAAGGGGACATGTCGGTCGAGGTGTTAAGCGAAGTATTGAAATGAAATTCAGCATAGCTTAAATAGTGAGCCCACTTCTTCGGTTGTTCATGTGTATATTTTCGTAAAAATTGTTGTAGGCACTGATTAGTGCGTTCAGACAGCCCATCCATCTGCGGATGGTATGCTGAAGGGCCGCCGGAAAACAATGAGGGAAGGGAAGTGGGGAAAGGAAGAGTATGATAAGAGAGAGAGAGAGAGAGATAGAGTACAAAGAGAGAGGGGGGAGAGAGGAAAGAGAGTGATAGAAACAGAAACCAAAAACTCTCATTAAATCCAGCATAAACCATATTACAAAAGCAGGACCGGTCAATCCCTGGATGACCATTACACCTAACATGAAACTAGTAAATTCAAAACAGCTGCCTCAGATGTTGTCAAGTGTTCGCTTATCTGCTGTTGATTGATTCACCTCCATAATGAGATATCTCCAAGTGTGAGTATCAGCGTCGTTGGATGCAAAAAATATAGGTGAGCTGTCGGGATCACAACACCACACCAATCAGGAGAAGAGGAGCTGAGGTTTGGAAGGTGTTTGCCAGAATTGGATCTTGGTGGAGGAGATCTCGCCGAGAAAATCTTGGAGGTGGTCGGATCTGGAAGAGATGGATGAGGAGAATCTTGGGGCGGGAGATGATGCGCCGTCAAGAAAGATGGTAGGATAGATCGGGTAAGGTATATTATTTATGAACCTCATTCTTAAGTGTATTAATATACATGATTATGATATATCTCTACTATTATACGAAAACTAATCTTTGGTGAAACATTGCAAATATCCCTATATTACCCTTATATTTTAACGTTAAAACATTTACCATTCTCTTATCATTCCTAGCTAGGTAATTACACAACTTTACATTATTAAAATTGAAAAAAACACTAGATACCCTAAACTTATTGTCTCTAGCTAGGAATGATAAGATAATGGTTAATGTTTTAAAGTTAAAATAAAATTTGTTTTACAAAATAAAATTTGTATTCTTGATTTATATTTTTTACGGTCATTTTGAGTACTCATATGTATATGTTATGGGTCGGGCGGAGCCAGCTGCAGACGGGTGAAGCCTGCTAGGAGCGGGCTTAAATTTGTATTCTTGATTTATATTTTTTACGGTCATTTTGAGTACTCATATGTATATGTTGCGGGTCGGGAAGAGCCAGCTGCGGACGGGTGAAGCCCGCTGGGAGCGGGCAAAGCCCGTCATTGTCGGTCGGGTACTATCGCGCCAGCGACCCGTCGTGGGCTGGCGAAGCCAGCCGGGTGCGGGCGAAGCGCGCCGTCACGGGTCGGGTGCTGTGGCGTGTAGCCATAGGGGTGAAGCCCTATGTTGGTCACTCATGTATATATATATATATGTATATATATATATATGTATATATATATAGGAGACGGTCGGTGGCGCATGTGTATCGATTTTTCTTTGCTTAATAAATCATGCCCTAAGGACTATTATCCCTTGCCTCGGATCGACGCGATGGTTGACTCAGCCGTCGTTTTTTCTGTAATGAGTTTTTAGATGCATTTTCAGGTTACCACCAGATCAGGATGCACCCCCCTGATATCAAAGATGTCTCCTACATCACAGGGAATGGGTGCTACTGCTACAAAATGATGCCCTTTGGGCTGAAGAATGCAGGGGTGACGTACCAAAAGATGATGGATAGGGTCTTCCGAGAACAGAAGGTGAGGAACCTAGAGGTGTATGTAGATGACCTCATGATCAAAAGTCGAGACGTGGACTCTCACCTCTGGGACCTAGAGGAAACCTTCACCACCTTGTGTGAGTACAAGATGAGGCCGAACCCCTTGAAGTGTGTCTTCGGGGCCAGCAGGGACAAGTTCCTGGGTCACCTTCTCACTCCCGCGGGGGTGGAGCCAAATCCTTACAAGGTCCGAGCAATCATGGAGCTGGGATCGCCTCAAAATGTTAAAGAGGTGCAGCGGTTGATAGGGAAGCTGGCATGGTTGAGCAGGTTCCTTTACCGGGCTGGGGAGAAGTGCTCTCCCTTCTTCAAAGCATTAAGGGGAGGCAAAAGTTTCGAGTGGACTGGGGAATGTGAGGATTCGTTCCAGTCCTTGAAGAGGCAGTTGACTCAAGCCCCCTTGCTCCAAGGGCCGAAGGAGGGGGAGGACCTATCTTTATATCATGGGGTCAGAGTGAAAGCCTTGAGCTCCATCCTGGTCCGGGAAGAGGGGAAGAAGCAGTTGCCCGTCTATTATGTGAGTCAGGTCCTGAGGAAGGCAGAGCTTCGCTATCCCATCTTTGAAAAGCTAGCCTTCGCTTTAGTCATCTCGACTCAAAGGCTCCGACCCTACTTCCAGGCACACTCAATCTGAATGGTGACTGACCACCCCCTCCAAAACATCTTCGAGGGGGTGGAGCATTCCAGCAGGTTGGCTAAGTGGTCGGTAGAACTGAGTGAGTTTGATATCTCCTTTGTCCCCCGCCTCTCGATCAAGGCCCAAGCAATGGCCGACTTTCTAGCTGACTATGTGGTTGAGGTGGCGGAGGAAGAACTCACTCGACCATTTCTATGGAAGGTAAAGGTAGATGGCGCTTCGAAGAGGCATTCCCTAGGGGTGGGGGTGATCTTAGAAAGCTCGCAGGGAACAAGAATCGAGCAAACGGTGGTGGTGCACTTTCCCATCACTAACAACTAAGCCTAGTATAAGGCCGTAATTGAAGGATTACGCCTGGTCAGGGCGCTGGGGTTGCTTGACGTGGAGGTCCTCACAGACTCCATGGTGGTGTCTTCTAAGATCAACAGGGAGTTTGAGGCAAGGGAGCCTGCCCTCCAGTTATACTTGGCAAAGGTGAAGGAGGTCATCAGTGTAACGACTCCACCCATTAAATAACATATAATAGAATGTCTGGCTGGGGCCCCACACTATATGCCACAAACAGACGGCAAGGTCACAGGTTAATACCAAAATACCATCGCACCTAACCCAGTGTATTCTAGCGGAAGTTTATACTTGCAAGAACTCAACCATTGAATGTCCACTACTATATAAATATCACATAAATAACCAGGAATGTATACAAACACACACTGCTCACGGCCTTAAGGCCTTTCAAGTTTCTTTTTAAAAACTATGATTTCATACATCAGCACGCAGGCCGGCCACACATGAAATCCAAAGCTTCGCACGACCTTCAAGGGCCTACAAGCAGTAGCAAGGGCTTCAGCCCACTCAGTCCAGGTTAGCCTGCAACACCTGCATATGGATATCAACCCCAAGGGTGATCAACAAAGCAATGGTCAGCATTCAGCTGACCAATATAACGACCGTACCCCTTACCCGGGGCAGTGGTTCCTTCCCTGCATGCATTTCAATCACAACAGATATCTTTATATCACATCAAATGCTCGCAAGCACAACAACATCATAAACGTTGGCCTCAGCCCGATGCTCCGTGCACTCAGGGCACATTTATGGTGGACTGGATCATTCCCTGGGTTCCACCACCGATCAAAGGTTCCTCACGGTAACACTTGAGCATTTCAGACCGACCTACCGTAGTAGTTTGACAAGCTTGGTATGGCTGCAGCCCCAATTTGCATTGCCACTAATCGATCTCCCAAATAACCAGTGACAGGACAGCACTTTCTCGTTGCTCAATTCGTCAATTACGCATAACTTGACCCGGGTCGGCTATCCTCTCCCGATCAGCCGCAGCTTCGTAGCTCACACAAAGCAACCAGTGCACGCAAGCACTCACAATACAAGGAGCTTACGCAAAGCTTCCCCAATCATCAAATAACTCACGCAGAGTCCATAACAAAAGGACTTTACATAACCCCCAATTCACAGACATCCTAACCAACTTTATAAACGACGCGTTTTATACACGGAGTCTTCTCCGGTTCGCAATATAAACATCACTAATCCAGAATAAACATCCAGATTGGCTTCACACGGCATGCCTATTATGTACTATTCATTTCCGGATCTAAATACAGATTCAACCGTTGGAATCGCTTACGCTTTCCACCTCTTGGTAGAGGATCCCATATTGTTGGAACCCTAGGTTTTGATTTGAGTTCAGTCCTCTCTTTCTGTCTCTTGACCCAAGATTTATCTATGGTCAAAGGTTAGTTGATAGTTTAGATTCTCTAGTTGTGTAGAATTGCTTTTCCAGATGAATATTTGGTTAAGTAGTTTTTCGTTCGACTATAGTCGAACATCGCTCGACTATCGTCTATCGGCTGATCGACGATCGTCTATCAGTTGGTCGACGTTCTGTCTGCGTTGATAGCTCGACTATCTGTTGATAGGTCGACTATCTGTTTGCTTTGATAGTTCGACTATCTGTCCTGATAGCTCAACTATATGATAGCTCGACTATCTGTTGATAGGTCGACTATCTGTTTGCTTTGATAGTTCGACTATCTGTCCTGATAGTTCAACTATCTGATAGCTCGACTATCTGTTGATAGGTCGACTATCTGTTTGCTTTGATAGTTCGACTATCTATCCTGATAGTTCAACTATCTGATAGCTCGACTATCTGTTGATAGGTCGACTATCTGTGTTGTCTTTGATAGTTCGACTATCTGCTTGGATAGTTCAACTATCTGATAGTTCGACTATCTGTTGATAGGTCGACTATCTGTTTTGTTTTGATAGGTCGACTATCTGTTTTCTGTGATAGGTCGACTATCTGCTTGATAGGTCGACTATCTGTTTCGTTTGGTAGTTCGACTATCTGTCTGGATAGATCGACTATCTGATAGCTCGACTATCTGTTCTGATAGGTCGACTATCTGCCGAGGTAGTTCGACTATCTTCTTTGATAGTTTGACTATCTGGATCGTTCGACTATCTGTCCGATAGGTCGACGATCTCCGTGCGTCGGTCGACAATCTCCGAGGGTCGTTCGACGTTTTGCTGTATGTTTTAAATAGTTTTGTCGTCTTCTGTGATGTGACTAATTTCATAATTATTTTGGCACATTTTATAAAAGATTATCTGAATAAATTGTGATAACACTTCCATGCAATATCTATTCTATTCTTTATGCATGAGCTAATCTTTTCTGACAAAGTTGTTTGTCTTATAGCTGAGATCTGATTTCTGCCAGGCTGTCCTTTATAGCCGTTAGACTCAAAAAGTCTTCCTTGGCTGTAAAGAGTCGTTTCTGATGTGACTTTCTCTTATATTATTTCATCAGAGTATTTTGCAGCTTCTTAGAAAGCTTTATCCTTTTATAGGATATCTGTCTGCAGTATTTTTGTTTTGCTTTATGCTTTTTGCAGCCCAGCTTGCAGAGTTCAGAAAAAGACAAGATTCAAACTCAGTTAAGAGTCGTTGCTGCTGCTGCTATATAAAGACTTCTTTGAAGAAGAAATCAACTAGTCCACATAGCAAAAAAAACTAGTTCTCAGATAAAAATTCATTCAACAAGCTTACAGCAAGATCAAGTTTACTGCTCTCAGCAATCTTCACTCAACTGAGAAGTGTTAGCTCTTCTGCTCTTCTTCAACCTGAGTTCTCCTATTTCTAGGAAGTTCTGACTCAGAGATCTTTTGAAGAAGAAGAAGAAGATAGCTGCTAGAAGATTTTCATTTCTTATTTTATATCTTCTTGTAGTTCTTCTTTCAGTATTTTCTGAAGTGTTTCTGCACTGAAGCAAGACTTCACCTGGACGTTCTTTGAGCCAGGGGGAGCCTTGATTCTTTTAGAGCTTTTTAGCTCAGTGCAAGTTATTGTGCTTCTCTAATCTTTTGTAAAATAGAGAAGACACCTTAACCTCCTTTCCCCCTCCTGTACAGGGTTATTACTCCCTTCAAAAGTATCCCTTGGTGGCAGGGCACCTGATCAAAAACCTGTGTTGGTTTTTAGACACCTGATCAAAAGTCTAAAGGGTTTCTTGATCTACCTGAAGCAGATCTTGTTGGTGGCAGGGCACCTAATCAAAAACCTGAGTGGATTCCTACCTTGTTGGTAGAAGAGTGGACGTACCCAAGTTGTTTGGGGAACCACTATAAATTCCATGTGTCGTCTGGATTGCTTTGTTTAATTACTTGCATTGTGGCTGTGATTAGATCTTAACTAGGTTGCTAGTTGCTATTTAGGATTCCTAGCCTTAACTGTAATTACAGTTGGCTGCCTTTTTGTGCACAACACTTGTGTTAGGCTCTAAGGTTTAATCTCAAATATCTATAACTTTCATTCCACATTTAACTCGAAGGGAGTTGAGTAGGAAGTCAACTTTGCTAGTGCAATTTTTGATTACTCTATTCACCCCCCCCCCTCTAGAGTAGTATCTATCCCTTCTCTTTCAATTGGTATCAGAGGGAGGTTAACTAACTGAATAGGCTAACACCTAAGTCACAAGATCCTGATAGATACCAAAGTTTATAGATATTCACTTTCACTATCATGGCCCAGTCCAAGGATTATTCTAGCACCAGACCTCCAGCATGCAACTTAGCTAAGTTTGGCATCTGGAAGGCAAGGATCAAACTATATATGAATTCTATTGATAAAAGTATTTTTGCTTCTATTTTGACAGGACCACCAAGAGCACCTGCTACAGCTACTGCCTCATCATCAACTGATATGAGTGCAGTGCCTCCTCCAGACTACAATGATGAGTACAAAAAGGCAAAGATAGCAGATGCCAAGGCAATGAACATTCTGGCTCAGACAATGTCTGATGAAGTATTCCAGAAGGTTGCTGACTGCTCCTCAGCAAAAGCTATGTGGGATACACTGAACCAGATTGTAGCTGGTTCAGCTGATGAAAGGAAGGACAGGAGGTCCAACCTTATCTCACAATATGAGAATTTCAAGAAAACTGATGCTGAATCAGTGGAAGCTATGTACACAAGGCTCAGCTCAATCATCAATGAGCTGAGGACCCTTGACAAGGATATCTCATTGACAGAGGTCAATGATAAGATTCTTATGTGCTTCCCTAGCACATGGGATCTGAGGATCTGGCCCATCAAGGAAGCCAGAAGCACAACAGAAATCTCAACAGAAGCCCTTCTCGGCAAGCTCAAGTCTTTTGAGCAAGTGCTGAAGTCCAGGGAAGCTAAAGCTGAAGCAAAGACCCCAACTCCTACAAGAAAAGAGCAAACTCTTGCTCTTAAAGCTACTGACACTTCTGAAGGCAGCCAGTCCAATGAGGAACTGATGGCATTATTTGCCAAAAGGTTTCTCAAGATGGGAAGGAAGGAATTCAGAAAGAAATCTTCAAAGTATGAATATAAACCAAGGTATGATCGTACCCCCTCTAAAGAAATAATCTTTTATGGTTGCAGGAAGCCTGGACATATTCTTCCAGATTGTTTAGAGGAAAAGAACAAAGATAAAAGGAAAGACAAGGATCAGCACAGGAATCACTCTAAGCCATCCTCCTACAAGAACAAAAAGAAGGAGAGAGTCTTTGTTGCTGAAACCTGGAGCGATTCTGATGAGGAATCCTCTTCCTCAATCTCCAGTGAGGATGAAGAAGAAAAGAAGGCAAAGGAAGTTTGCCTGATGGCAATTGATGCTTGCAGCAATCACTCAGCTGCAGAGATTTCAGATTCAGATGAAGAAATGCCAACAGAAGATGAGGTACTATCTTCTTATGATTTCACTTCTGCAGAATTTAGATTAGAATTTAAATCTTTATGTTTAGATTTAATTAGTTCTGAAAAAGAGATTAAAGAACTTAGACATAGGCTAGCTGAATCAGAAATCATATCTATTGAAAACATCAAGTTAAAGGAAGATCTCACTAATTCTAGTGAAGAAATTAAATTTTTTAAGAATGAGTTAGCTAAATCCAAAAGGTTAGAAGAGTCTCTAAATGGTAGAAGCCTTAAGTTGCTTGAAATAACCAGCATGTCTAACACTAGGTCAGGCAATAACAAATTAGGCTTAGGAGCATCTTCTAGTGAGCCCCCAATCATTCTTAAAAATCAACTTTCAACTCCAGTGAATTTTATTTCATCTAGTGGAATAAAAAACACTGAGCAAGTCAATCAAGTAAATAGAGCTTTAAATAAAGCTAAAAGAGAGAAAAGAAAACAGAAATTTAAGGAATTACAAAATGTCGAACGCTGCTTGACGATCGCAGGCTCAGTGGTCGAACGAAGCTCGACGATCTGAGCATCTATCGTCGAACGTCGATCGACGATCGCAAGCTCAGTGGTCGAACGGAGATCGACGATCTAAGCAGCCATCGTCGAACGCTGGTCGACGTTTCCAATATGAATTTCAAAATTCCAACCAGAACTTTAGAAACCCGAATATGAATAGAAACCCTAGGTTCATTGACCCATCATCAGCATGGAGAATCCCACCTAGGAGATCTTACCCATTAGGTTATCACCCTCAGCCTGCTTATTCATTTATTTCCAGTTTTTCTTATGTGAAAAACAAGGGACCCAAGGTTACCTGGGTCCACAATGTTTAAATTGATTTATTTGCAGGTGAAGACCTATCCTATCACTCAAAATAAGTGGTATTTGGATAGTGGTTGCTCCAAGCACATGACAGGAAATAAATAACATGTGTCAAATTTCAAGGCAAAGCTTGGCCCAAAGGTAATCTTTGGAGATTCAAGCTGTGGTCAAACTGAAGGCTATGGCAGGATGACAATTGGAGCTGTTACATTCAAGAGAGTTGCTTATGTGACTGGACTGAAGCATAATTTAATTTCAGTAAGTCAGTTATGTGATGCTGGATACCAGGTATCATTCTCTAACTCCCTTTGTAATATTACTTTAAATAATAGTGTTGTATTAGTAGGCATTAGACAAGGTAACATTTATTTAGTAGATTTTAATTCAACTGATTCAGAAATCTGCCTGTTTAATGAAGTAACTAATAATAATACCTTGTGGCATAAAAGTCTTAGCCATGTTAACCTCAAAAATATATCTAGGTTATCTAAACACAACCTTGTTAGAGGTTTACCTTCTTGCCCCTACAAGAAGGAGAGCCTATGCAAGGCTTGTCAACTAGGCAAGCAAACCAAGAACTCATTTAAATTAGTAAATAAAAGTGATTCTCCTAGAATCCTGTATTTATTACATTTGGACCTATTTGGCCCAATAAATGTACAGAGTTTAGGAGGGAAGTATTACACCCTAGTCATTATAGATGACTTCTCCAGGTTCACTTGGGTGTTCTTTTTGAGAACTAAGGCTGATAACTTCAAAGCCCTTACAGATTTTCTATTATGTGTGCAGACTGAGTACTCTACTCATGTGGACTTGATCAGAAGTGATCATGGTACTGAGTTTGACTCTCTTCTCATGCAAGAATTCTGTGAGAGAGAAGGTATCAAACATAGCTTCTCAGCTCCTAGAACTCCCCAACAAAATGGGGTAGTTGAAAGGAAAAAACAGAACACTAATTGAAGCTGCTGCCACATTGTTGGCAGATTCTAATATGCCTCTTTCCTATTGGGCAGAAGCTGTTAGCACAGCCAACTATGTCTTGAATAGAAGTCTGATACACAAACTTAAGTGTAAAACTCCTTATGAGTTACTTAAAGGAAAGAAACCTAAAATAAATTATTTTAGAGTTTTTGGCTGTGTTGTTTATATTCATAATAACAATAAAGAATATCTTAGAAAGTTTGAAGCAAAGGCTTCAATGGGAATTTTTCTTGGATATTCCCAAGTAAGCAAAGCTTATAGGGTTTTTAATAAATCATCTTCTAAAATTGAAGAGTCTGTTCATGTATCCTTTGATGAATCCCAAATGTTTTACAAGGAGAAGGAAACTTCCCCTTCCTCAAGTTCATTACAGGTACAAGAATCTACCAAAGATGTCTCTTAAGAAATCCTCCATCTTTAAACTCTTCATATCACTGAATCAGACAGTGATGAAGACATTGTAGAAGTTGTTGTTGTTCCACCAATAGTAAATCAAATTTCTCCTGAGGAATTAATCCCAACTATTGCTGAAGATCGCATCCCACCTGCTGATGTTGTCACACTTAGAGATCACCCTACATCTCAAGTGATAGGAGACATATCAGCTGGTGTTCAAACAAGACATCAGTTAAGACAGGATGTGATGCATGCTTGTTTCCTTTCACAGATTGAGCCCCTCACCATTAAAGATGCTGAGCTAGATCCCCACTGGATCATTGCTATGCAAGAGGAACTCAATCAGTTTGAGAGATGTAAAGTATGGACTTTGGTTCCAAGACCTAAAGGCCAACTGATCATAGGCACCAAGTGGGTGTATAGAAACAAGTTGGATGCAAATGGAATCATTGTAAGGAATAAAGCTAGGCTTGTAGCTCAGGGCTACAGACAGGAGGAAGGTATAGATTATGACCAAACCTTTGCTCCTGTTGCAAGGCTAGAGGCAATAAGGATCTTCTTAGCCTATGCAGCCTATATGAAGTTTAAGGTTTTTCAGATGGATGTCAAAAGTGCTTTTCTTAATGGTGAGCTAAAGGAAGAGGTGTTTGTTGAACAGCCACCCGGTTTTGTTTCTTCAACTCAGCCCTCACATGTATTCAAGTTGCAGAAAGCTCTTTATGGACTAAAACAAGCACCAAGAGCCTGGTATGAGACTCTAGCTAGTTTCCTGTTAGAGCACAAATTTGTTAGGGGAGTAGCTGATAGAACCCTCTTCGTCAAGCACCACAAGGACACAATCCTGTTAGTTCAAGTGTATGTGGATGACATTATTTTTGGTTCCACTGATCCCAAACTATGCAAAAAAAATTCCAACTTGATGCATTCTAAGTTTGAGATGAGTAGTATGGGTGAGCTGTCTTACTTTCTTGGTCTCCAAGTAAAGCAAGATGTTGATGGCATCTTCATCTCCCAATCCAAATATGCCAAGGAATTGGTAAAGAAGTTTGGGATGGCAGATGCTTCAGCAATGCATACACCTATGGCTACTAATGTAGTTATTGATTCTGATGATCAGGGAAAGCCTGTTGATCAAAAGAATTATAGGGCCATTGTTGGATCCCTATTGTATTTAACTGTAAGTAGGCCAGACATAATGTTTGCTACATGCCTTTGTGCTAGATTCCAGGTCAACCCCAAGGAATCTCATCTGATTCTTCTCAAGAGAATCTTAAGATACTTGAAGGGATGTCCAAATCTAGGACTTTGGTACCCAGCTGAGTCAGAATTTGAATTAATTGGATACTCTGATTCTGAATATGCTGGTTGTCGAGTTGACAGGAAAAGTTCCTCAGGAACTTGTCAATTCCTGGTAGAGAGATTGGTCTCTTGGTTCTGTAAGAAGCAGGCCTCTGTCTCAACTTCAACTGCAGAAGCTGAATATATAGCAGCTGCAAGCTGTTGTTCACAGATCCTGTGGATACAAAATCAACTTTTGGATTATGGGTACTCACACAAGAACACTAAAATCATGTATGACAGTACAAGTGCTATCTCCATTGCACAAAATCCAGTGCACCACTCTAGAACGAAGCACATTGAGATTAGACACCATTTTTTGAGAGATTGTGTGGAAAAGAACAAGATCAGCCTTGAGTTCATATCCACAGACCTTCAGAGAGGTGATATATTCACCAAGCCCTTAGATGAACAGAAGCATCTGTTCTTTTTAGTTCAACTAGGCATGATTAATGGAAGAGACTAAGTGTGACGTCTACCTTGTTGAAATCTGTTCGAAGATAGTCAAACGACGTTCGACGATAGTCGAGCGGATCAAGCCTATCGTCGACCTATGGTTGAAGATAGCTTATCTGCTTGAAGATCGTCGACCGGCGTTCGAAGATAGTCGAACAGGTCGAGCTTATCGTCGATCTATGGTTGACGACAGCTTGATGTTTGTGAAGACAGAAATAGTCCAACGATTGATCGACTACTCTGCTTCAGGACCGATCGTCGAACGACCGTTCGACCATCATCTCCAGTATCTTTTAAATAGATCGACGATCGCTGTTTTAATATAAAGCCGATGGTCGACCTAGGTTAAGAGATAGTTGCTCTTATCGTCGACGGAAAGCGTCTTTTCGCATTCCGTCTTCCCGCTTGCTCATTGTCTCTCGTTTTCTTGCGCTCCGTCCTCGCCGTCTCTCCCTCGTCTTCTACATCTTTTTCGATGGCGATTGCTCCAGCGCTTCTTGCAGTGGTGAAGTTTGATGCCGGTTTCAGCGTGGATTTCGACGCCTTCAGCTGCTGCGAACCAGGGATAGTGGAGATTCTGAATCTGTGCAGAGATCAAGGATTAGAGAAACTCATGTCTTACAGAATAAAGATAAACACTCAAGAGATCAAAGAGTGGGCCTTCACTTCATCTTCTACTGATGATTCGATGACTGGAACAATTAGCGGAGAAGAGGTAATATTGACTCCTGCTATTCTGACTGAAATTTTTGGATTAATTAATGGTGAAGAAGAGTATGAGCAAGATGCTCCTGAGTTCGGAAGGATGTTAACTGAGCTGGGACATGCCGAAGGCATTCCCACCAAGCTGCTCAAAGTGAATTTCCCGTTCAAGATCAAGTTTCTTGCGGAAATTGTTGGAAAAGTGCTACTGGGAAAGCACTTCGCCCACGATAATATCACAAGGCAACAATTTGCACTAATTTGTGCAATTTTTAATAAGAAGCAGATCAATTGGGCTGGCATTATGTTTGATTTGATAAGGAAAAAGAATGGAAAGAAAGAAGTTACCCTAGGAAGGGTAGTTGGAATTTTTCTGAAGGAGAAATACCCTCACCTACTTGTGTCAGCCGCCACCTCCATCAACACAAGCAAGAAGATGGATCCTTCGCTCTTCGCCAAATGGAAAAGGACCTTCCTGAAGCCCGCTCCCACAGGGGTTGCTCCAGTTACTTCTGAGAGCACTAGGATTGTCGCAGTCACTCCCCCCCTTCTAGCAGCTGGCTCAGCAAATTTATCTCTTCCATCTTCTTCATCAGCTTTGTCGTCTACTTCAGTTGAAGTTCCTTCAACTTCAATTGAAGTACGATATTTTGCTTCTCCTCCAGCTTCTCCTCTCCTGACTCATCTTGCTGGGATATCTCAACCTAGTTTTAATTTGTTGGTGTCTGAAATTTCTACCCCAGTTCACTCTCCAATTCCCTCTTCTGATCATCTTGATCACCCTGCATCCACCCATGTATCTCCACATCATTCTCCAGCTCCATCTCCAGTTGCATCTCCAGCTCACCTTGCATATACCATCACTGCTGCTCTTCCACCCTCTGAAATTCCTCCATCATCTTCATCATCTTCTTTTGAAATTACTCCTACATTTATATCAAGCATTGTGGAGCTAATTACCCCATCAATCAAAATTATGATTGATGAGGCAATTGCTCCCCTTGCTTCTTCTATATCATCTCTAACTGATGCTATTCTGAAACTCTCTAAGTCTGCTGAGCCCTCTTCTTCTAGGGGCCTGGTTTCAGTTTCTACTGAAATCAGGCAGGGGGAGATGCTTCATGAAGACGTCTCTGAGCAGCCCTTGGCCTCTCCTCCAGTAGTTCATCTTGTAGTAGTAGAGAAAGCAACAGAAGATTCAGCTCCTCCTCCTCCTCTATCTGAACAGGAAATTTTTGATGCAGTTTTGAAATCTGAGTTCATTGTTAAAGCCTGTTTAGAAGAGTGTTCTACTCCCTTGGTTGCCCTTTACCTAGAAGGAATCATCACCTCCTTTCTAGATGAATTGTGGGAGTTAGGACATGCTGTGGTCGATTCTGAAGGTATTCCCTTTTCTTACTTTTTAGACTTGTTAACTGATATGCTAGTTTGGGAATATCTGGAAGGCATGATTAGATGTCATTTAGAACAATTTTATTCATAAAACTACAGATAATTTGGAAGAAATTCTAGAAGTTCAAGAGTCTGTTATCCAAAATGCTCTAGAAGTTCAACCAGAACCAGAGGCTCAAATTTTTGAAGTTGCTCAGCCTGAAGTTCAAGCAGAACTGGTCACTTTGACAGTTTCTGAGATTCAAGAATCAGCTGCAGATGCCCAGATTGAAAAATCTACTGTATGGGATGATTCCCCAGGCTTGGACTTAGATGCACTATTGGCACAGGATGCCATAGAAGAAGAATGAGAAAGAGCTGCTTTAAAGGAAAAAGAAAGAGCTATAAAAGAGGCTATTGACCCATATGATATGCCTATCTCTTCTAATTCTGAAGATGAGATTGACACTGATGAGTCTGCTGAGACTAAAAGGAAAAGAATTGCTAAAAAGAAAAGAAAAGCTGTTGCTCCTCCTCTTGCTAACCCAGACAATGATACACCATATTTTATACTGAAAGGAATTGATCCAAAGTCAAAAGACTTCCAGCATTGGATGTTATTTTCTAAGAACCAGCAAAAGCAAAGGAAAAAGTCTAAGAGGTATGACTCTCCTGTTCCTAGATGGAATCCTCGAGGTCCTCCTCCTCCACCTCCCGGTGCAGGAGCCTCGGGAAATTTATCTTCAAAATCTGCTTCTCAATCTGAAAGATCAAATCCATCTCAATCTGCTCAAAGGAGAAGTTCGCAAGGATTCCAAGGTAAAAGCCAAACTGGCTATCAAAGACCTGATATTGTTAAAGAACAAGTTAAGGAGGTAGTATATCAAAGACCAACCTTTTCCCCTCCTCCTTCTCCAAAGAAAAAAGTTTCATCTCCAAAGCCAGTTCATACTGAGAAAGATGTTCCAAAAGGTAAGTGATTTATTTTTTAACTGAAAATTCTATCAAGAACTTTGCTAAGTCTGCTCTCTCTTGTTATCTAGTTAATCAGGATAAAGAACCAGTTGACACTTCTTCTGAGATTGTTTATGAAAGCCCAGAGCTTGATCCTAACTTTAGGATGGCTCGTTTTCTTGAACTGGTTGGAGCAGCGTAAATAAGGAAAGCAAAAGCTGAAGGAAAGGACACTGCAGGATTAACCACAATGTCTAAATTCATAAAGAAGGAGCTCGAAAAATTCCAGGTCAGACCTGAGATGTTTGATCCTTCAAAATATATGGAAAAGCATCCTGAGGCAGTGGTCCCAAGGACAACAGAACTGAAAATTATTGGAGAACAAGACTTGAAGCTATCGAAAAAAGAAGCTCTAGATCCTACCAGAAAAATTACTTTTGTTTCTAGCTCTTCTAATCCTGAATCTAACTCTGAAGCCCCTTAATTATTCATTGATTGACAGTTAATTTATTATCTGATTGATTGATGATATCGGCTTAGTTGTTTCCTTTTATGCATTTTATTTTACTTTCAGTAATTAGTTTTGTATGCCTTAATTGTTGAGAGACTTAACTCAAATAGGGGGAGATTGTTGGAACCCTAGGTTTTGATTTGAGTTCAGTCCTCTCTTTCTGTCTCTTGACCCAAGATTTATCTATGGTCAAAGGTTAGTTGATAGTTTAGATTCTCTAGTTTTGTAGAATTGCTTTTCCAGATGAATATTTGGTTAAGTAGTTTTTTGTTCGACTATAGTCGAACATCGCTCGACTATCGTCTATCGGCTGATCGACGATCGTCTATCAGTTGGTCGATGTTCTGTCTGCGTTGATAGCTCGACTATCTGTTGATAGGTCGACTATCTGTTTGCTTTGATAGTTCGACTATCTGTCCTGATAGATCAACTATCTGATAGCTCGACTATCTGTTGATAGGTCGACTATCTGTTTGCTTTGATAGTTCGACAATCTGTCCTGATAGTTCAACTATCTGATAGCTCGACTATCTGTTGATAGGTCGACTATCTATTTGCTTTGATAGTTCGACTATCTGTCCTAATAGTTCAACTATCTGATAGCTCGACTATCTGTTGATAGGTCGACTATCTGTGTTGTCTTTGATAGTTCGACTATCTGCTTGGATAGTTCAACTATCTAATAGTTTGACTATCTGTTGATAGGTCGACTATCTGTTTGTTTTGATAGGTCGACTATCTGATGATAGGTCGACTATCTGTTGATAGGTTGACTATCTGTTTTCTGTGATAGGTTGACTATCTGCTTGATAGGTCGACTATCTGTTTTGTTTGGTAGTTCGACTATCTGTCCGGATAGATCGACTATCTGATAGCTCGACTATCTGTTCTGATAGGTCGACTATCTGCCGAGGTAGTTCGACTATCTTCTTTGATAGTTCGACTATCTGGATCGTTCGACTATCTGTCCGATAGGTCGACGATCTCCGTGCGTCGGTCGACGATCTCCGAGGGTCGTTCGACGTTTTGCTGTATGTTTTAAATAGTTTTGTCGTCTTCTGTGATGTGACTAATTTCATAATTATTTTGGCACATTTTATAAAAGATTATCTGAATAAATTGTGATAACACTTCCATGCAATATCTATTCTATTCTTTATGCATGAGCTAATCTTTTCTGACAAAGTTGTTTGTCTTATAGCTGAGATCTGATTTCTGCCAGGCTGTCCTTTATAGCCGTTAGACTCAAAAAGTCTTCCTTAGCTGTAAAGAGTCGTTTCTGATTTGACTTTCTCTTATATTATTTCATCAGAGTAATTTGCAGCTTCTTAGAAAGCTTTATCCTTTTATAGGATATCTGTCTGCAGTATTTTTGTTTTGCTTTATGCTTTTTGGAGCCCAGCTTGCAGAGTTCAGAAAAAGACAAGATTCAAACTCAGTTAAGAACCGTTGCTGCTGCTGCTATATAAAGACTTCTTTGAAGAAGAAATCAACTAGTCCACATAGCAAAAAAAACTAGTTATCAGATAAAAATTCATTCAGCAAGCTTACAGCAAGATCAAGTTTACTGCTCTCAGCAATCTTCACTCAACTGAGAAGTGTTAGCTCTTCTGCTCTTCTTCAACCTGAGTTCTCCTGTTTCCAGGAAGTTCTGACTCAGAGATCTTTTGAAGAAGAAGAAGAAGATAGCTGCTAGAAGATTTTCATTTCTTATTTTATATCTTCTTGTAGTTCTTCCTTCAGTATTTTCTGAAGTGTTTCTGCACTGAAGCAAGACTTCACCTGGACGTTCTTTGAGCCAGGGGGAGCCTTGATTCTTTTAGAGCTTTCTAGCTCAGTGCAAGTTATTGTGCTTCTCTAATCTTTTGTAAAATAGAGAAGACACCTTAACCTCCTTTCCCCCTCCTGTACAGGGTTATTACTCCCTTCAAAAGTATCCCTTGGTGGCAGGGCACCTGATCAAAAACCTGTGTTGGTTTTTAGACACCTGATCAAAAGTCTAAAGGGTTTCTTGATCTACCTGAAGCAGATCTTGTTGGTGGCAGGGCACCTGATCAAAAACCTGAGTGGATTCCTACCTTGCTGGTAGAAGAGTGGACGTACCCAAGTTATTTGGGGAACCACTATAAATTTCTTGTGTCGTCTGGATTGCCTTGTTTAATTACTTGCATTGTGGCTGTGATTAGATCTTAACTAGGTTGCTAGTTGCTGTTTAGGATTCCTAGCCTTAACTGTAATTACAGTTGGCTGCCTTTTTGTGCACAACACTTGTGTTAGGCTCTAAGGTTTAATCTCAAATATCTATAACTTTCATTCCGCATTTAACTCAAAGGGAGTTGAGTAGGAAGTCAACTTTGCTAGTGCAATTTTTGATTACTCTATTCACCCCCCCCCCTCTAGAGTAGTATCTATCCCTTCTCTTTCACATACACATGCATAAAGTAGGACTTCACTTGTCCAAGAAGAAGATCGTTACCCTTGAAGATCGCTTTGGATCCATGGAGAAACTAGCCAGATGGAAATCACCGCAATGGCCTTGCCCCCACAACGCTGGCCTCAGATCTCGAGTCGGACCGTTGATGCTCCTCCGGCATCCGGAACCCTTCTCCTTCTTCCTCCTCCAAGCTCTCCCTTCTCTCTTCTTAGAAAGAGAATGGCCAAGGTAATAGAATGAGAAATACTTCTCAATCCATGGTCTTATCACTGCAGGGAGAAGCTTGGACCACAGTATCTAAATAGAAGGAAATGAACGGCCTTGATCTGCCCCCAAATATCTATTTTTGGGCTGACACGGCCTGTGACACGCCCGTGTCACAGGCCGTGTTCCCTAAGCGGCTAAGGAACCGACTCAATCAAGACCAGAACACGGGCTAAGACACGCTCGTATCAAGACCTGACACGCCTGTGCCATAAGGTACACGCCCGTGTGGAGGGGCGTGTTCCTCAATTGACACAGGACCAACTCCCCCAAGAAGGACACGGCTAAGGCACATGCCCGTGTCATTAGCCGTGTGCCAAACACGCCCATGTGACACGCTCGTGTCACAGGCTGTGTTCTACACTCAACGCCACTCAATGCCGCCCAATTTCCAACCCGAGTAGGACACGCCCTGGGACACACCCATGTCCACTCACTCAACGATCATCGACTGAAATTGTGTCGACAATTCGACACGCACAGTGAAGGACACGCCCGTGTCCCAGGCCGTGTGCCTCACTCAAGACACACTCGATGCCCACTCGAGACCCACTCTAGTACCGAGAGCTTGACACGCCCCGGGAAACGCTTGTGTCCCAGGCCGTGTCATCCATCCTAAACTCCAAATCGGGATTTGGGGTGTTACAATCGGCATGTTCCAGACCTTCTCCATCCAACACGTGCCCAGAGAGGAGAACGAGCAGGTGGACCAACTGGCAAAGTTGTTGGATCCGGAGGCCAACCTTAGAGGGGGGGGTGAATAAGGTTTTATAAATTTCGCTTGAATAAACGGAATCTTAACGTAAACCACACCACAAGTGAAGATTTAAAACACAAGTATTAAATTCAATAACAATCAATTTCATACAAGTACAAGATGAATGTTTTACAGTACGATCTTCATGACGTCGAAGATCAAAGACGAAGAGAAGAAAACTTTGGGTTTTCTATACCGACCCAAAACCCGGACCGGTTGGCTCTCTCACTTTCTCCCCGAAAGGTCTTAGAGCCGCTCTTCACCTCCACACCCGGAAGGGTCTTAGAGCACCGCTAGATCCCCGATCTAGACGCCCCAAATCCCGGGACGATTTTCCACGGAATCCAACCCGGATTCCGACGACCTTCCCCGGTCGATTTCCCTTACCACTTACAACAATAGAAGAAGAAAAAGATACAAAAAGAGATTACAAAATATATTCGTTAAAGTTTAGGTTCTCCCTCTTGAGAAGTTCTCCGGATAAATCTACGGCCGGTGCTTGTGATCTTCGATGGAAAGCACCCGGTCGCTAGACGTAGACGATGCGAAGCCTTGATCGCCGGAGTTCTTCGATCTCGAACGGGAGGAAGAAGCCTTGCTTTTTCTTAGACGAAGATGAGTAGTACGGTCGTAGGAAGACGGCCGAACTTGGTATTCCTGGAGCACTTCGTCAATAATCTCTGGAGGCTTTTGTCTTGAGGAAACGGCGCTGCTTTTTATACGTCTTGGAGAAAATAGACTACCGCCTGCGATAACTCTATCGCCGGGCGGTAAGTTCGCGCGTAACGCCTGCCAGCTGTCTCCACACGTCTCCCGAAACGGCAACTATAACTGCTCATTAAGGAAACTGCCGTTTCAAGAGAGCTATCGCCGGGCGGTAATGGTTACCGCGCCCAGTCAGAGCGATAGCGCCATTTCGCCAAATAATTCTACCGCCTGCGATAAGACTATCGCCTGAGCGGTAGGTACCATCGTCGACGATCGTCCCCTTGATGCACGTCGACCGGATACCGCCGGCGGTAGCGTCCTGTCGTCGGGCGGTAGCTTTTGATTGTCGACGATCCTTCCTTAGCTGATAATTGGGCCGTCGACCATCGAACCGATATGCGTCGATCGAGATGGTTACAACGCTGCGATAAGGTTATCGCCGGGCGGTAGTAACCTTTTGAAGCTCTTCTCCTTTCCTTTCACCTGTCAGCCTGCACACTCTATCACACAACCAATCTCATCAAATACAAGCAGGGAGTTGATATTCTCAAACCTAAGGAGTGTGAAACCATGTTCCAACAAACTCCCCCTTTTGATAATATCAATCCCTTTCATGATAAACCAAAATCAAGTAGATAGAGTGCCAGAATAGATGTATGTAGCAACGTAGAACAGTATAAAGTAGAGTATCAGAGTAAAATGAACATAGAACAGTATAAAGTAGAGTATCAGAGTAAAATGATATTGAACAAATAAGCAATACACACCTATATCGATCCCGTTCAATCCTGTTCTATCCTACTACATACTCCCCCTATCGGTGGGACGCTCCCCCTATCTATGAGCACACACACACCTCAATACGCTCCCCCTATCATGAACACTACCTCTAATACCTTCTCCCCCTTTGATAATATCAAAAAAATGGGCGAGGCCAACCGACCAAGGAGGATGAAAATTGTAGGCGAGAGATAACGTAATATAGACCCACAAAGCACTTGAAATCAGAGAATTGTAAAACAGGGTCAAAATCAGGAGCAAACGCTAATCAGAGTGAAGAAATTGGACTATATGCACGAGACATAGCACACATCAAGTATGACATGAATGTTTGCAAGGTTTAGATAAATAGAGAGAAAAATAGGCAAACACAAATATCGTCATGAGAGAAAAAATGTGCCAGTACGTATTGTGCGAAAAGCATCGAATGTAGTTGAGGTCCAATTCTTATGCGCGGAAGATTTAAATAAGATAATGACATGTGCACGTGTAGCATCAAGAGACAAAACATTCAATAGAGATATCATGCAGACATGTTTTATATCAAGCAAACTAACGATGCTAACACCAAAGAGATATAGTGAAAAATCACGTCACATGACATAGTGCGGCATAAAGAAATTAAATCAAGGGCACAAATCATAAAGTGTAGTCCATGCACAAGATCGAAACGACTTTGTAATCCAAGGTGCTCACCCTCACAACGCTTATGAAGACTTATCAGGAGGGATGAGTAGTGCTTGGGGGGTCTGTAAGCGGGATTTGATGGCCATCATTTTATTTTGAGTTAGGCCATCAATTTTATACATAATCAAAGCAGAACAAGACCTCAAGTCAATCGAAATCTACCCACATAGGTAGATCCACTTTAACTTGTTTACATTGGACATATGTGTTTCTAGTTTTGGCCCAAAAATTTAATTAGCATAGACACGCGCATTTTGATTTCATGACATTGATTGTTCAAGATATATCAGATATGTTAAATTTAGTGTCACGATTTATAGCATGTCAGCTTATTATCTCAGGTTGAGTGCATGATCACGTGGTGTGTGAGTGGTGTAGTCATTATCGTAAATAAATCCTCACACATACTTAGAGGCGTAGACAACGTACACCCACATTAATTTTCGCACTCAATAGCTAGACAAAAATTTAACTTCGCTCATCATGACCGGATACCAATGTGCCGTACAAATTGACAAGAAGATTAGCAAACATTGTATATACTTGAAAATATACCACGACTCGGTCATATGAGCCCCAAACCAACTTGTCAGTTTTTTTTTTTTTTGAAAACAATTTTAGCCACAAACAGGGAACAACCAAAAACAACACGAGCAGGGAATAAAAAACGAACAGAACATAATTTTTTTTTTTTTTTTTTGGTGTTACAACTTTGAACAGAACAAAAACGAAACCAAAGAAAACAAAACTACAAACACCCAAAAAAAACACATATGCCAAAAAAAATTAGGACGATAAATCAAGAATCCCAAGTTCGAGTCGTAGAAGTGAAAAACGAGCATCCGGAAGCGGTTTAGTAAGAATGTCCGCGAGTTGATCATCGGTCCCAATAAAGACGACACTCACATTCTCTTTCTTAATGTGGTCGCGAATAAAGTGATGTCGAACGTCTATGTGTTTGGACCGAGAGTGATGCACCGGATTATACGTTAAGTCTATCGCACTCTTGTTGTCGCACCTAAGTGTAATGTTGCGAAAAGAAAGACCAAAGTCTTCTAAAGTTTGCGACATCCAAAGTGCCTGTGCACAGCAACTTCCTAAGGCGATATACTCGGCTTCGGCGGTCGAAAGAGCCACCGAGTTTTGCTTACGACTTGACCACGAGACAAGTGCCGGGCCTAAAAAATGACAAGTACCGCTAGTGCTCTTGCGGTCAAGAGAGCAACCGGCATAATCGGAGTCAGAATATCCATGAAGGGTAAAATCATCCGAGTGAGGGTACCACAACCCGAGGTGTTGCGTGCCAAGGAGATAGCGAAAAATATGTTTTACCGCTTTAAAGTGAGACTCCCTAGGGTCAGCTTGATAACGGGCACACATACCTACCGCAAACGTGATATCGGGCCGTGACGCACTCAAGTATAACAAAGATCCAATCATGCCCCGAAACATTGTTTGATCCACAGAGATTCCACTCTCGTCTTTTCCTAATTTAAGGGATGCACTCATCGGAGTTTTGACTTGTTTTAAAGACTCAAAACCAAAACGTACAAGCATATCTTTTATATATTTGGATTGATTTATGAAAATTCCGTCTTGTCGTTGAGAGATTTGAAATCCTAAAAAATAATTGAGTTCTCCTACAAGGCTCATTTCAAATTCAGATTTCATTAAACTCACAATCTCTTCAACCAACCTCTCATTAGTCGCTCCAAAAATAATATCGTCAACGTAAATTTGGAGGATAACGAGATCCGAATTTTTGGCTTGTACAAAGAGAGTTGTGTCCGCACTACCCATCTTGAACCCATGATCTAAGAGGAACGTAGTTAGCCTATCATACCAAGCACGGGGTGCTTGTTTCAATCCATACAAGGCCTTTACTAATCTGTACACATGATGAGGGTGGGCGGCATTTAGGAAACCGGGTGGTTGCTCGACATACACTTCTTCTTTTATATAACCATTTAAAAATGCGCTCTTAACGTCCATTTGAAACAACTTTATTTTCTTATGGCTTGCGAATGCCAAAAACATTCGAATGGACTCAAGACGAGCAACCGGTGCAAAAGACTCCTCAAAATCCACACCCTCAATTTGTGAATATCCTTGTGCTACCAACCGAGCTTTATTCCTCGTGATCCTAGACTCACCATCAAGTTTATTCTTGAACACCCACTTTAAACCAATCACGGGATGGTTGTCCGGACGATCAACTAGAATCCAAACTTTGCTACGCTCGAATTGGCTCAATTCCTCATTCATGGCAAGGAACCATGATTCATCTTGAAGAGCCTCGGACACGTTTTTGGGCTCAATATCCGATAGAAAGCATAAGTTGGAGAACGCCTCATGAAGAGCAGATCGAGTTCTAACTCCATGGGATGGTTCTCCAATAACTAGATCACGAGGATGTTGTTTCGTAAACGTTAGATCCTTAGGAGGCACATATGCGTGCGACTCACTCTCCTCGTTACTCTCAACCGGAACACTCTCCTCAACCTCTTCTTCGGACATCCTAGGCTCACTAGATGGTGGACTCTCATCAAAATGCACATGAGCCGATTCTTCAACCACTAAGGTTCTCTTATTATAAATCCTATAGGCTCGACTTTTGCTAGAATATCCTAAGAATATGCCTAGATCGGATTTTTCATCGAATTTTCCTAAGTGATCCTTAGTGTTCAGAATATAGCATGGGCACCCAAAAACTCTAAAGTACGAGACGGAGGGTTTTCTATCAAAGAAGAGCTCGTAAGGGGTTCGCTTAAGAAGTGGGCGAAGCATGACACGGTTCATCACGTAGCTTGCCGTGTTGACCGCTTCGGCCCAAAACGATCGAGGTAAGCTGAACTCCGCGAGCATCGTACGTGCTAGCTCTTGAAGTGTGCGATTCTTTCTTTCTACCACTCCATTCTGTTGAGGCGTGCGAGGAGCGGAGAATTCGTGCTTAATCCCTAAAGTCTCACACAACTTCGAAAAATCCTCATTCTCAAACTCTCCACCGTGATCTGATCTGATACACTTAATGTTTAGTTCTTTCTCATTTTGAATACGCGTGCATAAAGTAGAGAATTCCCTAAACGTGTCAGATTTGTTGGCAAGAAATATTGTCCAACAATAACGAGAAAAGTTGTCTATGATGACGAATGTATATCGCTTTCCTCCTAGGCTACATGTGGAAAGCGGTCCAAACAAATCCATGTGCAAAAGTTCTAACGGTCTAGAGGTGGAAATCTCTGTTTTACTTTTAAACGAGTTTTTGACAAATTTTCCCTTTTGACAAGGCCCACACATAACGTTAAAACTACCGCTTAGAGACGGAATTCCTCTAACAAGTTTCTTTCTAGATAACTTAATAATTAGCTTGCTACCCGAGTGTCCTAATCTCCTATGCCAAAGGTCTAGTTCTTCATTCTTAGTTACTAGGCATTTTAGATTGGACGAAGAGAAATCATCAAAATTAACTGTGTACACATTGTGATTTCTATGGGCTACAAGCAATACATTAGAGGTTTTAGCATCAATGAGTTTGCACGTGTTCGATGATGATTCAAAAATAACATCTATACCTTTATCTCCTAGTTGACTTACCGAAATAAGGTTATGTTTTAAACCATCAACAAACAGCACATTTGAAATAGAGAAAAACTTGTTACCTATTGTGCCGATTCCCAGAATTCTTCCTTTACCATTATCTCCAAACGTGACCACTCCACCTCTCTTCTTTTCCAGGCTAAGGAACTTATCTTTATCACCCGTCATGTGCTTGGAGCATCCAGAGTCCAAGTACCACACGTTCTTTGTGTCCCTTGCCTGCCAACATACCTAAAAAGGAGATGAGAGTAAAGATCTGGTTACCCAAGTTGTTCCACCTATTTTGTAGGTAGTAGACTTTGGTAGCCAGACTTGCGCGTTTTGTTTAGCACCTTTCCTCCCGCAAGAGCTTGAAGCATGTCCGAACTTATTACAGTTGGCACATAGAGCATAAGCTGAGGAAATGACTTTCATCACCTCACTCGATCTCTTGCTAGAGGAAGGAGATAATGTATTCAGATTTTTGATCTTATTTGTTGACTTAGGCGTGGACAGAGTGCTATAGTCCTCCAATGGTGATGATGGACTTACATAGCCGATGCCAAACTTTCCAGACCCATGACACTGTGCGCCCAATAGCATGTTTAGAGATTTTTGGCCTACACCAAATTTTTGAACCGCACAGTTGAGATCATGGATCCTCGCTTTTAGAGCGGTGTTCTCAGTTACTAACATCACACATCGATTAGCAAACTGTTTCTTTCCTTCCTCAACTTTAGCAAGGGAGATATGAAGCTTCTTCTCCAAGACATTCTTCTCATTTTTGAGAGATACTAGTCTCAAGGATGTCTTGGAGAGACTTGCTTTACCCTCCTCGATGGATGCTACCAAGTGAGGACATTCAAGGCATTCCACCTTCTCTTTCCCAATTTTAATTACTTCTTTCTTCAGCTTTTCTAAACTCTTGTTTAGACGTTTATTTTCAGCTCTTAAGGAATTTTTCTTAGATGTTACTTCTTCTAACCTACCAACTACATGATCATAAATCTCAAGTAATTCAGAGTAAGTAGGAGGAGTTACCTCAGTGTCGCTTTGGACACTGAACTCAGCATCAGATTCAGATTCCTCTTGACCTTTTCCCATGAGGCACAGATTTGCTTCGTTGTCACTTCCCGAGTCGGTGCTACTCGAATCTTCCGATCCATCCTCATCCCAGGTCAGAGCCTTCAGTACTTTCTTCTTCCCTTTATACTTGTTGTCCTTTCCTTTCTCTTCCTTCTGGAGTCTTGGACAGTCTCTTCTTATATGTCCCAGCTTGTGACAATGAAAGCATTCAGGCTGATACTTTTCATCATCGCTATCGGTCTCCTTTACCGACTTGTTCCACTTCCTACCCTCTTCAACTCCCTTCTTCAGAAACCGTTTGAACTTCCCTTGTTTTCTGGGGTTCTTCATGAATTTTTTGAATTCCCTTACATAGTGACTTTCCTCTTCATCTTCTTCAGAGAAATCAGATGTTTTCCTCTCTTTTGAAGCCTTCAAAGCCAATCCCTTTTTCTTCATTTCCTTGGGATATTCCTCGGCTTGTATCTTCAGTTCCACTTCATGAGTCTTCAGGTTTCCGATAAGACTCTCAATCTCCAAGGCGCTGATTTCATGAGATTCAGTGATAGCAGTCACCTTGGGGTTGAAGCGGGGAGGTAGAGATCGCAGTATCTTCCTCACTAGATCACCATTTGGAAAGTTCTTTCCAAGAGATCTTGATGCGTTGACGATCTTGGTGAACCTTGTGTACATGCTGTCAACATCTTCATCGATCTCCATCCGGAACTGTTCATACTCGGATTCAAGCCGAAACAGCTTTGATTCTTTCACCTGCGAGGTACCCTCATGAGTAAGTTCAAGAAGTCGCCAAATATCAAAGGCAGTTTCGCAGTTACATATTCTATTAAATTCCGTCTTATCTAACGCACAGAATAGAGAATTCATAGCCTTGGCGTTATTAGTACATCTAAGCTTGTCCGCATCGTCCCACTTATCGCGCAGTTTTTCAAGAACGACTTCTCCAACCGTGGTAGTGGGTGTGGTGTACTTAGTCTCTATCATGGCCCATACGTCCATGCTGTGCGTCATCAGAAAGATTTTCATCCTTGTCCTCCAGTGACTATAGTCACTACCCATAAAGAGTGGAGGACGACTCACACCTTGTCCCTCAGTGAAAGCATGCACTGGGTTGGCCATCTTACTTCAGGTGGTTAAGCCTATTCGAAGTAACCTGCCTCTGATACCACTTGTTGGATCCGGAGGCCAACCTTAGAGGGGGGGTGAATAAGGTTTTATAAATTTTGCTTGAATAAACGGAATCTTAACGTAAACCACACCACAAGTGAAGATTTAAAACACAAGTATTAAATTCAATAACAATCAATTTCATACAAGTATAAGATGAATGTTTTACAGTACGATCTTCATGACGTCGAAGATCAAAGACGAAGAGAAGAAAACTTTGGGTTTTCTATACCGACCCAAAACCCGGACCGGTTGGCTCTCTCACTTTCTCCCCGAAAGGTCTTAGAGCCGCTCTTCACCTCCACACCCGGAAGGGTCTTAGAGCACGGCTAGATCCCCGATCTAGACGCCCCAAATCCCGGGACGATTTTCCACGGAATCCAACCCGGATTCCGACGACCTTCCCCGGTCGATTTCCCTTACCACTTACAACAATAGAAGAAGAAAAAGATACCAAAAGAGATTACAAAATATATTCGTTAAATTTTAGGTTCTCCCTCTTGAGAAGTTCTCCGGATAAATCTACGGCCGGTGCTTGTGATCTTCGATGGAAAGCACCCGGTCGCTAGACGTAGACGATGCGAAGCCTTGATCGCCGGAGTTCTTCGATCTCGAACGGGAGGAAGAAGCCTTGCTTTTTCGTAGACGAAGATGAGTAGTACGGTCGTAGGAAGACGGCCGAACTTGGTATTCCTGGAGCACTTCGTCAATAATCTCTGGAGGCTTTTGTCTTGAGGAAACGGCGCTGCTTTTTATACGTCTTGGAGAAAATAGACTACCGCCTGCGATAACTCTATCGCCGGGCGGTAAGTTCGCGCGTAACGCCTGCCAGCTGTCTCCACACGTCTCCCGAAACGGCAACTATAACTGCTCATTAAGGAAACTGCCGTTTCAAGAGAGCTATCACCGGGCGGTAATGGTTACCGCGCCCAGTCAGAGCGATAGCGCCATTTCGCCAAATAATTCTACCGCCTGCGATAAGACTATCGCCTGAGCGGTAGGTACCATCGTCGACGATCGTCCCCTTGATGCACGTCGACCGGATACCGCCGGCGGTAGCGTCCTGTCGTCGGGCGGTAGCTTTTGATTGTCAACGATCCTTCCTTAGCTGATAATTGGGCCGTCGACCATCGAACCGATATGCGTCGATCGAGATGGTTACCGCGCTGCGATAAGGTTATCGCCGGGCGGTAGTAACCTTTTGAAGCTCTTCTCCTTTCCTTTCACCTGTCAGCCTGCACACTCTATCACACAACCAATCTCATTAAATACAAGCAGGGAGTTGATATTCTCAAACCTAAGGAGTGTGAAACCATGTTCCAACAAAAGTATGGTCCCCGGGTGGGGGATACCTGTAACGACCCCATCCGTTAAATGACGTATAGTAGAAGGTCCGGCCGGGGCCCCACACTATATGCCACAAACAGACGGTGAGGTCACAGGATAATACCAAACCAAACACGAATCCTAACTCAGAGCATTCTAGCGGAAGCTTTAAGTAGTAATTTGAACTCTAACCAGGAATGTCCGATATATAACGAAGCTGATACCAAAATGTAACGACCCCATCCGTTAAATGACGTATAGTAGAAGGTCCGGCCGGGGCCCCACACTATATGCCACAAACAGACGGTGAGGTCACAGGATAATACCAAACCAAACACGAATCCTAACTCAGAGCATTCTAGCGGAAGCTTTAAGTAGTAATTTGAACTCTAACCAGGAATGTCCGATATATAAACCACCTTTATATATAATCACGGAATGGACGTAAATACATAGAGTTTGGCCTTAAGGCCTTACAGTTCCTCTTCCATACAACATGATTTACAAACCTCGGCGCGCAGGCCGGCCATACATGAGTAAAAGAGAACAAACAAAACATTCGCTTAGCCTTCAAGGTCTAGCCGCAGCAGCAGCAGCAACAGCAGTAGGGCTTCAGCCCATCACTTACCACTTGGCTCTCCAGCACCTGCACGGGAACAATCCACCCAACCGGTGGCAAACAATGCAATGGTCAGCATTCAGCTGACCCAATTATAACAATCCTACCCCTTTCTCGGGGCATGAGCATTCTTTCCCTGCAAAGCATGGCATCATCAAATAGCAACTATATGCGCGCAGGCACATTCAAGCCATCACAACTATCGGCCACACGGCCCGACAGTCCGTGCACTCAGGGCACATTCTTGGTGTACCGGAATACCAGGGTCAACACCACCATCTACACGGTATTTGAGCATTCTAGTCTTTCCAGCGTGCGGGCCTAAGACTCTCATTAGGTGCTCCAACAAAACCTATAACCAGGCTTCCAAGTCGGACGGACCTAACGCAGGTATGGATCAGCCACCCCCCGTTGCTCAAGTCGCCGTGCCACCTCGAATACGGAAGTATCCATGGCTATTTATAGGCGCGGGTCGGTTTCACCTTTCCTGTTCGGCAATCTGCCTTTTCATCGAGTTGCAGCCCAACGGCTCAACCGCTCATAAAGTGGCAACGCACGGCCACAAGAGTTGCATCCAACCCTCTTCATTTCCTGGACATCGTCCAGTACTTCCTGCCGCACCAAGCAACAGGTAGGCACAAGGCATCACAAGCCATAATCACGGAGCCTTCTCCGATATGCAAACAAGCATCACCAATCCAGACCATGTCCAGATGGGCTTCACACAGCATGCCTAGAGCCGTACTCCAATTCCGTCCTCTAACAAGGGGGACTTCACATATCTACCCCAAGGGACACCACAACCCACCGCACACTCGCGGGGAAGGGTTTTCCCTATGCAATGCAGAAAAGAAGGACTTCACATGTCCAAGGAGGGAGATCGTTACCCTTGTCGATCTCTTCGGAGCCATCGAAAACTAGCCGGTGAGAAAGAACCGCAGCAGCCTTGCCTTCACAACGCCGGCTTCGGATCACGAATCGGACCACGGGAACTCCGCCGGTGGCTTGCTCTCCTCCTCCTTCTTCTTCCTCCTCTCTCTTTCTCTCTTCCTTAAGCAAATGAAGAATAGCTTCCTTCATCAGCCTTCACGAAATAAATCCAGCCAGGAAATCACCTGAACCCTTGGATCAAAAGAGAGAAATCTGAACGGCCACAATTTGCCCAAAAACCCAATTTTTTGGCTGACACGGCCTGTGACACGCCCGTGTCACAGGCCGTGTACCCTTAAGCGGCACACGCGGTATGTGAACCGACTGAACAACATGGGCATCGACACGCCCGTGTCGAACCTGACACGCCCGTGTCATCCTGAGACACGCCCGTGTCAAACCTGTCTCATCGAGCTGCAACCAGTACACGGGTCGGAACACGGCATCTGACACGCCCGTGTCCAACCTGACACGCCCGTGTTCACGGCCGTGTTCAAGGCCGTGTACTTCTCTGACTCGAATAGGCCAATTTCGAAATTTAAATGCGCGACACGCCCTGGGACACGCCCGTGTCCCAGGCCGTGTACCCCTGACACGCCCTGGGACACGCCCGTGTCCCAGGCCGTGTAACCTGACCTGCACCTCAAAATTATTTTGAGTCTTTTTGGGTCTTTTTGGGGTGTTACAATACCATCACTGATCTATTCCGCCCTTCCATTGAAGAGGGAGAGCTGATAGAGGTGGATCAATACCCCTCGTGGATGGACCCATTCACAACCTTCCTTTCCACAGGGGAGTATCCGGAAGGGATGTATAAAAAAGAAATTCAACTACAAGTCAGTGTACTATCTCATCTGAGATGGGCAGTTGTACCGAAAGACCCTCTCGGGGATGTTGGCACGTTGCGTGGCCGAGAGGGAGGTCCAGAGGATCTTGTAGGAAGTCCACTCCAAGAAGTGCGGGAGTCACTCCGTGAGTTGTATCCTGGAAGGAAGGATTGCCAAGCAAGGGTATTTCTGGCCTACCTTGGGCCACAACACGACAGAGTTTACAAAGAAGTGCCACAAGTGCTAGTTGTTTTCCCCCCTCCAACTGCAGTCGGCCCAGTGCCTCAGAAGTATTACGGCCCCCTGGCCCTTCGCCATCTGGGGAATTGACTTGGTAGGGCTTTTTCCCCAGGCAAGCGGGCAGAGGAGATTCCTACTTGTCATGATAGATTATTTTTCTAAGTGGTTTGAAGTGAAGGAACTGACTAAGGTGACCTCCTAAGTTATCAGAAATTTTGTTTGGAGGGAGATCATCTGCCGGCACGGGTTGCCGCAAGCCATTTCCATAGACAACGGGCCTTACTTTGCCAGCGCTGAGTTCATAAGCTTCTGCGAACAGCTTATGATTGATCTCAAATTTGCCTTGGTCCATCACCCTAGGAGCAACGGGCAGGTGGAGGCGGCAAACAAAATCATAGTGAACCTCCTGAAGAAAAAGGTAGAAAATATGAAGGGGAGCTGGGTAGAGCAGCTTCCCTCAGTCCTCTGGGCTCTAAGGACCACTCCCAACACGGCCACAGAGGAGACCCCCTTCAATCTCTCCCATGGATGTGAGGCAATACTCCTAGTAGAGTTCGAGGTCCATATGCCTCGGGTGGTTGAGGCGGAAGAAAGTAGAGAAGAATGGAGAGACAAGAATGAAGAAGAACTACGGCTCTCCCTCTATATGGTGGAGGAGCTACGTGATCTATCTTCCATCCGACAGGAAGAAGTAAAAATAAGAATGACCAAGTACTTCGACAAGCACGTCAGGGTCAAACAGTTCGCATAAGGAGACTTGGTCGTAAAAAGGTGGATGCGACAGGAAGATCAGCCGTCGTGTGGAAGCTCAATCCCAACTGGGAGGGTCCATACATTGTAAAAGGAGTACTGAAATCAGGAGGGTAATGCCTTCAGAATATGGAGGGCGAGACCCTAAGTCTCACCTGGAGCGGTGATGACTTGAAACATTTTTACCCTTGAGCCATGTAAGTAACGTTCTTTTTCTAATAAAGCTTCTTAATGTGCCAATGCTCCTGTCGTGATTCATGTGAATAGGTGAAGTGTTTGTTTGATAGACTCCAAGCAGATCCCGCTGTCAGGCTCTCACCTAGCTGGCAGGGTTGGATGTCACTCGAGAGAGTCTACCCAGACCCCGAGCAGATCCCGTTGTCAGGCTCTCGCCTAGCTGGCAGGGCTGGATATCACTCGAGAGAGTCTACCCAGACCCCCGAGCAGATCCCGCTGCCAGGTTCTCACCTAGATGGCGAGGCTGGATGTCACTCGAGAGAGTCTACCCAAACCCCAAGCAGATCCCGCTGCAAGGCTCTCACCTAGCTGGCAGGGCTGGATGTCACTCGAGGGAATCCCACCCTCTCCAGGAGTTATTTTAAAAGATCAGTCCTTTTCCTAAGGATAGGGGAGGAGGACTCACAAGCGAGTCAGTGCTCGCGGGCTCAGCTCAGCAGGAGGGTGGTGAGCCGAGTCCTCGGCATTCGACAAAGAGGGCGAGCCCATGAGGTGCATTCCACCTCCTTCAAGTTTTACTTGGGAAATTTTCTGGTTTTCATTTAAATTGCAAGAAAGGCATGTATAAACTGGGAGGTGGCGAGCCCAGTGCAATGAGTACTCCACCTCCGGATTGCCTAGGGTGGACGAATTCTCATGGCCTATTCACGGGAATGAGTCCTAATTCCCATTCCAGGGGAGAGCTCTATCATAGCAATATCACTCAAGGGGGAGAGCTCGCAGAAGAACACATCACAGTAAGAAGGTGCAAGAAAAAGAAAATAAAAAATATGTTTTGAATTAACAATAACTTTATTATAAAAATGGAGTTTGCCTAGGCGATGTTTCAAAACGGATGGGGGAAGAATTACATAGAAAAAAGAGAGAAAAGGTATGGGTCAGCTCTCGCCTCCCCCCCCCCCCAGACTGGCGGTCTTTGCCCACTCCTCCAGATGGATCATCTTTGAAGCCTTTCCCGAAGAGCATGTCGAAGCTGTCCTCCTTCTCGTTGGGCGGATTGAACGGGAACAGGCTCGGCATGAGGTCTCGGGGCGTGATCTCCTCACAGCCTTCCACCAGCATCCGCGTGTCCTTCATAATCTATAGGGTGCATTCAGCGGATTCAATCGAGTTAATCCGCAGCCGTTCAGTGACCTCGGCCTCGCCAAAGATCCTCGACCTCTTGTACGGGAATGGGGGCTCGCTGTCACTCGGGTGGAAGAAGATTTCCGCCTAGCGGAAGATCTCATTGTCGAGCTCTTTGATCCAGTCTTTCAGGTTTTCGTTGTCTTCCTCCAGCCTGGCGGTACGGGCACGCAGCTCGGTGTGTTCTTCCTCCAACCCGATGGCACGAGCCCGCAGCTCGTTATCAGCCTTGGCATCCTGTAAAACAAAAGGGTAAACAAGTCTATTGCAGGAAAGCCGAAAAATCTCAAGTAAAAAAGGAGGTGCCCAGTACTTACCAACCCGTCGGCGGATTTGAAAAGTAAGTCCTCGGCAATGCCGAGCTATCTCGCCAGGTCGATGGCCTTGTCCTGAGCAATGTCGTGCTTCTGCTCAGCCTTCTACAGGAGGTGGCTGAAGTTGAAGCCGTAGCGGACAATCATGTGGTGCAGCTCCAGAGCCCGCAGATGGGCTTGCAAGCCCTCATGGCCGAGTTGGTGAAGGGTCATGCCCTTGTAGGCCTCGGAAACCTCGCGCCCATAAAGTCTGAAGCCCAACACATAGGCATGACCGGTGGAGAGCTGGCGCTCTGACCAGGAAGGATAAAGTGTGGAGATGGAGACTAGGTGGGCCAGCTCGTCCCACTAAACCATAGGCTCGCCGACAAGTCTTTCAACCTTCCCCCGAAGCCGAAGAGGGGGTGACTCTTCGGCGCGCTCGGCTCGCGGGCTGCCTTCTTCGCAGCAGGGGGAGCGAAGGACTCGCCACCCCCTACCCTTTGTCTTTTTTCTCCTTCAGCGGGCTCTCTGGCGATCCATCAAGGGTGGTTTCGGGCGAGCTCATGTACTTTGGTTTTTGTTGTTGTTGTTGTTTCCTCGCCCGGGGGACCACCACGGCCCTCTTCATCTTATTTTGCGTCTTCTGATGGCGGGGCGAGCTGGACCCTGCGGGATCAGGTCGCTTCTTGCTGGATGAGGGCTTGGAGGATGTCATCTCATCTCGGCAGGCTGTTGCGGATGCCCTCTCGCGCGCGAGTGGGTCAGGGAATAGTGTCGAGTATGAAAGTGAGGGGATAAGTTGTAAACTACTCTAGAGGGGGGGTGAATAGAGTATTCAAATTTTATGAACAACTAGTCAGCTCCCTTGGAGTTTATTTGCGGAATAAATAATCTGATACTTGAACCCTAAGAGCCTAACATAGTGAAGTGCACAAGTGAGAGAGCTAACTGAAATTTCAGTTTAACTAAAAGCCTATCACAGCAACTAGCAATCCTAGGTAGTTCTATCACAGCCATAGAATAAGCAGTTAAACAAAATAGCCAGAGGGACACAGGATATATAGTGGTTCCCTCTTAATAGGTACTCCACTCTTCTACCACCCTGGTAGGAATCCACTGCAGGTTTTTGCTAAGGTGCCCTGCCACCAATGATCTGATTCAGGTAGATCAAACAAGACCTTTTGAGCTTTTGATAAGGATGCTCAACCACAGGTTGTTGCTAAGGTGCCCTGTCACCAATGTTCACTTTTGAAGAGGTGTGAAAACTCTTTTACAAAGGAGTTGAGAGGGTTAGATTGTCTTCTATGTTGTTAATAACGGATTAGAGAAGACTTGTGGATTCTCTAAAGAATCAAAGTCTCCCCCTGGCTCAGTGAAAGTCCAGGGAAAGCCTTTGCTTCAGGATGAAGGAGTTTCAGATATACTGAAACTAAATCCTCAGGGATCTGTAGACTGATTTTTATCAGGTCTTCAGATTCTAGAACACTTGAAGCAGAACTGGAGCTGGTCTTTCTGAAGTCTTGAAAACTCTAAGCAGATGCTCAGGAGACTTGAGAAAGAAAATGATTGCTCTGGGCTTTTGCTTCAGGAAAAACTTTTCTTCTCTTCTTGAGAGATGGTGAAGAGCTGCTCTGATGAAGCTTGAGCGAATGAAGCCTTCTTGAAGAAAGTCTCTCTGTGTCTGTAACTTGCTATCTCTCTGCTGAGAGAAAAATCTCTTTTAAATATATCTTCTCTTTTTCCCTTGAAACGGCTCTATTGATTTGAATATCTCGAGCCCTGCGATAGGTTATCTCAATATAGAATATAGCAATAGGAATAGAATGAGCTATTAACTCTCTGTCAGTCCCAATAAGGAAATAAATGAATGGGAAAATATCTCAGCATAAAGACTTAACATACTTGGAAATAGCATACAGCACCAACGGCTAGAATACAGCCTGGAAAGATAAAGTCAACATATTTTGTATAATAGGACAAAATACTTTATCAAATACGGAATCCCGTAATTTGTGCTTAACATATTTGGTAATTAATTCATTTGAATTTAAGCCATAAATTAGCAAAAACAACTTCAGAAAATCTCTCTAACCACAAGCTAAAACACTTGGAAATAAACCAAGAAATAGAGTAAATACAAACTGTTAAAGGCAGACAATAATCGTCGAACAGGGGTTCGATGATCGTCGACCTAGCCAACAGATCGTCGACTAAGGCAGAAATCGTCTGGGAAAGAAAACGTGAAGCAAGACTGCGATCGTTGAACTGCTGATGGCAGATCGTCGACCAATCCTTCAGAGCATAATAAACTTGCTCTGAGATCGTCGACCATTGGTCGACGATAATTGTCTTGGCTTCAACTATTCTATAGCCCTGCTATCATCGACCAATGGTCGACGATCGCGAGGCCTCGTTCGACGATGGTCGAACGGAAAATGCCTTAACCATATATTCATTCTACAACTTCTAATCTAAGCACTAGGTCAGTTATAAACTGCCCTAGGGAGACTAAACAGAGTCTAAACATGATCATATATAGTTATATGGATCAAGAGGGGCTGGAAAGGGATTACATGAGCCAAATCACATCTAGGGTACCAACAATCTCCCCCTATTTGGGTCATGTCATCCAATCCAATCTAAAAACTAATACAAACAAGAACAATTGCAAAGTTTAACCATAATATCAAAACACAGGCAATCCACAGAAAATATATAAATCATAAATCAGCAGAATTATAGAGTGTCAAGCAGATTTATCAGATGGTTTAGCATCAGAGGAGTTCTTTGGGATTACAGCAGGTTTGAAAATGATTTCTCTGTTTAGATTAGCTGCTTGTCTTTTGGATAACATCAGGTCATGTTCACCAATGATCTTCTTTTCACCATAGCTTGGCAAGACTGCAGCAGGATGCAGCTTCATGTATTCTTCAGTATCAAATATTTCTGAGTTGACTTGAATCTTGCTGAGTTCTTTTTCTCTGAATTCAGACATAGTTGAGTATGCTGAAGGGTCCAGTCCTTGAGCTTTGGCTTTCTCCATCATGCTTAGTGCAATTGATTCCTTGAATCTTGCCATAGAGGCAATTCTTTCAGTTTCTGTCTTGTCTGATGGAGAAGGTGGTCTATCAGTATCAGCTTGAGCTGCAATCTCCATATTCCTTTGAAGAGCTGTAGCTAATCTCTTTGAGTCAATAGGAATCTGTACAGCCTTCTTAGGATCAGATTTAGCATATAAAGATCTTGGAGGTACAAGTTTAATAAATTTCTTATTGGACTTCTCTGAAGAGACAACTCTTTTTCCTTTTGTATCAACTGTCTTAGGACTAGCAGGTTTCCTTGATGTAGAAGATGAACCTCTCCAGGGAGGAGAAGGTTTCCTTTCTGGAGCTTTCCTTTTGAGAGAAGGAGGAGGAGAGAATGTTGGTTGCTGAAAGGTCATCTCCTTTATCTGTTCCATGGGAACACTTTCATTTCTTTGCCTTCCTTGTCCTGATTTATCTTGGCCTCCTTGGCGTTGATTACTTCTTCTCTGGTAGGTCTGAGAAGGGTTGGATCTAGCTGATTGAGCAGATGGAGCAGAAGAAAGATTTCCAGAGGCTCCAGCACCAGGAGGTGGAGGAGGACCTTTGGGAGGAAATTTCTGAACTGGAGTATCATATCTCTTAGACTTCTTCCTCTCTTTCTGCTGGTTCTTGGAGAACCACATCCAATGTTGAAATTCCTTTGATTTAGGATCAATCCCTTTCAGAATATAATATGGCGTTTCATTATCTTTACTGGGAGGAGGAGGAGCAACAACTTTTCTTTTCTTAGGTGCAGCCTTTTTCTTCTTCTTGGTGTTATCAGAATCTTCAGAATCATCATCATCATTATCAGAAGAGTAAGATGAGTTTTTGCCAGCATAGTCATCAAAGTCTTGCTCTGAGGGATCCTTGGCAGCTACAGCATGTTCAGCTTTTTCTTTCTCAGGCTTCTCTCTATCTTCCTTTTCTCTTGCCTCCTCAATGGCATCTTGCACAAAGAGGGCATCAAGATCAATATTAGGAGTACTCTTCCAAAGTTCTGATTCAGGATACAAATCAGGAACTGTCCTGGGGACCAGTTCTGCATTTGGGGCTTCAGCTTCCTTTTCTTTAACATATCCTGAAGCTTGTTCTGGAATTAGTTCAGTAACTGTAGGAATGGATAGAGGGTAGGTAAGAATAGGTGGAGAAAAGATGACAATATCTGCAGGGGCAGATGCTTTCTCTAGAGAGATGGCTAGGGAATCCAGATGATAATTAGCCAACTCTTCAATGTACTCAGAGGCAATATTCTCAGCCACAAAGGCTATATATTGTTCAAGGTTTAGAGTACCTGAGCTTGAATCCTTTTCAGTCATCTTGGAAGCATTTTCTGCACTATCTTGCACAGCCTCAACTTCTTCAGCAGCAGCAGCATTGTTGGTTGTGCCTGCATACAAAGAAAGATAGGTTAACAACCAAGTGGGAATAAAATATTCCCCCCAAGGTGAACAACAGCAGGTAATTGATAGAATTACCTGAAGATCTACACAGGATACCACTTTGCATCTAGGAAGAAGGTTATAATTCCTTCTAGATGTTCAATGACATCAGGGATAGACACCTCTGCAAGGCACAAGAGGAGTGCCATACAGGAAAGGAAGAGAGAGTCCTTGACCAAGGGGTCATCAAGGTACTCAGGTCTATAAGGAACCATTTTCTCTTGAAGAGGAGGAACATAAGGAGTAGATGTGAGTGTGAACTCACAGTCTGAGTTAAGAAAGGATTCTGAATCTTCATCAGAATCAATGGACTTTGCAGCATCAACTTGCAACACTGATGCAAGATCATCAGCAGCTGTGATGGGTAGGAAGGAATAAGAAATTAACTCAAAGTTGGAGTTTGAATTAATTAGAATCTTAAATAAAACTATACCATCTGGTTGAGCAGCATCATTCTCAAATTTTTGAACCACTACTTCTGAATCAGTAGTGTTTACTGGAACTTTTTCACAAATGTCCATGGGGACTTCGTCATTGTCTTTCTCAGGGACTTCCTCCTCAGAAGCTAGATTCACTAGGGAGTGAATGTCTTTGTTGAATAAAAATATCAATTTAGAATCCTGAGTATGATCTTTTTAGAGAAAAGGTTTTACCTTCTGGTTGCTCTGAATCTTTGTTGGCTTCTGGGACCACTACTGCAAGATCAGTAGTGTCCACTGGAATTTCTTCCTCTTGAAGCTCTTGAGCTTCTTCTGCAATGGATGAAAGGGAAGGGTTATCCTGAAGGGTCAAGGCATCACCTGAGACCACTTCAAACGACATCTCCCCCTGCATGACTTCAGTTGGGGCTGGAGTCATGCACCTCACTGAAGAGGGCTCAGCAGACGATGGAATGGATTTAATGGCTTCTGTAAGTGCATTTATGGATGCAATGATAGGGGCATTGGCTGCCTCAATCATGGTTTGGATGGATGGGGTGATGAGCTTCACAATGTGTGCAAGCAGTTCAGGGGTGATCTGAAATGCTGAGGGTATGGATGTGGATGGATGACTGTGAGATGCAAGGTGAGGTAGTGATGGAATGATGTCAGTATGATCTGCCACATGATCAAATGAATCATGTGGAGATAGGGGAACATCAACATGAGTTTGGGTTCCATGTTGAGATGGGTTGGTGAGGATGTTCTCAGTCACCATGTCAACACTGGCTGAAGCTGCCATATGTTGTGGTGTTGGTGACTGGGATGCAGTGATGATGAGTGAAGAAGGATGGATTGCTGAGCCTTCCCCAGCAAGATGGAGAGTGGCTGAATCAGCCCTGGTGTCTGATGAAGGGTTAGGATCAACCCTGACTGTCTTCTTGATAACCCTTTGGGATTTCTTGAAGAGGGAGGGATCCAACCTCTTGCTTGCATTGACTGCAGAGGATACAGAAACAAGCAGCAGGGGTGCTTTCTCAGATAGAAAGACACCCAATACTCTGGCAAGAGTTACTTCCTTCTTCCTATTCTTTCTCCTTATCAATTCATACAAAACTTTTCCCCAATTCATCTGAGTCTTGTTCACCAAAGCCGACATCAAGGCAAACTGTTGCCTGTTGATGTTATCATGAGCAGAGTGTTTACCCAAAACAACTTTGCCCACCAGGTCTGCCAGAAACTTAAACTCTAGAGACAGGTTGATCTTCAGCAGCTTTGCCGGAATACCATCAGCATGGCCCATCACTGTTAGCATGTGGCCATACTCCTCTGTATCTTGTTCATATTCTTCAGTTCCAGTTGGTAAATCAAACAGCTCTGTCAAAATATCAGGAGTCAGAATGACCTCCTCTCCATTAATCTTTCTCGTCATTGCTTCGTCGCTGGAAGACGAAGTATACACCCATTCTTTAATCTCTGGTATATTGATCTTGGGCGAGTATGACATAAATTTCTTCAGTCCTTGATCTTCACATATCTGCAACATGTCTCTGATTGGTTGATCGCAAAGGCAGAAGGAGTCGAAGTCGACACAGAATCCCGTGTTGAACTTCATCCCGGAAAGAACTGCTGGAAGAATCGCCATTTGATTTGAGAGAGAATGGCGAATTGAGATGCAAGGCAAGGGGAGAAGAGAATCGCGCGGGATTAGAGTTCGAGAGCGAATTCTAAGCCAGAAGACAGAATACGAAAAGACGAAACAAAAGGACGACGATCTCTAGACCTAAATCGACTATCAGATAAAGAATCTGCGATCGTCGAACACCGATTAAAATCGGTCGTCGAACAATGACTGACGATAGTCAATATTTAACTAATCGTCAAACATCGACCGACTACAAGCATACACCACGATCGTCGATCAATATATGTTGGTCGACGATTCACCACACAGCACAACAAATCTGTCGTCGACCAATTGGTCCACGATAGATACCTAAGGAGAGATCGTTGACCAGCTGGTCGACGATTTCTGCCTTACTACAGAGCGAACTGTCATCGACCATTGGTCGACGATAGTCCTGACCTGGTCGAAGATCGTCGAGCAGTTGTTCGACGATTTTAGACAGAAAATAGATCTATCCTATTTTTCACTACTCTGAACCATTAATCATACCAAGCTGGTTCAGGAAGAACAGATGCTTTTGTTCATCAAGGGGCTTAGTGAAAATATCTCCTCTCTGCTGGTCTGTGGATATAAATTCCATAATTATCTTGTTCTTTTCCACATTATCTCTCAGAAAATGATGTCTAATCTCAATGTGCTTGGTCCTGGAATGGTGCACAGGATTTTGAGCAATTGATATTGCACTGGTACTGTCACACAGAATTTTTGTGTTTGAGTGTGTGTACCCATAATCCACTAGCTGATTTTGAATCCACAGGATCTGTGAACAACAACTAGCTGCTGCTATATATTCAGCCTCAGCAGTTGAAGTAGACACAGATGCCTGTTTCTTACAAAACCAAGAGACAAGTCTCTCTCCCAGGAACTGACAAGTCCCTGAGGTGCTTTTCCTGTCAACTCTACAACCAGCATAATCAGCATCTGAATATCCAATTAATTCAAATTCTGACTCAGCTGGGTACCACAGTCCTAAGTTAGGGCATCCCTTAAGGTATCTCAAGATCCTCTTGAGAAGAGTTAAGTGAGATTCCTTTGGGTTGACCTGAAACCTAGAAAATAGGCATGTAGCAAACATTATGTCAGGCCTACTTGTAGTCAAATACAACAGGGAACCAACAATGGCTCTATAATTCTTTTGATCAACAGACTTGCCATTGACATCAGAATCAATAACTGCATTTGAGGCCATAGGTGTGCTCATTGATGAAGCATCAGACATTCCAAATCTTTTAACCAGCTCTCTGGCATATTTTGATTGAGAAATGAAGATACCATCAACACTCTGTTTCACTTGGAGACCAAGGAAATAGGATAACTCACCCATGCTGCTCATCTCAAACTTGGAGTGCATTAGTTCAGAGAACCTCTTGCATAGTTTGGGATCAGTGGAGCCAAATATAATGTCATCTACATAGATTTGAACTAACAGTTGTGAGTCCTTATGATGTCTAATAAACAGGGTTCTATCTACTACACCTCTCACAAACTTGTGTTCTAGAAGGAAATTTGCTAAGGTCTCATACCTAGCTCTAGGAGCTTGCTTAAGTCCATATAGAGCCTTTTGGAGTTTGAACACATGAGTGGGTAAGGTTGATGAAACAAACCCTGGTGGTTGTTCAACAAACACTTCTTCCTTTAAGTCTCCATTGAGGAAGGCACTCTTCACATCCATTTGGAAGACCTTAAATCTCTTATAGGCAGCATAGGCTAGGAAAATCCTAATGGCTTCTAATCTAGCTACAGGGGCAAAAGTCTGATCATAGTCTATGCCTTCCTCCTGTCTATAGCCTTGAGCTACTAGTCTAGCCTTATTCCTAACTATTATGCCTTGGGCATCAAGCTTGTTTCTAAACACCCACTTGGTGCCTATGATCCGTTGGCCTCTTGGTCTTGGAACCAAGGTCCAAACTTTACATCTTTCAAATTGGTTAAGCTCCTCTTGCATGGCTATAATCCAGTGTGGATCAAGCTCAGCATCTTTAATGGTTAGGGGCTCAACCTGAGAAAGGAAACAAGCAAACATCACATCTTTGTTGAGTTGATGTCTTGTCTGGACTCCTACTGAAATGTCTCCAATCACTTGAGATACAGGGTGATCTCTAAGTGTGACAAGATCAGTAGGTTCAACAATGATCTGATCTTCAACAGTTTCAAGATTTAATTCCTCATGTGGAATTTGATCAACTGTTGGTGCAGGTGCTTTAACTTCAAGAAGTTCTACATCAGATTCAGAATCTGAGGAAGCAACCTGAGGAGTTTGTTGGGGATGATTCTCCTGTGTGAGTCTCAAACCTTCCAAATCCTTACTTAACTCTAGGACTTGCACTGTACTATTAGAAGAAGAATCCTTCTCCTTATAATACATGACTGTCTCATCAAAAGAGACATGTGCAGACTCTTCTACCTTAAAAGAAGATTTATTAAGGACCCTATAGGCTTTGCTTACTTGAGAGTATCCTAGAAAAACTCCCATTGAAGCTTTTGCCTCAAATTTTCTAAGGTATTCTTTGTTATTGTTATGAACAAAAGCTACACAACCAAATACTCTAAAATAGTCTATTTTAGGTTTCACTTGCTTAAGTAACTCATAGGGAGTCTTACCCTTAAGTTTATGTATCAGACTTCTGTTCAATACATAGTTAGTTGTGTTAACTGCTTCAGCCCAAAAGGACAGAGGCATGTTAGCATCTGCCAACAATGTACTTGCAGCTTCAATTAGGGTTCTGTTTTTCCTTTCAACTACCCCATTTTGTTGAGGAGTTCTAGGAGCAGAGAAGCTATGTTTGATACCTTCCTTCTCACAGAATTCTTGCATAAGAAGAGACTCAAACTCAGCACCATGATCACTTCTGATCAAGGCAATCTGAGTAGAATACTCACTCTGTATACACTTTAGAAAATCTGTAAGAACCTTGAAGTTATCAGCCTTAGTTCTCAAGAAGAATACCCAAGTGAACCTAGAGAAGTCATCTACAACTACTAGAGTGTAAGACTTTCCTCCAAGACTCTGTACAGCAATAGGACCAAATAAGTCCAAATGTAGCAAGTACAGGATCCTGGGAGAATCACTTTTATTAACTGATTTAAAACTATTCCTTGTTTGCTTACCTAATTGACAAGCTTTGCAAAGGCCTTCCTTCTTGTAGGGGCAAGAAGGTAAACCTCTTACAAGATTGTGTTTAGCCAACCTAGAGATATTTTTCAAATTAACATGACCAAGTCTCTTATGCCAAAGGGTATTATTACTGGTTACTTCATTAAATAAGCATATTTCAGATTTGGATGAATTAAAATCTACAACATAAACATTACCAATTCTAATGCCCACTAACACAACAACATTATTTAAGGCAATATTGCAAGCAGTGTCAGTAAACCATACCTTGTACCCAGCATCACACATTTGGCTTACAGAGATTAGGTTGTGCTTTAGTCCTGAGACATAAGCTACCTTCTTGAAGGTTACAGCTCCTATGGTGAAGCTACCATACCCTTCAGTCTGACCACAGCTGGAATCTCCAAATACAACTTTTGGTCCCAGCTTGGCTTTGAAACCTGACAGGTTCTTCTTCTTTCCTGTCATATGCTTTGAGCATCCACTATCCAGATACCATTTGTCATGTATGACTGGATAGGTCTTCACCTGCAAAGATATCAATTATACATTGTGGACCCAGGTTACCTTGGGTCAAGTATTCTTCACAAAAGAAAAGCTAGATATAAAAGATCTTGCAGGCTTAGATTGATATCCCAAAGGGTGTGATCTCCTAGGTGGGATAATCCATTCAGTTGAAGGATTAAACAACCTAGGGTAGTGATTAGGATTTGCAGTTCTGGAAGTTTGAATTTTATTTTCCAGCTTAAGTCCAGATCGTCGATCAATGGTCGACGATCGCAAGCCATATCGTCGATCATTTATGGTAGAACGATGTTCTGGATTCCACGATCGTCGATCACTGGTCGACGACTCAGGATGAGATCGTCGACCTCCTGCACCAAAGCTATTATACTCAGTGTAGGTGTTCAGCGATCGTCGATAGATGTTCGACGATTGGTTTGACGATCGTCGATTAATGTTCGACGATTTCTGTAAAGCTAGAAATTTTTTCTTTCTGTTCTCTTTCTTGATCTTATTACGAATTTTCTTATACTTTTCAATTTCCTCAGTATTCTTTATTCCTGATTCAGAAATAAATTTTACTTGAGTGCTAAATCTCTCCTTTGTGAGGAGGATGGGTTCACTAGGTGTAGCACCTAGGCCTAGTTTATCATTACCAACCCTAGTGTTTGCTATACTGGTTATTTCAGATAGTTTAAGGCTTCTGCCATTTAATTCTTCTTCTAACCTCTTAGATTTAGCTAGTTCTAATTTTAGGAATGTTACTTCTCCTTTTGAGCTTTCTAATTCTTTTTCTAATCTAATTATTTCAGTACTTTCCATGTCTAGTTCCATTATCTTTAATCTAAGTGACTTAATTTCTTTTTCAGGTAATAGTAAATCTAAACATAGAGTTTTAAATTTTAATTTGAACTCAGGAGATGAGAAATCAAATGAGTTGATTACCTGGTCTTCCATAGGAAGATCTTCTTCATTGTCTCCTTCTTCTTCAGAATTCTCTGCAGCTGTCAGAGAGCTGCAGGCATAAATAGCCATGAGGCAGACCTCTTTGGCTTTCTTCTCTTCTTCTTCTTCTGAATCACTGGAGCTAGAGGAGCAGGTATCCTCTTCTGTTTCACTCCAGGTAGCAGCCACAAACCCCTTGTCCTTCTTCTTGTATTTGTGTGAGGAGGACTTGGAGTGGCGCTTCCTGTACTCTTTCTCATTTTTCTTCTCCTTGTGTTTCTTCTCTGGACAATCTGGGGCAATGTGTCCAGGCTTGCTGCAAACATAACAAATGATTTCTTTAGAAGGAGTCTTGTCATACCTTGGTTTATCCTCATACTTGGAGAACTTCTTTCTGAAGTCTCTTCTTCCCATGTTGAGGAACCTCTTGGCAATGAGTGCCAGCAACTCCTCATTTGATTGACTTCCTTCAGAAGTCTCAGCAGCCTTGAGAGCTAGAGAGTGCTCTTTCTTTGTAGGTGTAAGAGTTTTTACTTCAGTTGCAGCAGCTCTGCTCTTCAAAGTTTGCTCATATGACTTGAGCTTTCCCAACAGAGCTTCTGTGGAGAGTTCCACAGTGTTTCTGCCATCCTTGATGGGCCATATCCTTGAGTCCCAAGAGATGGGAAGGCACATCAGGATCTTGTCATTGACTTCTGTCAAAGTTATCTCCTTGTCCAAAGACCTCAGTTCACTTATTATTGAACTGAGTCTTGTGTACATTGTGTCAATGTCTTCAGCATCATCCTTCTTGAAATTTTCATACTGAGAAGTGAGGTTGGATCTCCTGTCCTTCCTCTCATCAGTTGAGCCAGCAACTATGTGGTTGAGGGAATCCCACATAGCTTTGGCTGAGGTACATTCAGCAAGCTTCTGGAATATTTCATCAGACATTGTCTGAGCTAGGATGTTCATTGCTTTTGCATCAGCTGCTTTTGCCTTCTTGTAAGTTTCATTGTAGTCAGGTGGTGGCACAGCACTGAGATCAGCAGAAGTGGAAGCAGCAGCAGGCCTAGCAGGTGGTCCTGTCAAAATAGAAGAAAAGATATCTTCATCAATAGAATTCATGTATAGTCTTATCCTGGCCTTCCATATGCCAAACTTGGACAAGTTGCATACAGGAGGTCTGGTGCTTGAATAATCCTTAGACTGGGCCATGTGTGAAAGTGTTTGTGAATGGTATCAGGAAACAACTTATCACTGGATCTTTTAACCCAGGTGTTAGCCTGTATGAACAGCTAACCTCCCTCTGATACCAATTGAAAGTGAGGGGATAAGTTGTAAACTACTCTAGAGGGGGGTGAATAGAGTATTCAAATTTTATGAACAACTAGTCAGCTCCCTTGGAGTTTATTTGCGGAATAAATAATCTGATACTTGAACCCTAAGAGCCTAACACAGTGAAGTGCACAAGTGAGAGAGCTAACTGAAATTTCAGTTTAACTAAAAGCCTATCACAGCAACTAGCAATCCTAGGTAGTTCTATCACAGCCACAGAATAAGCAGTTAAACAAAATAGCCAGAGGGACACAGGATATATAGTGGTTCCCTCTTAATAGGTACTCCACTCTTCTACCACCCTGGTAGGAATCCACTGCAGGTTTTTGCTAAGGTGCCCTGCCACCAATGATCTGATTCAGGTAGATCAAACAAGACCTTTTGAGCTTTTGATAAGGATGCTCAACCACTGGTTGTTGATAAGGTGCCCTGTCACCAATGTTCACTTTTGAAGAGGTGTGAAAACTCTTTTACAAAGGAGTTGAGAGGGTTAGATTGTCTTCTCTGTTGTTAATAACGGATTAGAGAAGACTTATGGATTCTCTAAAGAATCAAAGTCTCCCCCTGGCTCAGTGAAAGTCCAGGGAAAGCCTTTGCTTCAGGATGAAGGAGTTTCAGATATACTGAAACTAAATCCTCAGGGATCTGTAGACTGATTTTTATCAGGTCTTCAAATTCTGGAACACTTGAAGCAGAACTGGAGCTGGTCTTTCTGAAGTCTTGAAAACTCTAAGCAGATGCTCAGGAGACTTGAGAAAGAAAATGATTGCTCTGGGCTTTTGCTTCAGGAAAAACTTTTCTTCTCTTCTTGAGAGATGGTGAAGAGTTGCTCTGATGAAGCTTGAGCGAATGAAGCCTTCTTGAAGAAAGTCTCTCTGTGTCTGTAACTTGCTATCTCTCTGCTGAGAGAAAAATCTCTTTTAAATATATCTTCTCTTTTTCCCTTGAAACGGCTCTATTGATTTGAATATCTCGAGCCCTGCGACAGGTTATCTCAATATAGAATATAGCAATAGGAATAGAATGAGCTATTAACTCTCTGTCAGTCCCAATAAGGAAATAAATGAATGGGAAAATATCTCAGCATAAAGACTTAACATACTTGGAAATAGCATACAGCACCAACGGCTAGAATACAGCCTGGAAAGATAAAGTCAACATATTTTGTATAATATGACAAAATACTTTATCAAATACGGAATCCCGTAATTTGTGCTTAACATATTTGGTAATTAATTCATTTGAATTTAAGCCATAAATTAGCAAAAACAACTTCAGAAAATCTCTCTAACCACAAGCTAAAACACTTGGAAATAAACCAAGAAATAGAGTAAATACAAACTGTTAAAGGCAGACAATAATCGTCGAACAGGGGTTCGATGATCGTCGACCTAGCCAACAGATCGTCGACTAAGGCAGAAATCGTCTGGGAAAGAAAACGTGAAGCAAGACTGCGATCGTTGAACTGTTGATGGCAGATCGTCGACCAATCCTTCAGAGCATAATAAACTTGCTCTGAGATCGTCGACCATTGGTCGACGATAATTGTCTTGGCTTCAACTATTCTATAGCCCTGCTATCATCGACCAATGGTCGACGATCGCGAGGCCTCGTTCGACGATGGTCGAACGGAAAATGCCTTAACCATATATTCATTCTACAACTTCTAATCTAAGCACTAGGTCAGTTATAAACTGCCCTAGGGAGACTAAACAGAGTCTAAACATGATCATATATAGTTATATGGATCAAGAGGGGCTGGAAAGGGATTACATGAGCCAAATCACATCTAGGGTACCAACAGAGTATTCAAAGGGAGGGTCCTCTTGAATCAACTGCTCCCCTGCATGAAAAACTTGGTTAAAATTTTTATTAAATTCGACGAGCTGGGCAAAAAGAAGAAGTGAGAGGTATACCTTCGCTAGGAAGGACGGGGAGGAGCAAGTCGAGGCCTATTCGGAGGAAGACGACCTCGAATTTTTTGTGAAGGAAAAATTTGGGGAGCTCGGCATCGTTGCCGGATATGGTGGTGGGTCGGTACACCTCCTCTCCCTTCTGTCGGGGCTAGTAGGGGACATTGCCGAGATCGCCCTTGATGAAGACGATCTTGGTCATCCAGCTATGATATTTGTTCGCGATCTTACGAACTTTGATGAAGGAGCCCCCGAAGTAAGCGACGCCATCTGGAGTCGCCTTGTAGGTAAAAAGTTTACTTAAGACAGTCAGGTTGAAATCTATTCACTCCTTGCGGAGGAAGCACGTGAACGCCACCATCATGGCGATAGCATTCGAGTTGAGCTGTGCGGGCACCGCGCCATAGTACTTCAGGATCTGGCGGACTTCCAGCCAGAGCGGGAGGCGCAACCCCACCTCGAAATACAAGATGTGGAAGGCGAGCTTGACAGGGTAGAAAGTGTTGATGGACTCGCCCTCCCTGGGTCAGCGCGCCTCAAAGCTGGGGGCATATAGTCTGTAACGAACTCCGCGAACTCCCATTTGGTTATATTCCCCTTGAAGAAGCAGTAGTCGGCGAAGTGTTGAGCATATTTAGAGCAGCAATCAGAGTCGGGGTTACTCTTACCCATGCTCGTAGGAAGGTTAAGGCGCGAGTACGGGTAGGAGAGAAAGCAAGGAGAGGGGGTACGAAAGCAATAAAGGCGGTGGACTGGGGTTGGTGAGTGGGCCTATTTACAGAAAAAGAAGTCTAGGTCCGAGCCGATCGATTAGTCCAACTCACGTGACTGAGCTTACCAACCCCAGCTCGCCGACTTCTGAGACCTGTCCCATCACATGCCAAACTTAACCTAAAGGATAGTATATTCGAATAGCGAGCATTGAAATCTAAAAATATTCTAAGTTATCACAGACCAGGGGGAGAATATAGTTCAAAGAAATCAGATACAGAAGAAGAAGAAGAAAGAAAGAACAAGTTCAATATGTGCGAGCTGAGGGGGCAAGAGGCGAGTTCTGGTAGGCTCAGTAAGGGAGCCATTTCTATCAACCCATGCCTCGCGTCTCCTCCTCCGCAGGTCGCCGCGAGTCATGGAGCTCGCGAATCCACCCCAAGTTCCTCTGGGCGGTCTAGAGGCTCTCATCAATCTCATCCAAGTGTCGATAAGGGGACGTCGCCTCGCTTACTGAGTCGCCCCTCACCTCATCGGCGAGCCACACGTAGTCGTGCTGCAATGCCTCGTTGTCCTCTTGCACCTTGCGCATCCCACGCACCAGCTTCTTGAAGAGCCTGATCCCCCTCCTTATCAGCTCGTCGTTCTCCACTTCAGAACCCAGAAAGGAGTCTAACGAGCCTTGAGAAGGGAGGGGCGAGTAACGGGTTGGCCCTGAAGATTCATCAGCCTCAGACTGACTGGGAAGAGCTGTAAAGACAGTTAAAGATCAATAAGAAAGGCGAGTACCCCAGGAAAACTACGAGATAAGAACCGTTGATGGTCAGCTTACCTAACGAGCTAAGCGTCCCCAAGAAAGTGCAGGGTGGGGGCAGACTCAGATTCTTGTCGCGGCCCGGACAGTGTGTCCTCGGCAGGAGGAGGATGAAGCCCTGCACGGGGATGGCTTCAACGCCTCCTACCGCAGTTCTGACAGGAAGTTGCTAAAGGGATGAGATGCGAGCTGGAAAATTCAGCCTCTGCGAGTCCAGCCCCAGGGTCCCAAAAGGGGGTGACAGGTCTCGCGGGCGAGCCTCCGGAGTTTTAAACAGCGAGCCATCTGGGGGGTGTCTTGGCTCGCGGCGAAGAGGCCTCGGCGTTATCCCGTTGGCATTCTGGGTCGGTGCAAAGGTCGACGATATTTTTCTCCTTCTCAGGGGAGGGCAGAGTAGAGGAGTCGTTCCCGTGCTCAAGGGTAGATTTAATGTCGTGAAATATTTGCTCGGCCGCTTGGGTAAATGGCTTCTCCCTCTTAACGAGATTGGGTTCTGCCAGGCCGCTCTGTGGGATGGTAGGAGGAACCACGGTCAAGTTGGCAACGCGAGTAGAGGAAATCTCACGTGCTCTGGCTTGCCTCTCTTGAACCTCCTTGGAGATAGACATCTCGGCAAGTTTAGAACAAAGGGAATGACAAAGGTCACCCAGGTACGCAGTTGTATATATAGTCACTGGTAGACCCCAACAAAAGATTCCCCTCGACTCCTTCCACACTCGTCGAATCCTGTGGGGTTGGATGTTTCTTTCCGACCTTGTGTCAACCTCGCAAAGAGCAGCGATTGTGTACAACCCCATATCCGGCGAGTGGGATCAGCAAGAACTAGACCGGCCAAGTCCATCCCAAGACCCAGGCAAGTCGGGCCCCTGGCGTTGAGTCCACTCGGCGCCCTCAGCCTCGGCATCGGGTAAGGTGAGCTCACTCAACGCCTTCGGCCTAGGAGTCGAGTGAGGCGAGTCCACTCGGCGCCCTCAGCCTCGGTGTCGAGTAATGTGAGCTCACTCAATGCCTTCCGCCTCAGCGTTGAGTGATATGAGCTCTGTCAATGCTTTTCATTCTTGGTGTTTAGTGACATCTCGACATCCATCGGCTTGCCCACGTGAGATGGTGTAGAGCAGCCGGCAACTGGGACAGCAGGTCGGCCAGGGGTTGGCAGCCAGGCTTGCCAGTAGGGGCGGACCATTTGAGGGGAGAGTGGAGTGGGATAGCTCGCACTCGCCCTAGGGAGCTCGGTAGGTAGCATGCGAGTAGGGCTAGTCGGGCCCGTATTCACTAAAGGCAGGAGGGAGTCGGCGAGTGTCAACTCCATCAAGCACTCGCCGCCCCAGGCGAGTGGAGACTTCAAAGGGCCACTCTCCCAGTTCTATGGTGTATTGTTTACCATTTTGCCCCCGCTGGCCTGCCCATAGCCACCTAGAATAGCGGAGTTAGGTTGTTGGCAGACCCATGGGTTGCACATAGCTATTTAGAACAGTGGAGGTTGGCTATTTGCAGGCCATTTCAGAAATCTATAAATAGGACCCAAGGGGTACCTTAGAAGGCATGCTAACTTGTCTCCCAGTCTTCTAGCGCTTTCTGAGGTAACCTTAGCTCGGCTTTTGGCTAAGGAGGGGAAGCACTCTAAGATCTTCTGGGTGTGTGGTGGGACCTTCACGCCGAGTCCTTAGGTCAGTTCCCTTTTCTTTTCCTTTGTTATTTTGCTTGCAGGAGAGAAGTAGGTATGCGATCACCACTTCCCTAAGGGTGAACTCCACAGAGACCGAGTTTTCGGTTTCAATAGCTGCGCCTATGCATAGACTATAGGGAGCTGAACAAGCTTACTATATGGAATACATATCCGCTCCCAAGGATCAACGAATTGTTCAATCAACTCCAAGTAGCATCTATATTCTCCAAGATGGACTTAAGATCTGGCTACTATCAGCTTCGGGTTCGAGAGGAAGACATCCCAAAAACTGCCTTTAGCTCTTGCTACAGGCTATACGAGTTTATGGTAATATTGTATGGGCTCACCAATGCCCCTTCCGCCTTTATGGCTCTAATTAATAAGGTGTTCAAGCCCTTTCTAGATCTCTTCATAATTGTCTTTATCAATGACATCTTGATCTACTCAAAAACCAAGGCCGATCATTCTAAACATCTGCGGATGGTATTACTTAAACTTCAGGAAAACTCTCTCTTCGCCAAGTTCAGTAAGTGTGAATTCTGGTTAGAAGAAGTTGGATTTTTGAGCCATAAAGTCAACAAGAATGGAGTGGCGGTATATCAAGCCAAAATCCAGGCAGTTCAAAGTTGGTCGCCACTGTTGAAGTTGGTGACCGGGTGGTCTGGCGGTCTGGCTTGGCGGATTGATTACCGCGCGGTCTTGCAGTTTCCCTTTAGCGGTCTGGTTACTATGTGTTGCTGTCTGTGGTCCAAGCGGTCTAGCGGTTTGTCACTGGCAACTTGGAGACCGGGCGGTCTAGCGGTCTCACATGGTGATCTCTCTCTCTCTCTCTCTCTGACAGTTGCCGAGCGGTTAGCCCTTCTGTCTAACTGCGCGGCTTGTGCGGTTTGTGTCTATACAGTCCGCTTGTGTCATGTAATTTTTTAGTCCCACATCTCTTATTTGTATTCTCTCTTCTCTCCTCCATTCTATATAAGGGAGGCCTTACCTTTGTAATAGATACCTTTTTCGGATAATAAAATTTCAGTTTAAACCGCTTTCGGCTTGTTTTAGTTCGTTTCTCACATGGTATCAGAGGACTCGGTCCTTTTCTCCTGATTTTGAGCCGTCCCTGTCCGCGCGGTTTGCTTCGCCTGCTTGCGACTTATCCACGCGGTCTCTTTCTCTCCTTGCCATTGCCTTCGGTGTGCGCGACCTCTTTGTTCCTGTGCTTAGTCGCCGCCCTTGTTCGCGGTGACCTGTTGCCCTGTTCGTCGCGTCCTGTTGCCTTGTGCCTTGTTTTTCCTGTTGCTTCTGTTCGAGCAGACTGTCTTTTAGTCGCTCGACTTCTATCCCTCTGCTTGATTCTGCGGCTTGGTCGTGGATTTCCTAGCCGCTGGTGTCTGACATTGTGACCACTACAGATCTTCTTCTTCTTAACTGTACGGCTTGTTGCCTAACCGCGCGGCTTGTTGCCTTCTGCGACTTGGTCGTGGCTTCTCTGCCCGCTGGTGTCTGACATCGTGACCGCTGCAGTTCTTATTCTTCCTTACTGCGCGGCTTGTTGCCTAACCGCGCGGCTTCCTGTTGTTCGCTCCTATGGCTCTTTCTGATGGTTCTACTGCCACCACTCTTGCCACCACCCATATCGCCAATACGGCTCCGCCTCTCCCTTCTACTCCTCCGGGAACCTTGCACCGTTTCCAAGCCAGTCGGCTCCAACTACCCGGATTGGAGCGTCTCTTTCACCTTTCTCCTTCGCTCGCAATGCAAACGCAACCATCTCGTTGATGACTCTCCTCCTACCACTTCACCTCTCTTTGATGACTGGGATGCGAGTGACGCTCTTGTGCGTACTTGGCTCGCTAATATCCTATCCGATGAGTGCCTTCCCATCATCCATCATGATGAGACGGTCAAGTCCGCTTGGCTTCATCTGGCCGCCCTGTACTCCAAAGGGGCTCAAACGTCCCGCATCTATACATTATATGCGGACCTCTTTGCCCGACCTTCCTTGTCTCCTACTGCCGCCTACCAACAGGTTCAGGCCCTTGGGGCTGAGATTCTTCAAAATCGCCCCTTTTCTGCAGATTTGGCTCAACAACACAAGCACTTCCAGGAGCTTTTGGTTGTGTGTTATCTGCTCCGGCTTCCTGATACTTATGACATGATCCGCCAGCAAATTCTGGGTGAGGCGGAATCTCCTACCTTAGATGCCACCGCTGCCCGCATCGCCGCTGTCACCTCTCTCCTTCAGCGCCCGCTTCTGCCCGCTCATTCTCTACCAAACCTCTATGCTAATCAAACTCAGCGGAGTGGCTCTGGTAACCGCAGTCACCAGTCTGGCGGACATACTTCTTCCCGCTACCTCTGCTCTCACTGTGGCCGCACCAGACATACTTCAGATCGCTGCTGGACGAAGCATCCCCATCTTCGCCCCTATGGTGACTCCTCTGCCTCCTCTTCCAAGCCGTCTGCTTCTGTGGTCACATCATCAGGTAGTGCCCACGTGGTGACTCAAGGTAAATGGCTTATTGACTCTGGTGCAACTAATCACATGACGGGCAATCCTCAGTGCTTCTCTCTCCTCGAACAGCATGATCGGTTGCCCCCAGTCCTCGTTGCAGATGGTTCTCCCTCCCCGGTTCATGGGTCGGGAGTGGTTCATGTTACTCTGTCCCTTCGTCTAGCGGACACTCTCTATATGCCCAAGTTTCCGTGCAATATATTGTCGGTTACCTCTTTATGCAAGCAGCTTCAGTGTTCTGTGACGTTTACTCCGACTTCTTGTTCTTTTCAGGATCCGAGCTCCAAGCAAACGATTGCTATTGGGACTGAGAGCGGTGGCCTCTACTTCCTCGACAACGTTTCCACTTTGTCTGCCTTCTCTTCTTCTTGTACGGATCTTCTTCAATGGCATCTCCGTCTCGGTCATACTCCACCACGGCTTCTACATATGCTTCTACCCCACCTCCCACCCTCCAGTACTCCTCTCAATTGCGACGCTTGTAACCTTAGCAAGCATCACCGTTCCTCCTTCCCACCGAAGCAAGGTCGGGGCTCCACTCATACTTTCGATCTAGTGCACTCTGATGTCTGGGGACTTGCTCCTACCCTCACCATTGGTCGGGGTAGTTCTTATTTTGTAACTTTCATTGATGGTTTTTCTAGATGTACTTGGGTGTATCTCTTACGAGATCGCTCTGAACTTTTTGATGTATGGCTCTCCTTTTATAATTTAATTAAAAATCAGTTTGGTGTTTCTATTAAAACATTTCGCTCTGACAATGCTAAAGAATACTTGAGTCATGCTTTTTCCTCTTTTTGTGTACAACATGGAATTATTCATCAGACGAGCTTTGTTTATACATCCCAACAAAATAGGGTGGTGGAACACAAAAACTGTCACCTCCTCGATGTCGCTCGCACATTGATGACTCAGATGCATGTCCCTCGCTCATATTGGGGCTATGTTGTTCTCCTTGCCTGCTACCTCATCAATTGCATTCCCTCCTCAGTTCTCCATGGGAAAACCCCATTCTCCATACTGTATCCGGGCAAGGAGCCTTTTCCTCTCCCTCTCCGAATCTTTGGGTGCACTGTATTTGTGCATGCCCCGTCTGCCACCCGTGATAAGCTCTCCCCTCGCTCCACCAAATGTGTCTTTCTGGGGTACTCCACCACTCAGAAAGGCTAATGTTGCTTTGACCCTGTTCTTCGTAAGCAGTTCATCTCCGCTGATGTTACCTTCTTCGAGAATGCCTCCTACTTCTCGGATGACTCCTCTTCTCTTCCCCAAGCTTCCTCTTCTCTTCCCCCAGTCTTTGATTCTCCTGTTATTCCCTTCGTTCCCTCGTCTCCTCCTGCGATATCCACCCCTGCTCCATCTTCGTCCACTCCTCTCTCTCCGCCTCCATCTCCCTTATCTCTGCTGCTGGTCACTCTCTCCTCCCGGCCCAGCTCTCTCTGCCACGGATGCTCTGGATGCCGAGGAACCCGACGACCTGGATCTTCATGTAGCTCTTCACAAAGGGGTGTGGACGTGTACCCTACACCTCCTTGCTGCTATTGTTTCATATGATCGTCTTACTTCTTCTCGCAGGGCCTTTTCACTGGCTATCTCTGCCACTGCCACACCTCGTTCCTACAGGGAGGCCCTTGCTATTCCTCACTGGAAGTTGGCCATGGATGAGGAAATGGCGACCCTGACGGAGCGATGTACCTGGACTCTTATTCCTCCTCCCTTCGGTACTGAGGTTGTTGGCTGTCGCTGGGTCTTTATGGTCAAATTTAGCCCGGATGGCATTGTGGACCGTTATAAGGCTCGTCTTGTTGCAAAGGGCTTTACTCAGACCTATGGGGTTGATTACTTTGACACCTTCTCTCCCGTGGCTCTCCTCAGCACTATACGGGTCCTTCTCTCTATGGCGGTCAATAAAGATTGGCCAATTTCCTAGCTGGATGTTAAGAATACCTTCCTTTATGGTGATCTTCAGGAGGCCGTCTACATGGAGCAACCTCCTGGGTATGTTGCTCAGGGGGAGACACGAGTATGTCGGCTTAAGAAGGCAATCTATGGTCTCAAGCAGACCCCTCGAGCTTGGTTTGACAAGTTCAGCAACATTATGGCGGCCGTTGGTTTTGCGCGCAGCTCTTCCGATCACTCTCTATTTATTCGCAAAACCTCGTCGGGGCTGGTGGTTCTTGCTATGTATGTTGATGATATTCTTCTCACTGGCGATGACTAGGAAGGGGTAGCCTTTGTCACAACCCGCATTTTTCTCATTAATAAATAAATCAGAGCACGAGATAACTACGAGCTGTGATGCCACGTCAAGCAGGGGATAACTGCTGACGCTCAGGCAACACTCTAAACTTTCAAATCATAAGTTAAAACGAATAGAAAACTGATTTTAAATTGATTGGCTGTATCCCTCGGCTCAGTGGATTAGAAAGTCCACGGTTTGAAAACTATTTTTATACGTAGCGGAAAAATACTTCATTTGTGTTTAACATCCTAAAAGACCGCATAAGTGTCCTAAGAGGACAACTTACACTATGCAAGACCCTAGATTTCAATTTATAATATTTATAAAGAAAACAATCTTTTTACGCATTTGGAAAATAATGTATGAGCTTTTATAAAACATGCTGATCATGCAATACATATAGTAGTTCTTATAGGTTGTAAAGTAACTAGCAACCTAGCATAAAACATTCCCAGAGAGCAAGTGAAACTACCACAAAATAGGTAAACTAGCAGCTAAGCAAAGACTTGGTATCACCAAGGAAAATCACCAACGAGCGTCAACAACCTGACACGAACTCGCTGGTGAGCATGTATGTCTGTACTACTACAAAGCTAAAGAACTACCTCCACAGGTGAGGAAAACACTGCCACCACGCAGTCCACAAAGAAACTCCTGAAACTAGCCGCTCAGCCGGCTACAGACCTGAACCTGAGGCATTCAAAAGAAGAACACCTCAGCAAGAAATAATAAAACAAGTGGCAAAGAAACCTCAGTTTAAAAATCGAATGAAAAGAGCAGAAAGAAAAGGATTACCAACCCTGCAAGGGAAAAGGCTGAAAACCTCAGCTAAGAATCCAAGAAAAGAGAGAAAACGTAAGTGTAATAATCAGAAAATTGAGAGAAATGCAACAGTACTAAAACGTACCAAACTCCGCTCAAGCCTGCAGAGGCAAAAAGGGAACTAATATGCGTCAAATGAACAGTATGAAAGGAACTAACAGTCCTAACTTGTAAATCGTTAGCACTGGCACAAATCCCAAACCTGTGTCGGAGACTAAGAACAGTCACAACCGAACAACCAGGTCCAGGTGTCTCAAGAGTACTAAAGGGGCCGCCACAGGGTCCACACACATAGAGTTCCAACCTCTTACAGGAACCCAAAATGTCCAAAGGTGGGAATGGTGGTGGCCACGGCTCGAACTCCCCTGGTACCATACTCCCTCAGAAACCCAGCTACCACATGCTAAGGATCCACGATTCGGCGCTAAAACTAGCCGACAACACCACTTAAAAACTACCAAGTTCTACAACCAAAACCCGCCGAAAATGGACTAAACCTAAATTCGGCGACACCCGCCGAATTATTTCCCACTACCCGCTGAATTATTTCCCACTACCCGCCAAATTATTTCCCACTACCCGCCGAATTCAATTTAGAAAAATAAATTCCGATTTCTTCCTAGTTTAGGCCGACTACAAGCCCTAACCTAGGAATATTTCTAATCTCACCTACACTACTCCGGTATTCTACGATAAGGAGAGACAATAAGGCGAAAAAAATACAACCCATGGAGGCACGCAAGAGGGGAGAAGTCCACTTGCCTCCAATCGTCCTTGAAAACGTCCACCCAAAATACTCCACCACGTAGATCCGTCCAAAAGGGGCACGCGGAGACGAGATCTACGAAAAAACGGACAACCGGGGTTAGGGCCGAAAAAAACAATGGCGAAACGGTCCCCGAAACGGGAAAAGCTTACCGCGATCTCGAAGCTCTCGCCGAGAGCTTTCCAACGCCGCGATCGGATCGAAATTCCGTCCACCGGATCGGCGGTGGCGGCCGCCGGAAGATTCGCGAACGAAAGGATCCGCACTCGCCTTTTTTTCGCACAGGAGGGGGGGCTGCTGGTTCGGAGGAAGAAGAAGGGTATTTTATTATTATATACTTAATAATAATATTAATAATAATAATATTATATTATCATTAATAATAATAATTAGCATTATATAAAAAAAGGAGGGGGCTGCTTTTGATTCGGCGGGAATAGCAAGGGGGGGCTGCTGAATCGGTGAGAATGAAATCTCATTCTCACCGATTCCTTTTTTTAATCTTTATATATATATATATAATAATAATATTTATAATTATTAAAAAAAAAATGATATAACATTATATCATTACGGAGGGCCAAATGCGCGCCGAATCGAACGAAATTCGCACCGTAGGCGAATGACGACGCTACGAATCCAACGGCGAAGTCAAAATCGAATTCCGACGCACCGTTTTCGAGATAAAAATTTCTAAAGTTAACGGCGTACGCGAAAACATACAAAACTTCAATCGCGCGCCGAGGCTCCAAAAATGCTCGGAACGCGACGAAACTTGACGAGCAAGTCTAAAATTAGCCGATCAAATTTCCTAATGTGGAATTTTCCACTCCCGACGCAAATCCCAAAATTTGGCCGGTCAAACCTAACGAACGCAAAACGCGCTAACGACAAAGTCGGTAACAAAATCCGACGAACAAAACTCGGGCAAATTCCTCCCGAAGCCAAAACACAAGCATTCCCCAAGAGGCTCCACCGAGTCACCAAACAGACTCTGGCTCGCTAGGGAATCTTGCTACCAGGCATCACCAAGCCACGCAGGAAACCTAAAGAGCTAAGAGCACGCTCTAACAACGTCACATGACCAACACGCGCTAACATAACGCTCTGACGTCATACTACGTCAAATAAGAAATTTAAATAAATCACTGGAAGAAATCGGGGCGTTACAGTCACTCCCCCTAAAAGAAAGTTTCGCCCCGAAACTTTACGCATAAAAACTTCTACCATAGAAGGAAAAACAAACCAAGGGTTATCGAATGCATACCGAGCAAAGCTAGAAGAACAGATGAGGATGCGCCTCCCTCATAGCTGACTCCAACTCCCAAGTCGCGCTCTCCACGTCTTGGTTTCTCCACAGAATCTTTACCATCGGTATTGTCTTCCTCCGCAACACTCGATCTTGCACATCCAGAACACGAATAGGAACTTCCACGTAGGAAAGGTTAGGCTCCAACTGGGGCACTGCATCCAGAACTTGTCTCACTTAGCACGCACCTCCGCAATTGGCTCACGTGAAAAATATTGTGCATGCCAGGAAAATTTGCGAGCAATTTCAACTTGTAGGCTGACACACCAATCTGCTCCACAATTTCAAATGGTCCCACATACCTCGGGTCCAACTTGTGGTTCTTACCGAACCTCTTCACTCCAACCATCGGGGAAACCTTAAGGAATACCATGTCCCCCACAGAAAATTCCAAAACGGATCTACGCCGATTGGCGTTCTTCTCGCATCGCTCTTGAGCTATCCGAAGCTTCTCTCGAATAAGCTTTACAGAGACTTCCATTTCTTCTAAGGCATCTGTACCTAACAGCGGCCTCTCACCAACCTCAGCCCAAAATAGAGGAGTTCTACATCGTCTTCCATATAGCGCTTCGAAAGGAGCCATTTGCAGACTCTCTTGATAAGTGTTATTGTATGCGAACTCCATCAACCTCAAGTGTTCATCCCACGCTCCTCCATGGTCTAATATATAACAACGGATCATATCTTCCACAATCTGATTAACACGCTCAGTTTGACCATTGGTCTGTGGATGATATGCGGTAGAATATCTCAAGTCAGTTCCCAATCCTTCTTGAAGGCTCTTCCAGAAACGAGACGTAAACCTGGAGTCTTGATCTGATACTATACTTACGGGTACTCCATGTAACCTGATAACTTCATTCAAATATAGTTCCGCTATCTTTTTCATCGAGTAACCAATCTGAAAGGGTATGAAGTGCGCACACTTTGTTAATCTATCAATAATCACCCAAACAGAGTCATGCCCTCGAGGAGATCTCGGCAAACCAGTAATGAAATCCATTGAGATACTCTCCCACTTCCAAGCTGGAATCTCTAAAGGCGCTAACTTTCCACCAGGCCTTCCATGGTCAGCCTTAACTCTTTTGCACGTAAAACATTCTGACACAAACCTTGCAATGTCACCCTTCATCCCAATCCACCAGGCAATCTGTTTCAAGTCCTTATACATTTTTGTAGACCCTGGATGGTAGGACACACTTGAACCGTGTGCCTCACTGCACAACTTAACTCGAATATCTCGAAAATTGGGGACGCAAAATCTACCGCGGTACTTTAGAGTACCCGCGTCATCGATCGAAAAGTCAGGTAGCTCCCCCTTCTCAGTTCTATTATGAAGGTGCAGTAGATCAGGATCGTCCTTTTGATGAAGCCTCGTAAGAGAAATCCATGAAGGCTCGGACACTTCCAAACTGCTTGGCGAGTCACATCTACCAACTGAAATATCCATTAAAAGGAACTCTTCTACTAACAACTCAGCGGAGAGATTGAAAATTTTCACTGTCTTCCTGCTTAAGGCGTCGGCTACCACGTTAGCCTTACCCGGATGGTATAGGATCTCCACTTCATAATCAGCCACATACTCTAACCATCTGCGCTGGCGCAAGTTCAACTCCTTTTGAGTGAAGACGTACTTCAAACTCTTATGATCTGTATAAATCTTGCACTGCGCGCCATACAGCAAGTGTCTCCATAATTTCAATGCATAAATAACTGCTGCGAATTCCAAGTCATGCGTAGGGTAGTTCCTTTCATGAATCTTAAGCTGCCTTGACCCATACGCAATCACTTTTCCTTCTTGCATCAGCACACAACCAAGACCCACGTGGGACGCGTCCACGTAAACGGCATAGTCTAATCCTTCCGTAGGCAATGTCAATATCGGAGCAGTGCACAGTCTATTCTTTAGCTCTTGGAACGCTTCTTCGCACTTATCGCTCCACACAAATGCTGCATTCTTCTGCGTCAATTTGGTCAATGGCGCAGATAATGTAGAGAAACCCTCTACAAATCTTCTGTAGTAGCCAGCCAACCCTAGGAAGCTTCTTATTTCTTTGGGTGTGGCAGGCCTCGTCCATTCCATAACTGCGGCTATCTTTTCTGGGTCGACAGAGATTCCGTCCTTACTAACCACATGACCCAGGAAAGAAACCTTAGGCAACCAGAACTCGCATTTACTTAGCTTGGCGAACAACTTATGGTCCCTTAAGGCAGATAAAACTAGACGCAAATGTTGGTCATGCTCCTCAACATTGCGTGAATACACCAACACATCGTCTATAAATACGACTACAAACTTGTCCAGAAAGTCCTTGAAAACTCTGTTCATCATGTCCATGAAAGCAGAAGGTGTGTTGGTCAAACCAAACGACATCACCAAAAATTCAAAATGTCCATGTCTGGAACGGAAGGCAGTCCGCGGGATATCTGATTCACGGATCCTTAACTGGTGGTAGCCCGAACGAAGGTCAATCTTAGAGAACACGGCGCTGCCTCGCAGTTGATCAAACAAATCATCTATCCTCGGCAACGGATACCTATTCTTGATCGTTACCTTATTTAGCTCTCTATAATCGATGCACAACCTCATCGATCCATCTTTTTTCTTGACGAACAAGACGGGGGCACCCCAAGGCGAAGAACTCGGCCTTATAAATCCATTCTCAAGCAACTCGTCTAACTGGATACGCAACTCCTCTAGTTCGCGTGGGGTCATCCGGTAAGGCGCCTTGGCAATAGGACGCGTACCCGGCTCCAAATCTATAACAAACTCCACGTCTCGATCAGGCGGGAGACCAGGAAGATTAGTTGGAAAGACATCAGAAAAATCACGAACCACCGGGATCTCCTCCAAACACGGCAAACCAACCTTGGTTTCTAAAACCGAAACCAAACAAGCAAAACATCCGGAATCTACAAGCTTCCGAGCACATACCGCCGATATAGTCGGAGAATCCTGGCGCGGATAACCGTAAACACTCTCGGGCTGACCGTTGTCCATCCTGAAGTCCAAGCGCTTACCCTTGCATTGGATCACAACATCATATCTGGACAACCAGTCCATGCCTAGGATCACATCGAAGTCTTCCAGATCCAACAGCTTCAAATCAGCAATCGCGAGAAAATCGCCTAGCAAAATCAGACAACTCTGAATACCCTGATCTGAAACTACAGATTCCCCTGAAGGAAACTTGACACAGAACGCATCACCAACTCGATCGAGATCCAAACGGTACTGCTCTACGAAGGCTCTAGCCACAAATGAGTGGGTAGCGCCAGAATCGAATAGAACACGCGCCCAGCAGTTCTTTACCTTAAATCGTCCTATAAAATTGCACACGCGACTAAGGAAACGAACGCTCAAAACTATAACTATGAGCTAAACATTAAAACTAGGGGAGAATCTAACCTGATATCACCTGCGTGGACGTCTGAGCTTCCTCCATAGAGACCACGTTCAACTTTCCTTTTCCCTTGTCCACTCGTTGCGGCGGCGGCAAAGCCTGAAGAGGAACTGGCTGCAGAGTAAGCTGAGCTTGCGGGCACTGATACTTGAGATGACCCTCTTTACCGCACAAGAAACAGCTTCTCGCCTTCTTCTAGCAATGGGCAGCATCGTGCCCCGGCTTCTTGCATACAGAACAAAGCAATTCTTTCCTTGGGTTACCTTGGATCGCATGAATCTGCTCTTTCTTCTGAGCTCCTAATCTTTGATAGCACCTTTCCAATGGATGGCCCGGTCGGCCACAGAAACTGCATACCTCTTTGTTTCTCTTCCTCGGAGCAGCGTCAGGTACCTGGGTACTCTTACCCTCATCAGACTTTCTTTTATCTTTTCTCAGTTGTTGACCTCGATTCTTGGCATTATCAATTGCCTCTACCTTTAAGGCAGCTTCCACCATCCCAGCATAACTTGATGTCGCATAGACACTTGCTAACTGCTGGACGTCACTCCTTAGCCCAGCCAGAAATCGCTTGCTTTTATTTTCATCGGTACTCACCAAGTCTGGGGCAAATCGGCTTAGCTTACTAAACTCAATTTCGTACTCACTAACCGTGAGCTGCCTCTGCTTTAAGTGCAGGAAATCGTTCATCAGACGGTCCCTCTCGACCGATGGCAGAAACTTGCTCAGAAGTAGCTCCTTAAAGGACTCCCAGGAACACCCGTCCTTCAGACCTTCTTTCTCCCTCAGCCACCAGCCCTTTGCCAACCCTTTGAGTTGATATGCGGCTAACATCACTTTCTGATTATCAGTGATCCCGGAGTATGAGAACATCTCCTCGATTGATATCATCCAATCGTCTAAGACCATGTAATTTGCCTTGTCATCATACGTCGGAGGCCCAAGCCGCTGAAACTGAGAAATAAAGGTCATCTCTGGTGGCACCATGATCGGAGGCACCAGAGTAGCAGGGGGAATAGGAACAGCTTGACCCACAGCAGGGTCCTGAACTCTCGGAATTTGTCCTGCCACAACTGCTAACAGGGACTGGACCTGAGACTGCAAATCCACTACTTGCTTTGACAAGGCTTCATTGCTTTGTCACAGACCTTCTATCATTGCACTGCTCTGCGCACCTGAAGATTCTCCCACTGATTGGGGAGTCGACCTTGTCGAAGGACGCCTCGACATTCTAATGGAACAACAAAATGCTAATCAAAAACCTGGCCCACCCACTAGAACCAAACAACATAGTACAAACAATACATACTTAAGTACTTGCTCATGCTGCTAACTTGCTCTGGGATTTTCAATAATGATGTTATGCTTATCCTACGATGATTCACTATCATCACACTAACTCTTGTGCCTAGATCGGGAATGCATGAATTTATATTCTTTTTGACTCAAAAATTATGTGTGTACACATGTCATCCTGCAAATCTTTAGCTTGGCACGTTGTGCTTATGCAATGTTATGTTATGCATGATTGTGCTATGCATTCTAAAAAAAGCCTTAATGCATGTTATGAGCGGCGTACATATGAAAATGTTATGCACCCCATAAATACATAACATTTCCATGCAACAAAAAAGAAAACGTGCTAGTTGCATTCATGTGGTGAGGTTATGCACCCCATAAATACATAACCCTCACATGTTGCCTCCTATGGTGGATCCATATACAAACACATATTATGCACCCCATAAATACATAATATGCCCCGTATACTTCATGTTATGCTATGAGTGTAGTGTCCGTGCTTCAGCCAAGACGTACTGATGACATGTCGGTGTGTGTATGATATGACGCTAAACATCTAATACTAACAGGGCAAGGTTGCCCGACAATTTGTCAAGCAACCTCCCTCTGATACCAACTGTCACAACCCGCATTTTTCTCATTAATAAATAAATCAGAGCACGAGATAACTACGAGCTGTGATGCCACGTCAAGCAGGGGATAACTGCTGACGCTCAGGCAACACTCTAAACTTTCAAATCATAAGTTAAAACGAATAGAAAACTGATTTTAAATTGATTGGTTGTATCCCTCGGCTCAGTGGATTAGAAAGTCCACGGTTTGAAAACTATTTTTATACGTAGCGGAAAAATACTTCATTTATGTTTAACATCCTAAAAGAGCGCATAAGTGTCCTAAAAGGACAACTTACACTATGCAAGACCCTAGATTTCAATTTATAATATTTATAAAGAAAACAATCTTTTTACGCATTTGGAAAATAATGTATGAGCTTTTATAAAACATGCTGATCATGCAATACATATAGTAGTTCTTATAGGTTGTAAAGTAACTAGCAAGCTAGCATAAAACATTCCCAGAGAGCAAGTGAAACTACCACAAAACAGGTAAACTAGCAGCTAAGCAAAGACTTAGTATCACCAAGGAAAATCACCAACGAGCGTCAACAACCTGACACGAACTCGCTGGCGAGCATGTATGTCTGTACTACTACAAAGCTAAAGAACTACCTCAACAGGTGAGGAAAACACTGCCACCACGCAATCCACAAAGAAACTCCTGAAACTAGCCGCTCAGCCGGCTACAGACCTGAACCTGAGGCATTCAAAAGAAGAACACCTCAGCAAGAAATAATAAAAACAAGTGGCAAAGAAACCTCAGTTTAAAAATCGAATGAAAAGAGCAGAAAGAAAAGGGTTACCAACCCTGCAAGGGAAAAGGCTGAAAACCTCAGCTAAGAATCCAAGAAAAGAGACAAAACGTAAGTGTAATAATCAGAAAATTGAGAGAAATGCAACGAGTACTAAAACGTACCAAACTCCGCTCAAGCCTGCAGAGGCAAAAAGGGAACTAATATGCGTCAAATGAACAGTATGAAAGGAACTAACAGTCCTAACTTGTAAATCGTTAGCACTGGCACAAATCCCAAACCTGTGTCGGAGACTAAGAACAGTCACAACCGAACAACCAGGTCCAGGTGTCTCAAGAGTACTAAAGGGGCCGCCACAGGGTCCACACACATAGAGTTCCAACCTCTTACAGGAACCCAAAATGTCCAAAGGTGGGAATGGTGGTGGCCACGGCTCGAACTCCCCTGGTACCATACTCCCTCAGAAACCCAGCTACCACGTGCTAAGGATCCACGATTCGGCGCTAAAACTAGCCGACAACACCACTTAAAAACTACCAAGTTCTACAACCAAAACCCGCCGAAAATGGACTAAACCTAAATTCGGCGACACCCGCCGAATTATTTCCCACTACCCGCCGAATTATTTCCCACTACCCGCCGAATTATTTCCCACTACCCGCCGAATTCAACTTAGAAAAATAAATTCCGATTTCTTCCTAGTTTAGGCCGACTACAAGCCCTAACCTAGGAATATTTCTAATCTCACCTACACTACTTCGGTATTCTACGATAAGGAGAGACAATAAGGCGAAAAAAATACAACCCATGGAGGCACGCAAGAGGGGAGAAGTCCACTTGCCTCCAATCGTCCTTGAAAACGTCCACCCAAAATACTCCACCACGTAGATCCGTCCAAAAGGGGCACGCGGAGACGAGATCTACGAAAAAACGGACAACCGGGGTTAGGGCCGAAAAAAACTATGGCGAAATGGTCACCGAAACGGGAAAAGCTTACCGCGATCTCGAAGCTCTCGCCGAGAGCTTTCCAACGCCGCGATTGGATCGAAATTCCGTCCACCGCATCGGCGGTGGCGGCCGCCGGAAGATTCGCGAACGAAAGGGTCCGCACTCGCCTTTTTTTTCGCACAGGAGGGGGGCTGCTGGTTCGGAGGAAGAAGAAGGGTATTTTATTATTATATACTTAATAATAAAATTAATAATAATAATATTATATTATCATTAATAATAATAATTAGCATTATATAAAAAAAAAGGAGGGGGCTGCTTTTGATTCGGCGGGAATAGCAAGGGGGGGCTGCTGAATCGGTGAGAATGAAATCTCATTCTCACCGATTCCCTTTTTTAATCTTTATATATATATATATATAATATTTATAATTATTAAAAAAAAATGATATAACATTATATCATTACGGAGGGCCAAACGTGCGCCGAATCGAACGAAATTCGCACCGTAGGCGAATGACGACGCTACGAATCCAACGGCGAAGTCGAAATCGAATTCCGACGCACCGTTTTTGAGATAAAAATTTCTAAAGTTAACGGCGTACGCGAAAACATACAAAACTTCAATCGCGCGCCGAGGCTCCAAAAATGCTCGGAACGCCACGAAACTTGACGAGCAAGTCTAAAATTAGCCGATCAAATTTCCTAATGTGGAATTTTCCACTCCCGACGCAAATCCCAAAATTTGGCCGGTCAAACCTAACGAATGCAAAACGCGCTAACGACAAAGTCGGTAACAAAATCCGACGAACAAAACTCGGGCAAATTCCTCCTGAAGCCAAAACACAAGCATTCCCCAATAGGCTCCACCGAGTCACCAAACAGACTCCGGCTCGCTAGGGAATCTTGCTACCAGGCATCACCAAGCCACGCAGGAAACCTAAAGAGCTAAGAGCACGCTCTAACAACGTCACATGACCAACACGCGCTAACATAACGCTCTGACGTCATACTACGTCAAATAAGAAATTTAAATAAATCACTGGAAAAATTCGGGGGCGTTACCGCCTTGACAAAGCGGCATCTTCGTCAACATCTGGTCACAAGAGATATGGGCTCTCTGAAGTACTTTTTGGGGATCGAAATCTCTCGAAACCCCAACTCCTTAGTTCTCTCCCAGTGTAAGTATGCCCTTGACCTTCTAAAAGAAGCAGGATTGACTGGAGCCAAACCTGCACGATACCATATGGCCATTGGAGAATACAAAACCTGGGCAGATGATTTGCCTCTTCTTTCAGATACTACGCGGTACAGGCGTCTAGTTGGCAAGCTCATATATCTCACAGTGACCAGGCCCGACATTTCCTATGTTGTGGGCAAGGTGAGTCAATTCATGCAAGCACCCAGGGAGTGCCATCTTCAGTCCGCCTTGCGGATCTTTGAGTATGTCAAAGCATCCCCTGGGAAAGGATTACTCTTTCAGAAGAATGGTCATCTGAGGGTTGAAGCATACTCAGATGCGAGTTATGCTGATGACAAAGGGGATCGCAAGTCTACCTCTGGTTTCTGCACCTTTGTTGGGGGAAATCTGGTAAGTTGGAAGAGCAAGAAGCAGTCTGTTGTTTCCAAGTCCAGTGTTGAAGTAGAGTATCGGAGTATGGCATCGACCACTTGTGAGTTAAAATGGCTACGGGCTCTCATGCTGGATTTAGGAAAGGTCTACAACCATCCTCTACCTATGTTCTGTGACAACAAGGCTGCCATATACATCTCCAAAAATCCAGTCTTCCATGAAAGAACCAAGCACATTGAGGTCGACTGTCATTTCATTCGTGAAGAGATTTTGAAGGACCAAATTTGCACTCCCTTCGTCACTTCTGATAAAGAGCTGGCTGACATCTTCACCAAGCCAGTATCCGCCTTATTTTTCCATATTTGTGATAAGCTGGGCATAATCGATATATATGCTCCAGCTTGAGGGGGAGTGTTGAAGTTGGTAACCGGGCGGTCTGGCGGTCTGGCTTGGCGGATTGATGACCGCGCGGTCTGGCGGTTTCCCTTCAGCGGTCTGGTTGTTGTGTGTTGTTATCTGTGGTCCAAGCGGTCTAGCAGTTTGTCACTGGCAACTTGGAGACTGGGCAGTCTAGCGGTCTCACATGGCGATCCCTCTCTTTGACAGTTGCTGAGCGGCTATCCCTTCTGTCTAACAGCGCGGCTTGTGCGGTTTGTGTCTGTACAGTCTGCTTGTGTCATGTAATTTTTTAGTCCCAAATCTCTTATTTGTATTCTCTCTTCTCTCCTCCATTCTATATAAGAGAGGTCATACCTTTGTAATAGATACCTTTTTCGGATAATAAAGTTTTTGTTTAAACCGTTTTCGGCTTGTTTTCATTCGTTTCTCACAGCCACTTAAGACGACAGCAGACATACGTAATTTCCTTGGTCTTGACGAGTATTATAGGAAATTCGTTGAAATTTTTCCAAGATTGCATTACCCCTTACAGCTTTTAAAAGAAAATATGTTGTGTTTCATTGGATGCAGAATGTGTGGTTGTGTTCGTTGAATTAAAGAAGCGGCTAACTTCTACCCCGATCCTTACGATCCCCTCGAGAATCGGAGGATTCTAGACCTATATTAATGATGCCTCCCTGAAAGGATTGGGAGCTATTCTGATGCAGCATGACAAGGTAGTATCATGTGTGTCACGCTAGCTAAAGCCGCACGAGTTTAATTACGCAGCCCACGATTTAGAATTGGGCACTGCCGTCTTCACCCTCAAAATTTGGAGACGTTACTTGTACGGAGTAAAGATGCGAGATCTTCTCCAACCACAAGAGTCTCAAATACATCTTTACTCAGAAAGAGTTGAACCTTCGGTAGTGTCGTCTGTTGGAATTTTTATGTGATTATGATTTCACTCTCCAGTACTACCCTAGGAACGCTAATAAGGTTGCTAACACATTGAGTCGCCAGCCCTCTATAGTCGGGAGCTGGATGGAGAAGATTCCAAGGGAATTGTTTCAGTCTTTGTTAGACTTAGAGATTACTCTTGGTGCTAGTGGGGAACCGGGAGAATACTAGTCCTAGTTATACTAGATGGAAATACAGTGCGACATCTGGGATCGAATACAAGAGGCCTAGAAAGTCGATCCATAAGTGGTCCCGATCATCCAATCCCTGCAAGATGGAGCACAAGAGGAGTTCAACTTGCATAATGGAATCTTGCAGTTTGGGCACTACAAATTTATTCCCTCCACCGATGGAATCCGAGATGATATTCTTCGAGAAGTGCACCAGTTGAGGTATTCTATTCACCCTGGTGTAGTTAAGATGTATGTTGATCTACGCAGGACCCGGAAGCCTTAGGAGTGGTTTATATTGATGATACCACGGCAGCGATACGGCTAATCCAAGAGCGAATGCGGGAAGTACAGAGCCGACAAGTCAAATATTATGATGCACGACATTGACCGGTGGAGTTTAGCGTGGGAGAAATGATATTTTTTGAAAATCAAGCCCATGCATGGTATCTCCAGGTTGAGGAAGCAAAAGAAACTAGATCCCCGCTATTTTGGCCCCTATCAGGTGATAGAGCGTGTTGGCCATGTTGCCTATCGATTAGCCCTGCCCTGGAATTGGGAAATATTCATGATGTGTTTCATGTCTCATCCTTGAGATGAGCCCTCCAGCAACCAGAGCAATATCTACCAACCCCCATCAGAGCAACTGTAATCTGATAGATCCATCCAACTTGAACAAGTCAAGGTAGTGGATCATAAAATAAAGAATCTGCGCAACAAGGCCATTCTATTGGCCAAGATATTATGGTCAAATCACGGATGAGAAGAGTACACATGGGAACTAGAGGCGCTCGTCCGAGAAAAATACCCAGATGTCAAAACCAAAAACTTGGTCTCTTGTGGAGTTCGGGGTCCCATGAAAGGGGTGACCTCACGCCTACTACACTCAGGATAACATCACAGGCCAAAGGCTAAAAAAGCTAGGAACAGATCCTCGGCTCTAGCGTGGAGGTCCCACCTCACACTCGGAAGACCTTTGAGGTCTCCCCCTCCCTAGCCAATGCTTGAGCTAGGTTCCTTGGAGGAAGAAAGCAGAGGGATTTAAGTAGCTAAGAAGCAATGCTCTTCAAGGCACCCTCAAGGGTCTATTTATAATTTTCTGGGAATGGCCTACAAATAACAAACCTCTGCTCCTCTAAAATTACTGAAATGCCCTCGGGTTGGTCTTCCAATAGCCAAATCCCGATGTTCTAAGAGGCTAATTGCAGTCCACCAGGGGCAGTCCCTCAAGCCAGGCGAGAAGTCCAAGCCGGGATAGTAGGCGGTTTGTAATGCCCCAAAACCCAAATAAGGTCACACGGCCTGGGACACGGGCGTGTCCAAGGCCGTGTCCTGCTCTGTGTTAGCCTGGCTGTGTCGAGTGTCGTACACGGCTGGAAACACGGGTATGAATAGTGCTGACACGGGCGTGTCGATTGATAACATGGGCATGTCAAATACCAGTGTCTTGTTCTGGTTGCGTCGGGCGGTGCCAACTAAAGTTCACGGCCGGGAGCACGGGCATGTAATGGTCGACACGGGCGTGTCGGGGTTTGACACGGGCATGTACGATCCCATGTCCTTTTCTGCGGTTGGCGAACTGCATGCAGATCCTGAGAACGGCCTGTGACACGGGCGTGTTACAAGCCGTATTCGGCCCAGGAAAGTCATTTTCAGAGCAAATCTGAGTCGTCTGTTTCCTTTGATGAAGATCTAATGGCCCTAGGTATTTCCTGAAGGGATAAGTGCGGGAATTGATTAGTTATTTCTCATTCTATCCTTATAATTCTCTTTCTAAGAAGAAGAGAGAGAGGAGAGCAAGGGAAGGAAGAAGAAGAGAAATCCGGCCGTCGGTGGTGCTATGGTGGTCCAAATCGCGAGCCGAGTCCAGATCTGCGAAGGCGAGCCTGTTGCGGTGACTTTCATCTGTCTAGTTTTTCTCCATTGCACCGAAACGACTTCCAAGGGTAACGATTTCCTTCTTGTATAAGTGAAGTCCTTTCCTGCATATGCATAGAATCCTCCACCAAAAGGTTAAAATCGAAGTGATTCCCTTGGGATGTTGTGTTTCATCCCTTATTATGTTGCATTAGAACCGGAAGTGAGTAGTACGGTTAGGCATGTTGTGTGAAGCCCATCCGGACGAGTTGGTCTTGATTGTTGATGCTTTGTTTGCAAATTGGAGAAAACTTCGAGTAAATTGATTGTTTTTATGGAGTCCTTGGTGGATACCTGTGGCATGGTGCAACAACAAGTACTGGAGGAAATCCAGGAAAAAGCTTTGAGAGTTGGTACTTGGTGTTCAACTCTTGTGGTCATGTGTGCAATTTTGTGTGAAGTTGAGTCATTGGGCTGCAACTGTGGAATGCATGTGTGGCGAACGGGAAAGGTGAAGTCGTTCCCACATCAGTCCAGACTTGAGTCTGACAAATTTGAGCAACGGGAAAAGTGGATCTATACCCGCATTATGGTTGTCTAACCGTGGGTGCTTAAGGCCCTGTTAGGATCACATAGCGAGAGTCTTTGGCCTACGCGCTGTAAAGACTAGGAATGCTCATAATGGTCCGTCATGTCTGGGACCTCTAAACGGTTGTTGGACCCTGGTTTTCCGGTACACCAATAATGTGCCCTGAGTGCACAGAACATCGGGTCGTCATGCCAGCGTTTGTGATATGTATTGACCTGTGCGGTTGTGCACGTCTATGGTGGATTGTTATATATATATGCTATGTGAATAAAATGCTTTGTAGGGAAGGAATTCCGCTACCCCGTGCCAGGGGTAGGGTCGTTATTATTAGTCAGTTGAATGCTGACCGTTGCCCTATTTGCCACCGCTTGGTGGATTGTCCTTTTGCAGGTAATAGAGGACCAAGCGGGAAATAGCAGGTTGAAGCCCTAGTTGTGCTGCAGGCCCTCGAAGGCTATGTTTTGTTTACTCTTGTTCATGTGTGGTCAGCCTATGTGCCGATATTTGTAAACCACACTTTTGTTAAGAGAAACCTGTAAGGTCATAAGGTCAAGTACTTTGTGTATTTTATGTACATTCCTGTTTTCTTTTTAGTGGACAATCTTTGTGATTCTTGAGTTAAATTTTTCAACCATGAAGCTTCCGCTAGAATGCTCTGTATTAGGGTTCGATGGTCTTTGATATTATTTAGTAACTTCTCCGCCTGTTTGTGAAATATGGTGTGGAGCCCTGGCCGAACCCTCTATTATATTACACGTAATGGGTAGATGTGTTACACGGTTGGGAGAGACCGAGGCTAGCGAGTTGCAGCCTGGCGAGCTTGCGCGAGGCGAGATGCGGCCTGGGCGAGAGGAAGCCTGCGAGATCGAGGCTGGCGAGTTGCGGCTAGGTGAGAAGCAGCTAGGCGAGCCGCAGCCTGGGCGAGAGGCGGCCTGCGAGACTGAGACTGGCGAGCTCGACGACTAGGCAAGAAGTGACTAGGCGAGACCGAGGCTGGCGAGCTGCGGCCTGGCGAGATGGCGCGAGATGAGACGCGGCCTGGGCGAGAGGCGACTTGCAAGACCAAGGCTGGTGAGCTCAGCGTCTAGGAGAGAAGAGGCTAGGCGAGATCGAGGTTGGTGAGCTGCGGCCTGGCGAGCTGGCGTGAGGCGAGACGCGACCTGGGTGAGAGGCAGCAATCGAGACCGATGCTGGCAATCTCGGCGACTAGGCGAGAAGCAGCTAGGAAAGACCAAGGCTGGCGAGCTACGGCCTGGCGAGCTGGCGCGAGGCGAGATGCGGCCTGGGCGAGACGCAGCCTGGGTGAGACACGGCCTGTGAGACCGAAGCTGGTGAGTGCGGCTAGGCAAGAAGTGGCTAGGCGAGACGCGGTCGGGGCGACCCCTTAAAGGGGCCGGGGAGGAGACAAATTTTTCATCCCCCCTACTAGTATATTATGCATGTTGAGCCTAAATTGGCCACCAAGAGTGTCGAACCCCTCGAAAAGCTTAAAAATGCATAGCTAGCCCCGCGCCTGCGGGAGGGACCCCACTTCGCGAATACGGGGTTCTACACAATCCCCGCTCTTTTCGAGCGAGTTCCACGCTCCGAAAGAAACATCCAACCCAACGTATTCGCTGAGTGTAGTTCTTTTGCGCGGTCGAAAAGATACTTAGACTCCGGGTGAAAAAAACTTGGCCTCACCGAGAGATCAAACAGCCCTACTAGCTAGTGAGAGCCTGGATAGCGGGACCGTCTCAGGGAAAAAAGGACATGGCATCCACGATAGGTCAACTGGCCTACCAGCTAGTAAGAGCCTAGACAGCGGAACCGTCTCAGGGCAAAAAGGACTTGGCATCCACGAGAGGTCAACCGGCCCTGCCAGTTAGTGAGAGCCTGGATAGCGGGACTGTCTCGGAGCAAAAAGGACTTGGCATCCACGAGAGGTCAACCGGCCCTGCCAACTAGTGAGAGTCTTGACAGCGGGACCATCTTGGAGAAAAAAAGACTTGGCATCCACGAGAGGTCAACCAGCCCTACCAGCTAGTGTGAGCCTGGACAGCGGGACCGTCTCAGAGCAAAAAGGACTTGGCATCCACGAGAGGTCAACCGGCCCTGCCAGCTAGTGAAAGTCTGGACAGCGGGACCGTCTCGGAGCAAAAAGGACTTGGCATCCACGAGAGGTCAACCGGCCCTGCCAGCTAGTGAGAGCCTGGACAGCGGGACTGTCTCGGAGCAAAAAGGACTTGGTCTCCACGAGAGGTCAACCAGCCCTGCTAGTTAGTGAGAGCCTGGACAGCGGGACCGTCTCGGAGCAAAAAGGACTTGGCATCTACGAGAGGTCAACTCGCCCAGCCAGCTAGTGAGAGCCTAGACAGCGGGACCGTCTTAGTGCAAAAAGGACTTGGCATCCATGAGGGTAAACCGGCCCTTCCAGCTAGTGAGAGCCTGGACAGTGGGACCGTCTCAGAGCAAAAAGGACTTGGCATCCACGAGAGGTCAACTGGCCCTACAAGCTAGTGAGAGACTGGACAGTAGGATCGTCTCGGAGCAAAAAGGACTTGCTCTCCCCGAGGCACATTCGACCCATCCGCTAGTGAGATCCTGGAATGAGGAGATCCTCTCGGGGGTTGGGAACTAGGTATGTCACTCGAACTTTACCAAATCCAACAACCTCAAACGGGTGAAAAATTTGGGTTACCTTATCCCCTGACTCAGCTGGTCAGGGGTAGACCTTGTTACAAAATAAGAAAAGGAAAAGTAAAAGATCTCACCAAGGTGAGGCTTCTTTAGGCTTCCTAGGCATGATGACCTTCATTCGTTTCCTTCTCCCCTATGGTGGGACCTGGGCTTGACCTCTACTCCACCGTGGATCACTCATATGGCCCCTCGGGTTCCCATATCGACCCGGTCCTTACATATGTCATCCCCCCTTGCTCGGGGTGGAACTTCAATCTATTCTGGCAGCTGTTGTTGGGCTGGACCTCTAGCCCCCTCACTTCCAGGAACTCGGGGCAGGTAGTCTTCGCGTGACCCTCCAACTGGTGGAAGTCATAGAATGACAATTCTCTTCATCCCTTCCTTCGGCGGGCTCGGTGGTCTCTCCCGTTACCTTTTCCCCCTCCTCCTATCGCCATGGCTTGATGGGGTGGTGTTGGGTATTATATCCATAATGTACCTGATTTGAAGAAGCCCCTGAACCAGCTAAGGTGAATTCACTATGTATTTGATGAATTTATTCTAGTTGTGCTTGCAGCTATTCATTGCTGAGTACACACCAATGTCAGGGTGCAGTAGGTCAATATGCACGGGTCTGTGCAACGTAATCCCTCGTTGAGCAGATCAGTGTGTTGGCTTACGTGTACTCTCTCTATTGGAGTGTACTTATTTCCAAGCACAGGGTCATGAAAGATCATGAGCAGACAAGGAGCAAGGATGGGCCAAAGACCAGCTCACGGGTTGAAAGACGAGAATCGTCTAAGTGTAAATCGTCGAGAATCACTAAGTGATTCTCGCCGATTCGTCGAGAATCACTAGTGATTCTCGACGAGTCGGCGAGAATCACTAGATGATTCTCGCCGGGTTGGGTCGGCTGTCTCGACGTAGTCAAAAAATTCTCTAAGGCAGAATCGTCGAGAATCACTAAGTGATTCTCGCCGATTCGTCGAGAATGACTTTGCATTCTCGACGATTCGGCGAGAATCAAATGTGATTCCCGCCGATTCTCCCCGGCTTCTATAACCTGTGCAGTCAGAATTCGCCAAGTAGAATTCGGCGAGAATCGTAAGTGATTCTCGCCGATTCGTCGAGAATCACCTACGATTCTCGCCGATTTTGCCTTGGGCGATTTTTCCGAATTCCTGGACCGGTCCATGTTACCTGCAGCTATTTGAACCGGACTTTAGTCTTTGCTTTGGTGGGGCCCACAACGGTCATCTCCTTGACCTATTGTATAAATACACAGGTATTTGTGTACAGTGGCTCACGGATACAGAATACGAAAGCCGAGCCGCCGACTAACCCTAAAATCGCGAACCAGCTCCGCCTCCGTCGCCGCCGCTCGTGCAGTGGTCACCGTAGCTGATCTCGATCTCCTCCAGATCCCCGGTGACAGAATCCAAGTCTTGCACAGCGTCTCACGCGTCTAACCAGAGATCTTTTGTCTCTTGATTTGAGATAGGGAAATCCATCCCCGTCCGAATCGATCGAGACGATCGATCCTAGTGTGACCGTTGGAAGACCTTGCCGACTTCGCTAAGACAATTGAATCTCCAGTGCATCGCTGCTGTTTTCAGTTGTCACCGCCAACACCGAGAGCCTTGCCGCCGCCCTTTGCCGCCGCCGGTCTCGGGGAGATTCTCTCCAAGAAAGATCAAGGGTTGTGGACTTTTCGTTGCCTACAAGAACAAGTAGTCTAACGAAAAGGGACACCTAGATCTTCAAGTTGTTTGTATTTCTTATACACTCCAATTTCTTTTTCATTGTAAAGGAACATTTGGTTCCTAGTTGTTGGGTTGGGTGCAACCCGTGTTGTGGGAGTGTTGACTCCTACGTGTGGAAGGGTTCCTTCCGATAGTGCAAGGATTGGATTTCAATCCTGTTGGTGAAGTGACCGAGTCGTCCCTGGTTGGGAGATAGGTCGAAGGGGGAAAGTGGACGTACCCAAATCGGGGAACCATTATAAATTGCTTGTGTTATTTTCTGTGTTGTGTGGTTTGTTTTGATTCTGCAGGTACCGTTTTTAATTCGGCAAAAGCGACAAAAGTCACCTATCCCCCCCCATAGGTGAAGGTAGTTGACACTAGGTGAACTTACGAGTGGTATCAGAGGGAGGTTGCTCATCAAAAAGGTTCACACCTTGAGTAGAATCCTGCCACCAGTGTCAAGAAGAAGACCGATATCTTCCATGGACGGACTCAAGCACTCCGGCAAAATCCCAGTGTGCACCAGACTAAACTTTCCTATCTGGAAGGAAAGAATTAGATTCTACATGGAAGCAGTCTACCCCCGGCTCTTCATGATAGTGGAGGAGGGACCTTACATTCCCACTAAGGCCTCCACCATTGATCCTACCAAGAAAGTGCCCAAGAAACTTTCAAAAATGCACAAGGACGAAATGGTGATGTTCGGACTCGACAAGAAAGCTCAGAACATCCTAGTAAGCGTAGTTGACGACTCTATGATGCAGAACTTCTGCAACTGCAGGACAGCCAAGGATCTCTGGAGCTGCCTGATTGTATTAATGGAGGGCACGGATGAAGTGAGGGACGATCGGAGATCCCTCCTTAACCAGAAATATGAGGCCTTCAGGCAAGGGCCCAAGGAGGAGATCGGAGTTACCTTTGAAAACTTCCTCAAGATCGTCAATGCACTAAGGGATATGGAAGAGTGTTCACTGACGGTGAGCTCAATGATAAGTTCCTTAGGTCCCTTACTAAGGAATGGGACACGAAGATCTGCGCCATCCGAGAGTTTGGCAGACTTGCGGAAACTGACCCTCAGATTATGTTTGGGATGCTCATGTCCTATGAGCTTCAATTGAACACAAGGAAGTCCGAAGAGGAAGCAGAGAAAGCCGCAGCCAAAGAAAAGACCGTGGCCCTAAAAGCCATTCATTCCAGAAAGGGCAAGGGTGCTGCCTCTTCCCGTGCGTGGAAGAAGGATGAAGAGGAAGACTCTGAGCCAAGCTCCTCCGGCTCAGAATTGTCTGAGGAAGACTTATCCCTTATCACACGGGAATTCAAGAAGTTCCTCAAGCTGAGGAATCAGAGAAAGAGAAACGGCTCCTCTTCAAGGGATCAGAAGAAGAACTATTCTTCTGACAGGTATGTTTCCAAACCGAACAAACACCGCTCATCTGACATTATTTGCTTTGGTTGCAACAAGCCAGGACACGTCGTGGACGACTGCCATCAAGGCAAGAGGGAAAAGGGAAAGGGAGAGGAGTACAGGTCCTCAAAAGACAAGAAGAAGGAGAGGAGTTACATCGCGAAGAAGCCAAAGACGCTGAGTGAATCTGACACATCAGACACTAGCGATGACGAGGAAGCCTACTTTGGGCTAATGGGTCGTTGTGACTCGGAAGGAGATTGCCCCCCATTTACTGGGAAGGTAAAAGCTCACACCCCTCTCTCCGACTCTGACTCTGATCCTGAGTCTCAGGATGATGACCCTGAGGATAGCCCTTCGGCCCATGAAGCTGAGCTCCTCGATAAGTATGAGCTTCTGCTCAATACTTTCGTGGAATGTCGAAAGAGACTGAAGGCTGAGAAAAAGGAAGTTAAATTCCTTAAAGGTGAGAGTGTATCCCTGAGGGAAGAGATCACCAGTTTGATCTCCCTCCGACAGGAGCACTTGGACCTGACTTCAAAGCATTCAGAGTCTCTTAAGCTCCTTGATCTTAAGCAGGAGGAAGTCGACAAGTTGGAAGAACTACTTGCGGCAGAAAGGAAGATCGTCAAGAGCTTCTCTATGCCAAAAACTGTTCTTCCATTAGTTGATACCTTCTCTGCTCAGGCCAAAAGAGCTGGCTTGGGGCATGTAGGGGTATCTGGTTCCTCATCCAGGAGAAACAGGAACCAGAGAAAGAATAAGGCCGCCAAGAAGGCCTCTGCTGCTGAAAAAGGAAAGGCCCCACTCAGTCCTGTTGAGTTCAGAAAGCCTAGCTTTCCCTGCAACCAACATGACTTTGAGTTAACCTTTGGTCATCATTTCCGGCCCTCGGTTGCAAAGCCGAAGAGCCGATATGATGGTTGGACTTTTCCCCGCAACTTCGGTGAGAGTGTCTTCAAGGCACCTTATGAGGAAATCCACTTGGGAAATTATGGTCAATTCTCTAGCGGCCATAATAGGAAGCAGGCACCTAAGGCCAAGCCTGTTACACTGAAAAGCCAAGAGGTGAAGAAGTCATGTGACTGTGGTCATCATGATGCCTCCTCCTCCAGGTCTTCGGCCCCGACTGAACCCCACGTTTCAAGGGTGAAGCAGGCGCCCAAGAGGAGGTATAACAGGTTTGATTGCTGGTGCTGTGGCAAAATTGGTCACTTTGCCATGGATTGTTGGTTTAATCCAAGGAATATCGAGACTCCTCATGTTGGCAATGCGAGGCCGACCTCTCGTAGGGCTAACCAACCGAGGGGGAGTATGCTAATGAAAAATCTATGACCCAAGTGCGATTGGGTTCCTAAGGCAAATTAAATTTTTTTTGCAGGAATGTCCAAAGGCCAACAAAACTCCTATTTGGTATTTGGACAGTGGATGCTCCCGTCACATGACCGGGACAAGAAGCCTGCTGCGGGAGTACTCTCCAGTCGAGAATGGACCCAAAGTCATATTTGGGGGATCTGATCGGGGAGTCACCAGAGATTACGGTACGATTTCCAACGGTATACTCTCTATCACTAACGTAGCTTATGTTGAAGGGTTAAATCATAACCTGATCAGCGTAAGCCAGTTATGTGATAAAGGGTATGACGTTAAGTTCTGCAAGGAGAAATGCCCTATAATATCATGTGATTCTTCGGAGACTGTATTAACTGGCATTAGGAGCAGAAATATTTTCTGTTTAGATTTTCTTAGTTTAGATTCTTCTACCCCAGTATGCCTCGTTGCAAAAGGTAGTGCATCTCTTTGTGAACAATGGCACAAGAGATTGGCACACATTAATTACAAGACAATTAATATGTTGTTTTCCAAAGACTTAGTAAGGGATGCTCCCATTATTAAGTGCATTAAAGATAGTCCATGTCCTGCATGTCAGATGGGCAAGCAGACTCGGGCTACCTTTAAGGGCATCCCAGACAAAGATTCCTCCAGATGTCTTTATCTTCTGCACATGGACTTGTTTGGTCCTATGCAAGTTCATAGCTTAGGAGGGAAGTCGTATACGCTAGTGATTGTAGATGATCACTCTCGGTTTACGTGGGTGTTCTTTTTAAAGCGCAAGTCTGATACGTTTGACATATTCACCAGTTTTGTCAAGCAGATACAGAACGAACTTAACTGCTCAGTGGTTAAAATCAGAAGTGACCACGGAACAGAGTTTAAGTCTGGGGCTATGACAGAGTTCTGTGAAGAACTTGGTATCTTCCATGAGTTCTCCTCCCCTCACACTCCTCAACAAAATGGAGTAGCAGAGAGGAGGAATAGAACATTCATTGAGGCGTGCACGACAATGTTGAATGACGCTTCTCTCCCAGAATACTTCTGGGCCGAGACTGTCAATACGGCTTGTCATGTACAAAATCGGGCGTTGATCAACAAGAGCCATCGTAAGACTCCTTATGAGCTACTGAAAGGCAAGAAACCAACCATGTCCTATCTGAGGATCTTTGGCTGCAAATGTTATGTACTGAATAATATGAAGTACCCTCGTACTAAGTTTGGTGAAAAATGCTTCGAAGGCATATTCATGGGCTATAGTAGCCACAGTCGGGCTTATCGAGTTTTTAACAAGAAAACCCTAGTGGTAGAGGAATCAATTAATGTTGTTTTTGATGAAGGAAGTTTGCTTAATTGCAACTCTTCCAGTGGTCTTCTTGAAGATACAGGTGCCAGACACGACAAGCTACACCTGAATGAGCCCGAGGAAGATGCAACTCCGAAGTACGTCAAGGTCTCCACCTCAACACCGATCAGAGAGCATGACGGTCAGGATGAAGTGGTCCTCCCTGAAGAGGAAGGGGCCCCAGAAATTGCTAGAGCTCCTGATGCAAGACTTCTAGAGCTCAGACACGTGAGGGATCTTCCCAGAAATCAAATCATTGGAGATCCCCGAGATGGTGTCAGAACTCGCCGAGGTACTCTTAACGAGATTTTGCATCTTAGCTTTCTGTCGCAGGTTGAGCCAAAGAAGTTCGACGAAGCGAACAAAGACGCGTCATGGATTTTGGCCATACAAGATGAGCTACATCAATTCAAAAGATGCAAAGTCTGGACGCTGGTTCCCAGACCGAAGACGCAAAATGTGATTGCCACCAAGTGGATCTTCAGAAACAAGTTGGATGAACATGGAGTCATCATCAAGAACAAAGCCAGACTGGTGGCTCAAGGATACAGACAGGAGGAGGGGATTGACTTCGACCAGACGTTTGCACCAGTTGCACGGCTCGAGGCAATCCGGCTATTCCTAGCCTATGCCTCTCACAAAGGATTCACAGTCTATCAGATGGATGTGAAATCAGCCTTCTTGAACGGAGACCTGAAAGAGGAAGTATACGTCGCTCAACCCCCAGGTTTTGTCAATCCTACTTATCCTAATCATGTATATTTTCTTAATAAAGCTCTATATGGTTTAAAGTAAGCTCCACGAGCTTGGTATGAGACCTTGTCTAGTTTTCTTCTTGAGAACAAGTTCTCTAGAGGAAAAATAGACAAGATATTGTTTCTTAGGGAAGTCAAAGGCAAGATCTTGCTGGTGCAAATCTATGTCGATGACATTATATTCGGCTCAACGGACAATAATCTTTGCAAAAAGTTCTCTAAACTTATACAAGGAAAGTTTGAAATGAGCAGTATGGGAGAGCTAAAGTATTTCTTGGGACTTCAAGTGAAACAGTCTGAGGAAGGAATTTTCATTTCTCAAACAAAGTTCACCAATGAACTCCTCAAGAAATTCGGAATGGAGAATGCAACCTCTATGAGGACTCCAATGGGATCCACCATGTCTCTAGATAAGGATGAGAAAGGGAAACCTTTTGATGAAACCAAATACAGAAGCATCATTGGATCCCTGCTCTATCTTAATGCAAGTAGACCGGATATCATGTTCTCCACATGTGTTTGTGCCAGATATTAGGTAAACACTAAGGAATCTCATTATGTCGCTGCAAAGCGAATTCTTAGATACCTTAAAGGTACCCCTAATCTTGGCTTGTGGTACCCGAGAAACAATGATGTCGAGCTAATAGGTTTTCAGATGCTGATTTTGCAGGGAGTAGGGATGACAGGAAACGCACTTCAGGGACGTGTCAATTCCTCGGAAGAAGACTCATCTCATGGAATAGCAAGAAGCAGAACTGTATAGCAACCTCCACAGCAGAGTTTGAGTACATCTCGGCTGGCAGCTGTTGCGCACAACTCCTATGGATCAGAAATCATTTAGCAGACTATGACCTCCACTTCAAGGAAGTACCAATATACTGCGACTCCTCCAGTGCAATTGCTATTGCCAACAATCCGGTATCGCACAGCAGAATGAAGCATATTGAAGTGCATTACCATTTCATTCGGGAGCACGTGGAGAACAAGGACATCTCTCTCTGCTATGTTCCCACTGACAAGCAGATTGCAGACATTTTCACAAAGCCCCTTGACGAGGCCAAGTTCAGTATGTTCAAAACTTAATTGGGGATGCTAAACTACGAGGAATGAAGACTACAGAAGCTCAAGGCTCATGCGTCTAGGGGGAGCCTCTACTAGGAATTTCGTGAAAGCAAAGGTACAAGAACTGAGGGGGAGCATGGTGTCTCATGCTTCAGTCCCCGATTTGTAGAAGCCGAAAAGGGGGAGATTACCATTACCCTCTCGGCTAAGGTGCTAAGGTGATAGCTCCACAAGCTCTAAAGATAACGGTATGGAATTTCAACTTTTTATTTTAAGTTCTGTTCTTCCAAGCCGTTGTATTCACCTTAGCTTGTAGGGTTTAGGCTTCTTCAAATAGGGGGAGATTGTTGGGTATTGTATCCACAATGTACCTTATTTGAAGAAGCCCCTGAACAAGCTAAGGTGAATTCACTATGTATTTGATGAATTTCTTCTAGTTGTGCTTGCAGCTATTCATTGCTAAGTACACACCAATGTCAGGGTGTAGTAGGTCAATATACACGGGTCTGTGCAACGTAATCCCTCGTTGAGCAGATCAGTGTGTTGGCTTATGTGTACTCTCTCTATTGGAGTGTACTTATTTCCAAGCACAGGGTCATGAAAAATCATGAGCAGACAAGGAGCAAGGATGGGCCAAAGACCAGCTCACAGGTTGAAAGACGAGAATCGTCTAAGTGTAAATCGTCGAGAATCACTAAGTGATTCTCGCCGATTCGTCAAGAATCATTAGTGATTCTCGACGAGTCATCGAGAATCAACTCGTCGAGAATCACTAGATGATTCTCGCCGGGTTGGGCCGGCTGTCTCGACGCAGTCAGAAAATTCTCTAAGGCAGAATCGTCGAGAATCACTAAGTGATTCTCGCCGATTCGTCGAGAATGACTTTGCATTCTCGACGATTCGACGAGAATCAAATGTGATTCCCGCCGATTCTCCCCGGCCTCTATAACCTGTGCAGCCAGAATTCGCCAAGTAGAATTCGGCGAGAATCGTAAGTGATTCTCGCCGATTCGTCGAGAATCACCTACGATTCTCGCCGATTTTGCCTTGGGCGATTTTTCCGAATTCCTGGACCGATCCATGTTACCTGCAGCTATTTGAATCGGACTTTGGTCTTTGCTTTGGTGGGGCCCACAACAGTCATCTCCATGACCTATTGTATAAATACACAGGTATTTGTGTACAGTGGCTCACGAATACAGAATACGAAAGCCGAGCCGCCGACTAACCCTAAAATCGCGAACCAGCTCCGCCTCCGTCGCCGCCGCTCGTGCAGTGGTCACCGTAGCTGATCTCGATCTCCTCCAGATCCCCGGTGACAGAAGCCAAGTCTTGCACAGCGTCTCACGCGTCTAACCAGAGATCTTTTGTCTCTTGATTTGAGATAGGGAAATCCATCCCCGTCCGAATCGATCGAGACGATCAATCCTAGTGTGACCGTTGGAAGACCTTGCCGACTTCGCTAAGACGATTGAATCTCCAGTGCATCGCTGCTGTTTTCAGTTGTCACCGCCAACACCGAGAGCCTTGCCGCCGCCCATTGCCGCCGCCGGTCTCGGGGAGATTCTCTCCAAGAAAGATCAAGGGTTGTGGACTTTTCGTTGCCTACAAGAACAAGTAGTCTAACGAAAAGGGACACCTAGATCTTCAAGTTGTTTGTATTTCTTATACACTCCAATTTCTTTTTCATTGTAAAGGAACATTTGGTTCCTAGTTGTTGGGTTGGGTGCAACCCGTGTTGTGGGAGTGTTGACTCCTACGTGTGGAAGGTTCCGATAGTGCAAGGATTGGATTTCAATCCTGTTGGTGAAGTGACCGAGTCATCCCTGGTTGGGAGATAGGTCGAAGGGGGAAAGTGGACGTACCCAAATCGGGGAACCACTATAAATTGCCTGTGTTATTTTCTGTGATGTGTGGTTTGTTTTGATTCTGCAGGTACCGTTTTTAATTCGGCAAAAGCGACAAAAGTCACATATCCCCCCCCATAGGTGAAGGTAGTTGACACTAGGTGAACTTACAGGTGGTGGTAGGAGCTGTCTTGGGGCTTGCTTTGTAAGTTGAACCTCCCTTGGCCTTCCAGAAAGTTCCCCCTACCGTGGACGAGACCTCTTCCTAGACCCTAGACGGGCCATCCCTGCTGCCTCAAACCTGGCTCCAGACCCTCCTGTCCCTAGAACCCCTGAGCTCTCTACTCCTCTCTCTGTCTTCCCTCTTGATGTCTCGAGCCAACTTGCTCCTTAGACTCCACCTCTGTTAGCATTGCCAACTTCTTGACAAATGTCGGTTTGGCCGCCTCCATGGCTATCTCCCCTGCTGCCCTTTCCATCAGCTCCCCAAAAGAAAGGGGGCCTTTCGGGTCAGGCTCATCTTGAAGAACCCCTCCCGCAACCCCACCATGAATGCCATCTGGAGGGCTTACGCTGGCATCTCCTGGATATCCAGGATATTCTCTTGGAACCTGTCAACGTAATGGGCCAGCGACTCCTCGACCCCCTGCCTCATCATAAAGATGGACTCAGGACTCTTCTTCCTCTTCTTGGAGATGGAGAAGCAAAGCTGAAAGCTCCGGCTCAAGTCCTCGAACCCATTGATCGATCTCGGTGGGAGTTGGTGGAACCAGTCCCTTGCCTTGTCCTTCCATGTGATTGCAAAGAGGTGACACTTGAAGGCATCCGTCATCGGCCTGATGGAGACAACATCCTCAAACCACTACAGGTGCTAGACTGGGTCATCCTTCCCGGTATAGTAAGACATGTCAGGCTCTCTGAACCCCTCAGGAATAGGAGCAGAGATGATCAGCTCGCTGAAGGGTGACACCCTAAGTTGTGGTCTCGCAACCTCTACTCACGCGACCTGCTCGCCTGGAAGGCTAGCACTCGCCGGGCTGGGGAACAACTCCCGGCCGGTGAGGTATCGCTCGACCCCCGCTCCCATCCTTTCCTTCTGAGGTCGTCTCCCTGATGCACTTCCTTCTACCCCTGCTGGGGTCATCTCGCATATGCCCATGGGAGGCAGCTCTCCAAGACCACTCTGGGTTAGCTCGCCGAGACCCCTGGGAGCAAGTCCCTAGGTGGTGCGGGTTGAGCTATCAACCCGAAGGGCAATACTTTGCAACATCTCCATGATTCCTTGGATAGATGTCATGAATTCCTCCCTTCCTACGAAGGGTTATGGGTTGGTGATCTCGCCGAGATCATCACTACCTCCCTGATCTCCGGCCATGACACTCTCCTGAGATCTTCTGTGCTGGTCACTCTCCACGCTCATCGCACCAAAATATTGAAATAGAAAACTTAGTCTCTCGTGGAGTTCGGGGTCCCAAGAAAGGGGTGACCTCACACCTACTACACTCCGGAGAACGCCACAGGCCAAAGGCTCAAGAAGCTAGGAACAGACCATCGGCTCTAGCATGGAGGTCCCACCTCACACTCGGAAGACCTTTGAGGTCTCCCCCTCCCTAGCCAATGCTTGAGTTAGGTGTATTGGATGAAGAAAGCAGATGGATTTAAGTGTCTAAGAAGCAATTATCTCCAAGGCACCCTCAAGGGTCTATTTATAGTTTTCTAGGAATGACCTGTAAATAACAAACCTCCGCTCCTCTAAATTACTGAAATGCCCCCGGGTTGGTCTACCAACAGCTAAATCCCGTTGTTCTAAGCGGCTAATTGAAGTACACCAGGGGCAGTCCCTCAAGTCGGGCGAAAAGTCCAAAAGGGCGAGTAGACGGTTAGGCGAGACCGAGGCTGGCGAGCTGCGGCCTGGCGAGCTGCCGCCTGACGAGGTGGCGCGAGGCGAGACGCGGCTAGGCGAGATGCGGCTAGGCGAGATGTGGCCAGAGCGAGAGGTGGCCTGTGAGACCGCGGCCGGCGAGCTCGGCGACTAGGCGAGAAGTGGCTAGGTGAGACTGAGGCTGGCGAGATGCGGCCTGGCGAGCTGGCGCGAGGCGAGAGGCGGCCTGGGCGAGAGGATGCCTGCGAGACCGAGGCTGGCGAGCTCGGTGACTAGGCGAGACTGAGGCTGGAGAGCTGTGGCCTAGCGAGCTGGCGCGAGGCGAGACGCAACCTGGGCGAGATGCGACATGCGAGACCGAGGCTGGCGAGCTTGGCAACTAGGCGAGAAGCGGCTAGGCGAGACCGAGGCTAGTGAGTTGTAGCCTGGCGAGCTGGCGCGAGGCGAGACGCGGCCTAGGCGAGACACGACATGCGAGACTGAGGCTGGCGAGCTGCATCTAGGAGAGAAGCGGCTAGGCGAGATGCGGCCGAGGCGACCCCTCAAAGGGGACGGAGGGGGAGACAAATTTTTCATCCCCCCTACTAGTATATTATGCAGGTTGAGCCTTAATTGGCCACCAAGAGTGTTGAACCCCTCGAAAAGCTTAAAAATGCATAGCTAGTCCCGCGCCTGCGGGAGGGACCCCACTCCGCGAATACGGGGTTGTACACCGGAATTGTTTTCCCAGGTATGTTATTTCTTTTTCCCCTACTTTGAGCAAATTTTCGGAGACGAAAATCCTTTTATTTTTATTAGATTGTAACTTGCCAACTTTTATTGGACCATCAGAACCCTAGTGGGACCAATAAAAGTAACCCGAACCTCTACTTATGGCCCACGCTCAGGTAGGAGGCAACCCTAAGCAGGGTATATCGATCTAGAGAACTCTGATTTGATTTCTGTCAGTTTATGTGGGCTTGTATAGTCAATAAATGTGTGTTGGAACTCGTTCCGTCGAATTATAAGGATATATGGTGAATATGGCCGTTCCTAGTAGAATGTCGTGAAAACGAGATTTTTGGATATTACCTAGAGAACTTCGATTTGAGTTCTGTAAGTTCCTATGGTTTTGTGTAGTCAATATGAACCCACTGGAACTCGTTGCGTCGCAATTCGAAGTCTAATGACAAATATCAGCAATTTGACCGTTTTAGCGCGCCGCGACGCGCAGATTTTGAATAAGTAGCAAACTAACTCTGATTCAACCCTGGTTAGTGGCAATGGAATTGTATGGTCAATACGAAGTCAACTGAGTTCGCCCCGGTCAATTTCAAATACGAGTGGTCAACTTGTGGTAAAATCAAGCATAATTGTGCACCGAAAAACATGCTCAAACAAATTCTGACTCGACGCCCCAACTTTGACCCAACTCCCGATGTCTTGGATGTACTTTTACTTTGACCAGCTTGGGGGCCCACCCTAGGGTTGAATTTGGTCAAACACCCCTACAAACCCATTTTTAGAAATTTTCTTAAGGAGGTGTACACCTCCTCTTCATGGATGGTTAAGGCCACATCCCCCTTTACCTTGGGCCACCAAAATTAGTCCACACAAGGAGGTTAGGTGGGCCATGGGGTCAAGATAGGCCCAACACCCAACTCCCCTCTTTCCCTCCCCTCTTCCTCACTACCAAGCCCAAGCCCAAGGCTCTTTAGGCCTTTGCTCCATCCCCCTTCCCCATGCAGCAAAAGGCATCAACCTCCAGTTGTCCATGGATAGCTAGAGGGTGGTAATTAAACCCTCCCTAAGAAGGATTAATCCCACACTAGTAAGGGAGGGGAGGAGACCCCCTCCCTTGGATATTTATAGCCTTCTCCTCCCTCCCCAACTCCTCACAGCCCTGGTGAGCCTTCTCCCCCCCCCCCCTCACAGGAGCTCCCCCCGCCGGAAAACTTTCCCACCCGAGCTCCACCACCACCTCAAATGGCGGCTCGATCAGGACCCTCCCAAGACCCCTCTACATAGGTGGAACCTTCTCCCCTTCCGCTTTCTAAATTTTTGGACATCCTACATGGGCCTTCAAGCGGCCAGAGCGCCACCGGCACCACCTGACCCATACTCTAGGTCGGGTGGTGGCCGCAGGAAGCTATCCTCTCCCAGTATCGGTGGAGGCATTGGGGAAGGCCTAGTCTACAGGGAATGCCTTTTCTCGGTGGTGGAAGGCCAGGGTGCCGCCGAAAAATGCCGCTCCGGCAGCACCCGAGAGACAAAGGTTTGTTATGTTTTGCTCCGGCGGTGGCCGACGGTGATTGGACATCGGGCCACCCTCAGAGAGGAGCTCTGCACCCCCCCCCCCCCCGGCGCGTCGGCCGAGGGTGGGTTTTGTGGCTGGGATAGTAACCGGAGTGGCAGGGTGGTGCGGTGGCGGTGGGAGTAGAGCCGCCGCCACTCTGCTCTCTATTTCACAAATTCTGGCGGTGGACGGCGGCGGCGGGCCGTCGGACCACCACCCAGAGACTCACTAGCCCCCGATGAGTCAATCGAGGGTGGCTTCAGCGTCCGACAGAGACCGGTCGGTGGTGGTAGAGGGCCACAGCCTTCTTCTCCAGCGGGAGAAATCACCGCCGCTCATCTCACAGATTGAGATGAACAGTTGTGATAGCCTTATTCCCCCCCCCCCCCCAACCTCCTCTTCTATGCCCCCCACAGCGGATCCGTGGCCGATCTATTGTGGGGAAATGTTGGCGGTTTCTCCTATCAGGCGTGATCCTGGCCGTAGGATCGTGCTTTGATTTGTTATATGCATACCATATTTTAATTAAAACTTTGGGAAATTTTTATAAAAAAATATAGGCTCCTCCGAAAAATGATTTGAACATAAAAGTTGTTCCCCTTAATGAGGGCAATCTGCACAAAAAATTTGGGAATTTTTGGAGTTAATTTTGTATTTATAAAAGCCTAAATAAGAATTATTTGGCCAATTTAGAAGCCCAAAAATGCTCGGAAAAATTTAGAAAAATTACTAGGCTCTTTTTAGGCCCTCTTAAAGGTTGTATTAAAATTTGGAAACCTTGGGGTAAAAATTGAAGATTTTCCAACTTTTGGACCCTAAGGTCGCGCTCGGAAATATATGCGCTGAATTTCTTCGAAAATGGAAATCAAAGTGTGTGACCACTTTATATATTGAATATTAAGTTCAATTGAGTAATCGACGAGATTTATCGAGGCAAGATTTCCAACTCTGAGTATTTTGGGGTTTTTGCAAAATCACTGAGCACCTCATTTTCAAATAACTCTCGAGCATTTTGGGTAGACGGAAGATGAAAGTACGAGCTTCGAGAAAAATAATCCACAACCTCGTTCTAGGTAAAGAATTTCCCCCATGTGTTAAAAATGATTTTCGAGGTTAAAATTCGAGGAAAAATGTGCCCTCTAATGAGATTCTTGGATTCGATCTAATGCAAACAATCGAATTGCTATTTATTTTTTAGATGAATAAAAAAGGTGAAATTCATAATAAGCCTCCTAATCCAAATAAGTCGTGATCGAAAGGCACAACTGAATTATTATCGGATCTTAATAATGAGTGAAACTCAAAGAAGCCTCCTAAAACTGAAATAGAACTAAACATACCTCCTAAGAACGGAGAAAGAACTGAACTGGCCTCCTAAGAACAAAGATGAAATTGAACATGCCTCCTGAGAACGGAGATGGAACTGAACTTGCCTCCTATGAACGGAGATGGAACTAAAGTCTCCTGAATGGAGTGATTGGACTACTAACAATTTTCTATATGTTTTATTCCAGTCTCGTACAGGTCTAGTTCATTTATTCATTTCAGTTCAGTACATTCTTTTCAATACTCCAGTCTCGTACTGGTCCAGTTTATTTATTCATTTTAGTTCAGTACTTTTGTTTTAGTACTCCAATCTCGTACTAGTCCTGGCTATTTACTTTTTTTCAGTTCATTTCTTTTAAGTACTATTCCAGTCTCGTGCTTGTCCAGTTCCTTTCAGTACTTACTTTTAGTTCAGTACTACTCCAGTGTCTTACTGGTCATATTTCTTTATAGCATTTCAATTCTGCAGCTTATACTAACAGCAGTTTTTATTACCACACTTTTGTTTCTATAATTTACTATTTCAAGCACAGTTCCTGCCTTGACGGGCAGTGATTTGATAGGTTGAGCCTTAGATGGGGATAACAGGAGTTGAAATGTTCCTCCTAAGTTAGCCCCAAATAAATTGCTCTCACGCTCCTTGTCGAAAGTTGAGTCAAGTGTCGTTTGCCCGAATTATTAAAGCGTAGTAGGGCAAGCCGCTATAGAACTGATGCTTGCTAACAAAACTATTTTTACTTGTTTACTTGTAAATTGCTTGCGGTAAATCGTGGCGGGTCAGTCACTTCCGCAGACCATTTGTACTGGTGCGGGAAGTTCGACGACTCAAGGTGACAGGGAGATGAGTACCATGGGTGGTCGACCGTTATGTTTTTTCCCGTTGGGTTTCCTCAGCTAGTCGGCCAAAATGTTGAATCGCTGGATATCGCTCACATCCAAGAGTACACAGGGTTGTACGTTAGGGCCTGAGATGTACGGTACGACCACCCCCAGAAGTGGCAAGACTGGCCACTATCACTGATAGCAATATCGGTGAGGCCCGCGGGGCTCGCTACCCTGCTTGAAAAGAAGCGGTCCATACTATGTTGACATAGGGGGTTATGCACGGCTGTGAATGCATGTGATGTGTACGCAGCTGTGAATGTCTGCGATGTGTACGTGGCTGTGAATGTCTGCGATGTGTATGCAGCTGTGAATGTTTGCGATGTGTACGCGATTTTGAATGCCTGCGATGTTTTGAATACCTACTGTGTTGCTGTGCTAGATGAGCCTAAATTATAACTGACGTATATTGCTTTTGTTAGTCCAATTATACCATACTGCGCCTCTTTTTAGTTGTTCCTAGCTTATTTATGAAATATTGTACTAACCCTTGTATGCTATGGCTATCTACTTTTGTTGGGTGTGTGAGCTTTTCCCCAGGATATGGATCCGGGGAGGAGATTTGTTTCCACTTAGGTCTGTGACTAACTGTTATTTTAATAACCATTCACAGAAGATGGAGTACCGTAGTGACCAGCTGCTGTAGGACAATACGCTAGCTGATAGGACTACCCAAGAAGAGGCACCCACGTCGTCTCTAGGGTTTTGAGATGTGGGTATTAGCGAGCAGAGTTGATAAAGAGGAGTTGCTAGTTATAGTACTATTATAGCCTACGGACTTCATGTATAAACAATGGCTACGGCCTCTTGCATTTCCTATTAAATATATATTGTTATATATATTTGTTGTGGTTACCTGTAATGCTTCCGCTAAATTCTGTGATGAGATGTGAAATTTGTGATTCAAGCCGAGCAAGGCGGCAATTAGTGCTTTGCAGAGTGGTTCGTTACCTCTTAAGGAGCACTGGATGGACGTCTTAGGCAAGTAAGATCCCCTTCGGCCGGACCTGGGCAAAGGTTGGGGGGTCTTACACTAGCCACCTTTTATCGCCGATTCATTCGTGATTTTAGTAATATCATGACGCCAATTATGGAATGTTTGACGATGGGTGAGTTCAAGTGGACTAAGTCAGCCACTAAGGCCTTTCAAATAATTAAATCTCTAATGTCGGAAGTGCCTCTCTTGCGGTTGCTGGATTTTAGCAAGGTTTTTGAATTATCATGCGATGCGTCCGGGGTTAGCATTGGTGGTGTCTTGAGTCAAGAGGGGCATCTAATTGGATATTTTAGTAAGAAGCTCGCTGGTCCAAAATTAAATTATTCTAATTATGACCGGAAGTTTTACGCCGTTATTCTTTGTCTCCAACATTGGAGGCACTATCTCCTCCCTAAGGAGTTTGTTATCCAATCCGATCATGATGCTTTGTGGTTTGTCAATTCCCAAAGCAATGTCAGCCCCCATCATGCCAAATGGGTCTCTTATCTTCAAGAGACCCATTTGGCATGATGGGTCTCTTGAAGATAAAACATCTTAAGGGGACTTTAAATCGTGTGGCAGACGCCCTCAGCCATGTCTCCTTATTATTGTTTATGCTAAAAGTGAAGGTTATTGGGTTTGATAGGATTAAGGAAGAGTACGTTCATTGCCCGGATTCCAAGGATATCTATATTTTCTCTCAGATCGACTCTCCCACTATCATTTTAGCATACAATATTCGAGGCGATTATCTATTCAAGCACTCGAAGCTGTGTATACCACTCTCATCTCTATGACATTTTATAGTTTGGGAATTGCATAGTGGAGGTCTAGGTGGTCATTTTGGCCGTGACAAGACTATTATGCTTGTTGAGGACAAATTTCATAGGCCCGGACTTAAGTCCATGGTTAATAAAATTCTGGGGAGTTGTCGTGTTTGCCAACTAGCAAAAGGAAACAAAACGAACGCTGGTTCTTATACCCCTCTTATGATTCCTTCTATCCCTTGGGAAGATGTTTGTATGGACTTTATTTTAGGTCTACCACTTACTTTTAGGTGTCATGGTTCCATCTTGGTAGTGGTCGATCGGTTTTATAAGATGGCATATTTAATTGCATGTAACAAAACCAATGATGCTTCACATATTGCAAAACTTTATTTTAAAGAAGTGGTTGGACACTGGGGCGTTCCTAAGATAATAGTAACTGATCGATACGTAAAATTTACAAGTTATTTTTGGAAAACTCTTTGGAAGCTTATGGGCATCAAGTTCTTGTTTTATTTGGCCTACCATCAGCAAACGGATGGGCAAACGGTGGTAGTAAACAGAAGTTTGGGTAGTTTATAACTTAGGTGTCTTGTGGGTGACCATAAGGGCACTTGGGACTTAGTTCTTCCCCACGCCCAGCTTGCGTAGAACAATTCCAAGAATAGATCTACGGGCTTGTCCCCAAATGAAATCGTGCATGGCTATAAGGAACCGGTTCCACTTGAATAGATTCTGTTACCTTCATCATATAAGTCAAGTCATTTTTCACAAGAATTCACTCTTCATGTTCAGACGTTATATAAGCGCATTCAAGAAACATTAACCAACCAATACACGTCTTATCAATCACATGCAAATTTACAAAAAAAGGAATCATATTGTTGATGATTTAGTCTTGGTGCGTCTCATCCCTGAACGAATGCCTTAGACCACCCTAAAAAAATTAGCGAACCAGCGAGCCGGTCCTTTTCGAATCATAAAGAAGTTAAGTAACAATGCTTATCTGTTGTAATTACCCACCAAATGGGGTATATCCTCCATTTTCAATGTTTTGGATTTAACGTCGTATTTATCTCCGCCACCTGAATTATCTACCTCCACGTTTATGTTTGCCACTTCTTCTTCTATTGGGTTGAAGGGTGAGATTTATAACACCCCAAATCTCAAGAGTGAGTGTAGGCTGGGCAACACGGCCTGGGACACGGGCGGGTCCCAAGCCGTGTCCTGCTCTGTGTTGTCGAGTTGACACATAGCCTGTCGAGTGCTCAACGAAATGCACTCGACGTTTGTCGAGATTGCAATAAATCCTGGGACACGGGCGTGTCCCAAGCCGTGTCCTACTATGGAATGACGAAATGCACTCGAAGAAATGCTCTCGATGATTCTCGAGAAGCAAGTCAAGTTGGGCACACGGCCTGTGACACGGGCGTGTCAGAGGTCGTGTCCTTCTATGGATTTTTCCAGAGCAATGAGGCTTGGGTAACACGGGTTGGACACGGGTGTGTCCAAAGCCGTTTCACGTGTCACATGGTCATGTCCTGTTCATGGTAAGTCGGTTTGTGTGCCGCTTAAGGTACACGGCCTGTGACATGGGCGTGTCACAAGCCGTGTATGCTCAAAAATAGAGGTGTCAGAGCAAATTGGGGTCGTTCATTTCCTTCAACTGGGATCTAATGGACCAGGCTTCTCCTTGCTATATTAAGTCCAGGAATTGAGAGTTATCTCTCATTCATCTTGGCCATTCTCTTTCTGAAAGAGATAGAGAGAAGGGGGAGCAAGGAAGGAACGAGGAGAAAGGATCCGGCCGCAGGTGGAGCTTCAGCGTTTGGAATTGCGAGCTGAGTCCAGATTTGTGGAGGCAAGAGCATTGCGGTGCTTTATATCCGGCTAGATTTCCATTGCTCCAAAGAGATCAACAAGGGTAACGATCTTCCTTCTTGGACATATGAAGTCATCGTTTTGGCATGTACATGGATTTCCCCCACCAAAAGATGGCTTTTGAGGGATTTCCTTTGGTTGATTCTTGAAATCCCAAATCTTGCATATAGATCCGGGAATGTGTAGTACGGAATAGGCATGTTTTGTGAAGCCCATCTGGACAGGTTGGTCTGGATTAGTGATGTTTCATTTTGCGCACCTGAGAAGACTCCGCGTATAAACGTGTAGTTTGTGGAGTCGATGGGTTGTACTTGTGAAGGGTAGTAACAGGAAGTACTGGAGTGGAATTCCAAGAAAATACTGTAACAACCTGACCCGTTAAATAACATATAATAGAAGGTTCGGTCGGGGCCCCACATTATATGCCACAATCAGACGGCAAGGTCACAAGTTAATACCAAAATACCATCGTACCCTAACCCAGAGCATACTAGCAGAAGTTTAAAGCTTATAAGAACTCATCCAATGAATGTCCACTACAAATATATAAACAACTCATTTATATATAGATAACACTAGGAATGTTTATAACTCAAATGCTCACGGCCTTAAGGCCTTACAAATTACTCTTTACAAATATGATTTCATACATCGGCACGCAGGCCGGCCACACATGAAATCTAAAGCTTCGCACAGCCTTCAAGGGCCTACAAGCAACAGTAGCAAGGTCTTCAGCCCGCTCATTCCAATCAGCCCGCAACACCTACATATAAACGTCCACCCCAAGGGTAATAAAAAAAGCAACGGTCAGCATTCAGCTGACCAATTATAACGACCCTACCCCTTACTCGGGACAGTTGTTCCTTCCCTGCATGTAATACAATCACAATATATATATCTGCCAAAATCACATCACAAACGCTGGCCTTCGTGTCAGATGCTCCATGCACTCAGGGCACGCTTACAGTGTACCGATACATCCTTAGTACACCACCGATTAGAGGTTCTCCACTTGGTGGCCGAGCACTAGTCTAATACAATACGCGTGTTGGAGAGATCCTCGCCCGTCTCACTCAGAGGTGGTCACCTCACGGAAACCATTGAGCATTATCGATCGACAAGCCGGGAAGGCCCGCAGCCCCCCATTTACAGTGTTACCAACCGACCTGCAACACCCCGAAACTCAAAAGAGGGATGGGTGACGTTTTAAGCCAAGTCTGGGACTTGGAGCAGGTGTCACGGGCGTGTCACGGGTGTGATACGGGCGTGTCACGGGCGTGTTCGGCCACGGGTCATATGGTCGATGTTTTGACGATCGGCGATCGTTGAGTTGAGGCACACGGCCTGGGACACGGGCGTGTCCCAGGGCGTATCACGCTAGGGAGTTTCCTGAGTCATGTACACGGGCCATGACACGGGCACAGACACGGGCGTGTCACTTATGACACGGGCATGTCGGGTGCCGTGTCGCAGAATGTGTCCTTCTCGGGAAAAGAGTGTTGGTAGTTCCACGCGGGACGTGACACGGCCGTGTAGCATGCGACACGGGCGTGTCGGAGGCCGGGTCAAATGCCGTGTGCTGGTTATTGCGTCGGTCGAGACGGCGAATGGGCGACACGGCCCTGGACACGAGCGTGTCGCAGGCCGTGTTCGGCCTAGATTTTTTATTTTTGGCCCCGATCATGGCCGTTCGTTTTCTCTTGATGGGATATGACGGTGGGGAGTTGGTGATGGCGGTTTAAACCCAGAAATAGGGTTTAGAAGCCCTCATTTCACTTGGGTTCATCTCTCTTTAAGTTCTAGAGAGAAGGGAGAGCAAGGAGGAGGAAGAAGGCAAAGATCCGGTCACCGGTGGAGCTTCGGAGCTCCAAATCGCGAGCCGTCTTCGGATCCGCAGAGGCAAGGAGATTACGGTGCTTTCCATCTGCATAGATTTCCATGGCGCCGAGGAAAAAAGCAAGGGTAACGATTCTCATCCTAGGGCATGTGAAGCCCTCTTTTCCTTTGCATAGGAAGCCCTCTCTCACGAGTGAGAGAAGTGTTGAGGCGTTCCTTAGGGTAGATATGTAAAGTCCCCCTTGTGTAGAGTCTGTATGCGTAAACGGGCATAGGCATTGTGTGTGAAGCCTATCCGGACAAGTTGGTCTGGATCGGTGATGTTGCATTGCATTTGAAACGGGGAAGACTCCGGGTGTTTGGGCGTTTTCGGGTTTTATACGTGGTAGATTGCAACAGGGAGCCTTAGAGATTTTTTCCAAGGTGCACCCAGAAAACTGGGCAAAAGCATGCTTTGCCAACATGGTGGCCGGGGAGCCAACGTGAACATAACCGGGTTATGTGATTATTGTGGTGGAAATGGAATTCAGTGAGTCTTGACCTGCGCATATGGCTTAAATTGTCGTTGCGGTGTGAGCATGGGTCAGGAGGAACCATACCCGATCTATGTCGTTCCGTGGAACCGTTGGCATGGATGAGGGTCTTCGGCGGTCTATGGCTTAAATTGTCGTGACCAAGACCAGGAAGGCAAAATGCTCATATGGTTGGCCGTCCAAGGGGCGGTGGTGGAACGGGAACATCTATGGCTTGAATTGACGTGACGTTGGCCGGTCTGCCGTGAATGTGCCCTGAGTGCATGGGGCATGCGGTCGTGCGAGCCTGCGCCTGTGATGAAGTGAAAGTGAAGGGATAGATACAACTCTAGAGGGGGGGTGAATAGAGTAATCAAATTTTGCACAATACAAAACTTAACTGTCTACCCAACTCCCTTGGAGTGAAGTGCGGAATGAAGAGATTATAGATTTTGGTTTAACCTTAAAGCCTAACACACGTGATGTGCAAACACAAGCTAACTGTAATTACAGTTAAAGCCTGGAAAACCTAAGCAGCAACTAGCAACCTAGTTATATCTATTCACAGCCACAGTACAAGAAAAATAATAAGCAAGCCAGACGACACAAGGAATTTTATAGTGGTTCCCCAAACAACTTGGGTACGTCCACTCTTCTACCCAAACGGTAGGAATCCACTACAGGTTTTTGCTAAGGTGCCCTGCCACCAATGATCTGATTCAGGTAGATCAAACAGACCCTTTAGACTTTTGATCAGGTGTCTAAAAACCAAGCACAGGTTTTTGATCAGGTGCCCTGCCACCAAGGGATACTTTTGAAGGGAGTAATAACCCTGTACAGGAGGGGGAAGAAGGTTAAGATGTCTTCTCTATTTTACAATAGATTAGAGAAGCACAAAAAGCTTGCACTGAGCTAGAATGCTCTAAAGAATCAAGGCTCCCCCTGGCTCAAAGATGTCCAGGTGAAGTCTTGCTTCAGTGCAGAAACTCTTCAGAAAATTCTGAAGGAAAGAGCTACAGGAAGAAAATAAATAACAAAAAGAAATCTCTTCAAGCAGCTATTCTTCTTCTTCTTCTTCTTCAAAGAAACTCTGAGTTGAACTTCCTGAAAGCAGGAGAACTCAGGTGAAGAAGAGATGAAGATCTTAACACTTCTCAGTTAGATGGAGTTTGCTGAGAGCAGGAAGCTTGAGCTTGATGAAGGCTTGAGTGCTTTTGAATATGTATGTAACACTCTGTTCACTAGAAAAACTAGCTTGAATCCTTCTGCAAAGGGTTCTTTATATATTAGCAGCAAGCAACGGCTCTCTTCCATTTGAATTCTTTGTCTTCTTGTGAGCCTTGAGACCTGGGCTGTAAATATCAAGAAGACAGAAATATCTCTGCAGCAATACATTCCATAAAAAGGAATAAATCTCTTTCTAAGAAGCTGCAGGTTTAAATCAAATAAACAGAGGACTAAATAAAGTCACATCAGAAACTATCTCTTTATAGCAAAAGAAGACTTTTCAGTCCAACGGCTATAAAGGGGTTGACAGCGGATAAAGTAATTTAAATAGACAGCTAATAAGACAAACAACTTTATCTTAAAAGATTTGAACTCAGGCAAATAGAATGAAGTAAATAATGCCTGGAAACTTTATCATACAGCTTAAAATATCGTGCCAGAAGATGTATTAAATAATTAAATATAATAAATAAATACAAAATCCAAAGGCAGACAGAAAACGTCGAACGACCTTCGAAGATCGTCGAACGACGCCAGGAGATCGTCGAACTATCGGACAGATAGTCGAACGATCCAGATAGTCGAGCTATCAAACAGATAGTCGAGCTACCGCAGCAGATAGTCGAACTATCAGGACAGATAGTCGAACTACCAGATAGTCGATCTATCCATGACAGATAGTCGAGCTATCAAGCGCACAGAGATAGTCGAACTATCAAGCAGATAGTCGACCTACCTCAGAAAACAGATAGTCGATCTATCAAACGATAGTCGAACTATCAAAACAAACTAGATAGTCGAACTATCAACAGATAGTCGAACTACCAGCGCAGAACAGATAGTCGAACTATCAACAGATAGTCGAACTACCAGCGCAGAACAGATAGTCGAACTATCAACAGATAGTCGAACTATCAGCGCAGAACAGATAGTCGAACTATCAACAGATAGTCGAACTATCAGCGCAGACCAAGGCGTCGACCAACTGATAGACGATCGTCGATCAGTCGATAGACGATAGTCGAACGGCGTTCGACTATAGTCGAACGAAAAACTACTTAACCAAATTCTCAATTTGGAAAAGCGAGGACTCTACAGCTAGACTCCTAACCATTGACCATAGATATTTCTTGGGTCAAAGGGGCACAAAGGAGAAGACTAAACTCAAATCAAACTAGGGTACCAACATGAAGTGTGTTTATACTACTTTGATGCTTATACTAATAAAGTGCAGGGAAAGAGCATCGCCGCCCCGATTTTGGGGGCAGGATCGTTATAATTTTGTCAGCATAGCTGACCGTTATTTTGTTTACCACCGGGCGGTGGATTGTGGCTTGCAGGTGCTGCGGAGCCGAGCGGGAAATAGTGGGCTAAAGCCCATGATGCTGTGCCGGCCCTCGAAGGCCTAACTTTTTTTTGTTTTTTATTTATCTCATGTATGACCGGCCTGCGTGCCGAGGTTTGAAAGACATGTTTTATTAAGCAAACATTATAAGGCCTGAAGGCCAGTTGTTGTTTTGTGTATTCAACATTCCTATGTTTTGGTTCAGTGGACATTCATGTTAGCAAGGTTCTTAACTGTGAAACTTAATAATTGCTTCTGCTAGGTGCTATGTAGGACGTTGTGATTGGTTGAATGGTTTCAACGCGTAACCAACTAGTCTGTTCGTAGTATATGGCGTCGGGCCCCGACCGAACCTACTGCTATATACCATGTGACGGATAGGGGTGTTACAAATTGGTATCAGACTACCGGTTTCGGTCAAGCTTAAATGAATTCATGGACGAATTCACTTTAAGGGGTGGTGAGCACATGTGTGTGCGTCATCGTTATAACATGAAAAGAACCTATGAATGTCCACTTATGAATGAAAATACACTTGTTTGAGGAACCTGTGTGTTCCTATAATTGCTATTTGCAATATTATTGGGTCGCTTATTGGTGTTTTGCACGATTATAGGTGACCAGAAGTGGTGTTGGACCGTCTGAACGGCCAGGTTCTGAGGCAAGCAGCGCACCTAATAATGCGCCTGCAATACCTCCGTCTCCCGAGACCATTAGATTGGTGGCAGATGCTGTCTTTGCTATGATCAACACGCAACCTGTAAGCCAGGTGCAGCAGCCTGCTCCTGCGGTGGAGCAAGTGCCTCTCCAAGCGGCGGAGCCTAGAAGGGTGGAACAGGTGGCGGTGGAGCCGGAGTTGCCTCGGAGAGCAACTGAGAGACATCTTAAGCATGTGATTGGCTTCCACCCACCAGTGTTCTCGGGAACTGGAACCCCGACTCAGGCAGAGGATTAGCTATCGAGAGTCATTAGAGTGCTGACAGTAACAGAGACTGAAGAGTAGCAGAAGACCACGATTGCAACATTCTTGTTGGACAGGGACGCGAGGCTATGGTTGGAAGGGCTGGAGCTGCACCACCTGAGGGGAAGATAGTTGGCGGATGTCTCTATGGGGGAATTCTAGAGGCTGTTCATGGCTCGATACCTCCCCTCAGCGCAAAGGATCGCGCTGGAAAATGAGTTCCAAAAGTTGGTGCAAAGAGACAACACCGTGGACGAGTACCTCCACGAGTTCACTCATTTGGGAAGATACGCTAGCGCTACCTTTGCCGATGAGGAGCGCAAGACGAACCGCTTTTATGAAGGGTTAAGAGATGAGCTGAGGTTGTTACTGTCGGGGCCTATGGCGCAGGGTTTCCTAACCTTGGTCAACACGGCCCGGTCCTTGGAAAAGGACATGAAGAATGTGCAAGCAAAGAAGGAATCCGGTGGCAAGAAATCGGGGTTCAAAGCGCCGACTACGTCGAAGTCGGGTTATTGCAGGTTCTACAAGAAGGCTAGGACGTCGGGTCCAGCCCCTTCTTCAGGTGCCTTAGGGACGACTACCAACCGAACCCCGGGCGCTTGTTTTACTTGCGGAAATACGGGGCACTTTTCCCGCGATTGCTGGAGCGGACGTCCAAAGTCCGAGAGAAAACAAGGAGCCACTTATGAAGAAAAGGGGAAAGCGGTGGAGTCAACCACGTCCCATTATGCTCCGATTCAACCTAGAGTCTACAACCTTGGCCAGCAAGAGGCGATCAAGCAAGCCGACGTGGTGACAGGTGCGGTTTAATTTATAGTAAGTTAGCTTTAAATACTGTTACTTAGTGCTTGTTAGCTTATATTGGTTGTGTAGGCTTTGTTCTTATTGGCGATAGTCCGGCACGAACACTATTCGATACGGGAGCTTCACACTCCTTTGTGTCTGAAAGCTTTGTATCGCGCATCGGAGTCCCTTCTTCGATGGCGAAGGATAAATTGGATGTGTTGCTACCGAATGGTTGTTCGATGCATGCGGACAGAGCGTGCGCCGTAAAAGTTCTTATTGGAAACCAAGAGTTCGACTTGTTAGCGTCATTGCTGCCGCTAGTAGAGTTTGACATTATCTTTGGGATGGATTGGCTTTCGGAGCAGAAGGCCTATATTGATTGCAATAGTAAGGAGGTCAATCTGGGTGTTGGACGGGAGACAATATTCACGGGACTGAAGGGGTCGAGCAGGACGTTGATGTCTGTTCTTCAGGTGGTAAAGGCAGTTTGTGCTAGCGCAGAGCTGTTCTTCGCAATAGAGGGGGTTGTAGAGCCAAAGTCCGTATTGGATAGTATCCCCGTGGTTTGTGAATACCCCGATGTGTTCCCGGATAGTCATCCCGGAGCCCCACCGCAACGTGAGATCGACTTCACAATCGAGCTCGTGCCAGGTGCCAAACCTGTATCACGTTCTCCTTATAGGTTGGCGCCTAAGGAGATGGCAGAACTGAAGGTTCCACTGGAAGAGTTATTGGAGCAAGGGTATGTGCGTCCAAGCTCATCGCCTTGGAGCGCACTGGTCCTCTTTGTTAAGAAGAAGGACGGGAGTCTGCGGCTGTGTATCGACTATAGGGAGTTGAACAAGCTAACGGAGAAGAATAAATACCCGATCCCAAGGATCGATGATCTCTTCGATTATTTAGTCAGATCTTCGGTGTATTCGAAGTTGGATCTGAAGTATGGGTATTATCAGCTGAGGATAAGGGAGTGTGATATCCCGAAGATGGCGTTCAGCACAAGGTATGGGCATTTCAAGTTCACGGTCATGCCGTTTGGACTGACGAATGTGCCATCGGTGTTTATGGATTTGATGAACCGAACATTCCGAGATTTTCTGGACCGCTTTGTGATCGTCTTTATTGACGACATACTAGTGTACTCGCAGTGCGAGGAAGACTACTTCAAGCACTTGCATCTGGTGTTGGAGACACTGAGGAGGAACGAGCTCTATGCAAAATTCTCCAAATGCGAGTTCTTGCTACCCTCAGTAGCATTCCTTGGTCACATTGTTAGTGGGGAAGGTATAGAGGTGGATCCGGCGAAGAAGGTTGCAATACGGGAGTGGCCTGTGTTGTCTTTGGTAGCGGAAGTCCGGAGTTTTCTTGGGCTTGCCGGCTATTACAGGCGCTTCGTGGAGAACTTATCGCGGATAGTGTTACCTCTCACAAAGTTGACAAGGAAGGATCAGAAGTTCTTGTGGACGCAGGAGTGCGTGCAAGCGTTTGAGGAGCTGAAGGGACGGTTGACCACGGCGTCGGTGTTAAGTTCGCCGAGTGGGACAAAGGGCTTCGAAATTTATAGTGATGCCTCAGGTAGTGGTTTGGGCTGCGTGCTGCTGTAGTATGGGAGCGTAATAGCGTATGGATCGCGTCAGCTCAAAGTGCACGAAAGGAATTATCCGTTCCACGACTTTGAGTTAGCGGCCATGATATTTGCGCTTAAGCTGTCGAGACACTACTTGTACGGCGTAAAGGTCGATATCTATACCGACCACAAGAGCCTGAAGTACTTGTTGGATCAGAAATATCTCAACATGAGGCAGCGTAGATGGATGGAGTTCTTGGGGGACTACACATTCAAGATTCATTATGTACCCGGGAAGGGCAATGCAGTTGCGGATGCGTTGAGTCGCAGGGTACCCGCCCAAGACAACTGATTGTCTGTTCATGATGAGAGTCTAGTACGGGATTTGGAGGCTTTGGAGATCAGTTGTGTGGACAAGCAGTCTAGCTCCAAAGCATTGTTGAATTGGACAGAAGTTTAGTATGAACTGGCTGATCGCGTTCGGCAGGCGTTGGAGTTGGATACTGGCATGAAGGAGCTTATGGATGCAGCTTTGGATGGGTCAAATTCCCAGTTTTTTGTTGTGGATGGGCTCCTAAGGAAGGACCATCGTTTGTGCGTCCCAAGCGGGGGAAATCTACAGGCGGAGTTGATGTACGAGGCCCATAATACCAAGTACTCAATCCACCCAGGGAGCACGAAGATGTACCAAGACCTAAAGAAGCTGTTTTGGTGGCCAAGACTCAAGAAGGATGTGGCACTATTTGTGGCTAAGTGTCAAACCTGCGCCTTGGTAAAGGCGGAGTGTCAAAGGCCTGGAGGATTTTTGAAATCCTTGCCTATTCCGGAGTGGAAGTTCGACGACATATCAATGGACTTTGTTCATGGCTTGCCAAGGTCGCAGAAGGGGAACGAGGCCATCTGGGTGATCGTAGACCGGCTAACAAAGGTGTCGCACTTTACTCCGCATAGGAAGGATGACTCAGTGGAAAATTGGCAAAGCTTTATGTGGATAATATAGTCAGATTATACGGTGTGCCGCGCAGCATCGTGAGTGACCGGGATGGGCATTTTACGTCTAATGATTGGAGGTTGGTGCAACAGATGTTAGGGACTAAATTGAAGTTCAGCACAGCCTTTCATCCGCAAACGGATGGGCAAACTGAGAGAGTCAACAGAACATTTGAAGACATGCTCTGCATGTGTGTTCTAGACTTCGGGAAGCATTGGGAATACCACCTGTATTTGGTGGAGTTTGCGTACAAAAATAGCTACCAGGCGAGTATTCAGATGGAGCCCTTCGAGGCCCTATATGGTAGGAAGTGTCGCACGCCGTTATCGTGGCTGGAAACGGGTGATGCAAGGTTGTACAAGAAGTAGTAGGTGGAGAGTGCTACTTCTTTGGTGTGGATCATTCGAGAGCGTTTGCAGATCGCTCAGGACAGACAAGCTAAGTACTACAATGCTAAACACCGGAACGTGGAGTTCGGGGTTGGCGATTGGGTGTACTTGAAGATAAATCCATTCAAGGGTGTTTCGCGGGTGAGATGCTTGAAGAAGCTGAGCCCAAGATACCTTGAACCCTTTGAGATTCTGGAGCGGGTCGGCGAAGCGGCTTATCATTTGAAGCTATCAGTGGAGTTGAGTGGACTACACGATGTGTTCCACATCTCTGTATTGCGAAAGGCGGTGCAAGAGCCTTCGTAGGTGATCGAAGTTGATCAAGTGCCGGTGGAAGAAGGGTTGACGACTAAGGTCAAGCCCGTTCGTATTGTAGACTTTGAAACTAAGCGACTCCATAACAAGGAGATCCGGATGGTAAAGGTCCGGTGGGACAATTGCGGTCGGGAGGAGCTCTCTTGGGAGCGAGAGAAAACTATGCTGGAGGAGTACCCGGAGTTATTCCGCTCAGGTACTGCTTAAAGTTTTCCGTTTTCTTTGCTTTAGTAATTTCGTTGGCGAAATTCTTTTAAGAGGGGGAGAGTTGTAACACCCTGAAACTCAAAAAAGGGACGGATGACGTTTAAATCCAAGTCTGGGACTTGGAGCAGGTGTCACGGGCGTGTCACGGGCGTGACACGGGCGTGTCACGGGGGTGTTCGGCCACGGGTCCTGTGGTTGACGTTTTGACGATCGGCGATCGTCGAGTTTAGGCACACGGCCTGGGACACGGGCGTGTCCCAGGGAGTGTCACGCTAGGGAGTTTCCTGAGTCATGTACACTGGCCATGACATGGGCACAGACACGGACGTATCACTTATGACACGGGCGTGTCAGGTGCCGTGTCGCAGGTCGTGTCCTTCTCGGGAAAAGAGTGTTGGTAATTGCACGCGGGGCGTGATACGGGTCATGACACGGCCGTGTCGCATGCGACACGGGCGTGTAGGAGGCCGTGTCGAATGTCGTGTGCTGGTTATCGCGTCGGTCGAGACGGCGAATGGGCGACACGGCCCTGTACACGGGTGTGTTGCAGGCCGTGTTTGGCCCAAATTTTGTATTTTGGCCCCGACCGTGGCCTTTCATTTTCTATTGATGGGATCTGACGGTGGGGAGTTGGTGCTGGCGGTTTAAACCCGGAAATAGGGTTTAGAAGCCCTCATTTCACTTGGGTTCATCTCTCTCTAAGTACTAGAGAGAAGGGAGAGCAAGGAGGAGGAAGAAGGCCAAGATCCGGTCACCGGCGGAGCTTCGGAGCTCCAAATCGCGAGCCATCTTCAGATTCGCAGAGGCAAGGAGATTATGGTGCTTTCCATCCACGTAGATTTCCATGGCGCCGAGGAAAAACGCAAGGGTAACGATTCTCATCCTAGGGCATGTGAAGCCCTCTTTTCCTTTGCATAGGAAGCCCTCTCTCGCGAGTGAGCGAAGAGTTGAGGCGTTCCTTGGGGTAGATATATAAAGTCCCCCTTGTGTAGAGTCCATATGCGTAAACGGACATAGGCATTGTGTGTGAAGCCTATCCGGACATGTTGGTCTGGATCGATGATGTTGCATTGCATTTGAACCGGGGAAGACTCCGGGTGTTTGGGCATTTTCGGGTTTTATACGTGGTAGATTACAATAGGGAGCCTTAGAGATTAACTCCAAGGTGCACCCAGAAAACTGGGAAAAAGCGTGCTTTGCCAACATGGTGGCCGGGGAGCCAACGTGAACATAACCGGGTTATGTGATTATTGTGGTGGAAACGGGACTCGGTGAGTCTTGACCTGCGTATATGGCTTAAATTGTCGTTGCGGTGTGAGCACGGGTCAGGAGGAACCGTACCCGATCTATGTCGTTCGGTGGAACCGTTGGCATGGATGAGGGTCTTAGCGGTCTATGGCTTAAATTGTCGTGACCAAGGCCAGGAAGGCAAAATGCTCATATGGTTGGCCGTCCAAGGGGCGGTGGTGGAACGGGAACGTCTATGGCTTGAATTAACGTGACATTTGCCGGTCTGCCGTGAATGTGCCCTGAGTGCACGGGGCGTGCGGCCGTGCGAGCCTGCGCCTGTGATGAAGTGTGTTTATACTACTTTGATGCTTATACTAATAAAGTGCAGGGAAAGAGCATCGCCGCCCCGATTTTGGGGGCGGGTTCGTTATAATTTGGTAAGCATAGCTGACCGTTATTTTTTTACCATCGGGCGGTGGATTGTGGCTTGCAGGTACTGCGGAGACGAGCGGGAAATAGCGGGCTAAAGCCCATGATGCTGTGCCGGCCCTCGAAGGCCTAACTTTTTATGTTTTCCATTTATCTCATGTATGGCCGGCCTACATGCCGAGGTTTGAAAGACATGTTTTATTAAGCAAACATTGTGTAACATCCCATTTCCGGCTAGACCCCTAGGAGTCGGTTGGTCGTGACAGAACCCTGTGAAGCCCAAAAATTGAAATAAATCGATCTAGGTTTCGGGTCACAGGTTGGTCCCGCCCGTGACCGACCCGTCACGCCCGTGACTGACCCGTCACGCTCGTGACTTTGGGCGTGACTACTTCGACGATCGTCGATCTCCGCGAGACGATCGTCGAACTTGCTGCCTGGGCATGTTACGCCCGTGACCAAGGTGTCACGCCCGTGACCTAGGGCGTGACCCCTTCGACGATCGTCGATCTCCGTGAGACGATCGTCGATCTAGCAGCCCGTGACCAGAGTGTCACGCCCGTGACCAGGGGCGTGACCAGCCTTCGACGATCGTCGATCTCAGTTCGACGATCGTCGACCTCGAAATTTGCCGTTCGGGCCTGTCACGCCCGTGACCTAGGTGTCACGCCCGTGACCTAGGGCGTGACCACCATTCGATGACTGTCGATCCCAAATCGACGATCGTCGGCCCAGAATTAACCGCCCGGGCCTGTCACGCCCGTGACCCAAGTGTCACGCCCGTGACCATCCTTCGACGATCGTCGATCTCAGTTCGACGATTGTCGAGCCCAGAATTGGCTATCCGGGCCTGTCACGCCCGTGACCTATGTGTCACGCCCGTGACATTGGCCGAAACGACTGTTCAGGCCCGAAATTATTCTAACACGCGTGGAAATAAATGCTGGTGTGGGAAGTTACACCAGGAGTAATTACAGGCCGTTTTTCCTTCTGTAATTATATAATAAAGGAGGAAGATGTGGTCCAATAGGAAACCGCCAACTGGACACACCTGTTCATCTTCCACCATTTCCTATCCCTCCACCGTAACCGAAAGGCTATTAAGAGAAGCTTTCATGGCCATTACGGATTTACCCTTTCACCTCCCCATATTCTGACTTATAAAAGCCCACTTGGGGCAAGAGGAGAAGTTTACACGCTCAAGTAAATGGATCAGATCTTTGTTCTTGCTGTAGGAGAAGTTCGGCTACGCCACCACTGCGCCATGGCACCCCGTCGTTCTTCTCGCCTCCAAACCGCGAACAAGGTCCTCCTCTGCTCCTTCTCTTTCATGGGTAGATCTTAGGATTCTTAGAAAGGAAGTTCGCGCTCAACGGAGCCGGACCCGTCTCTCGTTTTCATGGGAAAACCATGAAAAAGGTATTTTTGAGTTCGCCGGAAACCGCCGCCTCCGGCGGCCAGACCATCGTCGACCGCTAGCCATCGCCTCAACGGAGGTAGTGGTGGTGGTGGCTGGCCAGGGAGGTGACCGAACGGCCGGCGACGGATCACAGAAAGCTTACAGGAAAAATGGTTTTTCTTCTGAGTTCTGTTTTCGGGTTCATGAAGAAGATGAACAGTAGAATTAATTTTATAATATATAGTGTATTATATATTACATAATGGAAAGATATATTATTTGAATATATTTTGAGGCTGCAAAATGAGGCACTTAGAGACCGTTTTAGGAAAAATGACCAGTCATGAAAGTTGTAGCCTTTCGAGTCTAGATTAATCTAAAATTGGTTTCAACTCGTTTGGGTAAGCGGTTCGGCCGTAGCACCCGTTTTAGTGGGGGCTGTACCTAGAGTTGGGCAGAAATTAAAATGGATGCTCACTCTTCGTCCCTTGTCCAAATGACCTGAAATTTAAGCAGGGGGTTAACCTTAGCTATACCTAACGGCTGTCCAAAAATGAGAATTTTTGGAGAACTTTTGCCTAAAGTTTTTGTAAAATTTTAATAATCATTATAAAATTTATTAAGAGATGAAAATAAGTCTAAACTTCCCCAAATTTTGGGTGGTGGTCCCTGGCTATAAAACCTAGGTCTGTACAAAATTGCAACTGATTTGGAGGAGTTTTGGGTAGGAAATCTTCTACCCTTAGCTAGGCATTAGTGAGACACCTTTTAATAAAAGTGCACGGAGAGTTTTGAAAGGTCAAATCACCTCAACAGAGGCTGGTTTTCTGATCTCTGACTTAGAATGGTGTTATAACCTACTTGGAGAAAAATGGAGTGGTTTAGGGTTGACTTACCCTAGGATCCAAGCTCAAATCTTAAATGAAGGGTTTTGAGGTTTGTGGAGGACATAGGAGCAAAAGCTCTTGTGTGCCCTTGAAATTTGGAGGAGAGTGGCATGATATGCTGAAAACCCTCTGGTTGAAATAGTGAAGGAATTGGAGGTAATTAGGTACCTCGAAAGTTGAGAGTTAGAATTAGGGTAGAATTGTAATTCAGTTATTTTAAGCACTAAATCTAATCCAAAAATCATGAATCTCGGGAGGAGGGAGTTTTAGGATGTTTTAGACTTATGGTAATTTTCCTGGAATTTTATGATAAATAAATATTATACTTCATGTGTTAAAGAATTAATAGCTCGATTTGTTGTTTCAAATATTTGGAGGTTTTAAATTAATTATATTCAGCTAAAATTCTGGATTTAGATCTTGACTAGTAGAACATTGATTCCTGAATTGTTATAGAATTTTATGTTGAATAAATCTGGTACTTTGTTCACAGATGTTAGAAAGGGGTTTTATTATTTAAAAACTAATTATGGACAAAATACTTGCTGGAAAATTATGAAACTTGGCCAGTGCTAATTTTAGGCCTTTATCTGCATGTCATAAATTATTTATAATTTTTGGAAGTATGTTTTTTGTACTTGATTCATAAACAATAGAAGTTAGAGATTATTTCTAAAATAGTTTTCATGCCCATTTGATGATAGAAAAATTATGATACTTAGGATTTAACCTATTGAGATAACCTACTATTTATCATAAATTTGCTGGACATCTTGCATGATTACTTAGGGTAGTTCATGTTCAAACCGGTAGCCCTTGGGATTTTCGAGGAATTTAATTAAATGCCAAATAGATTAGGGAAATTTCCATTTTCTGGATTTAGGTCATTTATATCATGGTGAGTCTCCAGTAAATAATTTAGGGCATTTGGATGAGTGTTGGATTATTGCATAACCGGTTCGACATGAAGTCTAGGTCGGTCTGCATATAGCAATTGTGAAATGCAATAGGACACGATCTGAGGAAGGCATTGGAGTTAATCATATTGTCTGGGCGGGCAATGGTGGAGGAAATCACAATAGGAAGGTATAAGGAGTAGTGAGAAGTGGTGATAGTTAGAGTTAAGAGGTGCTCGGGTTTCAGCGAAAGATCGTCTTTTCCCGAAGAGAGAAAGGTTAAAAATCACCCTAGGATAGTCTATCGTAATATGAGAAGGGAATCGGATTAAGAGTGATAAACCAATAACAATAAGTGCCTTGCGAAAGGGAACTTCGGGCCGTAATGCCGCCGTCTTGGTTCCTAGTGCCCCTTGAGAGCCCTTCACGGGGAATACCGGGGGCAGTCCTGGGCTAACGTAAACTATATTAACAAACCGACAAGAGTAACTTAGTAACTAGGGCTGCACTTTTCAAAAACACTGTTGGCACAGGGATTTTGATGAGAGCTTCGGCTCGGTTGGTTTGGAGACGGACGGGATGGTCCGGGGAGCTTCGGCTCGGTTGGTTTGGAGACGGACGTTTTGGTCCGGGGAGCTTCGGCTCAGTTGGTTTGGAGACGGACGTTTTGGTCCGGGGAGCTTCGGCTCGGTCTTTGTATGTTTACGATTAAACTTGCATGTGCATAAGATAGGAAAAGTTAAGGTGGTGGGTTTTTCGATATCGGGAAGTTCGATTGCACCGACACCGATATCGTTGACTCGGCGGGGTGATTAGCACTTCGCCAACAGAAGTCCGGTGCGCCAGCCGGCAAGAGTACGCAGGCGTCCGCTTAGTGCACCAAGCGTTGAGGCGTACGATAGGTCAGACCAGTGGTGCTTTTACTGGTTTTGAGGTGGGCGAGGCCCAACCCACCGCTTCCGTCCGCCACTACGGAGGTATCCTGGGAGGAAACGGCTCCGAAAGGGGGAACTAAAGGTCTGTGTGCATAGAGTCGGGTGTGTGAGTTGCACTTGCATGTTTCATCATACCCACTAGCATGTCATAGCATAATCGATTCATTTAACCCTGACACCTAAAGTATAAGTGGTATGGGACGCTTATACATTAGGACCTGCAAAACGACCCCTTGGTCTATAAGCTTGTGTGGGCAAGTTTATAAATCAAAGGTTAATTTCAATATATATCAACCATTGCTGTTTGATAACCGACACCCCAACGTATAAGTGATATGGGACACTCTATACGATGGGAGCCTTGCAAAAGATCCATTTTGCTTATGTGTTCTCGCATAAGTGAAGGTTTAAATTCATATATTTGCTTTTCTTATTGCTAGACCTATTATAACAATCATATTAACTGCTCACTGAATACAACTTGCTAGATTAAGTCCACAGTCACCTGTTTACTTTTATTCTCCACAAATATGTCCTCCCCTTTCTTCCTCTCCGCTCGGTACCTAGGAGCCATGGGGGAAGGGGTAGGGGATGATAGGGCTTAGTCTTTATGACTAACGGTTTTCGAACCGCATCATTTAGGGGATCGTGGAGCCCAGCATGGAGGAGCAGCCCCAGAGATCAGTGCGCTTGGAGATGGGGCAGTCTAGCTCCGGAGTTCATACAGCCGGGACCGTTAGTCTCGACCCTGAGTAGTTTCGGTTTTAGCTTCCGCATGAGTGATATTGTAGTGAGGACATGATGTATCGGGCATAAGCCCGTATTTATAGTACTCTGATGATTTTTGTGGACACTCCCTTCGTGGAGATTTTTATTTTATATATGTGATCTATTGCTGTGGACTGCATTGCTCTTACTTCATTTATTGTGCTATCTTTCAGTGATCGAATTGGACGGCAGAGTCGGCGCCTTGTGGTGATGACCCTTCAGGACGTGAAGGTGTCACCGCAAAGCGGCGATTCTGGGCCTAAGACCCCGGTGGTTGAAAAAGAAAAAAAAAGGGGGTCTTACACATTGTAAGGCCTTAAGGCCAGTTGTTGTTTTGCGTATTCAACATTCCTATGTTTTGGTTCAGTGGACATTCATGTTAGCAAGGTTCTTAACTGTACAACTTAATAATTGCTTCCGCTAGGTGCTGTGTAGGACGTTGTGATTGGTTGAATGGTTTCAATGCGTAACCAACCGGTCTGTCCATAGTATATGGCGTCGGGCCCCGGCCGTACCTACTGCTATATGTCATGTGACGGATAGGGGTTTTACACGACTGCTCATAATGATCCTCCAACTAAACTTGTTGGGTGGCCCACCCAAACAGAGGTTCTTAACTTGTTGGCCATGGGCATCAGCCTCCAAACCCCATTTGAAGACCTCTCGCACCCATCAACTCAGAGGTGTCCGCAATCCATCTCATAACACCGGCACATAGTGCCGATTTCCATTCCATCAACCAACTCGTGTCGAGCATCCAACCAAAGGAGCTATACAAAGCATCGCATCCAACCAAAAGAGCTATACAAAGCATCCTTCTCACAATTCACAATCTTCCTCACCTTCTCTGCAAGCTAAACTATTTATACACTGAGTCTTCTCCGGTTCGCAGCATCACCAATCCAGACTACCAGTCCAGATCGGCTTCACACAGCATGCCTATTTTGTACTACACATTTCCGGATCTAGATGCAGAATCGACCACTGGAATCGCTTACGCTTTCCACCTCTTGGTGGAGGATCCCATGCACATGCATAAAGTAGGACTTCACTTGTCCAAGAAGGAGATCGTTGCCCATGACGATCGCTTCGGAGCCATGGAGAAACTAGCTGGATGGTAATCACCGCGACGGTCTTGCCTCCACAACGCTGGCCTCAGATCTCGAGTCGGACCGCTAAAGCTCTACCGGCGGCAGGAATCCTCTCCTTCTTCCTCCTCCAAGCTCTCCCTTCTCTCTTTCTTAAAAAGAGAGTGATCTTAGTCCAAATGAGAAAGCCATCTCATTCACAGGTCTTATTACTGCAGGGAGGAGCTTGGACCATAAGATCCAAATAGAAGGAATTGGACGGCCAAGATTTGCCCTGGAATCACGTTTCCTGGGCTAACACGGCTTGTGACACGCTTGTGTCACAGGCCGTGTTCCCCAAAGCGGCAAGGAACCGACTCACTCCAGACCAGAACATGGATTAAGACACGCCCGTGTCAAGCCCTGACACTCCCGTGTCAGGAAGTACACGCCCGTTTTGAGGGGCGTGTTCCTCACTTGGCACAGGACCAACTCTCTTGAGAAGCACACGGCTAAGGCACATGCCTGTGTCCTTGGATGTGTGCCGAACACGCCCCTGTGACACGCTCGTGTCATATGCCGTGTTCTACACTCAACGCCATGGAAACTGAGTAGGACACGGCCTGGGACACGCCCGTGTTCTAGTCCATGTACCTCACTCGAGACACACTCGACGCCCACTCGAATCCTACTCGAGAGCCACTCGAGCAGCCAAAGATGGACACGCCGTGTCCCAGGCTGTGTCACCCAGCCTAAACTCCAAATTGGAATTTGGGGTGTTACAACCCTCCCCTCCTTACAAAAATTTCATCCCGAAATTTAGCGCAACATACCCAACAACATAACCGTGCCTTTGTTGCAAATATACACAAAACGATCCGGGGTTACTCGTCCCACGACCTCGCATCAACACAAGTGTTTTCACAAACACACATACATACAATATGTACAAGTACAACACAAAAGCAATAAAGTGCACACTCCACTTTATTTCTGCTCATCTGCGTCTTTTAGAAGACTCTTGACAGCCTCCTGCAACTCCAGGATTTGCACGCGATTAGGCTGCTCTTCACGATTCGAGCTTTCGGCACCTGCAACTGGACAGTATACATTCAAGGCTACGCCCGAGATGCAGATGACTCTACCACGGCCTTACCCTTTTCCTCATAGGATGCACCAGACTTTTTCTCACCCTTCGAAGCGCCACTCCAACAATCTCGGGCGATATTCCCCTACTTCCCACAGTTAAAACACGTACGTGTCTCCACACGTCCTTGCCCGTACGTTGCTCCCAAAGCAACTTCCGAAGACGTTTGTTCAGCGGGCCTGAACCTCTTCTTATCCCGTTTCCTAAACTCTGATTGTTCGGACTGAGGGACTTTGAACTCTGGCTTTTCCACCGCCAAGTTCTTCTTGTCTTGCACCCGTTTCAAATCTTTCTCCAGCGCACAAGTTGTATCGACTAAGGCTTGGAAGCCTTGGTTCACTGAACTCGGGAGGGCCAACCGCAACTCATCACGAAGTCCCTCATAGAACCTATTTGTCTTTCGCGCCTCTTCCGCAAACGTCGACCCCACATAACGCCCCAGCCTGGTGAACTCATGCAGGTAATCATCAACAGTCTTCTCACCCTGCACCAGACGTTAGAATTCGTTCTCCATCGCAATTCTCCGCGATACTGGCAAATACTTTGCCCAAAATGATCTTGAGAATTCGTCCATCAAAATCGCTCCAAGGCCTCTGGCTGTCAAATAGTGCATCTCGACCTCATCCCACCACAGTCTCGCCTCTCCTTCCAGCAGGAAAGTGGCTAAAGTGACTTTCTGCCCCTCATCAATCCTGATCGCTGTCAGGATCCTCTTCACTCTTGAGAGCCAATCCTCCGCCTGTGTTGGGGAATTCGCCCCGACAAACGTATATAGATGAAAATCCATAAACTGCTTCAGTTGCTCATCCGCTGCTTTCTCATCAATCCGAGCTTTGACACGTTCTTGCCTCACCCCAACCTGTACTGGATCCCCTGCAGGCCTTGCCTGCCCAATAGGTTGTGCTTGAATCATGGCAAATACTGCCTCCGCAACTAGGCATACAATTTCCGCAGAAGGAAGAAGTGTGGGCACCTCAGCTGGTGTCGCACTCTCATCCGAATGTTGGGGCTCAGACTTCCCAGCTCCGCTCCTTGTCACCTATATATGAACAAGACATCATAAACCTCCAATCCAAAATGGCAAACATGCCCAAACCCTCACATTTCTAGTGGGCATTCTTGAGTTCATTTATGTTAAAACGGTTCGCACGTACACGTGCGTGCCATAACCCACAAGTCGGAGGATCGAAACCTCCCTCTGATACCAAAATGTAACAACCCGACCCGTTAAATAACATATAATAGAAGGTCTGGCCTGGGCCCCACATTATTTGCCACAAACAGACGGCGAGGTCACAGGTTAATACTAAAATACCATCGCACCCTAACCACGAGCATTCTAGCGGAAGTTTAAAGCTTATAAGAACTCATCCAATGAATGTCCACTACAAATATATAAACAACTCATTTATATATAGATAATACTAGGAATGTTTACAACTCAAATGCTCATGGCCTTAAGGCCTTACAAGTTGCTCTTTACAACTATGATTTCATACATCGGCACGCAGGCAGGCCACACATGAAATCCAAAGCTTCGCACGGCCTTCAAGGGCCTATAAGCAGTAGCAGCAATGGCTTCAGCCCGCTAATTCTAATCAGCCCGCAACACCTGCATATGAACGTCCACCCCAAGGGTGATCAACAAAGCAACGGTCAGCATTAAGCTGACCAATTATAATGACCCCACCCCTTACCCGGGAAAATGGTTCCTTCCCTGCATGTAATACAATCACAACATATATATATCTGCCACAATCACATCACAAATGCTGGCCTTCATGCCAGACGCTTTGTGCACTCAGGGCACGCTTACGGTGTACCGATACATCCTTAGTACACCACAGATTAGAGGTTCTCCACTTGGTGGCCGAGCACTAGTCTACTACAACATGCATGCTGGAGACATCCTCGCCCGTCTCACTCAGAGTTGGTAACCTCACGGTAACCATTGAGCATTATCGATCGACACACCGGGAAGGCCCGCAGCCCCCCATTTGCAGTGCTACCAAGCGACCGCTCACAACGATCCTCCCACTTAACTTGTTGGGTGGCCAACCCACTCAGAGGTTCTTAACTTTTTGGCCATGCGCATCAGCCTACAAACCCTGGTTGAAGACCTCTCGCACCCATCCACTCAGAGGTGTCTGCAATCCATCTCATAACACCGACACATAGTGTCGCTTTCCATTCCATCAACCAACTCGTGCCGAGCATCCAACCAAAGGAGCTATACAAAGCATCGCATCCAACCAAAAGAGCTATACAAAGCATCCTTCTCACAATTCACAATCGTCCTCAACTTCTCTGCAGGCTAAACTATTTATACACGGAGTCTTCTCCGGTTCGCAGCATCACCAATCCAGACTACCAGTCTAGATGGGCTTCACACAGTATGCCTATTCTGTACTACACAGTTCTAGATCTAGATGCAGACTCGGCCACTGGAATCGCTTACGCTTTCCACCTCTTGGTGGAGGATCCCATGCACTTGCATAAAGTAGGACTTCACTTGTCCAAGAAGGAGATCGTTACCCTTGATGATCGCTTTTGAGCCATGGAGAAACTAGCCGGATGGTAATCACTGCAACAGTCTTGCCTCCACAACGCTGGCCTCAGATCTCGAGTCGGACTGCTGAAGCTCTATCGGTGGCCAGAATCCTCTCCTTCTTCCTCCTCCAAGCTCTCCCTTCTCTCTTGCTTAGAAAGAGAGTGATCTTAGTCCAAATGAGAAAGCCATCTCATTCCACATTCTTATCACTGCAGGGAGGAGCTTGGACTACAGGATCCAAATAGAAGGAATTGGACGGCCAAGATTTGCCATAGAATCACTTTTCCTTGGCTGACACGGCTTGTGACACGCTCGTGTCACAAGCCGTGTTACCCTAAGCGGCAAGGAACCGTCTCACTCCAGGCCAGAACACGGGTTAAGAAATGCTCGTGTCAAGCCCTGACACGCCTGTGTCAAGCCCTGACACGCCCGTATCAGGAAGTACATGCCCGTGTTGAGGGGCGTGTTCCTCACTCGGCACAGGACCAACTCTCCTGAGAAGCACACGGCTAGGGCACACGCTCGTATCCTTGTTCGTGTGCCGAACACGCCCCTGTGACATGCTCGTGTCACAGGCCGTGTTCTACACTCAACGCCACTCAACGCCACTCAAAGCAATAGAAACCGAGCAGGACACGGCCTGGGACACGCTTGTGTCCCAGGTCGTGTGCCTCACTCGAGACACACTCGATGCCCACTCGAATCCTACTCGAGATCCACTCGAGCAACCGAAGCTGGACACGCCCTGGGACACACCCGTGTCACAGGCCATGTCACCCAGCCTGAAATCCAAATTGGAATTTAGGGTGTTACAAATACCTTCGTGATTCTTGTGTTGTATGTTATGTTTGGGTTGAGTTTGGGTGCAAAAAGAGAGTTCTGCTGAACCCGCCAAGCGATCGCGAGGAATGCTGGCACTAACTCCCTTTTTGGATTATGAAGCCAGTCATTGGTGGACAGTGTGGCTATTGTTAGTTGCGAGCTCTTGAAGGCTTCGTGCCGAACGGATAAGGGGAAAACTGACCCGCGTCATTTTTGACGATTTGAGCAATGGGATTAGCTGATCAAGACAGCATTATGTCTGACCGACTGGTAGACCTAGTTATTGGTCTCGTTGGAGCGCATAATGAGAGTCTTAGGCATGCATGCCATTAAGACTAAATGCTCAATACTGTTTGGTTTCAAACCTTGAACGGTGGTGGGAACCTAGTTCGCCGGTACACAAAGAATGTGCCATGAGTGCACGCATTATCGGGTCATGTGGCCGACGGTTGTGATATGTTGATTGTGTGTGAGTGCATATTGTATGATATATCTGCTTGTGAAATGCTATGCCTGCAGGGAAGGAATACCACTGCCCCAGGAAAGGTGTATGATCATTATAAATTGGTCAGCTGAATGCTGACCGTTGCTTTGTTTGCCACCATTATGATGGGCTATCATTGTGCAGGTGCTGGAGAGCCGAGCGGGAAATAGAGGGTTGAATCCCCTGCTGCTGCTGTTGCTGGCCCTCGAAGGCTGAGCAAAGGCTTTTGTTAAGTTCATGTGTGGCCGGCCTATAAGCCGATGTTTGTAATCCACACTTGTAAAGCATAACTGTAAGGCCTTAAGGCCAAACTCTTGAGTATTTGTTGTACATTCCTTCATGAGTATATATAAATGTGGTTGTTTATATATAGTGGACATTCATGGTTTGAGTTCAATTTAACGTTAAAATATTTCGCTAGTATGCTCTATTTTAGGACGCGTGCCTGTTTTGGTATAGTGTGGGACCCCGGCCGGACCTTCTATTATATGTTATTTAACGGATGGAGTCGTTACAAGATTGTCCTAGGTTCGCTCTCTACCTCGGTCTCCACTGGAGGTATGCAAAATATTGATGTTGAAACTATTTCTCCTTCTTTGGCTAATGTTTTTCAAGGTTCCCAAAGACCGCCTTTGTGCCTGACAGGATCCTCTTCGATGAAGTAGTCTCCTCTCAGAGTGATGACAGTCGTCACTTCTTGATCCAGTGGTGTGATCGCCAGCCTTCTGATGACTCTTGGTTACCCGAGACGGAGGTGGCTCTCTTGGATGATGCTCTTCTACACCGGTAGATTCAAGCCAACTCATCGGTGATGAGTACTTTTGAGAGGGGGAGGATTGATGGAGCTGAAGACCCCCGATTTGATGATGATGGTGTCAGCATGCTTATGGAGGATCTCTCGCCATCTCCAACAAAGGACTTGCGGTGCCAGGGAATTATTAATGATAGTCGCAACAACTACCACCCACAGTGTATGACATAAATGAGATATTGAAAATGATTTCTACGTATTCTAACATCTTTAGTATCATGTTTAATTATTTTAAAACAAAAATTTGTTTTTATTTTTGTAAAATCTGGATTGCATTATTATCTTCTATTTTGACATGCAATTAGCCTAGTGTTGTAAAGCCTTATTTAAGACTAATGTTGGGAGGATTGATGGAACTTTTGGGAATTGAATCAAATAGAGTTTTCTCCAGCCCTAACTTCTCATACTCTTCCTCCTTGCCGCCGCCACTTTCTCCCCTTCCCGTGCTTGGAAAAATTTCGGCTTTCCTCCTCCCTCTCCCTCTCGGTGTAATGCCCCAAAAACACTATAGGTAGGAGAAGAGGAATCCGGCCTCCAGTGGTGCTACGGTGGTCCGAATCGCGTGCTGAATTCAGATTCGCGGAGGCAAGAGTGTTGCGGTCCTTTCCAACCGTGTATTTTTCTCCATGGTGCCAAAACGTGTTGCAAGGGTAATGATTTCCCACTCGGACATGTGAAGTCCTTCTTTCCTGCATTTGCATAAGAATCCTCCACCAAAAGGTGGAACGCGAAGTGATTCGCGTGGGATCGGTGGTTCATCCCTTGCTTTATTGCATTAGAACCGGAAGTGAGTAGTACGGTTAGACATTCTGTGTGAAGCTCATACGAAAGTGAGTAGTACGGATTGGTGATGCTTTGTTTGCAATCGGAGAAGACTCCGTGTTCATTGATTGTTTGTATGGAGTCCCTTGGTGTATACCTATGGATTGGAGCAGCAGGAAGTACTGGAGGAAGTCCAGGAAAATATGAGAGTTGATACTTGGTGTTCAACTCGTGTGGTCATGAGTACCGTTTTGTGTGTTGTTGGGTCGTTGTGCTACAACTAAAAGCCTTGGTGGCGAACGGGCAAGGAGATGTTGTACCCGCGTCGGACCGGTGTGACGACTGACGATGATGAGCAACGGGCAAGGCGGATCTGTACTCGTGTTATGGTTGTCTAACCTTGGGTGCTTAAGTCCCTGTTAGGATCCCATAGTGAGAGTCTTAGGCCTGCGAGCTGTAAAGACTAGGAATGCTCATTTTAGACCGTATGGTAGAGAGACCTTGAATTGGTTGTGGGACCCTGGATTTTCCGGTACACCAATAAGGTGCCCTGAGTGCACGGAGTGTCGGGTCGTTGTGCCGACGTTTGTGTTATGTATTGGTTAGTGCAGTTTTGCACAACCGTGGTGGATTGTAGTATACATATGTTTGTTAATAAAATGCTTTTCAGGGAAGGAATTCCGCTGCCCCGTGTCAGGGGTAGGGTCGTTATAATTGGTCAGTTGAATGTTGACCGTTACCCTATTTGCTGCCGCTTGGTGGATTATTTCTTGCAGGTGGAGATGGTCCAAGCGGGAAATAGCGGGATGAAGCCATGGTTGCATTGCTGCCCTTGAAGGCTTTACTTTGCTTTACTCTAGTTCATGTGTGGCTTGTCTGCGTGCCGATGTTTGTAAACCACACTCCTATTAAGATAAACTTGTAAGGCCATAAGGTCGTGTACCTTGTGTATTGGGTTGTATACATTCCTAATTATTAGTAGTGGACATTTCTGTTGTTATTCTTGAGTTCAAAGTTTCCAACCATGCTGCTTCTGCTAGAATGCTCTGTGTTAGGAATCGTTGGTAGTTTTGATATTATAAAGTGACCTCTCCATCTGTTCATGGAATATGGTGTGGGGCCCCGGCCGGACCTTCTACTATATCCCATGTAACCGGTAAGGATGTTACAATTTGGTATCAGAGGTCTTTCTCTTCTGAACTTGTGGGCGAATTCTTTTGAGAGGTGGCGAGCACGTGTAAGTGTTGTCGTTATAACACAAAATGAACTCAAGAATGTCCACTTAGGAATAAAAATACACTTGTTTGCGGAATCTGCGTATTCCTTTTTGTTTGTTTGCCATTTTATTTAGTCGCTAAGTTGTGTTTCTTACACATACAAGTGACTAGAAGTCATGCAGGACAGTCAGAACCCCAATGTTCCGATGAGAGTGCGGCACCTTTGGAGGTGACCACACCTCCTCCTTCTGCTGAAACTATTCGTATGATTATGGAGATGGTACTTGTTGTGACGAATGCTCAGCAGGCTGGACAGGCGAGGCCTGCAGCAGTGCCAAATCAGGATGGTCTAAGGCAAGAACTGGTAGAAGTTGTGGTTGATCTCCGAGCAGCAGATCAACAACTGAAGCGGTTCATGAGCTTAAATCCTCCAACGTTTGATGGGACTGGTTTGCCGGCTCAGGCGAAGGATTGGCTCTCAAGGATAAGAAGGATCTTGACAGCAATCAGGGTTGAGCAGGAGCAGAAGGTAACGTTAACCACCTTCCTACTGGAAGGAGAGGCTCGGCTTTAGTGGGATGAGGTCGAACTGCATCACTTGGCAGGCAGGCAGTTAACTGAGGTCTCGATGGTTGAGTTCTCTCGGTTGTTCTTGGCAAAGCATTTGCTGACGCCGCTAAGGATTGGTATGGAATTGGAGTTACAACAGCTGACGCAAGGAGAAAAGAGCATGGATGACTATCTCCATGAGTTTACACGTCTGGGACGTTATGCAGGATCTATCTTTGCCGAAGAGGAGCGTAAGACCAGTAGATTCTATGAAGGACTGTGGGATGAGCTAAGGTTTTTGCTCTTGAGTCTTGTGAACCAAGGATTTCAAGCGTTGGTCTGTACGGCTAGGTCTTTGGAGAAGGACTTGAAGAGGACACAGGGCAAGAGGAACTTCGCAGTAACAAAGCCAGAGTTAAAGACGCCATGTCCGGAGAAGTCTGGGTTCCGTAAGAGATGGGGAAAGAGGTCCAAATCTGCTGGACAAGCCCCTTTAGATGTTATGACAGAGGCATCTTCTGGATATGGTTCTCGAGCTTGTTACCCGTGTGGAAAGCTGGGGCACTTTGCTCGTGACTGTCGCTCTGGCCCTCCAAAGGGAGAAAAGAAGGCGGGAGCGTCGTATGCGGAGAAAGGGAAGACAGTGATGGAGTCTTATGCATTGCATGTGCTGCCCCGGGTCTTCAGTCTCGGGCAACAGGAGGCTATCAAACAGGCTGACGTCGTCACAGGTACGGGTAGTTTGTAGTTTTACTTTGTGCCTTGTGTTGTGCTTGTTTTAATTTTGGTAATATAGGTTTTGTCCTTATACGGGACCATCTGGCAAGAGCCCTTTTCGATACAGGTGCCTCGCATTCATTTCTGTCTAAAGACTTTGTCTTACGGATCGGAGTACCTGCACGGACCATAACACACAGTATTAAGGTGCTCCTTCCTAACGGATGTGTGTTGTGCGCGGATAAGTCATGTAGTGTGGAAGTAAAGATAGGAAGTCGGGATTTCTTGGTGAACGCATCAGTGCTACCGATATCTGAGTTCGATATTATCTTTGGTATGGACTGGCTTTCAGAGCAGCATACCAGTATAAATTGCACTTCCAAATAGGTTACACTGGGTCAAGATACCGAATAAGAGACTAAGTTCAATGGCATGCGAGGGACGAGTAGGATACTGTTATCTGCCCTCCAAGTCGTAAAGGCAGTTCAAAAGGGTGCGGAGTTATTTTTCACACTTATAGAAGCTGTAGAGCCTAAGGCCAGTATTAGTGAGGTGTTGATTGTGTCAGAGTTTGCTGATGTGTTTCCGAAAAGTCTTCCAGGGTTACCACCCCAAAGGGAGATCTACTTCTCTATAGAGTTGGTACCAAGTGCGAAACCTGTGGACCGCTCGCCATATCGAGTAACACCAAAGGAAATGGAGGAGTTGAAGGTTCAGTTACAGGAACTACTAGAGCAAGGCTACATACGTCCAAGTCAATCACCTTGGTGCGCGCTAGTTCTCTTTGTGAAGAAGGACGGTAGCTTGCGTCTATGTATTGACTGTAGAGAACTAAACAAGCTAATAGAAAAGAACAAATATCTGATTCTATGGATTGAAGACTTGTTTGATAAGTTAGTTGGCTCGACTGTATACTCCAAGTTGGATTTGAAGTCAGGTTATTATCAGTTGAGAGTTCGTGAAAGTGACATACCCAAAACAGCGTTCGGAACACGTTATGGTCACTATGATTTCACGGTAATGTCGTTTGGGCTGTCCAATGCTCCATCGATATTCATGGATTTAATGCATCGATTGTTTAGGGAATCTGTTGGGTACACTGAAAAAATGTACCAGATTTGGACAATCCTCATCTTACTCAATGATATACATCAAGTTGTATTTGATGGTTGTTTGAGTTTCATTATGCAAGTGTAAGGTTTGCAAGAATTTTTCTATGTACAAGTGTCAACACTTGTGAAGAATTGTGTCGACACCCATAAGTTGTGTCGACACTAGAAGCAAGGCATGTGTCGACACCCAGGCATTGTATCGACACCTCAAGAAGAAGTTGTGTCGACACCCAGAATTATGTCGACACCTAAGGCAGGAATTGTGTCGACACCTAAAGTAGAAGTTGTGTCGACACTAAGGAGTTATGTCGACACCAGAAGAAAGGCATGTGTCGACACTCAACAATTGTGTCTACACCTGAATAAGGTTTGTGTCGACACACGGGACTTGTGTCGACACACACTCAATGCCATTTGTCTACAACTAATTCCAGACCAGAAACAGTTGTGTCGAAACATAGGACTTGTGTTGACACACACTCAACGACATCTGGATGACACTCAACGCCATATAACAGCAACAGCTATACTGAGTCTGAAGGCTTGTGTCGACACACAGGACTTGTGTCGACACACACTCAACGACGTCTCGACACACACTCAACGATGGCTGGATATACACTAAACGCCATCTGCCAGCATCAGTTATTTCAAGACCAGGAGCAGTTGTGTCAACACACAGGACTTGTGTCGACACATACAAACAGAAGCTATTTCGAGTAGCTGAAGAATGATTATGTCAACACATGGAATGTTATGTCGACATCATCAAGACTTGTGTCGACACTTAGTCTATTTGTGTCGACACATATAAAGTAGTCTGCTGAGTGGATCTTTCTGACTTATAAAATCTTTGAGGATCAACTGTCATGACGGGTGACTCGACAGCTGTCATTACGAACAGGTCTAACACCTTTGTCAGAACTGTCAGAAGGTTGTTACAAACTGGATCAGCCGGTAATCAGGAGAAATCTCTATATAAAGTACTGATCTGTGACAACTTATAAGAACAGAAACAAAGATAAAAAAGGTGGATAATCTAAGGAAAGTTTTCAACAAGTAAAGGGGTGACCCTTAAGAAGGAAGATTCTGAACAGTCTGCAGAGAAAATTAAGATCTTATTCTGAATTCAAGGAAGGAGCTGACATGAGATCAACTTCTACATCAAGAAGAGTTCAACCTTATTTTGTTCTATCAAGAAGCTTTGAAACAGCTAAGTCAGGTTGGATCTGGAGATTCAGTTCATTCAAGAACTGATCAAGAAGCTTTCACCTATAGAGTTATCTATCTGGTGATATTTCTGTATTTCTCAAATACTCAAATTCTTGTAGGATCTATTGTTAGATCTGAGTTATAAGCCTATAATTATAAAGGCTAAGGTAGGGCTGAGTACTTGAGGTGTAGGACTATTGATAGTATGAGTTGTAAGCCTAGTTATTGTAACATCCCATTTCCGGCTAGACCCCTAGGAGTCGGTTTGTCATGATAGAACCCTAGGAAGCCCAAAAATTGAAATACATCGACCAAGATTTCGGGTCACGGGTTGGTCATGCCCGTGACCGACCCGTCACGCCCGTGACCTAGGGCGTGACTCCTTCGACAATCGTCGATCTCAGGGAGACGATCGTCGAGCGCAGAATTTTCAACCCGGGCCTGTCACGCCCGTGACCTATGTGTCACGCCCATGACCTAGGGCGTGACCCCTTCGACGATCGTCGATCTCAGCGCGACGATCGTCGAGCACAGAATTTGCGTCATGCCACTGTCATGCCCGTGACCCATGTGTCACGCACGTGACCTAGGGCGTGACCCCCTTCGGCGATCTTCGATCTCAGCGAGACGATCGCTAAGCGCGGAATTTGCATCTTGGCCGGTCACGCCTGTGACCCACGTATCACGCCCGTGACCAAGGGCGTGACCACCTTTCGACGATCGTCGATCTAAGATCGACGATCGTCGAACTCAGAATTTGCCACTCGGGCCTGTCACGCCTGTGACCCACGTGTCACGCCCGTGACAAAGGCTGAAACGTCAGCCAGACTGGAAATTTCTGTAACCCGATTCATAATCAATTCTGATTATGGGAATTTACAGCAGGAGTAATTATGGGTTGTTTCCTCCTTTAATTACTTAATAAGAAAGAGAGAGTGAGGTCCAATAGGAAATTGCCACCTGGTAAACGCCTCTTCTTATTCCAACGTTTCCTTCTCTCCACCATAACCGAAAATCCATTCGTTAAGGGAGCTTTTATTGCCATGAATGATTCACCCTTCCCCCTCCCACTTGGAGATCTACAACAGCCTCCTTAGAGCAAGATAAGAAGGTTACACTCTAGACCAAATGAATTCAGATTTCTGCTCTTGCTGTCGAAGAAGTTCGGGAATGCCACCACCGCGCCATGACAATCTGACGTTCATCTCGTTTTCAAACCGCGAACAAGGTCCTCCTCTACTTCTTCTTTTGTGGGTAGATCTTAGGATCTTAGAAAGGAGTTCGTGCTCAATAGAGTCGGACCTATCGTACGTTTTCATGGAGAAACCATGAAAAATATATTTTCGGGCACGCCGGAAACTGCCACCTCCGGCGGCCCAACCACCGCCGACCAATAGCCATCGCCTCGACGGAGGTGGTGGTGGTAGTGGCTGGCCAGGGAAGTGATCGGACAGCCGGCTACGGATAATGGAAAGGCTACAGGAAATACGGTTTTCTGAGTTTCTGTTTCGGGTTCTGTTTGGTCGGGGAGATGAACAGTAAAATCACTTTATAATATATAAATTTTGTATATAATACATAATGAAAAGATACATAAATTGAGTATATTTTGAGGCTGCAAAACGAGGTACTTGGAGGCCGATTTAGGAAAAATAGCCAGTCAAAAAAAGTTGTAGCCCTTCGAGTCTAGATTAATTTAAAATTGATTTCCACTTGTTTGGGTAAGCAGTTTAACCGCAGAACCCGTTTTAATGGGGGCTTTACCTAGAGTTGGGCAGAAACTAAAATGGATGTCCACTCTTTTTCCTTTGTCCAAATGACCTGAAATTTGGGCAGGGGGTAACCCTTAGCCATATCTAGAGGCTATCCAAAAATTGGAATTTTTGGAGATATATTGCCTAAAGTTTTTGTTTTAATTTAATAAACTTAGAGGAATTTATTTAAGTGGTCAAATGACCTCCAAACCCTCCCAAATTTTGGTGAGTGGTCCCTGGCTATAACACCTAGTGCTGTACAAATTTACAACTCATTTGGATGAGTTTTAGATAGGGAGTCACATATTCTTAACTAGGCAACAGTGAGGCATTTTTGAGTAAAAGTGCACTAGAGGTTGGAACGGTCAAATCACCTCAACTGAGGCTGATGTTTTGACCACTGACTTGGATGGGTTATTAAAGCCCTCTTGGATAAAATGGTGTGATTTTGGGTTGGTTTACCCTAGGATCCAAACTCAAACCCTAGATGGAGGGGTTTTGAGGGTTGTGAAGGATGTGGGGGTAATTGCTCTCGTATTGCCTTGAAATTCAGTAGAATTGATATTAGCATGATATGAGTCATCTGGATGGAATCATGGAGGATTTGGTGATAGGTAGATACCTCAAAACCCTAACCTTAGCCTTAGGGTAAAATACCATATAAGTAAAATAGGTCACTAAACATTATCTAAAAGCTGTGAAACTCGGGTAGGGTGAGTTTTGGAGTGGGTAGAAGATAAAGCAATTTACTGGAATTTTATGATGTCTATTTCTAGCACTTCATTTGTAACGTTTGTTATAGCCCTATTTGATGTTTTAATTATTTAGATCTTTCTGTTTATTGAAACCCCATGAAATCTTGGAAGTAAATGTTTTAAGTCAGAATAATTGATTCTGAATTTTTGTATAATTTTTAGTGGAGTAAATCTAGTACTTCCTTCACAAATGTTAAAAAGGGCTTTGATAGTTTAAAAATTAATTATGGATGATATTTCTGTTGAAAAATTATGAGTCTCAGGATTTGACACTTTCAGGACATTATATGTTTGTCGACAATTATTCATGATTTTTAGAGTTGTAGTTACGGCACTTTATTTACAAGACCACTTTAAAGAGGTGTTTGGTAATTAATTTATTCAGAGATTAATACTTGCTGAAAAATTATGAAAATGGGCCAATGCTATTTTTATGGTTGTATCTGCATAGTATAATTAATTTATAATTTTTAGATGAATATTCTCTGTACTTGATTCACAAATAACGAATTATAGAAAATATTGCTAAAATAGCTTTAGTGCTATTTTGATGATAGAAAAATTATGATACTTTGGATTTACCATATTGAGATAACATACTACTTAATATAATTTTGTTGGACATCTTGCATGAGAACTTAGGGTAGTTCATGTTCAAACCGATAGCCCTTTGAATTTTTGAGGAAATTAATTAAATGCCAGATAAATTAGGAAAATTACCATTTTCTGGATTTAGGCTAGTAATGTCATGGTAAGTCTCCAGTAAATAATTTAGGGCATTTAGATAAGTATTGGTTCATTGCCTAATCGGTTTGACAGATAGTCTAGGTTGGTCTGCATATAGCTAATTGCTAAATTGCAATAGGACATGATCTGGGACAGAGTTGGAGTTATTCATTTAGTCTGGGTAGATAGGTGTGGATGATTTTGGTAACAAAATGATAGGAAGGGTAGTGAGAAGTGGTGATGGCTAGAGTTATGAGGTGCTCGGGTTCGACGAAAGGTCGTCTTTCCCGAAGAGAGGAAGGTTAAAATTCACCCTAGGATAGTCTATCGTAATATGAGAAGGGAAGGGGTAAAGGGAATCAACCAATAACAATAAGTGCCTTGCGAAAGGGAATGATGGGCTTCAGCTACCATCATAGTTCCTAGTGCCCTTTGAGAGCCCTTCACAGAGAATACCGAGGGCAGTCCAGGGTTAACGTAAACTGAAATAACAAACTGATAAGAGTAACTTAGTAAATAGGGTTGCACGTTTTGCAAACACCATTAGCACCAGAAGATGGTTGGGAGCTTCGGCTCGGTTGGTTAAGAGACAGACGTTTTGGTCCGGGAAGCTTCGGCTCGGTTTTTGTGTGATTACGATTAAACTTGCATATGCATAAAAGTAATGAAAATTAAGGTGGTGGGTCTTCAGTATTGAAGGGTCGATGAACCGACGCCAATACGCTGACTCGGCAAGTGTGGTTAGCACTTCGCCAACAGAAGTCCGGTGCGCCAGCCAGCAAGAGTACGCAGGCGTCCGCTTAGTGCACCAAGCGTTGAGGCGTACGATAGGTCTAACTGGTAGTGCTTTACTGGTTTAGAGGTGGGCGAGGCCCAACCCACCGCTTCCGTCTGCCACTACGGAGGTATCCTGGGAGGTAACGGCTCCGAAAGGGGGAACTAAAGGTCTGTGTACACAGAGTCGGGTGTGTGAGTTGCACTTGCATGTTCCATCATACCCACTTGCATGTCATAGCATAATCGATTCATTTAACCCCTGACACCTAAAGTATAAGTGGAATGGGACGCTTATACATTAGGACTTGCAAAATGACCCCTTGGTCTATAAGCTTGTGTGGGCAAGTTTATAAATTAAGGTTAAATTCAATATATATATGCTGCTGTTTGATAACCGACACCCCAACGTATAAGTGGTATGGGACACTTTATACGATGGGAGCCTTGCAGAAGATCCCTTGGCTTATGCGCTTCTGCACATAAGTTAAGGTTACATTTCCTACTTTCTATTTTTGCCATTGTTTATTATAGAATTGCTAGATTAGTTCTGCTGCCACCTGTTTGCTTTTGATTCATTCTCCACCCTCATGTCTTTTCCTTTCTTCCTCTCCGCTCGGTACCTAAGAGCCAATGGGGAAGGGGTAGGGATGATAGGGATTAGTCTTTATGACTAATGGTTTTTGAACCACATCATTTTAGGGAATCGCGGAGCCCAGTACGGGGGAGCAGCCCCAGAGACCGGTGCGCTTGGAGATGGGGCAGTCTAGCTCCGGAATTCACACAGTCGGGACCGTGAGTCTCGATCTTGAGTAATTTTGTTTTTGCTTCCGCATGAGTGATTATAGTGAGGATATGATTTACCGGGCATAAGCCCGCAATTTTAGTACTCTGATTATTATTCTGTGGACACTCCCTTCGTGGAGATTTCATTTCTATATATGTGATTTACCAGTGGACTTACTTTTACATACTTCAATTATCGTGCTACCTTTCTATGTTTGAATTGGCCGGCAGAATCGGCACCTTGTGGTGAAGACCCTTCAGGGCGTGAAGGTGTCACCGCAAAGCGGCGATTCTGGGCCTAAGACCCCGGTGGTTTAAAGAGGAAAAAAAAGGGGGGGGGGGTCTTACAAGTGGTATCAGAGGTAAACATCGATCTGAAAAAGGTAGCAGTCCACTACCCCTGGGTCGCCCCCGCTCGAGTTTAGTTTGGGGACAAACTAAGCAGCGGAAGCAGTGGTGTGCCCATATAGGGATCACATATAAATCGTCCACTTTTATTTAAGATTGAACGTTTTCTCAGTATGGGTTTTTGTTATGCAGCCTCCAGCACAGCCTACGCCACAAGGCGGAGTTCAGCGGGCTCAGGGTGTTGCACCACCTCCACTGGTCCCCACTCCTTTCCTTCAGTAAGACATGGGACAGACTCTGACTGCCATCCTAGAGGCTTTCAGGGCCCAGCAGGTTCCGGTCCCGCAGCCAAATCCGGGGGCCAACTGGCTGAGCATCTTCCGAGGACTGTCTCCCTCGTCCTACTTGGGGACAGAGTCGGCGGTTCGGACGGAAGAGTGGCTGGATATTATGTACGAGATGCTGACCGGGATACGGTGTCCCTGGGAGGAGAGGGTGGCTCTGGTTGTCTCTTGCCTGCAGTCCCATGCCAAGAGGTGGTGGAAGACGCTGTTGGACACCACATTTGCCGATAGGGAGGTTGCGGAGGTTACCTGGGAAGAGTTCAGGGCTGCGCTGCTGGAGCATTTCGTTCCGCAGTCGGCCAGGGATGAGTTAGAGGAGCGGTTCTTACAGCTGAAGCAGGGCACCCGGACAGTGGTGGAGTACCATCGGGAGTTCGACCATCTGGCTCGATATGCAGATTCTTACCAACTGGACGAAGTAGGGTACATCAAGAGGTTCTATAAGGGCATGCGGAAATACTTGAGGGAGGCTTTGTTGTTTGTATCCGACGGGCCTATCTCCCGGATCTTGGATATGGCAAAGAGGATTGAGGCTGATTGGCACACCACTCGGGGCCAGAAGAGGCCAGCAGAGGATCAGGGACGGAGAGTCAGAAATGACCAGCGGCGAGGTGCTATACCGGAGGGGAGAAGGACAGAGGACCAGCCTCGTCAGGAAGTGAGGCAGGAGCCGAGGGATCAGGTGATATTGTCCCCTCAACCTCTTCGGATGCAGGAGATGCCAAGACCCGGGGGAATGGCGTATCCCCCACCAGAGTGCTTCCTTTGTCATCAGATTGGGCACATCCGGAGGAACTGCCCGATAAGGTGGGCACCACCTCCAGCACCACAGGGTGGCCCACCTGCTTAGCATCACGGAGGCCGAGGACGCGGCCGCTGTCGTGGATACCATGAGGGAGATCGTAGACAGGGAAGGGAGCAGGTATATGCTTTGGACCTTGCGCAGCCTCGGAATCCGGAGCAGGTCATAGCAGGTACGCTGCAATGCTTCTTTATTTTCGTAGAATTTCCCTTATAGTGGTTAAACGTAGAACCGCACTAGATAGATTAGCAAGGGAAGAAAACTCATTATAGAACCCTAAGACATTTAATCGCCCCAGGTATAGTCTTCATCAGTGGCAAGCCTGCCCGCACGCTGTTCGATACTGGAGCAACTCACTCCTTTGTGTCGGAGACGTTCATAGAAGGATTGGAAGGCGTGGAGCGATTCACGGGCTCGAAGATGAGGGTGCTACTACCGGATGATTCTGAGCTCCTTACCACGGACCACTGCAATATGGAGGCAGAAATTGGTGGAAAGGCGTTCGAGGCTCCGGCGACGATTTTGAAGCTGACCGACTATGACCTGATCCTGGGCATAGTATGGCTGCACTGGAACCATGCCCAGATTAATTGCTAATCGAAGAGGATCACTGTGAGACACGGGGACTCTTTCATTATCATCGAAGGTATAATACCTGTCTCTCGTATACTCTTATCTTCGGTACAGGCCGTTATGGACCATCTGCAGGGAGAGGAGGTCTATCAGATTCTATTTGAGATGGCGGAAGTCAAGGAGTCGGTGACAGACATCCCGGTGGTGCGAGATTTCGCTGACATCTTTCAAGATAAACTGCCAGGACTACCTCCGCACCGAGAGCAGGACTTTCAGATACAGCTTGTGTCGGGGGCCAAGCCGGCATCTAGGGCCCCTTATCGGATGGCCCCAAAGGAGTTGGCAGAGTTTCAGACTCAGTTGCAGGAGTTGGTGGAGGCGGGATTTGTTAGACCGAGTTCCTCGCCATGGGGATCCCTGGTCCTATTCGTGAAGAAGAAGGATGGGACACTCCGCCTGTGCATCGATTATCGAGCACTAAATAGGCTGACCGTCCGGAATACCTATCCGCTCCCACGGATAGACGAGCTGTTCGACCAGCTGGAAGGGGCGCACTTCTTTTCAAAATTGGATCTGCGGTCGGGCTACTACCAGCTTCAGATTCGAGAGGAGGATATTCAGAAGACTGCTTTTAGCAGCAGATATGGATTGTTTGAGTTCACGGTGATGCCCTTCGGGCTCACAAATGCACCTTCGGCATTCATGACCCTCATGAACCAGGTTTTCAAGGAGTACCTAGATGTGTTTGTCATTGTGTTTATCGATGACATCCTCATCTACTCGAGAACGGAGGAGGAGCACACTCGCCATCTAGTACTGACCCTACAGATACTGCGGGAGAATCACTTATATGCAAAGTTCAGCAAATGTCAGTTCTTGTTGAAGGAGGTGGGCTTTCTAGGCCATATTATCAGCGGAGCCGGGTTGGCAGTGGATCCGGCAAAGATTCAGGCAGTTCGAGATTGGCCGCAGTTGAAGTCAGCCGCCGATGTACGAAGCTTTCTAGGACTTGCCGGTTATTACCGGAAGTTCGTGGAGGGGTTCTCTCAAATTTCCCTCCCACTCAGATCTTTGACAATGAAGGAGGCACCTTTCGTTTTGACCCCGCAGTAACAGGCGGCTTTCCAGGAGTTGAAGGATCGACTCACCTCGGCCCCCATACTTACTCTCCCCTCGGGGAGAGAAGGTTTTAAGGTCTACACCGACGCTTCCTACCAGGGTATGGGAGCTGTACTGATGCAGAAGGGCCATGTGATTGCATATGCATCTCGCCAGTTGAAGAAGCACGAGCAGAACTACCCGGTGCATGACCTTGAGATGGGAGCAGTCGTTTTTTCTCTGAAGGTCTGGCGCCATTATCTTTATGGAGTCCACTACGACATCTACTCCGACCACAAGAACTTGAAATACGTGGACACGTAGAGGGAGCTGAATATCAGGCAAAGGCGCTGGGTGGAGTTCTTAGCAGACTATCAGTATGAGATGCACTACCATCCAGGGAATGCAAACGTGGTGGCCGACGCATTGAGTCGGAGAGCTGCCACTTCCGAAGCCGGGCCCCAGGTTATGTCCATGGAGCTAGTTTGGTCCTTTAGAGATATGCAGATATCCCTAGTGTCCGAGGATGATCCAGAGCTGTATTGGGAGTATCTGGCATCGATGGTGGCCATAGATGATATTCGGGACCGCATCCGGGATGGACAAAGGACAGATGCATGGGCATAGCCGATATTCCGAGCCTTAGAGGAGGGTTCGATAGGAGATTATTCCCTGAGAGATGGATTGCTACATTTCAGAGGCAGAGTATATATACCCGCAGGAGGCCGGGTTCGGGAGGACATCATGGCGGAGGCGCATTGTAGCAGATATTCTATACATCCGGGGATCACCAAGATGACGGCAGATCTGAAGAAGATGATGTTTTGGCCAGGGATGAAGAAGGACATTACGTACTTCGTGACCCATTGCGAGGCTTGTCAATTGGTGAAGGCAGAATGCAGGAACCCCGCAGGACTGTTGCAGCCACTCCTGGTGCCGGAGTGGAAGTTTGATGATATAGCTATGGATTTTATACATGGGCTTCCCCGGTCACGGACGGGCAATGACTCGATCTGGGTGATTGTTGATCGATTGACGAAGGTGGCCCGCTTTATACCAATCAGGAAGAATGACTCGGTGGGAGTGCTGGTACGGAAGTTCGTGGAGCAGTATGTCCGATATCATGGCGTGCTACGGACGATAGTGACGGACCGCGATGGACGGTTTACTTCCAGGGAGTGGCGGTCAGTGCAGGCATACCTGGGCACCCAATTAACTTTTAACACTTCCACCCTCAGACGGACGGGCAGACAGAGCGCACCAACAGGACGTTGGAGGATCTACTACGACTGTGTATACTAGACCGAGGGGAGCCATGGGAGAAGATGTTACCGTTGGTTGAGTTCTCCTATAACAACAGCTACCAGTCCAGCATAAGGATGGCGTCGTATGAAGCCTTGTATGGAATAAAATGTAGGACCCCGCTTTCTTGGGTTTAGGACGAGGATCCGAAGGTGTTAGGATCGGATTTTATTGAAGACACCGAGGCTCGGGTGAGGCTGATCAGATACAGGATGTTAGAGGAGCAGAGCAGACAAGCTAAGTATTATGACGCCCGGCATCGTCAGGTGGAGTTTCAGGTGGGGGACCGAGTGTTTTTTAAGATCCGGCCCATGCATGGAGTTTCACGGGTGCGTGGTCGGAAGAAGAAGCTCAGCCCTAGGTATATGGGCCCTTACCGGATCCTAGAGCGGATCGGGCCCCTAGCTTACCAGCTGGAGTTGCCACCAGAGCTGGCAGCTCTACACGACGTCATCCACATTTCTTCGCTGAGAAGGGCTCTACTACGCCCGGAACAGCAGATTTTGACCACCGAAGGACCAGTAGCCTCAGACCGATCTGTTCACTTGGAGCCGGTTCGGATCGATGACAAAGGAGTATGGATCTTGCGCCGCAAGGAGATCCCCTTAGTAAAGGTTCTGTGTAGAAACCACGGTCAGGAGGAGCACACCTGGGAACCGCAAGACCTGATGAGGCAAAAATACTCGAAGTTGTTCAGTCAGGTATACCTCACCACCTCTCAGTATACAATAAATTACCTTCTTGCATTGAACCGGTAGGACTAGGTAAGGGAAATTGAGAACCTAGGCATACGCAGAAAAGTAGGGGCTAATCTTTTGTTTATTGGGGAGATTGTCTTCGTTTATAAAACAAGTAGTCTCGCTTCGACTCAATAGAAAAAACGTATGGGATGTTACAAGTTTAATTTATTTCGGTAGAAATCCCTGTAGGCTCAACCTCAATTTCGGGGACGAAATTTTGTTTTGTTTATTGGGATTTGTAACATCCCATTTCCGGCTAGACCCCTAGGAATCGGTTTGTCGTGACAGAACCCTAGGAAGCCCAAAAATTGAAATACATCGACCGAGATTTCGGGTCATGGGTTGGTCACGCCCGTGACCGACCCGTCACGCCCGTGACCTAGGGCGTGACTCCTTCGACGATCGTCGATCTCAGGGAGACGATCGTCGAGCGCAGAATTTTCAACCCGGGCATGTCACGCCCGTGACCTATGTGTCATGCCCGTGACCTAGGGCATGACCCCTTCGACGATCGTCGATCTCAGCGCGACGATCGTCGAGCGCAGAATTTGCGTCATGGCCCTGTCACGCCCGTGACCCATGTGTCACACCCGTGACCTAGGGCGTGACCCCCTTCGGCGATCGTCGATCTCAACGAGACGATCGCTGAGCGCAGAATTGTCATCTTGGCCGGTCACGCCCGTGACCCACGTGTCACGCCCGTGACCAAGGGCATGACCACTTTTCGACGATCGTCGATCTCAGATCGACGATCGTCGAACTCAGAATTTGCCACTCGGGCCTGTCACGCCCGTGACCCACGTGTCACGCCCGTAACAAAGGCCGAAACGTCAGCCAGACTGGAAATTTTTGTAACCCGATTCATAATCAATTCTGATTATGGGAATTTACAGCAGGAGTAATTATGGGATGTTTTCTCCTTTAATTACTTAATAAGAAAGAGAGAGTGAGGTTCAATAGGAAATCGCCACCTGGTAAACGCCTCTTCTTATTCCAACGTTTCCTTCTCTCCACCATAACTGAAAAGCCATTCGTTAAGGGAGCTTTTATTGCCATGAATGATTCACCCTTCCCCCTCCTCACTTGGAGATCTATAACAGCCTCCTTAGAGCAAGAGGAGAAGGTTACACTCTAGACCAAATGAATTTAGATTTCTTCTCTTGCTGTCGAAGAAGTTCGGGAACGCCACCACCGCGCTATGATAATACGACGTTCATCTCGCCTTCAAACCGAGAACAAGGTCCTCCTCTACTTCTTCTTTTGTGGGTAGATATTAGGATCTTATAAAGGAGTGCGTGCTCAATAGAGCCGGACCTATCGTACGTTTTCATGGAGAAACCATGAAAAATATATTTTCGGGCACGCCGGAAACCGCCACCTCCGGCGGCCCAACCACCGCCGACCGATAGCCATCGCCTCGACGGAGGTGGTGGTGGTGGTGGCCGGCCAGGGAACTGATCGGACAGCCGGCGACGGATCATGGAAAGGCTACAGTAAATACGGTTTTCTGAGTCTCTGTTTCGGGTTCTGTTTGGTAGGGGAGATGAACAGTATAATCACTTTATAATATATAAATTTTGTATATAATACATAATGAAAAGATACATAAATTGAGTATATTTTGAGGCTGTAAAATGAGGCACTTGGAGACCGATTTAGGAAAAATAGCCAGTCACGATACTTGTAGCCCTTCGAGTCTAGATTAATTTAAAATTGATTTCCACTCGTTTGGGTAAGTGGTTTAACCGCAGAACCCGTTTTAATGGGCGTTGTACCTAGAGTTGGGCAGAAACGAAAATTGATGTCCACTCTTCTTCCTTTGTCCAAATGACCTGAAATTTGGGCAAGGGGTAACCCTTAGACATATCTAGAGGCTGTCCAAAAATTGTAATTTTTGGAGATATATTGCCTAAAGTTTTTGTTTTAATTTAATAAACTTAGAGAAATTTATTTAAGTGGTCAAATGACCTTCAAACCCTCCCAAATTTTGGTGAGTGTCCCTGGCTATAACACCTAGTGTTGTACAAATTTACAACTCATTTGGATTAGTTTTGGATAGGGAGTCACCTATTCTTAACTAGGCAACAGTGAGGCATTTTTTAGTAAAAGTGCACTAGAGGTTGGAACGGTCAAATCACCTCAACTGAGGCTGATGTTTTGACCACTGACTTGGATGGGTTATTATAACCCTCTTTGATAAAATGGTGTGATTTAGGGTTGGTTTACCCTAGGATCCAAACTCAAACCCTAGATGGAGGGTTTTTGAGGGTTGTGATGGATGTGGGGGTAATTGCTCTCGTATTGCCTTGAAATTCAGTAGAATTGATATTAGCATGATATGAGTCATCTGGATGGAATCATGGAGGATTTGGTGATAGGTAGATACCTCAAAACCCTAACCTTAGCCTTAGGGTAAAATACCATATAAGTAAAATAGGTCACTAAACATTATCTAAAAGATGTAAAACTCGGGTAAGGTGAGTTTTGGAGTGTGTAGAAGCTAAAGCAATTTTACTGGAATTTTATGATGTCTATTTCTAGCACTTCATTTGTAACGTTTGTTATAGTCTTATTTGATGTTTTAATTATTTAGATCTTTCTGTTCATTGAAACCCCATAAAATCTTGGAAGTAAATGTTTTAAGTCAGAATGATTGATTATGAATTTTTGTATAATTTTTAGTTGAGTAAATCTAGTACTTCCTTCACAAATGTTAAAAAGGGCTTTGATGGTTTAAAAATTAATTATGGATGATATTTCTGTTGAAAAATTATGAGTCTCAGGATTTGAAACTTTCAGGACATTATATGCTTGTCGACAATTATTCATGATTTTTAGAATTGTAGTTACGACACTTTATTTACAAGACCACTTTAAAGAGGTGTTTGGTAATTAATTTATTCAGAGATTAATACTTGCTGAAAAATTATGAAACTTGGCCAATGCTATTTTTATGGTTGTATCTGCATAGTATAATTAATTTATAATTTTTGGATGAATATTCTTTGTACTTGATTCACAAATAACGAATTATAGAAAATATTGCTAAAATAGCTTTAGTGCCATTTTGATGATAGAAAAATTATGAGACTTTGGATTTACCATATTGAGATAACATACTACTAAATATAATTTTGTTGGACATCTTGCATGAGAACTTAGGGTAGTTCATGTTCAAACCGGTAGCCCTTTGAATATTTGAGGAAATTAATTAAATGCCAGATAAATTAGGAAAATTACCATTTTCTGGATTTAGGCTAGTAATGTCATGGTAAGTCTCCAGTAAATAATTTAGGGCATTTGGATAAGTATTGGTTCATTGCCTAATCGGTTTGACAGGTAGTCTAGGTTGGTCTGTATATAGCTAATTGCTAAATTGCAATAGGACATGATCTGGGACAGAGTAGGATTTATTCATTTAGTCTGCGTAGATAGGTGTGGATGATTTTGGTAACAAAATGATAGGAAGGGTAGTGAGAAGTGGTGATGGCTAGAGTTATGAGGTGCTCGGGTTCGACGAAAGGTCGTCTTTCCCGAAGAGAGGAAGGTTAAAATTCACCCTAGGATAGTCTATCGTAATATGAAAAGGGAAGGGGTAAAGGGAATCAACCAATAACAATAAGTGCCTTGCGAAAGGGAACGATGGGCTTCAGCTACCATCATAGTTCCTAGTGCCCTTTGAGAGCACTTCATAGGGAATACCGAGGGCAGTCCTGGGTTAACGTAAATGATGACTAGTTTTAGTCATCGTTTTTGGGGTAATTTAGTGGCCTAAAATGCCTAAGTTAATTTATATTTTATGCTTGTTTTGTCATGTTTTAATAATATATATTAATTCCTAGTTTAATTATATGTTTTTAATATATTTATGCTTATTTTGTTTTATTTCTTATTTAATGTCTTTTCTATTTCTATTTTATGTTTTATATGTTATGTCATGTTTGTATGTTTAGTTTTATGGTTTGTGTTTTGTTATAATATGTTATTTATGTTATGTTTTGTTTTTATATATTTAACAATAGAATTAATGCTTTGTTTTTCTCTTGTAGGTTCAATGTGTAGCAGCCCACCTACATGGTCGGCCACTATTGGAGCAGCCCTCATGCCTTCATGCAGCCCACAAGCTCCTACCCGAGCCCTCCAACTTGTCCAAGCCCACATGGAGCAGCCCACCATCCAGCCTGAGCTCAAGTGCAGCCCCCTGCCCGAGCCTACATGCAATTGGAGCAGCCCAAGCCTCAACCCGAGCCCATCATGCCATACATTCATGCATGGCCAGCCACTTTTGTTTTCTCTCATGCATGCATCTTTCTCCACCTTATATATTCCCTCTCTCCTCATTATTGCATGCATGAATTATTCCTCTCCATGCAATGGCCGGCCATATTCATCTCTCTCTCTCCCCTTTTTATTATTTTCTTCTCCACTTTATTTCTCATCCATTCCCCCTTGATTACTTATTTTATTTCTTTTTATTTTCCAAAATACAATGCATGCATGTAGCGCCCTCTCTCTCCTTCCATTTATTATCATACATTGCATCCATGCCTCCTCTCTCCCCTTCATTTAATACAATGCATGAACCTCTCCACATATGTGGCCGGCCACCCCTATGTCTCCCTCATCTAGAACATTCCTCCCTCTCCTATAAAAGGAACCCCTCCCCCTTTGTTTATGTTAAGTAGTTTTGAGTTTTAAAGTAGTTTTAGTTGAGAGTAGTAATATTAGAGTGCTATTTCAAGTGTATTTCTTTCCTTGTTGTAATTTCTTTTATTTCTTCCCTTGTTGTACTTCTCTTTATTTAAGCAATGCAAATGTCATTTCTTTTCTCTTATTCTCAATCCCTTTCTTTCATGCGTAGCTAACTTTATTTTGTGCCTGATCGCGATGATCTTTGCAATAAAATAATATCTTTTATTTTATGTTTGGATTTGTATTTTTCTATTTTGATCATTCCTTGATTTCTTTTGTATCGACTCCATATTTCTAGTATACGGTAGTAGATTCCTATCTCAATTCATAGAAGTCGAGAGACTCATTGATTTGAAAGATCACTCAAGGAAGGAAGGAGTTGAATGCACCCCTAGAGATAGGATGACGTAAATCCTCCGGATTGGAGTCAAATCCAATAGTGCGGGTCACTTCGATAATGTGACTTTAGGCCATTTTGACTTGTAAAGAGATTTCGGTCAAAACGCCTATAAGTTAGGGGATTTAATGCTCTAGCGAGATTACTTACTAATATTGGATCTGTCACGGTCTTAATAGAATTGCAAATGTAAACTAATTATTCCGTTATTTTATTTCAAAGTGAATTGTCGATCGAGCACTCTTTTCGCAATATTTTATTTCTCTTTTAATTAAGTTTAGTTTATTTTAATTTTCAAAACCAATCAATCGTTCGG